>OX638372.1:51661054-52332996 GCA_951812925.1 Calliopum simillimum
GGGGTCACCCTAGCGATTTAGAGAAAAATTATGATAAACACAACATTATTCAACTTCAAAAAATCATAACTTGATAACCGTAAAATATACCACAATTTTAAGTGCCGGAAAGTAATTGTTATAAATTTACTTTTAAATAAAAATACTTCAAAAAAAGAGTGCACTAAGCTTCAAAATGGCTTTAAAAAAGAAAAAATGTTTTTATCCACCAAAAATAATTTTTTTTTTTTCAGTGCAATTTTTTATTTATTACAAAGTTCATACTTTTCTACAGAAACTTTAAAAATTTCATCAAAATCGGATAAAAATCCGAGGAGCTATGAATTCTCAAATGTGTGAGTATCCAAAGGTTGGATCGAACTTTGTGTGGCCGCCATCTTGGAAATTATCGGAAAATTATTTTACCACAGTTATATGTATGTCAAATACTAACTTTCCACCAATTTTCATAAAAATCGGAGATGTAAAGTCGAATCTTGGTCGGTTACGCAAAGAAAGACTCATATAGTACTTTTTAACATAAATATTTGTTCTTGAGATATTTGTAATTAAGTGGAACCATCTTTTGTTTTTGGTCCAAAAACCAAAAATGACCGATATCTCAAAAACATATAAAATGAATAATGATATACAAAGTTAATTTTGGCTGTAAACTAGTGTTAGGTATTCTTATGTTTCAAACATTTCTTGTATTTAGTGACCGATAGTGAAATATTTTGTAGTTTATTTATTGCTCGGAAAAAAATTGCTAGACTGTGCCCAGCGGTGCCGAATAGCACTTTGGTTTTTCAAATCATCACAACTCATTAATTTTAAAACGGATTTTGTTTATTTTTACTTTAAAATACTTACGAATCTTTTAAAATAAAACTGCTTATAAAAAGTTTCAAAATATATGACTAAACAACGATAAAAGGTGATTCATTGCATGAAGTCATACGGCATCAAAATATTTTTCACTTTTCTGCCAACAAGCAATCAAACAACAATAACTACCATGAACTACCACGACATAAAGTTTTTTGAAGTTAACTTAGTTTTGGGTGCCGTATGGCACCGCTGGGTACTAATGGGTTAATACGCAAATATACTGCTTAACATGCTAATGTGATAATGGACACGTCATGGACACAGCAAAATCAAACACGTCTAAATCTTTCAACCATTTCAAGTCAAGTGAAGTCGTCTCATTTTGACGAAATACAACACTGACCTCATAACACAAAGAGAGTGTATGACAAATGAGAGCATTTTACGTATACCCAAGATGTACATATTCCAATACTTTTTTTTACTCATAATAAGTAAGTAAATTATTTTTTTTAACACAATGTTCCTCTCAAGTTTTTTATTTTTAATAATTTTCACTCCGAACTGCTGCGCCGAATGATTTTTCCACAAATGCTAAATTTTGAGTGTATTCGATGACGGAACGTTTTGAAGTTTTTGAAGTTTTCTCCAACATTTTTATACAACTTTGGTATAAAAATTATAACAATTTTGGTAAAGTTTTGTCAAATGGGTTTATACGATTTTGGTAAAAAATTTATACTTCACAACAATTTGGGTTAAGAAGTGAAACGTTTTTGGTTTAGAATAACTTTATAGAAAAAAATTGTGTAAATTATATTAAAAAATTGGATTACATCAGCTCATAAAAACAAATAGTATAAATAAGTTTATACTTTATCGCTAAACTTTTTGCTGTGCATAGTCTTAATAGACGTTAGAGATTATATCAATCTATTTGTAGAAATTCAGAAAAGTTTCACCTCTAGATTAACAAAAAGAATTTCATTCACCCTTGGAAAACTCATATCGCAACGAGTTCAACTTACACAAAAGTCAATATTTTGCTTAGATTTATAAACGAAAAGGTCAAAGGTTTTTTCACAGCGATGAAATTCCACCCTTACATTCGACGCAACTTCATTAAAACGACCTCAGATCCACAAACATAAAACAAAGTAAATTTAAACGACAAAAACATCTGTTACAACCAAATTGACCCCTCAGAACACAAAAGTTTGCCAATTAAAAAAAAAAAAAGAAAACGAAGGACTTCGAGTTATTGAGGAGCAACAGCAGCAGCATCAGGAATACCGATGAATTAAATGCACTCCTGAGAGTTGAGGATTCCCAAATGACAAATTTATTATGTCCAGAATAAACACAAGCAACAACAGCAATTTGAACTTAACAAACCACACAATTCAATGGCCGGTATTAGCAATAACAACAACAAGAACAATCAAATCGAGAACAACAACAAATACAACAACAACAACTATTATAATAATAAACTCATTTCCGAACAACACGAGAATTCAAAACTAATTTGAAGCTTAAAGTTTCTCATGTTTTACGACCATTGGTGCTGTGCACCGCTCATAAAAAAGAAAAAAAAAGGATATGCCCGTAAATCCTGATAACAACCAACACACAGGAAAGTCAGGAAAATACAAATAGAAACTTTTCGAAAAAAAAAAGAATAAAATTACAAAACGCTCTCGCCACGTGTTCACTGCAAGTCATAAAATGCAAAATAAATTTGAGGTGCACACTGTGGAATAGACATTTAACGGAGGGGGTAACAAGGTTTAGTGGGATGTGCATGATGTTTGGGGAATTGGAGTGCTGCAAAAGTTTTATTGGCTTCCAGCGTGTAAAAGTGCAATCGAGTGCAGCCGCAACATCGACAACGGATGAAGTTTCACTTAAATGCAGCAGCAGCGTCAGTGACGGCATCATGTGGGCAAAACTGCAGTCGAAAAGTTATCGTGTGTGGAACACGTTGCCGCTAGCACGTGGTTTTGTTGAAATGTGGCTTGGAAGAAAGTTTATACAGATATAATAAACATTGTTTATGCTTTGAGACTAGAAAAGAGTTTATACAAATCTTATATTAGACATTAGTTACTCAACTTAGAATGGCACTACAGCAGACACACTTAAATGGAGTAAGAATCTCAAAATTTGGCCCGTGGATAAAAAGTACTGACACTATATTTTAATTGGCAAACCAATTGTAGTACATAACTATATTGTGCTTAATTTTGAGCCATATAAAGCAAGTGAACTTTTGACCAACGTACAAATAAAACAAACTACTTCATATATGTAATTTTTTTGAATATAAGAAATTAAATCGAATGTAATAACATGTTCAAATGAACGCATATGTTAACAAGAATTATGAGAAAACTATAATTGTTTGCATTTTACAATGGAAAACGAAATCATAAACTTTACTCATAAAAAAATTTTTCTACACAATTCCATTACGCAAACTGCACGCTTTTCAACACTGTATGCGCTTAGACCATAAATAAGTGGAAAAATTAAAATTGAAATTATAAAAACAAATAATGTTTGCAAATGCGAGTACATAAAATTACAATTTATTGAGCAACAAATATTCAACGAATTACATATTGACTAAGGAATACTACATTGATACAGTAAGTGCAAAGTGTAATTTCTGAAGAGTTCAATGTAACGCTTCTTCAAGCAAAATTTTTGACAATCTTTATGGCAGTAGTTCTCAACCATGTTTGATCACGCCCTCCTTTTTAAGTTCTTCATAAGCTCTCGCCCCCTCTTCAAAACAGCAAAAAAAAAATTTTTAAATTTACTTCTTATTCAAAAATGCCCTGCAGGACCACGGACTATTTCAAAACTATTTTGCAAACTACTTCATGGGAGAAACCGACTACTGTAAATTCTGGTCCTATCACATAAAAAGTTCTTTTTCGTTTTGTATTGTTCGTCATTGGACTTAATCAATTGTCGCCTTATGCCTTACATTGATACCAAGAAAAGGTCAATTGTATCCTTATTAGGGTGGGCCAAATTGTATGGATGAAATTTTATCGACCTCGACTACCCCCCTATGTGAAAGTTCATTCAATTCTGTGAATATTTGCCCAAGGAACTATGCCTCTGCGTTCAACTTTAGTTCGGCGCATTTTTGATCGAAAATTTTACCTTTTAGTAATATTTTTTTTATTTTCATACTAAATTTTAAAAATGTTTATAAAAACAAAAGTAATGTCATTATATGATTTGGCTGGGACTCTATCAGTAATCAATTAAATTAGGTTTTGTTTACACGAAAACTTACTTGATAGTGTGGAATTGATGCTGCATAGTTAAAAAAGTGAAATGGGTCAAATAGCCAATTATTATGACCGACTTTCAAAATAAACGATTCATATTTTTGGATAAATTTTTTCAAACAAAACACCAACCTAGGCTGAAAGTTCATTCAATTCTATGAATATTTGCCCAAGGAACCATACCTCTACGTTCAACTTTAGTTCGGCGCATTTTCGATTGAAAATTCTACCTTGCGTTTAATATTTATTTTTATGCTTAATTTTCAAAATTCTTATAGAGACAAAAGTAATATCATAATATGTTTTTGCTGGTATTCTTTCAGTAATCAGTAAAATTAGGTTCTGTTTGTACGAAAAGTTTACTTGATAGCGTGGAATTGATTATAGTAATTCCAAAAAATTATATCGGTCAAATAACCGATTTCAAAATAAACGAGTCATATTTTTACATGGATTTTTGGTATATTGTTCTGTAAAATTAAAAATACTAGAGTTCGCCTTGTGGCCAAAATTCGACCATTTCGATCAGACTATAAAGCCTTAGACGATAAAACACAAAATTTTCGTGAAAATCGCTGCAGTGGCTTAGCCGTGAGAGCGTTTTCCATTTAGGGGCGTGGCACCGCCCACTGAAAAACATAATGCTTATGCTATCGTTCCTTAGAGCCTACCATATATCCATACCAAATTTCGTGAAAATCGCTGCAGTGGCTTAGCCGTGAGAGCGTTTTTTCCATTTAGGGGCGTGGCACCGCCCACTGAAAAACATAATGCTTATGTTATCGTTCCTTAGTGCTTACCATATCTCCATACCAAATTTCGTAAAAATCGATGTAGTAATTTAGCCGTGAGAGCGTTTTTTTCATTTAGGGTCGTGGCACCGCCCACTGAAAAACATTGTGCTAATGTTATCATTTCTTAGAGCTTACCATATCTCCATACTAAATTTCGTGAAAATCGCTGCAGTAGCTTAGCCGTGAGAGCGTTTTTTCCATTTAGGGGCGTGGCACCACCCACTGAAAAACATAATGCTTATGTTATCGTTCCTTAGAGCTTACCATATCTCCATACCAAATTTCGTAAAAATCGATGCAGCGGTTTAGTCGTGAGAGCGTTTTTTTATTTAGGGGCGTGGCACCGCCCACTTTTAAAAAATATATAGTCCTATGCACTACTGCTTCTTACAACCTTTCCAACAAAAAAAAATCAATCAAATCGGTTGAGATTTAGGTATAGAAACAGGGACTGAATCGATTTCGTTTGCCTATTTATATATAGATAATCAATTCCACGCTATCAAGTAAACTTTCCATAAAAACAGAACCCAATTTTTTGATTGCTGGCAGAATACCAGCCAAAACATATTATGATATTACTTTTGTCTCTATAAGAATTTTGAAAATTAAGCATAAAAATAAATATTAAACGCAAGGTAGAATTTTCAATCGAAAATGCGCCGAACTAAAGTTGAACGTAGAGGTATGGTTCCTTGGGCAAATATTCATAGAATTGAATGAACTTTCAGCCTAGGTTGGTGTTTTGTTTGAAAAAATTTATCCAAAAATATGAATCGTTTATTTTGAAAGTCGGTCATAATAATTGGCTCTTTGACCCATTTCACTTTTTTAACTATACAGCATCAATTCCACACCACCAAGTAAACTTTTTATGCAAACAAAAACTAATTCAATTGATAACTGACAGAATACCAGCCAAATCATATAATGACATTACTTTTGTCTTTATAAAAAATTTTAAAATTTAGTATGAAAATAAAAAAAATATTACTAAAAGGTAAAATTTTCGATCAAAAATGCGCCGAACTAAAGTTGAACGCAGAGGTATAGTTCCTTGGGATAATATTCATAGAATTGAATGAACTTTCACACAGGGGGGTTGCCGAGATCAGTTTTCAAATCGGCCTACCCTAATCCTTATGCATTACTTACGCACCAGAAAAAGGCTTATTTTTTTATTTTATTCACAAATCTTGAAGACTTTAATTTAATATACAAATTTTATACAAAAATTTTCTAAAGGTTTCATAGACGAATGTGCTAGACTTTGTTATATATTTCCGGGTTCAAATCTCAGTACGGATGAACTTTTTTTTATTAGTTTTTTATTATTTTATATGTCGGCTATATTACATCTATGTGTCATTTACCGCTCCGAAGACTTCAGAAAAATTATGTACAAAATAAATCACCGAGTGGAGGATTTGAACCCGAGTCTCTCCACGCAGCGCAAGTCATTATACCGATACACTATCGTTTTATCGTTTGCTCTTCTTCACAGTAGGCGCACTTCCAAACAGTACATACGTAGTCATTCACTGACACAATCGACACACAATTGGACCACTTTTGGTATAATGACGGATTATGCTTTGCATTCGGACCATTTTTTATACAATTGATAATTTAAGTGAACTTATTCTAGTTTTAGGTGTAGTCCGTTTTGGTCTACTTACAAAATAACTATACCAAAGATGGGACTGTTGAAACAATTGTCTCCGCCGGTTCTACAGGCTGATTAAGAATTAATATTTAAAAAATGAAATCTGTATCAGGTCTGGGATCCAAGTTATTTTTATTCTAAAGTGCAGCACACGTTTGTTTTAGGCATATGACTCTCATGCAGGTAGTATTATAGTAAAACATTTAAATTTACCAATAATATCATAACTTTCTGAGATATCATCCATTGAACTAAAAGCACCGCAACTCTTTGTTAATACTTAAATTAAATTCGTATGAAATTAAGATATCTTTCCAATGGATGACATTTCGGAAAGTAATGATCCAATTTGAAAAAATAAAAAGAAAGGTTTAATGAAGAAGATCGTGGCTATCAGTTGCTTTTGGCAAAAGTGAATCATCATTATTATGATCAAAGATCATTCGGATCACAGGCCTGATAGATAAAACTGTTGCCAGATTTAAAATCAGCTACCGCAAATTAACAAAAAACTACTTAGGGTGTAACCTTTGGTCTGGCCAAATATTAAATACCCTACACTGCAGTATTTTCAAAATTTTGCTGTTAAAGTGCGACGCCCTCTTGCCCGAGTTCACTCAGTTTTTGCTCAGAGCTTGCATTTAGAGTTCTAAGTGTCTGAGTGAAATTTGGTTCGATTATCTCAAAAAACGCTTTCAGTATAACATTTTGAACCATTAATTAATATTGGAGGTTCCACGTCCTCTTGTCTGAGTTCGCCTTGTTTATGATCAGAGCTGCAGTTACTGTTTTTAGTTTCTGAGTGAAATTTTATTGGATTATCTTGAAAAACGCTTTCAGTATAACATTTTGAAACTTTTGATAATATGGGTGGTGCCATGCCCTTTCGAGTTCGCCTAGATTTGGTAAAAGCTAGAGCTTACCGTCCCTAGTATTCAAGTATAATTTGGTTGCATTGTCGTGAAAAATACTCATAATAAAGTTACACTTTGAATATATTTTTTGTATGGGTGGTAGATGTGTTCGTTGACCGATTTTGCTCATTTTCAATTCCACGAGCTAACTTTTACGTTGAAGCAACTGAGCTAAATTTTATCGAATTACCTTGGTAGTTTTCGCGTGAAAAATACTTCCCCACACACCCAGCCATGGACATGGTTATATCGACACAGGAATTGTCGCTGATCAAGAATATATATACTTTTCCATAACTGACACGCCTCCTTCTCTGCGTTGCAAACAGAAGGAGAAAGTGAATATACCCTGGGTGTGGGGTATAAAAAAAGTTATAGAGTCTTCAATCAAAATTTTTCTCCTTCAATTTGTTGCACTGTGTAATTAACATCAAATCGAAAACACTTTTCAGTAAAACAGATTGTAACTGATATGTGGAACACTTTAAGTTTGATTTAATTCAGATCCTAAAGAAAGTTGGATTTCAAAAAGTTTCTACAGGGTAGCTGATTCGAAGTGTTGCCAATTCAAAAGACTATATTTTTAGTTTCCATGCACAGATTTTATTGATCAAACGCTATAATTGTTGGGGAACGTTCAAATTTTAAGAATCTACTTGAGATTTTCGATATGGCCACCTTTGGCCTTAACTATGGCCCGTAGGCGGTCGAAGAACGAGTCGCATGCTGCACGAATTTGATTTTGTGGAAGTTTGCGCCATTCTCGTTGAAGGGCCACGTTTAGCGCATCAACGCTCTGGTATTTTTTAGTCAAAACCTTCCTGTCCAACATACCCCAGATTGAGAAATCCAGCGGATTCGCATCAGGCGAATTTGAGAGCCATTGTTGAGCAGAAATGAAGCTAGGAACGTTTTTTTCTAACCATTCTTGATTCACACGAGCTTTGTGTGACGGTGTCGAGTCTTGTTGGAATGTCCATGGCTTGCGACCGAAATGTTTGCGTGCCCACGGTAGTAAAGCACCCTCCAACACTGATTCACGATACACCTGGGCGTTTACTTTGACGCCAGCGGCCAAAAAAACGAGTGGTGAGCGCCCATCAGCAGTCACTGCAGCCCAAACCATCACATGCGGTGGTGCCTGCGTCCTGGTGGCCAAACGAACATTCAAATTTTCGTAGGACCTCTCTGTCAAGTAAACCCGATCATTTTGTTTGTTTACATATTGCTGGATACAGCAATTTTTCTCATCAGAGAAGACAATTTGTGACAGATTTCCGGCGGCGTGCAAGCGCAACAACTCCTTGGCTCTATCGAGCCTAACTTTTTTTTGAGCAGGAGTGAGATCATGCGCCTTTTGGAACTTGAGGGCCTTTAGTCCGAGCTTGTTTGACAATATGTGTTGCATTCGTTCATGCGATATTTTCAGCTCGGCATCCATTTGGCTGCCACTGCGTCTCGGATTTTGGGCAATTCTGGCCTTCACCTTTCGAACCATTTCTGGTGATGTTGCAGTTATTTTCCGACCACCACCATGTCGTTTGGCAACGCTGCCGGTACCATTGTAACGTGTTATGGTCCGATACACAAACATTTTATTCCCTTTTAAATGTTTCAGCTCACAAACAATTGCTGGTTGCGATTTTCCAGCCAAATAAAGAGCAATCACACTATTACGTTTGAATTCCATTTCAAAAATTTTTTATTTTCAATAAATTGACGCGCAAATGCTTTTGGTTGCTTGTTGACAATAGAATGAACTAACATTATGCCAATTTTTAGACAGCTGTCATGTTCCATCTGTCAGATAAGTCTATCTGAAGTTGGTAACAGTTCGAATCAGCCACCCTGTATATTTCGATACCCCAGACAAAAAGTAGGATGTTTCATTCCTCCCACAAAAATTAGGACATAATAAAAATTGACGACAAGTAGGACGTTTGGCGATGCCTCTTCTAAAAATTTGGATATTTTTGGACAAAAACTAGGATGTTGCAAACTTTTGAACAAAAAGTAGGATATTTCATACAGAATGTTTTAGTCCAAAGTGTTAAGAAAGCCTTTTTTTCGACAACAAACATTCGAAGGAACCTAGTTTTCTCAGGCATTAAATTAAAAAATCGATAAATAACTACAAATACTGCTTTACAAAATTATTCATAGCTTGAACTTTTTTAGGCCGATTTTGATGTTCTAACTATCTTTAGGAAGCTACTGAATCAGATTATCAGCACCAGGTTTGTGTTTTGCAAAAAGTGCTAGTTTTAGTAGTTTTTTAGTACTATGATTAATAAATACGCTCTATGATTTATTGTCTTGGAATCAGACTCCAGATGCTAAAAATAATATATATGGCACCGAAGAACTCTGTTAATGAAAAGTATAAAAAGAATGTTAGCATAAGGACATAAGTAAGACAAAAGTAATGTCATAATGTAAATGGGGAATAATTTTTGCAAATGGCGTCAAATGCCATTGTGTTTTGACATTTATATTGTAGGCAAACAAAAAATTAATCAAAAATAAGCCATTTAATTTGGTACTAGATGTTCTGCGAGCAACAATTGGACACTCCACCCTTGCATTTGGCCAATATCATAATTAATATCATCAATTTTACACATTTAAGCAAAATTTTCATTAAAACAGTGCCAAATTTTACCTCACCTATACATGTTGACTACAAAAGAAATATTGTGGTATTGGTCGATATTCTACTTAGAACGTAGTTCATTTAAATGTTAGAAAAGCGTAGTAGTGAGTCTCAAATGAATTACTGTAGAAGTAAAAATATTTACAGCTAATTAAATATTTTTCAAGTTTAATTATCTCACAATGTCAACGTTGGCCATTAAAACGCATTTACAACGTCACCATTTGCAATGAACTTCAGAACATAAATTTGCAAAACTTGTAAATTTGCCATATGTTTGCACTTAAGCTTAGTGCACCATGTCAGTTGTATAGACAATACTTAAGTACCTATTTACACGAACAAATCAAGAAAACTAATTTTAAAAGTATACAACGAAAAGAAGTGGCGTTAATTACGAAAACACATAATTTAAAAAATTCTACAAAAAATTACGCCATAAAACGCACGTGCGAATGAATTTGTGGCAGAAGTGAAAACGTTTTTTTTTTTTTCGTTCCGCCAAATGGGGTATAAATTGGCAACAAAATGGGCAGCAGCGCTAAATGTGTGGCAGAGAAGAGACGTTGGAGGTTTGTTTGTTGCACAAAATATGAAGATTATGACATGGCTGTTAATGAATGCCAGCAGACAGCAGACTCGTGCGCGCGTAATACGGAAAGTGCAGTTTTCTTCATTGCTGATTCTGGGATTTTTACTCGCTGTTTATTATGTTTTTTGTTGTTATTTGGAAACTAATTAAGCGCGCATGTTTGGCTAATTCTCAAAAATACAAATTGAAATTTTTGTTAGCGCAGTAGGAAGTGAAAATGTTGTTGGCAATTGATTGGATGGCATAAGATTTATGACAAACAAATGGAATTGCATTGCAAACATTTTGTGTATATATAAAAAGAAGTAATTTTAATACACACTTAAAACACTTAAACTTCACAATTTGGTGGTCAGTGATAATCTGAACTTCCTTTCTGTCTTTCTACCACATTTTTTATTATTTATGTTTCATTTGGCTGTATAAATTAGAACATTCCCGATGGTTCCAGAGACTTTATTCACATTGAGATGGCTTCAAGCTTCATCTTATTCGCGTTGTCGCCTTTTGCCAGTGCTTATGTTTATTTCGCTACTTCTTTTGCTTTGTGGTGTGTTTGCCTGTATAGTGGTGAATAAAACATCTCGTCATTTCTCATTATTTCTTTTCACCACAGTGTATATTTAGTAACATATTTCACAGTGAAAGCACCAGCTGTTTTGAATGCAACGACTTCAAGTTGGAAAGTTCGCTAATTACATGACTACTCTATAATTTTGCGGGTCTCTTTGACGATTTCTTACTTATTTAGTTTCCTGTCAAATACTCTGTTCTTTTAATAGGATATCTCCTAAACTATAAGTCGCACGAAACAACTTTCGCAACTTTTACAACTTTTCTGAAGTAAACTTTTTGAGTTACGAAATTGTGAACAATAATTTTTCAGTGCAACGACTTAACTTTAGCGAGATACTGAGCCTGAATAACTTTTTGTGTGGCAGCAATCTCATCCTGGTACTTTAGTATCTACTTTGAATCTTTAAAATCAACCGAATAAAAAAATATTGGTCTAAATTGTTGGATCGAAGAGTTCACTTTCAATGGACTGTTTCTCATCAATTTTAAAAAGTACGAAAACAACTGACGCAACTTTTTATTAAAAAATTTTCTGAGGTCCAAAACTGTGGACAACAATTTTTTTATCGAACTATTTCCAAAAACTGATTTTTTTGACTTTTAGCTTCCAATGTCTCACAATGGCGCCACCTCGCGAGATTTGACTTATATAAAAGTTCATACCTACCATTAAAAGAACACCCACTAAACAAATTCACCCTTCATACCATAACGTATGTCAGCTAGTCGCTGACTCTCCGTCTACATAGGTGACATGGCACTTTAAATGGGTTCTAAGTCTGTAATGATTCATGCAACCACATGCTGCACATTACGCATTGGATTCAATCATCTGATTTAGTGGTTTGAGCATGGTCTTCTCCATATCCAATGCACCCATCTGATTTATATTGGAAGTTCTTGAAGTTTTTTTTTCTGCTAGACTATATTATCGTTAAAATTCTTGCCATTCATATTCAAAGTCATTGGTACAAGAAAGATTTCACTTATTACCTTTTGTGGCGTGATGATAGAGTTTTCTAAAATTTTAGAGACAACCTTATATTAATCAGGTATAAATGAAAAAGAAACCAGTGAAGGACCTTCCTGATTAAAATTCTGCGATTCTAGAGTAGCTGTTCGTTCAAGCACTTTATATTACTCCCAAATATGTTGCGATAAACAAAGGGAGAAATGGCACCTGAACCATATCACCCTTAATAATTGGGTTCTATTTCTCTTTTTAACTCGCGCTCGTATTCCCACAAAAACGAAATCACTTTCAATTCTGTTTATTTTTATGTTTTTTAAAAAAAAAAAAAAATGCTAACACTTTAGGGGAAAACCCTTTGAAACTTGGTGTGTGAGCTTCAAAAGAGAAGTCAGAAGAGTCGGAATGAGGTTCGACTATTGAGAGGCGTATTTCATGTAACTTATTTAATTATTTTGGCGTTACAATGACATTGAGAGTGGTCTGAAGCAAGTGTTATGCCTTTGAACTTCGTGGCACTTCAATAATCATGGTTTAGCATGGTTTTTTTTCTCTTACCACAGCTGGAAAGCTCAATGTGGCGCTTATTTGGATATAGTTCGTGAAAACCTCTAGAAAATTAACCCATTAATGGCCAAAGCGAACCAGAAATGCTAGAGGTATGAAATTTCGTGACCTTTCTTTTATAGTGTATAGAAAGTAAAATTATAAAAAAAAATGTTGGTACGTATCAGCCTGTGAAGACCGTTGCATATGCGTTATAGTGGGCTATTTTCACTTCTTTTGATAAAAAAATTTTCTATGACCATTTAATTCAAAATAATGGTTTAGTTGGAAATTAAGTTTTTTTAACGTACATATTTATTGAGTTTTAACATAAAAAGTGTATGAATCACATAAAAAATCTATTAGAAATTCGCAATATCTTTAGTTTCAGCTATAAAATGCCCATTGAAGTCATAACGGCTGGAGTGTTCAGGACCAGTAACAGTTGCTTGGCGATAGCTCTGAGTTGGCCTTACGGTACCAAGAGTTGTGCAATATCGAGTAGCAATGGCTCTGCGGAAGTCTAGTTGTGACATACCTTTTCCTCCTTTACGATGTAAGATCCAGGCGTTTTGAATCAATGAGCCAATTAAAAATGGAACACCACCATTTCTTTCCAAGTTTGTAAAGTAATTATTAACTATGTCATCAAGAGCTTGTTGCAAGATCTTGTTTTCCTCATCTTCAATTTGTTGCAATACCGCCCCCATCTTCTTCACCAGAATCTTCATCAGATTCTACAACGTGGGCACTAGGCGGTTCAATGATCACTTTTTCCACTACAGCATCTTGTTTGTCATCACTCATAAGCTCTTCAAGGAAATTACTAACCTATCCCAATGTCAAATATCCAAATCTAAATAAAAAACAACACATATCATATGCACTTACATTTAAAAAAGAGCTGTGATTGACCCACAGTTACATATGTGTAACGTGACAAAATTCACAAGAATAGTCCAAAGTTACACATACGAAACAGCATAATTGCCGGCTCTGCAGAGAAACCTATGGGCCACGGTCTTTTCTTTTCGGTCTTTTTAATAAATCTGAAAATATTTCTCAGTCACATTTCACAAAAATTATTTCACAAAACACTATTTTAGATATATTAAAAAATGTGTTACCGATTGCGTGCCTCCATATCAAGGTTTTCTTCAACTTAAAATTTTTCACTCAACACAAACAATAGCACACGACGAAGTGAAAAGAACCAAAGACCCAATATGCACTTCATAACACGCACTGATCTATTTTCATTATTTTGCGATGGCTAAACATGAATTAGCATGCGTCTGCAACATATAACTGGCATTTTAAAATAACTGCATCGCCGTTACGTATATGTAACAGTGGGCATTAATGGGTTAAGGAGAGGAAATAGTAAGGAACAAAGAAAAATTAGAAAATGGGGAATGTGTATTACCACGCCCGAACAGGGAATCGAACCTGAAACTTCTGGGTTGTAAACACAGTACACTACCACTGCGCCACAAGGCCGGCACTATAATACTGCATCAAGTACTTATTGCTCTGCTACGTCTTGAAATATATTAAAAAAAAGTCAGCCGTATACATTACCCATTTTTTTTAAAAAATTCCTACACACAAGTAGTTAAAGCAACTGCAGTTAATGAACCACGATGTCTTTCGCTCAAATGAATTAAATTTTGTCCATATTTGAATACTATGAAAGCTACAGGTGCCATATCTTTCGGGGGTGCCATATCTCCCAAGTTTATCTTAAAGTGTTCAAATGTTCAATTATAAAATGTTCATGACTTTAATTTTTCCGCTAATGACATTTTTCGGACAAAAATAAATCGATTTCGGCCGGTAGAATTAGGTAGAATTCTACAACTAGATTTATAAATCTCGCTACAGCTAAGTCTCCTGTGAAAACGTAGTATTAGTTGATAAAGGCAATTTCAAATAAAAAATTTGAAAATGGTTCATATTTAATACATGCATCATTCATAAAATTTCCTACAGGGCCTTGACATTCAAGCAATTTACGACAACAACTAAAAGCGAAAACATAAAGTGCAGACATTTACAAATGCGACAACATGACATTGTCACATTGACATGCAACAACGCCACATTCACCTCACAAACAACAGCAGCAGCAGCAGCACGCAAAATGCAACATGATTTGCAACGTTTGTGCTAACAACAAAAACTCCATCCCAACCCACAACCCTGCTGTTGCTGTTGCTCCCATGTGCCCCTTTGTTTTATGTCACAGTGATAAACAAAATGCTCCGCACAATACGGTTGAATTTGTCATCATTTGGGGGAAAATTGTAAACCAAATTTTGACATGTTGCAGCGGGGGTTAATATTTGATTGTTTTTCTTATTTGTTGTTGTTGTTGTTGTTGACAAGTTGGCAATAAATTGAACAGCAGCAGCTTGTAAACAAGTAACAACTTCCATTTAGTTTTTTTTTTTTTTTTTTGTCAACGCTTAATATTTTCTCAGCAGTGTTAATTAGAAATTTTATGAAAAATTGTTTATCCCCTTACTATGAAGAAATGCGCTAGTACTCGTAAATATGTTGCTTGCAACATTATCGTCTACGCTGTCATTTACAACTGCAACAAATTGCATTGCAAGCTGCTGCAGCTGCAAGAGACTCTCGCAGAAGAAAAACGACGACAAAAATAAGGAGATTTCAATTTGGGAAGTGGGCACATTTTCCAAATGGAAAATCATTTCTTTTTTGCTTAAAATTGCAAGGGCGGCGGCAGCAGCAAACAAATAGCTGAAGCTGTTATGGTAGTTGTTGCAACATTGCAATTGTGAAACTCCATGTTGTCAATGTAGTTGTTTCTTTGTTTTTTACCATGCGTTTACTTTTTGTTTTCTGTAATTTCTCCATTTTTTTGGCCGTTATGCAAATAAAGTGTCTTCTACAATATAATTGTGAGGCGCATTATGGTTGTTGCTGCAACATGCGATTTGGTTTTTTTTTTTTATTTCATTTTTGGCCAAATGTTGCTCATAAATTTTACTGTTGGTCGTTCGAAAGACGTTGTTGTAGGCGGATGCACAATTTTTTTATCTTTGGTTGTTGATTTGTAATTTGGCAAAGAACAAGTTGTTATGAATTGTTGTTTGTTGTATCATAAAAATTGTTTAAAATGTATTTCTTTTGGTATGATTAAGATTCGAACTTTGTCTGGAATCAAGTTATGGATAATATTTAGCACCATGAGAAGTATCCTGTCTTTTGGTTTATTTATTTTTTGCATATAGTATTACTTTCTTTGGGGATAAGTTAAATCACTTGTTAATGTCGACAAACCCGAAACTATTGATGCTTTGGAAACCAAAATAACTCGTGTTATTCAAGGAATACCGGCCGATATGCTCGACAGAGTTGTCGAAAATTGGACCCATTGTATGAACCATTTAAGAGCTAGTCGTGGGTAACATTTGAACAAAATAAATTTTAAACATTGAGTTGTACAAACCAAACTATATTTCAAATAAAGATTTGCAGCAATACATTGATTATTATGTATTTTATTTAGAAAATAAAGTAGGAAGCTCTTATTGGATCACCCGTTATATACCCTGGATCTAGATACAAAATTTTCTTCGAGTACAAGGTCTTGTTAACGAGGTAGAGGGCTATAAAATTTTGAATGACCGGCAGATACGTACAGATTTGAATTCCATTATCTAGTTTAAAACAGTTAAAATCAAATAAATAAAGCAGTCGAATTTAAACTAAATTTAATAAGCCTTTTAAGTATATTTTTGGATTTTAAAAAAAATTTTGTTTTTTTTAGGAAAAAGGTGGACCTTAATTTTTGAAAATTTATTCTTACAAAGTTAGTGCCTTTTAATTTTTTAAAAAAAATAGCCAATAGTGAATAGATAGTTCTTGCCAAATTTTATGGTAGGCTTGGAAGGCGTTTAGGTGCTAGACAAGTTACAAACATTTCGTCAGTACGATTTGAAACTGTATAGTATACATATTAAGATCTAGCTCCTAAATGACTTCCACGCCCACTATGAAATTTGGCAAGAATTATGTATTAATTCTTAGCTAGCACTTCACTTTGCACCTCATTTTGAACTGCCTTATTATGTATTTAATTTCAATTCATTTAAAATAAAGGAAAATGGAGAAGTGAACTAAAAAAATATGTGAAATAAAAAAAAATAAAAAATATTTAAAAAAAAAATCACCCAGAATGGGATTTGAACCCGCGCCCACAGATGCCAAATATTTTTATGAACTTACAGAAATGTTTCCGATGACTTATTTTTCCTAGACTTTGCTGTAAATACTTTCTAACAGCTCGGCATGAAATACAAATGTTTGCTTTAAATAATAAGTATATGTGTTAGATATTCCGTAACTTGCCGAAAATACTTTCAACACATCTTTTTTCTGAGTGTAGGTGAATTAGAGCAAGCAGTCGTGGTACCTTCCATCCAAGCAAAAGTTTCATAATGCTATACTGAATACATTTTTGAGATAATCCATCCAAATTTTGCCCTGACACTTAAAAGAGAAAATGAAAGCTCTGATCAGAAACTCAGTTCATTCGGAAGAGAGGGAATGGCATCTCCCAAACACACAAAGTTTTCAAAATGCAGAAATGCAAGAACATTTCGCACAAGAAATATTGATAGTTAGCGCATGATCAGAGTAAAACTAAGCGACTTTGGACAAAAAGGCGTTGCGCCTCCTATACATGCAATATTTTTAAAATGCTGCAATGTAGAGTTCTTAAGTACTTAATTTTTGGCCAAGCCAAAGGTACAACCCTTACTAGCTGTGTGTTAACTGTGTTAATTTATTTACATTGAACTGATATATATACACAGAAGTAAGCCCTTCATTCCAGACTAAGTTCAGTTTGTCTTATTCTCATTCAGTTTTGATTTTTCGATAGTGGGTGTTAGTGTTTTTTTTTTTTTAAAAAAGTTTTGAACTTTTGTATTGAAAACGAGTGTGTCAAATTCCCCCGAAAAGTTTTTTTACATTGCTATACGTATTATTTTAACTTTAGATAATTAAATCAATAAACATTGAGAGTTCCAATCCACTATTTTAAATGTTTTTAAATGTTTGCTATTGTCGTTGTGATATTATCGTTTGTGCAACATCTTAGCATTCTCACGGCTGACATTCTCTCGTCAAGTGAGAAATTACCACTTTTGGTCTTTAAAATTATATAGTAAACTCGGTAATTCTAGTCCTAACACTTCAGCGCACGCTGTTATTAACATTTACTTTTATAGCATTTAATACATGGCCTTACCAGTAATCCCTTTAACTAAGCTATTGCTTTGTATTCAATGAAAACACTTCCTAAGCTTTATAACATTATTGCACCGCAGTCAAACATTGAACCGCGAAGCATCTTTTATACTAGCTATCGTTGCTTTCAACCACAGCTGATAGGCATAGCACTCTTAGTTGTTCTCACTGTTTCTTTTCACCACATGGTTTGAGCAGTTACTTCGGTTTGACACAGGGTGCACGTAAGCTAATTTTTCGTAAAAATTTGCATACCTGCTTCGTTAACGTAATTTATGTTTTGAGCACAGTGGTGGTCATAAATATTATTATTTCTGATTATTGCTGCCGCCTTATTTTGCGCCAGACTTATTATGTTTATTCGGAAAGTTGTTAATGTGGATGTGGTATTATAAGAACATCTGTCTGCTACGCTATTTTTCGGACAGCTCTGAAAAAAGTTTGTCTTTTTCGCAGGCGCGAGAATTAAAGCTTGAATAATTATAGACTATTAGGATGTGAATAAAACATGCTTCTTTCACTGTCAATATTTGCTTTTTGTTCAAGTGGAAAGAACTAGAATGCTTTCAATCCTTAACAATGTTTTTTTTTTTTCTTTGTGCGTACTCTGTTAATCTGCTTAATGCAAAAGTATTCATCTAACAAATTCAAAGCCATTGGCATTTTTCAGCTATACAACATAATGATGCAACATTTTAGCTAAATGCTCATGCTTTTTGTGCGGATGCTAGTAGATTTAAAGATGCCCAACTACTGCCAACTCCGTAAGCATCATGGTAACAATTTGTGTGTGGCAGCCTTCGAGCGTAGTGGGGAGAGCAGCAACAGTGGACATAAATTAGAAAACCACGCACAGCATAAACAGTATATCTACATCACAATTGGTGGTAACTGACTCCAATAAAAACCGGCCTTAAATGCAACATTCAAACTTGAACTTGAGAGTCGCTTTTGCTCCCCATACAACAAGCGGCATCGTTTAACTTATGAGCTTGCAAAAATATCGCATAAATCTCTAACCTCAAAAATGTTCGCATTAGTTTTTTCATTCAACAACAACGTTGGAATGAAATCATTTTGAATTTATACACAGAAAAAAAACTGACCTTAAAATTAACTATAAATTTTGTATTCTATAGTTTTTCCAATTTTCAATAGGAAACAAAAACAATTATTCAAAATTTCAAAATCAGCTTCACTTTTCTACAGTTGAATTCAACTGTACATTTTGTATTCCATACATTTTTTTTTTTCACATGAATAACATTTTTAGTTGAGTTTTTAACAGGTTCACAAAATTCTCACATTGTTTAAGAATAAATCAACATAAGTTTGCTAGAGTTGTACTGATATTTTGCCATTTGAAATGGTGTCGCCGTAGAAGTTGTTTGCTACAATTTCTACGAGTTTTTGGAAACGGCTAGTTACAGCCCTTCTGGGGTGCTAACTATTAAACCGTTCCAAAACAGTTTTAACTGTTTGGAACAGTTTATATTGTTAGCTGACCTTTCTAGAAGGTTATTTTTACTGTAACTGCGTTTGATAGTTTCTAAACCGAGTAAACTGTAGATTTACAGAGTTCAACGGTCAAAATACAAAAACTCCGGGTTGGTGCAATTTCAATAGAAAATTTAGGTTAAATTAACTTTTTTTACAGTACCTAAACATTTTAACAGTAACTGTACAGTACTATTTTCTTAGTAATTTTACTGGACTGCACTGTCAATTTAACCTTTACTGCGGGTTGGTGCAATTTCTATCGTTGAAATCGGTTGGATTGACCGATATTTTTTTTTCTGTGTACTTAGTAGATATGTAGTTGCAGCAACAACAACAACAACAACAACAACACTATAATTTACTATGCCATTACTTTGTTGCTATTCTATTTTCCATGGCTCATAAATTTAAAGCATTTTGCACTTTTTAGTGGAAAACTAAAAAAATTGGAGGTTGTATCTTCACTTCAGCGTGTAGACGTGTTTTAAATTAGTGAATCTTGAGGTTGGCAACACTGCATTTGATGTTGTTGCTTTGTTGCGTTCGAATGGCGTAGGTCGTTTTGTGTATCTTGTTGCTTCTTCTTTTGTACGAAATCGTCATGTGTAGATTTGTTGTGGCTGCTTAAATCTGCATTTAAATTAAAATTGAATTGAAGATTTATTTTTGTGCTTCTTCTCAATGAACAATGAATCTTCATTTTGGGCCATTTAATGCTTTTAAAGTGGGTACACTTAAGTATTTGCTATAATGCCAAGTTTGAATTTCCGGTGCAATTAAATTGTGCAATGAATTTTTATTATTTTCAAAAATTAAATTAGAAGTGCATCAAAAAAAGATACCATTTGGCGTTAGCACCTCGACTTTTTTTTTTAGATAAAAATTGTACTTTTATATGGGAGTTGCCTTAAAAGATGAAAAAGGGGATAGTCAGGGGAATTTATGGTGGTACTCAAGGTCCTTAGCCCCCGAAACAAAATCATACCTAGTGCGTTCCGACTAGTACATTCAAGAGAAAAGTTGGAGAAGAAAAAACAACTGAGCTAGGTGAACAGTTTTGCCTTTTTCCCGGCAACCAGAATTTCTTTTTCTTTTTCCAAAACTAGTCATGGAGATACAGTAGCCTTGACCTTATGGACAGTAAATAAATCGCCAGTTGCTCGCAGAAAAACTATTCACAGAAAATGATTTTTAAACAGCACAAAAATTACGGTTTGTTCCAGTAATTCAATTATTAAAATGAATTTTTATGAAAAAGTAATGATACGGCAATAAAATATACGGCTTGAACTGCAAAAAGTACCAAAAACCTTCAGAATACGGAATCAGAACATTTATACTTCACAAAATATGGCGTCGCTTTCAACAAAAGTCAAAACTATCCGAGAAGTATATAAACATTTGCACAAGGGGTAGAAAACTACCCTAGCAATTTTAACATCGGATATCTCAGAAATTGCAGTCCCGATTTGAATTATTTTTCACATACTAAAACTACCAGCCTTTGGGAACATGAAACGAGTGCTGATGTTATCATTTTGAATATTGAAATATATTTTTTTTTTCTTCTCAAAAATGGTCTCCTTGGAGACTTTCGGTTATTGTGATGGGGCGGTGTGAGCGTGGTGAACCCAAGGTAATCGTGATACATAAATGATAGCCAACATTCCATGCATCAGATATGTATCAACAAATAATTTTAGAGTTTCTAGTTTCATAGAAATCCCTTCTTTAGTTTAAGGGAAGAAAACTATCTCTCTGGGCCAATACGGGTTAAAATTAATTTTTTTTTTCCCATCAAATGAATAAGATCATTAAAACGGGAAAAATGCTTCGGTATGAAATAGCTGTATTCTGAATTTTAGCCGTTCAGTCGACTTTTTCTGTCTTGAGGGTTTCTAAGCCAATTTCTGAGAATTGTTTTAAGTTCGTTACGAACCTTAAGCAAGTTCGTCCCGTCCTAAATTTAAAATTTTTATAATAGTTCGCAGAATATCACCATATGTACGATCATCGTAAGTACGATCGTTGTATTTTGAAAGAAGAACATTGTTTTGGCTCCAGTTTTTGAAGTACCAGCTAAACTTCTTCAAATCTTTCTCCTGACCGACTTTGTGCTTGTAGACCTTACGTCAGATACAATCTTGAAGTCCCTTACAGAGCAAAATAATGCTACCAGATTATGTGTTCTAGTGTCATTTTTGGTAAGATTTTTGGTAGGACCAACTTCATGCCCATTGCGCCCAGGATGGCTTCCACTTTATTAAGTTATTTGGTCGGATGCTGCTCTTCCCCTTGTAAACGATATCCTTGCATAAATTTGGAATATAAACCTGACAAATACTTATTCCACTTTTTGTTTTAATTGAAAAAGAAGTATAATATTAAACAAAATTAATTAATAAAAATTACACGTCATTTCTCGTGCACGCTTTTAATGGATGCAAAAGGCAAACTTTTCACTCATGTTGTTGCTGCTGTTACCACTGTTGTTGACACTGACAATTTGTCTTATGAAATTTTCAAAATTTTATTTGGCTAAATCATGCGAAACAAGGATATAGGTGGCTTATGGCGTGTACACAATTAGGGAACACCTGTGTACAAACACAGACACAAGCACAAATAAATTGCTTAAATACAAAAGTACCTTACATAGCTACATATGTATGCATATGTTAATAATCTAACTAATAAATATTCATTTATTTGTATACAACAGCAACAGCAGAGGCAGCCATAACACTGATCGCATAAAATTCGATTCAACACCCAAAGGCAAATGAAAATCAAACTGGCTCCATAAGAAAAGTACAGAATTATATTACCTTATTCCCTTACTTTTCTACACATATAAATACATACCTTTACATATATATGAGTTAACATTTATAAATATGTTGGTATGCGTGTACATATGTGCAGCTTTATTTGTGTATTTTATTCGTCTGTTTGCGTCATGTAAAAATTTTTCCAATCAATCATTCACTTTGCCGATGATGATGATGATGATTTTTGGGCCCTTAGAGGATATTCTTGAATTCCTAATTTTCTGCTTGTCTTGTGTTTTTCACTTAACCGAATGTGAATTGGCCAAAGTATATGAAGGAAGGGAAATTCAATACGTTGAGTAAAATTTTGTAAAGGAGAAACATGTGTGAATACCTTTGTTTTTACATAAATATCAAATTTGTGTTTTAAATTAATTTTGATATAAGCCTAAAAATATGCAAAGAAATAGCTTATGATATTTGCTTACAAGTTTCTTCTAATGATACAGCAAACTCAGACTATTTTTAGAGCATATTTTTAGGCGCTTGTTTTAATCCAAGCACTCTTGCTTACAAAAAGACATTATAACAGAAATACATTTTTAGACTTCCCACTACAACTAAATGTCTGCATTTTTAATAATTTGAGAAAAGTTTCAAATTGCAAGAATTTTTTGTAAAAATTACATTTTATTTAAATTGCACTTTAACTCCCGTGACTGTAATGCATATAACTTGTAAAATTATATTGCAAAATATTGTATTTACTTGCTTGTTTGCATACATTTGACTTAAAAATATATGATATATAAATGCATACAAAGAAAACTTATACGTGTACAGCTGTATGCATTTCCCAGCAAGGTTGAAAAACCCCAGTAGGAAAAACAATTAAAAATTACATAGTAGCAAAAGATAATAGAAAAAATTGGATATTTAGCAACATTGCTAAGCATAAATATTTAGAAATTTTTCTTCTTAGCAATGCTTAGAAATAATTGTGGTGTTTCCTTTATAAACATTTGTGTTAATTTTGAAATTTCGATAACTCAAGAACGGTGAGTCCAAGCACTAAAAAAGCTAGTAGCGAAAATTATTTTTCAAGATAATGTGCCACAAACAAATGCTCCAATATATTTATTTTATTTATTTCCATAGCATTGTCACATCAAAAATATCGGTAAGAGGGCAAATGTATCGAAAAATATTAAAATACACCGATTTCTCCGGTGAAAGTCCAAAAGTATCGAAAAATATCCGTGAAATTTCAAAAGTATCAAAAAAAAAAAAAAATATCGATTCGAGAATATCGGTAAAAGTCTAAAAGTATTGAAAAATGTTGAAATATATCGAAGAAATTGATAAAAGTCCAATTCATAAAAGTATCGAAAATCATCTAAAATACAGGCAAAGTCCCAAAAATATCGAAAAACATCCAAAATAACGGTGAAAGTAGAAAAGTATTGAAAATTATTGAAATACATCGATGAAATTGGAAAAAATCCAAGTGCACCGAAAAACATCCAAAATATCAGTAAAAGTCTAAAAGTATCGAAAAATATTGAAAAAAAAAAACTAAAATACTGGTAATGGTCTTAAAATGTCAAAAAACATCCTAAAATTGGTAAAAGTTCAAAAGTATCGGGAAAAGTCCAATTATATCGAAAACCGTCCAAAATATCGGAAAAAGTCCAAAAGTATCAAAATGTATCAAAGAAATCGGTAAAAATCTATGCATATCGCCAAACATCTAATAAACCGGAAAAACTCCAAAAAGTATCAAAAAAATTGAAAAACGTCTAAAAAATCGGTAAAATGTCGAAAAATATTGAAAATATTTAGTTGGTATCACTGATGAACTCAGTATCATAACATCAAATTCAAGAAAAATAACAATAAATGAAAGAGACGCAAAATAAAAAAAACAACTCATAACTCATGCAGCAGTAGCGACGATCATTTTAATAGATTTTTATACCCTGCACCTAACTTTCTCCTTCCATTTGTAATGCAGAGAAGGAGGCATGGCAGATATAGAAAAGTATATATATTCTTGATCATAGTCGCCTACTGAGTCGATATAGCCATCTGTCTGTTTGTGGAAATACATTTTTTGGGAAAACTGAGAAAGATAATTCAATGTAATTTGGTAAACTGCCTCCGTCGTGAAAGTTAGCTCGTGAGATTGAAAATGAGCGAAAAGGGTCAATGGACACGCCTACCTCCCATACAAAGAAAATATTAAAAATGCAACCTTAGGAGTATTTTTCACGACAATGCAAACAAAATACACATTAATATTTTGAATTGTAAGAGCAAACTTTAAACGAAAACTGGGTGAATTCAGAAAAGAGGGCGTGGCACCTCCGATATAAGCAACAGCTTCAAAAAAATCTTATTTTTGAAGGTCATATCAAATTTTTATAAGAAACAAACTTAATGACAAACTAACCCTTTATATCCGGTTTTAATTTGTCTCTTTGACCCTTTTTTTCAAAAACTGCTCTATAAATAGGTTAAAGTAATGTAATAAAGTACTTATCATAGGACAAATTTGTTAACCTCTTAAATACACCGAAAACATTATATCCAACGCAGTCATTTATGCATTTAATCCCAACTGGGTATGTAAGTAAACCCAGCAAACATTTTCAATCGCGGAAGAATCGTATTCGATTCGCCTAGACGATTAAATCAATCGTCCGCGACAGTCGCATTCTACTCTTCCGCGAATGTTCAGGCGTGAGAAATTGTCCGGCCGAATACGATTGTTTTAGAAGAATCCTCTAACAACTCCCCGAAATGAATCCGCAAACGATCCCCAGGAAGAGTCATCTGGCGACTCCCCAAGATGAATCTGCAAATGATCCCCAGGAAGGGTCAACAGACGACTCCGCAACATGTTTTTCAAAGCGAAAAAAAACTTGAAAAAACTTGAAAAAAAAAATAAAAAAAATAAAATATGAAATGGCGACATAAAAATAATTTCATAAGAAATTGCTGATTTTTGTACAATAAACTGTTAAAATTTATGTGCCGTTAAAAATATACCGTGTAGTTTGACATTTTGCTTCGTTTAAAATACCGGGCCTCTGAAATATTGCCTTTTAGAAAAAAAAATTATTAATTTTTTCGAAATTTCTCAGGAGATGACGTCATGTCGTAGTCGGCCATCTTGTATCGTGTAAAACTCGTCTGAAGGAGTTGTTGGTTATTCGTAAAGAAGTTCGATTTCAAACCATCATCCAGAAGAGACTTAGTCGAATCTTTTTCTATTCGTTTTGGGCTTTTTTTTATGAATTTTTTTTTGCACCAATCGATGGAGAAAGGTCGAAAATATATTTTGGTCATAACCAGATTTGGTTCCGGGCCCTCTAAGTGACCGATTTGGGCCCATTTTTGTAAAAAAATTTTATTGCACCAATCGATGGGGAAAGGTCGAAAATAGATTTTGGACATGTCCGGGGGTGTCTCCGACCCCTCTTAGTGACCGATTTGGGCCCATTTTGGTGAAAAAATTTTATTGCACCAATCGCTAGGGAAAGGTCGAAAATACATTCTGGACATGTCCAGGGGTATCTCCGACCCCTCTAAGTGACCGATTTGGGCCCATTTCGGTGAAAAATTTTTATTGCACCAATAGATAGGGAAAGGTCGAAAACAGATTTCGGATATGATCAGAGATGTCTTCGACCACTCTAAGTGACCGATTTGGGCACATTTCGGTGAAAAATTTTTATTGCACCAATAGATAGGGAAAGGTCGAAAACAGATTTCGGATATGATCAGAGATGTCTTCGACCCCTCTAAGTGACCGATTTGGGCCCATTTCGGTGAAAAATTTTTATTGCACCAATTGATAATGAAAGGTCGAAAACAGATTTCGGATATGATCAGAGATGTCTTCGACCACTCTAAGTGACCATTTTGGACCCATTTTTGAAAGTAAAATTATTGCGCAAAACTCGCCTGGAAGAGTTGTATATTCATTGCGAAGATGTTTGATTCGCAATGATCTTCCATAAGAGTGTAAGGAGGAATCTTCTGTTACTCGAGCTGAAGTTTTGTCGCGTAAAACTCGCCTGGAAGAGTTGTATGTTCATCGCAAAGATGTTTGATTCGCAATGATCTTCCATAAGAGTGTAAGGAAGAATCTTCTGTTACTCGCGCTGAAGTTTTGGCGCGCAAAACTCTCCCGGAAGAGTTGTATATTCATCGCGAAGATGTTTGATTCGCAATAATCTTCCAGAAGAGTGTAAGGAGGAATCTTCTTTTACTCGCGGAAAATTTTTATCGCGGAAAGCTCGCGTAGAAGAGCTTTAAATGCATCGCCAAAAATATGGAAGATTGTCCGCGATTGAAAATGTTTGCTGGGAAGGATCGCATACACATATTCGAATGTGTGTGTTAAAGTTTTCTTTACCTTTTTCTATAATAAATTTAAATATTTATGTTTGTAGGTTAACAACTTGCATATGAAGCACATTTTAATGCACATGTGTGCTGTTTGTTTGTTTGCACACATGAGCATTGTGAGTGTGCCTGTGTATGCGTAAATGCGTATGATATATGGATGTGTGTGTAACAAATGCAAAACTCTCACGTTACTTTTGCCATTGTTATAAGGAATACATTTATGTTTGTACGAATATAGGGAAAAATAAAAGTAAAATAACGAGAAAAAGATTATAAATCGAGTGCGAAAGCATTTTGCTACACAACATGGCACACAGCAACCTGCAACTGCTTTTTCTACCTCGTCCTTTTTGAGTGTCTAACCTTTCCAGACGTTGTATTTCGTTTCATTTCAGTTTCACTTTGTTTGCATAAAATGCATTAAAAGTGCATTTTTAAGTTTTACTTTTTTGCTTACATAGGATTTTTCATATTTTTGATCATGTTTGCATGGAGCTTTTCTTATTACAACTGTATTTCACTCCTGTATGTTTTACCACTACATTCACATAATATGCTTGTAAGTGTTGTCTGTACAATAATAATTTGAATTTCATGTGAAATTCGTAAAGAGTTTTTTATCGTTTCATTTGAAATCGCAAAGATAAAGGGAAAATTATATGAAAAATTATATTATATGAATGTGTAGCATTTAGTGGCGGTTGTTTTATTGAATATACTGACATACAAAATTAAAAAAAAAGGAATTAAAAATTTGACTAGATATAAGTATGTACCCTTACGTTTTTGTCACCGCTGAACCTTAAACCGAAGTCAGAAGACCTTTGCTTGAAACTTTTCCGATTGGATCCTCTCCTGAAAAATTCCACCCAAATTTTTATATCAGATTCGTTACGTTTATATAATATTTGGTAATATTTTCATATACCACCATCTAAAGCAGGGATATTTATCACCTAACTATTTCCATTCTTACAACAAATTTCAAATGTGTGTACCAGTTCCTTGAATTAAGTTTAACTCCGCACATTGGCTTTCTATTGCTTTGTTATTGTTTTCTGCGCTCAAGTGATCGTACAAAGCACTCGTCCCTGAAGCGGTCAAACGATTTCAGCTTGCAGTTTTCCTCCAGCTCGTCAGATTTTGTTTTAAACGAAGTTGAAGTTTTTATGATTAATGGTGGAATTAGCCAAGAAGTAGCGTTTCGTAATGTGACGTCTGTCAAAATCTATCAAATGGCAGAAGCGTGTAAGCGATTTGTGAAATCGTAAAGTAGCGGTACTCAACGTTGAGACCTGTTGAAATTATATTTTCAAACGTCGCGCTGCGTTGTTAGATAAAACAAATTAAATTTGGATGTTATAAATGGAATTTATTGAACAAATTAATTGAAATAAGTATGACAATAGATGCTCGTATACAAAAACTGGAATTTTTCAAATAATTTTTAAGTTGTTAGGTGACATTTTGAACGTTGCCTACCGTTTTCTCTAATCGATGCTACGTTAACAAGCAACCGTGACGTTATGTTACGAAACGCTACTTCTTGACTAATCTCAGCATAAATTTCTTATGATCACTGCGTAATTGTAATAGATTATTAAACAAAAATTATTTCTGAAATACCAGGATCTGAAATGTGCGCTACGAATTTTTTCAAATTTTTTGAAGGTCATTCAAAGGTCGCTCATAGCCGTTTTATGCAATTTTATAAAGTTTTTATATTATAACAATCTCAAAAATTAATGAATTTTACGATATATCAATTTGGTTTGACCCTTGAATCAAAAAAAAAAAACAGTTAAATCTCAAACTTATTTAGATTTTTTAGAACACATTAGCCCGTTTATCTTGTTTTTCTAAATCTTTTTTGACACCTTTCAAAAAAAAAAAGAAAAAAAACTGGACTATAATGGATTAAAATATTCCACAAAAATATTGCTTGAAACAAAAATGTTGTTAAAAAACTTGGAGGTGCCACGCCCCCGAAAAAAATTAGATAATAATATCTCGGAAACTCTTTGACGCAGTAAAATGAAATTAAGTTAAAATATGTATGTAAAAGTCATCGAGTCAAATAATGTTCACTGAAATAGTGGGCGGTGCCAAGCCCTCAACAAAACAAATTCATCCTATCTCTGAAAATATTTAAAGCAGATAGATTTGATTAGGAACATATCGATGTTTGAGACAAAAAGTAGGATAATTCATTCCTCCTACGAAAACGTGGTTGTCATTGATTCTTTGACGAAAAATAGGATGTTTCATTTTATGTAACAAAAAGTAGGTTTCTTCGAAGTTTTATGTGAAAAAGTAAATTGTTAAAAACTTTATGTCGAAAAATAGGATGTCTTAACATTTTAGAGGAAAACTAGGATGTTTCGATGCCTTCCACGAAAATTAAGTTGATTTTTTATGTATTCATTCAGTATGAAACATCCTACTTTTTATTTGAAAGTTAAAACATTCTACTTTTTGTCTGGGGCATCGATATGTAAAGACTATCAGAACAAGAAATCGTCTTTAGAAAAATGGGTGGTACCACGTCCTCTTTAAGGCTGATTTATCATTCCTTTGAAGCTGCTCGATGCAAATAAGTAAAACAGCTTTTAAAGGAAATGTGAGCGATGCCCGGCATGTAAAGCAAATTGTAATGCGTTATATTGATATTTTGTGTATGTACATTGTAGTAAAAAACTTCACAAATTGATTAAAAAAATCGTGCTGGCGAAAGAGGAGTTTTTCTTAAGGTCTATTTTAAAAAAATGTTGGAATTTCTCATGCAAAGAGAAAACAAAACTGTCAAAAGTGGCAGAAACGTGGTTATTTTAACTGTGGCGACCCTAATTATGACCATGGCTCGTTTGTGGCAGTTTTAACAATGCGCGTTGCCAAATAAAGTACAAAAGAAAATACATGTTTTTAAATTAATTTGTAATATTAATTTTTTTCTGTCAACGACAATGAAAACTGACAATTATTTTCTTTTTTTTATACCCTACACCCAGGGTATATTCACTTTGTCCTTCCGTTTGTAACGCAGAGAAGGAGGCGTGGCAGATATAGAAAAGTATATATATTCTTGATCAGCGTCTTCTCCTGAGTCGATATAGCCATGTCCGTCTGTCTGGCTGGCTGGTTGTATGTGGAAATACATTTTTTGAGAAACTAAGCAAGATACTTAAATGAAACTTAATGCAAAGCCTTTGTCGTCAAAAGTTGCTCGGTCGATGGACACGCCTACCGCCCATACAAAAAATATATTCAAAATGCTACTTTTGGAGTATTTTTCACTATAATGCAACCAAAATACACATAAATACTACGAATTGTAAGATCAAGCTCAAAGCAAAAACTGGACGAATTCGGACAAGAGGGCGTGGGACCTCTCATATAAGCAAAAGCTTCAAAATGCGATACTGAAAGCGTTTTTTGAGATAATTGAACTAAATGTTACACAGACACTAAAACTTATAAATGCAAGCTTTATGCAAAAACTGGATAAAATTGGACTAGAGGGCGTGGCACCTCCCATATACGCAAAAGCTTCAAAACGCTATAATGAAAACATTTTTTGAGAAAATCCAACTAAATTTCACTCAAATACTAAGAACTATAACTATAAAATAAAGGGTGAGTTCGCAAAAGAGGGCGTGGCACCTCCCATAAAAGCAAAATTTTCAAAATGCTGCTATGTAGGGTATTTAATGTTTGGCCAGGCCAAAGGTAACACCCTTACTTGTTTGTTTTCAATTTTATGGTTTAAATAAAATTTTTTCTGTTTGATATTGGGGAGATTTGAACGTGGAACCTGTCGTGTGATAGATGTGAACTCAGCTACGAGCATAATTATTGTGAAGTTGACTGAAAGTCTATTTGTTTTGAAATGAGCTGATTTGGATTTAACTACGTTTCGTGAGTGTTTTAACTGCGTTTCATGAGTGTTTTAACTACGTTTCGTTGCTGATTTGAGTTTAACAACGTTTTGTGAGTGTTTTGACTACGTTTCGTTGCTGATTTGGATTCAACAGTGCTTGGCAACCAGCATTGTTGAATGAGTTTTCACCAAGTTCGTGAGTGATTTAGCAACGCACCATACAAATATGAGCTAGGAGCGTTGTTAAATCCAAATCATCAACGAAACTTAGTTAAACCCTCACGAACATGGTTTTTTCTTTGCTCTTTTCGAAAATTGTTGCTATTCCCAAATGCTAAAAAATAAGCAATGTTTACTCTGCTTCAATTAAAAAATAAAATAACCTGAAATACCTTAATATTTTTATATTATTCCGTTTCACTTACGTAGAAGGTTCACAATTAAGTCCCATGGAACGTACATATGTGCATACGTACACACCTAATTCTATTTTAAGGCTTCATATATTTTTCATAAAATCAACCTTTTGATTTCGGCGCACAGATCGTGGTAGCACTAAAATCCCTTGCTAACTAACTGTGAACATGTTTTGCAAACCGAAACGAACAAAATTAGTTAGCGAGCATTTTGCTCATTGAATATGCGAAACGCGTTCGCACGACCCAAAGCAAAACGCACACATTGATATTGAAAGCCAAAAAACGCAACATCCCAAGAGGAAAAATTTCTAGCGCTTCTGATCCAAGCACTTCAAAAGTGCTTGTCCCCATAGAAATTTAGAAGCACTATCACAATGATTTTTTATAAGGTTGCAGTAAGAATAACGTGAGTTCGAACCCAGCCCGGGAGATTTTTTTTTTTACTTTTTTTAACTTTTTTTTGCTTTATTTTTTTTTTTAATTAAATATTTTTTATTCAACATCTTTTATTTCACTTTTCTATTTTCCTTTCTCTTATTAATTTACTTTTGTTTAACCGAATTGAAATTGATTACACAATGATTCCATATAAGGCTGCAGTAAGAACAACGTGAGTTCGAACCCCGCCCGGGTGATTTTTTTTTTTCGTTTTTTTATTTGTTTTTGCTTTATTTTTTTTTTTTATTAAAATTTTTTATTCAACCTTTTTTATTTCACTTTTCTATTTTAATTTCTCATTTTTATTTACTTTTGCTTACTTGAATTGAAACTGATTGCACAATGATTCTATGTAATGCTGCAGGACAGCATTTGCTTAATATACAAATTTAATACCTCTTCATATCATCGGGCGTTGGTGGAGCGGTCTAAAGGGTTGGTAAATGTAAGAAAAAAATATCTAGCACGCGGACGGTCGTGGATTCAAATCCTGGCGCGGCCAGTTTTTTTTTTTCTTTTTTTTTCTTTTTTTTAATTTTATTGAAAAAACGCTTACCGCAGCATTACAAATAATCGCTTTAAAAACTCTTTTTTGGTAAGGCTGCGGTAAGCTTTTGCTCGCTTACATCCTATGACATGCAATGTTAAAAAGAAAGTATTGTTCTTACGGAGCGGAAGCGCTTATTGGTGAAAAGGATGCACTTCAGAAGGGTTTTTGAAGCACTACTTTTCCCCTTGGGATTGGCTTAAATTGTGTGTGTGTGTGTAAAGGCCAAAAACAACATAAATAGCTGCCTTATGGCGCTTTCATAAACCTACGAAAAATCAACTTCAGTCATTCAAAAGCCGCAACTCTACTTGAGGTGGTAAAGGAAGCAATAATGGCGGTAAGAGCGCTTAAAGTTATAAACAAAAAAATTGGAAAAAAAAGAAATTGAAAAAAAATTTTAAAATTTTCACAGCCCACAAAAGAGTAACATCTCGTCGGTTGGTCGGTCGGTGACATAAATTACTTCGAGTGCAGTGAAATTGTTGTGTTGGACGAGAAAATTAAGGAAAAATAAAAAAACCATAAGAAAATGCAAATAGAAGAACAAACAGTGTTGCCAACACTTTCCATTGTATGTGTTGTGCGTACGCACAAATGTGTGGGTGCTGTTTGATTAAGTGCGAAAGTGTTTGAAAATTGCGATTGTAATTGAGATATGCTATATAAAGGCAATGAGGGCACTTTTCACTTTATTTATGAAATCGTTCACGTTGCATTGAAGTTTCTATCCAGCACACTACACGGATAAAAAGTTTTATAGTTTTTGTAGCGAAAACCTTTCAAAAATTACTTAACTTTTGTTAATCTTTATTCATTTTATATATTTATTGAAAACTAATTATTAATTTTATAAAAATTACGAAGTTCAATTTTTTGAGAAGTTTCAAATGCATATACGGCAAACAGACGACGCACAGTGCGTTGAGCTCCTACAAAAAATGGTCAAAAATAGAAGAAGTGGTTGGATATCGATGAAATTTGGTACTTTAAATAATTTGGGACTGCTGAGCTCAAAAATGATTTCAGATTTGTTGTAAACTTTATAGTTTTGCTAAAAACCAGGTGTTTAGGACAATTTTCTTAAGCCCCATGTATAACAATTTTTTCATTTATCTTTAAAATATGTGTTTTTGTAATATACGTAGTAGAAATAATGTTTTATGTACTTTTGAAACCATTTGTGTTGATAAAAACAAAAAAAAAATTTCAACATAAATTTTATATTTCATGTAAATTTTTCATTTTAAACATTTAAAAAAAAAACTATTTGTAAGACGAAGTATGAAAAGTTATTTGCAGTTCCTGGTTATATAGAATCCGTACTAGAAGACTAAAAAAAAAACGGCACATATTTTTATAGGATTTGCTTTTTTTTTTTTCATCGAAATTTGTCAATTTCTGAAGTTTTTCACCACTAAGTATATATTAAATTATATATTTTCAAAAATTTTTCAATTCTATTTATTTACCTCAATATTATTTATAATAAAACACTTTACTTCGTTTTGTTTAATCAAAACACAATTTTTTGATAATAATTTGTTTAAGAGAACCCAAAACGAATTGAAGAAAACATGATTTTTTTTTTGAAAAATATCTCAACTTTGAATTGTCACAGCGTAGTCAAAACTGAATTTTTCCCCTAAATATTTTGGTTTTATTTTATTGATACAATTACCTGTCGATTGATACCAATATTGTTAGGTTATGAGTCACAAAAAGTTTTGATTTTTGTCTAAGGGCCAACGCAGTGTGCGACGGCTCAAATCCGCATTGACAGTCCCAACACAAACTGCATTCACATACGTCATGACGCGCAAAATAAAAAAGGAGTATTGCCCAAAAAATTAAAAAAAAAAGAAATAACGACCCAAAAATGTGAAATAATGCCCAAAAATGAAAACGAAATAACACCCAAATTATTTTTATGTAAATGAGGGCGATAATCATTTTAGAAATAAAGCCCAGACTTTATTTATATGAAAATAGTTCTTAAGTTATTTTGTGTGCTGTTTTTGGGAGTAATTTCATTTGAAATAACGCCCTAAGATTTATTTATGTGTATGAAAATAATTTGGGCGTTATTTCGTTTTTTTGTTACGTTATTTCATCGGCGATAATCATTATGGAAATAACGCCCAACATTTAGGCCTTGTTTCGTTTTTTTTTTTTTTTGGCGTCATATTACTAAAAAATAGTGCCCAAAAAAGGCGTAAGTAAATAACGCCCAATGAAATGGCGCCTAAAAAATACGAAATAACGCCCAAAAAATAAAATGACGTAATATAGCTCAATGTAAAAACAAAATAGCACCCAAAATATTCTCATATAAATTTGGGAATTTAAAAAAAACAAAATAACGCTCAAAAACAAAAACGAAATAACGCCCAAATAACACCAAAATGATTATCGCCCAAAATTTATATGAAAATAATTTGGGCGTTTTTTCGTTTTTATTTTTGGGCGTTATTTCATATTTTTGGGCGTTATTACGCCATTTTATTTTTTGGGCGTTATTTATTTTTTTTGGGCGTTATTTCGTTTTTAAAAAGAAAAGACTAAATAATGCTCAAAAAACGAAATAAAGCCCAAATTTTTTTGTCCGAAATAACTCCCCAAATATTCTCCAAAATTTCTTTACATGAAAATAATTTGGGCGTTATTTCGTTTTTTGGCGTTTTCATTTTTTTTTTTAATGAAATAACGTCAAAAGATGCTATTTCGTTTTATTTTGGGCGTTGTTTCGTTTTGTTTTGGGCGCTATTTCCTTACGCCGATCCGAAAAACCAAACTTTTGTACAAGAATCTATATATAAATAGGCAAACGAAATCGGTTCAGTCCCTGTTTCTATACCTAAATCAAAACCGATTTGCTTGATTTTTTTTTTGTTAGAAAGGTTGTGAGGAGGAGCAGTGCAAAGGACTATATTTTTTTTTTAAGTGGGCGGTGCCACGCCTCTAAATGGAAAAAACGCTCTCACAGCTATACCGCTGCATCGATTTTAACGAAACTTGGTATGGAGGTAGGGTTAGCACTATGAAATGATAATATGAGCATCATGTTTTTCAGTGGGCGGTGCCACGCCCCTAAATGAATGAAACGCTCTCACAGCTAAACCGCTTTGATCGATTTTAACGAAATTTGGTATGAAGATAGGGTTAGCAATAAGGAACGATTATATGAGCATTATGTTTTTCAGTGGGAGGTGTCACGCCCCTAAATGGAAAAAACGCTCTCACGGCTAAACCGCTGCATCGGTTTCAACGAAATTTGGTATGGAGATAGGATTGGCACTAAGGAACGATAACATGACCATTATGTTTTCAGTGGGCAGTGCCACGCCCCTAAATGGAAAAAACGCTCTCACGGCGAAAAGACTGCATACGATTTTTATGAAATTTGATATAGATATATAGTTAGCACTATATAACTCGATAGCATGATTGATTTTTATGAATTTTGGTATAGAAAGATATCAAAAACTGTTTGCTCTTTAGTAGAAGTTACACGCCTCTAAATGGAAGTACGAAAGTGCAACTTAGCTGTTGCACCGATGCAGGTAGCCCGAACCCTAAGGAAGAATTTTGAAAGCTTTTTGTGTTTTATCGGCCAAGGAAGGGTATAAAAACTTTTTCCTTTATTTTATGGTCAAATCGAAATGGTCGAATTTCGGCCACAAGGCGAACTCTAGTTAATATAAAATTCTTAATCAGCGATATCGAAAACACAAAAATACTAAATTCTAGTTGATAAATGGTGTTGCACTAAGCGGTTGATTGTTGATCCCCGATTTCGAATTTCGAAAAATGCAGTTCAGTTTCATTTTGGTAGGAATAGATGCAGTTTAGCTGTATTAAGTCCACCATTTTGTTTAATAATTGAGGAAAAATATTTTTTTTTGTCATTCAATAATTTAAACAATAACTTTATGTAATAGAAATGTTATTTCTCATTTAATTTATGGGTTCTAAACTTAAATGGACCATTCAATGAATTTTTACAACTGCAAAATTCAAAGAAAAAGAATAAACCCCCATCGACTCAAATGAAGTGAGTTCATAATCGGCATAAATGTCAACATCAATAATGATATCACAAATCAAAATATTGTTGGTATCAATTTAATATCGACGATTATGTCGATAAAGCAGTCAAGAGACAGCAACAACAACAAACAGAAGCAGAAGCACCAACAGTCAAAGTCACACGGGAGAGATGCTACACAGAGCGTAGGCGACATTGTGATTTTGCGACTCCTGGCAGCAGGCAGCTTTTATTGCCGCACGGCTTTGGAGGTGTTGCAGGTTTTTTATATTTTTTCCTTCTACTATTATGTCTCTTATTGTTGTTGTTACTGTAGTCTACGACAACAACAACAATATATAAATGAGCCAACAGCAGCATCAGCAACAGCAACAAAAAAAGTGTAATTCATTGCAATTTTATGCGTCATTTTTAATGATGACAATGACAAGCGAATGAAGCAGCTGAACCAAGCACCAAGAATGAAGTTGGCAAAGAAAACGCAGACTTAAAGGACAGATAGACAGTTGGACAGACAGACAAGATGTAGACAATTGAAGAAAAAAATATTCCTGGAGAACTGGGATAATAGCAACGCTGACAATGACATTGGATATTGGAAGTAATTCCACAAAAAAATGTTAAAATTGAGATGTTAGGCCTTGAATCGTCATCTTTAGATAAATGTTTGAAATAATTTCTATTCATTGTTTTTAAAAGTATTGATCTCTATTGATTTAATAGTACATCCTATTGAAAATCAGAAAAATTTAATAGGAAGTTGATTTAAAACTTGCATTGCTGAATAATAAAAGAAAGAAGAAAAGCACATACAATTTTATTTCGGGGAATTTCTCACGTTTGTTGCTGAATTGAAGAAAATTAATGAAAAAAAAAAAAAAACGCAATGAAAGATCCAATAATATATCTTCTATCTCAGAAAAACATTTGTAATCCAGAGTTGGTGCTTTCCCACTCAGAGTCTCTTCTAAAATGGGTGATATCAATTTCCTTCAAGAGATTCTTAAAATTTAAAGGCCTATATCGGAAACCAATAAGTCCTGTCTCGGTCCAAATCAGATGCTCATAATAAAAATGAATTGATCATAATCTGCGCATACTACCTACAGAAATCTGCCATCAAGCCTTGGAATGGAATGCGCAAGTTTACAGTAGACGAGGCAGTTCAAAGACTTGGGAACGATTGCTGGAATAGGAAAGACTTGAATTGGGGAAATATAAGGGAAATTGAGGACACTGTCGAGTCGGGCCCAATGATTTTTGAAGGACATTTTCTTCAAGAGGAGATAGCGACACAATAAATAGTAGCTTAGATTGAATTAAGATTCTCGGACTATAATTTATAAAGTCCGTCGAATAATGGTTAAAACCAATTTCAGATTAAGGATTTTTTTTTCTGATAACTTTTGATCCAACATTTTTCCTCTGTCTGTGAATTCTACTCCGAGACTAAACGATACACTTCGTTGGGCCAGAAATATTTAATGATTAACTCATAAATCTATCATTCGGGAGCTCAACCTTTTTTATGAAAGAAACGTTTGGTTTCTCAGTTCTAACACGTGGGTCAATCTTTGTGTTATCGATTTTCCAAGTTTTTGGAAAAAGAGGTCAATATTAAAAATATTAAAAAAATTCACTAGGGGCACCAAAAAAAAAAATACCGTCCGGACGGTGGCATGATAAAAACAACTTCAAAAACTCAGAACTTGAAAACTGTAAAAGATACCAAGATTTTGAGGGACGCAAAGTAATTATAATAAAATTTAGTTTTAAATAAAAATATTTTTAAAAAAAGGTTGCTCCAAGCACCAAATTGACTTGAATTAAGAAAAAAAAGCTTTTCTTACATCTAAAAGAAAATTTTTTTTTAAGTGTAATTTTTTTTTTTTTTTTTTTCAAAAGCCCATATTTTTTACACTAGCCCTGAAAATTTCATCAAAATAGGATAAAAAGGTTTTCAAATATGTGAGTATCCAAAAGTTCCATCGGACTTCCCATGGCCGCCATCGATAAAGTCAACCCAAATCTTAATAGATTACACAAAGATTAACCAACGTCGAAATATTGTTGTTATCAGCGTCTACTAATGAGGAAGTCGTCAGCTAGATTTTCCGTAATATTCCCTAGAGAAACCAATATATTTATGTGCCATTTACCCTTGTGGAAAAATTCCTGAGACTTATAAATTCCGAAAATCTATTTTCACTGAAATTCTTCATCAGGGCAAACTAAAATTTATCCCTCAACTAAAACATTTAATTTCAAACCAACTTAATGGAATTGCCCCTAATTTAATAATAAACTATTTTGCTTTTATCTGCTATAGCTGCCAACTGTTGTTGTTTGTTATCATTGTTGTTGTTATTATTATTATTATCATCATTATTATTATAAGCAATAATTGTATTGCTTTTTAGGATAACAGTATCAATAAAAATAACAACAACATCCACAACAATAACAACAACATTTCATTGTTGCAGATGCAGACAGACAGATAAATAAACAAGAGAAAATTTTTATGAAAATATGCCGTATCGAACAGGACAGACAGGACAGAACAGGTCATCACAGTATGGGGGCAAAACAACTGGCAAATGAAATTGACATACAAAATGGGCGTTTTGGCAAGCATCCTACATTTATGTGGGCGTACACATACGGCGCATACAACACTTAAGCATTTATAGCAAAATATTTAAGTGGCTATCAATAAATAAGAAAAATATTATTGGAAAAAGTTATTTCCTCTGCGACGGCGACAACAATGTTGGCCATATTGTGACTAAGTATTTGTTCAAGTTGACACTTATATAATACCGGCTATAGCTTCATATTGAATGCAATAAAATTTTATTGTACCCTATGTGCTGCGTCAAGTGAAAATGTTGGCAATTAGTGTTAAGAGTCAATATCGTTTATTGCGTTTTTGGCGTTTTGAAAAGCGAAATTAAAATATAAGGGGTTATTTACCAACGAACATAAAATTTAAATGTTACATGTTCAAGACTTTATATAATATCCCCCCATGAACTATGTAGGTGTGGATTTCAAAAAGACTTAAGACGCGAACTCAACTAAACAGTTTAATTTTTATTATGCCTCATTGTCGAACATTCTCGTTAAATACAGCCATAGGCATAAGTATTTTGACTTGTGCTATGTAGATATAGATTTCAAAAAGACTTAAGGAACGAACTCAACTAAACAAATAATTTTTTACTATGCCTTATTGTCGAATATTCTCGTTTAATACAGCCATAGGCAAAAGTATTTTGACAAAAACAAAAACAAAACTTCAACATATTTTAGATTTCAGACTAAATTATTTAATGGTTAGCTCAGCTAAACTTAGCGGGATTGTGGGAAGATCATTAAAATTTCGACGACCAACTTTTCTTATTTCATCACAACAAGTAAAACACCATTAGGAACATAATTCAATAATTGAATCTGTCATTTTTAAAAGGGGATATGTGTCGTTCGTTCGAAAATTGGTTTTTTTGCTTTTCTGCCATTGTGGTGATGGCACTGGTTGGTATATCTGTTATCTAAGTACGCAGATTACGGCTTAATATCAATGTTAGCTAACCCCCTAAAATCAGATTAAAATAACATTTACCAAACCTATGAGGATTTTTCTTAACTTTATCACAAACAAAAATTTTGTCACATATCCCCTTTAAAAAATGACTGATTCAATTGTATTTTAAACGAAATATTTCTAATTGAAATCGGACCAAGCGCTCTTACTACAAATCAGTTGAAGTAAAGTCAGACCTCGAAAACCGTTTTCTTACGAATACGGCAACACTGCACGAGCGCATAAATCTTTTTTTACTTTTTTAGCGCAGCACACTGCAAGTTACCGAAATATTTACTTATGAATTGTTCGATTCACAATTTTTTGTATAACAGTGGTTACGCGTATGGTAATGTCAAAATACTTATGCCACCGAACATTTTCACATTAAGCTAATTATATTTTTTTAATAAAGAGTGAATGTTAAAATTATTATTGTTTTTTTTTTTTTTTTTTTTTTTGGAAATTAAACCATTTACGGAATATATTCGTATTATATAAATGTAAATATAAGTACTATGAAGGATCTAAAATATGTTTTTTTTTTTTGTAATACTTATGCAGTCATAGTGCATTGCATACATATAATACTAAAAGCTTAAAAAAAAAGTTATGTTCTTATCACCACAATTTTCAGCAGCCAAAAAATGCCTTGATTTTTTTCAATATTTTCCTTTTTTTCACAAATACACAACTTAAAGTCAATTTGTCAACGGATTCATCAATCAAAACTTACGGTAGAAAACAGCAAAATTTGGTTGATATAAAAATTGCCAAATACATCCCAAGTAGGTATTGGCAGCCAGCAAGGGTGTAACAGCAATGTAGTCTCTTTTAAGAAAAAGTAAATAAAATCCCTTTCATCAAAAAAAAAGGAGTATTATGCTTTCAAATACATTTGAAAAATTAAACGAAAGGTATCCATCCGTATATTGATAAGACTTTTAATAATAAATGCAGAAAAAGAAAAACTTTTTTTCTACCCCAGCCAAAAATTCAATGACAGCAAAGCTTTCGGCTGTCAAAGCCAAGACATGATGAAAATAAATGATTATTTATTTATGTAAATGGTAATTGATTTTGAAATATAAAAAACGCTAGAAAATTTAATCTTTAAATATGAATTGTTACTTTTTATGTGATTGATAACTGGATTTTGTTGTAATCGAAATAATACGAATCTCTTTGATATGGCTTATTTATACCCAACACCCAGGGTATATTCACTTTGTCTTTCCGTTTGTAACGCAGAGAAGAAGTGGTGGCAGGTATGAAAAAGTATATATATTCTTGATCAGCGTCACCACCTGGGTCGATATAGCCATGCCCGTCTGGCCGGCTGGCAGGCAGGATGTATGTGGAAATATTTTTCACGGGAAAACTAATCAAGATAATTCGAAGAATTTCGATATACTTCCTCCTTTGTCAAAGTAAGCTCGAATTATTGAAAATGAGCAAAATCGCTCAACGGACACGTCTACCACCCATATAAAAAATATATTCAAAATGCAACTTTAGCAGTATGTATTTTTCACGACAATGCAACCATAATACACATTAATTCTAAAAGCTTGCGCTTTTGAGGAAAATCTAGACAAAATTGGACAAGTGAGCGTGGCACCTCCTATATAAGCCAAAGTTTCAAAATACTATACAGAAAGCGTTTTTGGAAATAGTCCAAGTAAATTTCAATCAAAATCTCAGAACAGTAAATGCAAAAAATTTATGAGCAAAAACTATGCTAACTCTGACAAGTGGGCGTGGCATCTCCCATATCAGCAAAAGTTTCAAAAAGATGTAATGAAAGCGTTTTTTGGGATAACGAAACCAAATTTAATCCAAACACTAAACACTAAGGTACAAAATGTTATACTAAAAACGTTTTTAGACCAAATTTCACTCAAAATCTCAGAACAATAAATGGGAGTTTACATGATAGGTGATCAGAATATCCTCGTGCTTTCCCTTCTTTTTCTTCTCTGTATACTTTGTATGCGTGTAGCTCATGAAGATTATCTGCTGACTGTATCTCGACGGTTCGAATGAATTATTCACTTTAATGCTTATAATTTTTTAATGTAACAATATAAGCATTGTTTTAGCATTCACGCCACTTTTGTTATTTTGGTTTTGTTTATTTCGCTTCGTGTGTAACGCAGTATTCATAGAAAATACTGGTATGATACGCTTTACCATCGTTCAGCGACTTAGGCACAATAACACCTCTAGCTTTTCAAAACTGCAGAAACCTTTTTTCGTAGAAGTTATGGCTTCTAGCAACTTTTTGAAGTTTTTTTTGGTCTTTTACAATTACGAAGTAGCTTATAACTGAAAAAAGGAAAAGTTAGGCAGTACTTTTATGTAGTGGTGTCCCTTGTAGGAAATCCGAATTGAAGCTGCTACATTCTTTTTCAAAATTTTATTTCATATTGTAGACCAGTCAAATTACAGACCGGCCATATATGTGATGCTTGCACTTATTGCAAAGATGATAAGACCTATACCAATCGATAGAAAATTTTCTCCTGAACAAGATATCAAAATGGAACCTCGCAATTTTTCCGGGGTTTTCCATGTTAAGCACCTGGTTAAAAATTTTATGTTTTCGATTTTAGTAACATTTGATTATGTTATACCTCTACATGTCTTTGAGCCAGATACAAATATATTTACAGTGTGTAGTCTGGTTTACGAGTTAGAGAGTTTTCAAAATTTGATTCAAAGAAACGCATTCCTGCCGATTAGTCAAATTTCTAAAGTCTTCCAGCTCATTATCCAGACTTCATATTTTCAAATTATTTTGTATCTGGGTCGAGGACATATCAAAATTTTTTACCTGTTTTTTCACGGGGAAAACCCCAATTTACATTATTTCACGCACCTATTTTGATATATTGTTTGGGGCAAAATTCTGTATCGATTGGTATAGGGTTTTTGAACCTTGGAATTAGTCTAATTTAAGTGGTCTATTGCTAGTCACAGAATTGCAACCTTTGTTTCGGACTTTCATAATTTTTGTCAGTTTATTAGAATTTAGAACGCTGCAGAGAGAAACAATGGAATAATTTTGAAACCTTGCATCTATGTATGTTATGGTGATGGCTCCAAAGTGAAAGTAAATCCATTGCATTGGGAAAAACAGCATCTATTTTCAGGCGAATGCTTATGCTTTGAAGTTATGTATCAGATGATATCTAAGTATGTATACCAGATAATGTCTCATATAGGGGAATCTCTGTTAACGACTATATATTTTCTGCAAAACACGTCTCTATTCAATTTTTAAAATACGAATGGGAGTGTTTTGAAGTTTTTCAAGCTTTATCTTAAAGAAAACCTAAATTTATAAACTGGAGACCAAAACAAGAAGGCAATGAAGAGGCAAACTGCCTAGACATAGAAGCAAAACCTTTCTGCAGGGTAAATAAATATGAGTTCCAAAAGCAACATAATTTGGGAATGAATTACTCAATTACCAGAACTATAAGGATAGCGGCAAGTGAATAGACATATTAATCCAAAACACCTTAAGGTAGAAGCTACTCTAAACTTTAGCAGAACAGATATTGAAAACTATGTACAATGAAATGATGGCAAAAGATTTTAAACTCTAATATTACTTAAAAAAGATGGATCCAGTAGTATCAATCAAAAAGATGAGGAAACAGCAAAGCGTGTATCATGAACTATCCTTCTTATATTCAGAAGTAGACACTGACTTAATAAAATAAATTTCCAGTGATTTATAAACTAAAAATATAGAAATGCTTTAGTAGGGAAAGAGTCTGACAAAAAGATATTTTATATAGTGATGCAACACAAAGCATTTAAGTAATAACACGTTCAGAACAGTGAACTTTTTAAGGAATAAACTTTAAAAACTTCATTTTTTTTTTTTTTTGCACCTCAACCTCGTTAGTTCCTGTTGAAAATTGGCCCGCATGCATTAAATATTCAACTTCAATTTTCGAAACCGGTAATAAAAGTGCACACATTTCGCTGCAGCATCATTCATTCACCTCTTTTTCTCTGGCGAAAGGATAATTGAAGCGCGTTCATCGAACGAACACCTCGTAATTGCGCCAAAACCAATAATTTAATACGAAACCGCAAATTGAGTGCTGAATGCAAAAAAGGGAGTGAAGGAATAGACTGCAGTGGCGGGGAAAAAAAAAAACTAAAGGCGGAACACTGGTAGTAAAAAGGCAGAAATTAAGTTAAAGCGCTTTTTAACCTCTTACTGACAATTTATGTGCATCATTTTTACATCGCGATGGTATTTTTTTTTTTAATTTTTTACTCTTTAAATTCTGCATTCAAACCTTAAACTTCGCATTTTGTGCATAAACTACCTTTTCTGCTCCTCTTAGTGAATGAGTTTTTATTTATAAATTGTTGTTGTTGTTGGTTGTTTTTGCTGTTGTTGTTGTTTTTTGTTGTTGTTGTTGTTATTGTTGTTGTCATACTCAATAGATACTCGAAATCATTCGTTCGCTTTTCAATCCAATCTTCAAATACTCGTTTTTATTGTGTTGTTGTTGTTGTTGATGCTCCTCACTGAAGGGTTTGTCTGCAAGTTTGACACTCGAATCGTTTTTACTCCTTTTCAACAACAGCAGCAGCAGCATAAAGTATGTGGAGTAAAAGGAGTGTTTTTTTTTTCCTTTTTTGCGGATGTCCTTTTTTGTGTATAAGTTGGGTACGAATGCGAAGTGTTGTGTTGTGCAGTGGTTAGTGGAATGTGAATTGAACTCCAAATCGATGTTGGATCTACAAGGATTTGTATATATTTATATATGTACTTATATATATATTTACTTATAGATGAATACATGCATCTGTACTCGTATACAGTTTGTGTATGAAGACTGTGCTGTGAAAAGGATAACTGTTTGTTTTGTACTGGTACTTTAATCTTGTTTTTATAATAAATATTTACAGGGTGCTTTTCAGTTTACAATCGATGGGACGTGTTGGCTGTCAGGCAGCTTAATATTTGTTAAATTTAGTGAGGAACTTAAAAATTTTTGTGTCGCCTTAAATGCTTCTCCTACTCCTTTAACAATTTTTTAAATTTTTGATTGTGTTTCGGAACAGATAAAAAAATACATTCAAAGATTTGTACTGGATGCTAATCAGTTAAAGCAGTTCCTTGCCATGATTTTGTGTCAAAATTTTTACCTCTATTTTGAAGTTTTAAGGGTCTAAAAGCTATTTTTGAAGTAACAATCTAAGTATATTTTAGTATAAAACACTGTCCCGTAAAAAGTTCGTAACTTCAGTTACCAACTTATACGTTAGATTTATCGTTATATACCCTTACCCTTTTGGTGCTGAATCAGAATCTGAGGTCAGAACTGCTCATATACGTATACATACGTGTTAGATTTCGAGCAATCCTTGCTTTAAGCTGAAGAGCTCTGTTGTCAGGCATATATTGTAGTTCCAGGAAAATGTTTAATTGAATTTTTTTAAGTAGCATCGGGTAGCAATAATCTTCCTTACAAAACTTTGCCTATAAACTTTTCCCAATGAGCTCTTACTTTCTGAGTTAACTAATTTTGAAGAAAAAGAATCTCAATCCTCATACAAGGGACTAAATTAAAATAAGTTTAGATTTGTTTTTGAGTATTAAACGCGTTAGAATCAATGGAAGAAAGTTCCTTAGCTAGAACTTTAATTTAGTCCTTAGTAGGGGGTTGAGATGCATTTACATCAAGGGTGATAACTCGGAAAGTAAAGTAATAATTTAATAAGAAAGGTTACGGCTATCCGATGGTATTTTAAAATAAAGTAGCACCTTATTCTGAAACCAAGCCATATGTCTGAAAATCACAACCTCTGCAACTTCAGGCAATGTTCTATATATAAATAGGTAAACGAAATCGGTTCAGTCCCTGTTTCTATACCTAAATATCAACTGATTTGCTTGATTTTTGATTTGTTCGAAAGGTTGTGAGGAGGAGCAGTACATGAGATTATATTTTTTTTTATGTTGGCGTTGCCACGCCACTAAATGTAAATAACGCTCTCACGGCGAAACTACTGCGTCGATTTTTTTGAAAATTGGTATGAAGATAGGGTTAACACTAAGGAATGATTAAAAATACCATTTTATTTTTTGTAGGTGGTGCCACGCCCCTAAATTGAAAAAACCCGCTCACGGCTAAGCCACTACATAGATTTTTATGAAATTCATTATAGAGATAGGGTTGGCACTTAGGATTGGTTTTTATGAATTTTGATATGGGGTTGAAATTAACAGGATGTTTTGTCGACCACGGAGAAGTATAAAAACTTTTTGCTTTATAGGCATATGGTTGAATTTTGGCCACAAGACAAACTCCTGTATCTCTAAATTGTGCAGGTACTTGGATTATTCAATTGACAATTGAATTGGGAAAACAGAAACGTTAAGAGTTTGTTTCCATTCTATTCTAAACCTAGTAGTCTATTGATTAGGTCATTTTAAAAGGAAGTAAGACTTTCACGGGCTTGTATTACAGAAAACGGTCAATTTGTCATTAAAGAAGAAAGACCGGATAGCGCTATTAAATTAGAGGGTGGAAACGGGAGAGAGAGGGTAAAATGCACCCTTTACAGATTTTTCAAAATATCTAGCGATCGAAGCAAAATTTCGGTGTTTTTTCTGGAAAACTTTTTTTAGAAAATTAAATTTTCTATCGAAATAGCTCATTCAAAAAATTAAAAAAAAAATTGCTTTTGCAAACAATGTTGAAACAAAAAAAAAAAAAACAAAAACCAATGAGCAAAAATTTCGAATTCTTATGCATTTTTTTACTCTTTTGCCTATAATTTTTTTATGGTCACTGATAGGTAAAGACAGGAAATACAAAAAAAGTAAATACAATTTTCAATAAAATGACTCATTAAAAAATTTCTTTGGTTAAAAATTCATCGAAATATGGGCACTCAAATATAGAAATTTCCTATATTCTGTCGGAAAGACGGTTGTTATTCAAAACCACGATGTCTTACGAAAAAAGTGTATCAGGCAAAAAATGCTTAGAATCATTCAAGAAATACATAGAGTTTTTTTTTTCATAATTTTTGGGGGCATTTTATATTTTTTTAAAAAATTGTCAAAAAAAAAAAATTTAAAAAGTTTCATAACAATTCTGAAAAAACTTCTCACGTATTTCTCTGATGATTCTTAGCATTTTTTGTAGTATACACTTTTTTTGTAAGTTGCCTTGGTTTTTCCGACTGCATATACAAAATTTCCATGTTCGATTCGCGCAATTATTAACTTAAGAAATTTTTTAATGAATCATTTTAAAGCAAATTGTGTCTCTTTTTTTTTAATATAAAGCCATGCCTTTACCTATCTCCAACCCAAATAAAGTTATAGGTAAAAGAGTAAAAAAAAAATAACTCGTTTTTTTTGCGTTTTTTCTTTTTTGTTTCAAAATTTTCGATATAGGAAATTTTTTTATAATTTTTTGAATAAGCTGTTTCTATGGCAAAATTAATTCTCTACGAAAAAACATCGAAATTTTGTTCGTTCGCTAGATATTTTAAAAAACGGTATAGGGTGCATTTTCACCCTCCAATTCAATAGCACTCCGCGGATTTTCATCTTTAATGTGTTATTGACCGATTTCTGTATTAAAATTCCCTGAACGTCTTACATTCTTTTTAGCATGTTTTTACTTACGACCTAATCAATAGGCTATAGTATATCGTAAGCATTTTACAAAGCACTTCGATGAACTTTACTTTAATATTGTTTCCTTGATGGTTCACTGACAACTGAAAAAGTGCAATATTCATTTTGATATATTACGACAAGCACTTGAAAAAACACTTGTGGAAAGTATTCTTTACTGCATTCAATTTAAAATCACACAATTACACAAAAAACTTTCTTATTTGACTAAATAGTTCGATTTCTTGAATTTTCTCCTATATCGAATATAATTTTGAATTTCTCACCCTGTTTCATTTTCTCCACAATTTTTAACTAACTCTTATATGATGCTTATTTACAATAAAAACGAAAAAATGTCAAGATTCTACACATTGATAAACAAAAATGCGATGATTTTGCGATATCAACACTTTTTGCTGCTCGCGCTCTACTAAATGTGTACGAGAAAAAACATTCCCACTCTGTCATTTCCGGGTCGACAGTTTGATGTCACATTGAACGATTTACTAAAATAACAAATGGCTTACTAGCAAATGAAGTGTGAAATGGGCTAGAAAGGGGTAAAAAGGGTATTTAAGTAACTTTCTAAATGTATTTAAGCTATCAAAGATCAATTGAAATATTAAAATGGTAGAAAAAAACGAAATGTAAATATGGAAAATTTAATAGAATAGAAAAATATGGAATAATTTTAAAGTTTCTCTTTAATAAAATTATTTTTTTAGTAAAAATTACCAGCACATCTAATTTTTCACTTTCTTTTCATTACTCTTTTCAGTGTGCCAGTGCAATGGACATGCACGTCGTTGCCGCTTCAACTTGGAATTGTATAAACTCTCGGGACGCGTCTCTGGTGGCGTCTGCTACAACTGTCAACATGACACAACTGGACGTTATTGTCATTATTGTCGCGAAGGTTACTACAGGGATATAACAAAGCCGCTAAATCATCGTAAAGTTTGTAAACGTAAGTTAAGAATTCACAAAACCATGAAAATAATCGAAAAGAGAATGACTAGAGGAAAAGTATAAAATCGAAAAAGAATTAATACCTCCTCCCGTCCCCTTTTGAGCTTTAAATGTTTTTTTCTGATTATTGTCATCATCTCCAAATCCACAAAACTCACTAATCTATCAGTCATTGTTTGCATCATGGCAGCGGCATTAGTGACGATTAAGTTGGATTTGAGTGGTATACGATTCAATTCAAAAACACACACCAAAAACTCCGAAAGAAATAACAACAAAAATTCTAAAAATTCTTTTTTAATCGATTTCATATCGAGTGGTGCTGTATAATACGGAGCTTTAAGTTACAATGACATCGACATAGACTTTGAAACTAAAGTTTTGTTGGTAAAGCAAACAATTTAAAGTGGATAAAGCTATAAGATCAGTTTATTTTTCTTTTCTTTTTGTCATACTACTACCAGGTAGGTCGAGTTTGCCTCACGTTTGGTTTGAATGTAGGGAAAGTTCTGAATTTAAAAACATTTGTTTGATGCGCAAATCAATAGCAGACGTCCGCATCAATTCAGGCAAACCTAATACAATGATTGGCCTATATAAAGAATTTAAGAAAGTCAATTATATGATATATACTGTGTCATCAGTATCACGTAGGTGTTAGCAGACGTATGTAGTATAAGACTACAAAATACATATTTGCCTGTATGAGTCAAAAAATCTAGGTTTCAGGTGGAATTACATTAAGCAATCAAGCTTAGTTTTAGAGAATATGTGAAAGGATTTCCAAAAATTCGAAACTCTTAAGTATATTTTTTCAGACAGCAATGCGATATTACTCATAAGCATAAAAATACCATTGGAGTGCCTTAAACTTCTAATTATTCCAAAGTTCATATTATTTGGATGAAAAGGCAGATCTATCAGCAAAAACTGGAGCTCTTTTAGAAGCTTAACCCATTACAATTCTATATTTCTTCTCTTTACAGAACGCATAAATTTTCACAGTAATTAGGAATAGTCCCCCACTAGCAATATACTATAACAATGTACTTTTGGCCCACTTTTCATAAAGCAGAATATTCCAAATATTTACTATCCATTAAGCGGAGTGAGTGCAGTCTGCTTACCAGAGTTGGTACAGAGTCATTAGGCTGGGTCGGTCTGCATACAAAAAAAAAGTTTGGAAAAACCCTTGCTATTTGAAAGCTTACCTACCTTGAGAAAATCTAGGAAACAAAAAAAAAATTGTCTTGGACCTTTCCAAAATCAGCCAAATTGGGATTTATTCTTATTTTATTTTACTTTGCTTTTACTTTGGTATTCTCTTTCAGTCATTAAAGTTAGCTAGGGGGATTGTAAACGAGCGAGGTCGGTCAACGGACACGCCTGCCCCCATACAAAAAATATATTCAAAATGCAATAATAAGAGCACTACTTGCAATAATAGAAGCAAAATATAAATAAATACTAGGAATAGCTAGTACAAGCTCTGAGCAAAAACAAGTCGTCCTCGGACAATGTGGCGGGATACCTCCCATATAAGCAAAAGCTTCGAAATGCTATACTAAAAATGTTTTTCGAGATAATCAATCCAAATATCACTCAAACGCTAAGAGTAGTAAGTGCAAGATTTAAGCAAATACTAGGCAAACTCAGACCTGACAAGAGAGCGTTGCACCTCCAATACAAGCAAAGGATCCAAAATGCTATACGGAAAGCGTTTTTTGAAGTAATCGAACCAAAAACTAAGTGGATTTGTTCAAGAGAGTGTGGCACCAACCGGACAAGCACTATTTTCAAAAAACTGCAGTGTAGGGTATTTAATTTTTAGCCAGGCCAGTTGTCAGAAGGTCAATCTAGATGGAATAAAGTCAATTTTTTAGTTTTTTAAAAGCGCGCAGCCGCCATTTCGTATACGCCTTTTTGTTGTGTGTCATTTCATCCATGCTAAAAGGCCAAAAAAAAAAAAAAAAATTGACGTTACGAGACGTAACGAGTAAATTTGAGTATATGTTAACCAATGTTGACAACCAAAATGAACGTACGTAACTGATCAAAATTGAACGAAACATTGTGACGAGACGCGTTGTTTCGTAAAAACTGAACTTCAAACCATCTCTACTCGTCATAACAGTTTGGCCGCAAAATTCTTTTTTTTTGACAAATAGTATGTAATGAATAAATTAGATAACTAAAATTACTGTAGCATTTTGGGCGAAATGTCAAAATAGACTTAACGAGTGCAACGTTCGTCCAGTTGCTGTCTTCTCGTTACGTCTATTTTGGTTAGGCCTTAAGATAGTGCTATGATTTCTATGTTCTACGGGAAACTCGCCATTAATTGAAAATCTGGTATTCGCTTTCACTTTGGTTGCACTTGTTGCTATTAAGTAGGTATAACATTCTCAACTATTCTCATTATTTCTCTTCACCACATGAATTTCTGTGCTGTGGTGAGTTGCAAAATTTTATATAATTTTTACATAGCGCTCATCCTTTCATTATTCTGCTACAAAACATTCGTTGCATACTTTTAGGTTTATTTTTAGCACAGTGGTGGCCATAAAAAAAACTATTTGATTTTGTAGTTTTTTTTCTATTTTCTGAAATTGAAAAAAAAAACACTTTAGTAATATCATGTCAGCTTAAATGTTAAATGAAGCGTTTTTAATGATCTACGAAATCGAAGTGTTTCTTTTTTCTATCTTATGAGGAGTGACAACATTGAATAGGGGGAGACAAAAAGTGATTTTGTTGGATAACATTTATGTGGGTGGGTAAATGCATTAACGTGAACACTGCTGTGAATAATGTTTTTTTTTTTTTTCCACTACTAATTCCCTTAAAATTATTTATATACTTTTTAGTAAGAAGTCGTTAAAAAAGTTTCAAATAAATATGTTTTTAATTGATTTTTAATTGCTAACAGTCTGTTGTTGGCGCTTATTGCTGTAGGCTATCTGTCGGCTGTGTTGGCGCGCACATTCAACGACAACATAAATATTTTCTTGCCTAATGTAAATTTTATGATTTCAGCAGCTTAATTTTATTGGCTATGTCAGAAGATATGATTACTTGAATTTTACATCTACAAGTTCTTTGTGTTGACCTGATTTAAATATAGTTTTTTATGAGCCTAACAAGTTGGCCATTAATAATGTTCAATCGTATCATAATTCAAGATTATGACATAAACGTGAACATGAGGCAAAGTGGATTAAGGCATAAATTGGGTGTTTTATAAATTGCTACAAAATAACATTGATGACTTGCGTTGGAGTGGGGGTTTTTTGTTTTTGGGTTCATTAGAAAATTATACCTTGAGATTAACGCCATTTAAGAGCAAATCTCTAAAATTTATAGTTGTGTCTTTAAACATGTACTTAAGACATGTCTTCTTCTAAATAACTTAAACATGGCTCATTTTTTTGATTCAGAAGTTTTTTTTTTCAGTGCATTTCCATAATTTTGGCATCTCCCATAAATCATAATTAAAATTTTATTTTTACTTTAATTATGCATGTTTTTCATTTTATATTTTCACAGGCTGTGACTGTCATCCCGTTGGCTCAACCGGCAAAACATGCAATCATCTAAGCGGTCAGTGCCCTTGTAAGGAGGGCGTTATTGGCCTCACTTGTAATCGTTGCGCACGCGGTTATCAACAGACGCGTTCACATGTGGCACCCTGCATAAGTAGGTTTAGTTAAAAATTTTTACAAAAAAGTGAATAATTTTATTAAAAACAAAAATGTTTTTCTCAAAAACAGAAGTACCCAGCAATGCCAATATGATACAAGCGGAAAGCGCTGTTGGCGAATATAAGGAACAAGGCGAAGAAATGAAGAAATGTAAGTCCAAATGTTTTCAAATCAAATCATAGATGAAGATGAGAGTTAGCAACGTCATTATTTTGTGAAAATTTAATATACCTTTTCGAAAATATAAGTAATATAATATATTATGATAACTACTTTGGCAACTGACTTCGGCTACCACACCGTATGAAAGTTCATTCAATTCTTCGAAAAATAACCCAGGAAGCATACCTCTACATTTAACTTTAGTTCGCCGTATTTTCGATTACAAATTTTACCTTGCATCCATACTTCCGTACTAATACAGGATGTCCCAAAAGAAAGTTTATACAACGAATTCTGTTTTTACACAGAGGATACGTTCCAAATAAAAGTCATAAAGAAAATACATAGACAAAAATATGATTACTTTCATATCCTTCAAACCTGAAAAAATAGTTAAAATAAACGATTCTTACAATAAAAAACTATTATCAAATAACTTCATTTAATCGTGCTAAATCGAAATAAATCGTGTAAAAATGGAATCAATTTGTTTTTCCTGGACCGCCTAAAATCAAAACCGTGTAAAAACAGAATTGGGTGTATTTGTTTAGATTCCTTCATGAACGTAACGGAGGGATGCGGGAGGTAACTCAGTCGATAGCCTGACTCTTCAGAATTTGGTCACTATGGAGTGTTACTCGAAAACCGGCCACGCATTGTGCGTTCGAGAGTTTAACAAAAACAAAAAACTGATTCGGCGAATATTTAAGGTTTCTCCACTTAAATGTGGCGCCAAGCATAGCTCTCATCCGAAGATGGGTGAAGAAGTTTGAGAAGATTTATATAACTTTAGAAAACCCAAAAACGGAACGAACTAGAGCATCAAGAATGGCAGGAAACAAAAAGAATGTTAACAACTCTGTTTGTGACGATCCGAATCTTTCAATTCGAAAAGCTGCTTAGATTGTAATAACACCATATTATGCAAAAAGACCTAAGGCTGCATCACTATAAAATTTAATGGGTGCAAGAAATAAAATCAATCATTATGTGTGTCTGAAGCATTATCACTCAATGAAAATTTGTTTATAAATGAAGCTCAGAAGGTTTTAATGCTATAAACGAAGGTTTCCGAAGGTCACCCGATGACAACATAGTCAAAACGAAGAACATCTAGGTATACTGGAGGGAAAACATCTGTGGCGAACCAATAGAAAGCCTTAACTGGATGTTCCCTAGGCCACCCGAAAGTTTTTAAGTCACCCGTAGGATTCACAGTCAAAACGAAGAATATTTAGGCATACTAGAGGGAAAACTATCAAATTAGTTCCTTAAATTGCCACCAGATGGCACCCCTCCATCGATTTCACTAAAATTTGATAAGAAAGTTTCGTTTCATGCTATTTTTTTATAGCAATAGTGGAGTGCAAAAGGTAGAAAATCGGTGAATTTTAGCAAATAGCACTTCAAATAATTGTCCATGAGTTGGACACTTCTTAACCGTTTTTTATGTTCTTTTAGATCTTCTAAGTCTTCTAGATCTTCTACGTCTACTATTTATTTACCAAGTCGTATAGCATAGCATTGCTTAATATGGTAGTGTTTTCAAGCAGAAATTTCTCGTTGCTTCTCGTAGTTTTTATACCCAACACCAAGGGTAAATTCACTTTGTCCTGCCATTTGTAACGCAGAGAAGGAGGTGCGGCAAGAGTAGAAAAGTATTTATATTCTTGATCAGTGCCACCTTCTGAGACGATATAGCCATGTCCGTCTGTCTGACTGGCTAGCTGGCTGGCAGGCTGTCTATCTGTGAAAATATTTTTTACGGGAAAACTAAGCAAGATTATCCGATGAAATTTGGTGCATTACCTTTGTTGTAGAAGTTAGCTCGCGGGATCGAAAATGAGCGAAATCATTAAGCAGACACGCTTACCGCCCATACAAAAAATCTATTCAAAACGCAATTTTATGAGCATTATTCACGATAACGCCACCAAAACATAAATACTAGGGATAGTGATTGCAAGCTATAGCCAAAAACTAGCTGAATTCAGACAAGATGACGTAGCACCTCCCATATAAGTAAAAGTTTAAAAATACTTAACTGAAAGCGTTTTTTAAGATAATTCAAACAAATTTCACTAAGACAAGTACAAGATCTGAAAAAAAAAAACCAGGTAAGCTCGGACGTTCCCATATAAGTAAAACTTTCAATATGCTATACTGAAAGTGTATTTTGAGATAATTCAACCAAATTTTAGTCAGACACGAAAGACAGTTAATGCAATCTCTAAGCAAAAACTAGGTTGAATCGGACAAGAAGGCGTGGCACCTCCCATACGTGCAAAGCTTTCGAAATGCTGTAAAGAAATCGTTAATTGAGATTAAGCAACCAAATTTCGGACAAATACTTGAAATAGGTCTGAGCAATAACTACGTGAATTCAAAAAGAAGGCATGGCACCTACCCTACAAGCAAAATTTTAAAAATGCTGCAGTGTGGGGTATATAATTACTAGTTTTATATCAAATTGCGTGAGACTTTATACAAGATGTCACTTTGGTTTTGAATTTATTCAACATTATTTTGCATTTATAACAAAATACATTTTTTTCAAATGAGATACATTTTACTGTAGGTCGAAAATATAATTAGCATTTTGCGGTATAAGTAAGGGCATTTTCTGCGACAATTTCACTTTTTGGGTCTTCTCTTGAAAATATATTACTCCAATTATTGACAAAAAAAGTATTATCTATAAAATATACTTTCAAATGATATATGTCTATATGATATACAACAAAACAGATTGACGTTGCTAGCTCTTCAAAAAGGCACCGTTATATAATGTAAAACAACAACTTCAAACCATTTTTTTTTCACAGATTGTGGCAAATGCAAGGCGAGTCCAAAAAAATTAAATCTCAATAAATTTTGCATGGAGGACTATGGTATGTGTGTGTGTGTTTTAATACATCAAAAGTACTAAGCTTTAAGCTGCACAAATTTAATAGCGCAAAAATATTTCAAATAAAATTTAATTTTTCTTTTATTTATTCCCTTTGTGTTTCCTTAAAAAACAAAAAACTTTTGCAGCAATTATGGCCAAGGTAATCGGTCATGACCGCGCCTCACAGGACATCAACACCGAACATCCATCTGTCGAACGACAAAATGAAATTTTCAAATACGAAATCAATATACAAACGATATTCAAACGAAATGCAATGTCGGGCACAACAAGTTCACTGCTGGGACGTGGCCATATGGTGTGGCTGGTGCCGCGTAAAAATCTCGAATGTCAATGCCCAAAAATAAAAATGAATAAGTAAGTAGCATAACGTAACGTAGCAACAAAAGGTAGTAGAAATATTGTGAAAAAAAGTAAATAGTAAAAATTGACAAAAAATAAAAATGTAGTAGCAATGACAAAATAGTAGTAGTGGAACACAAAAAACCAATAGTAGCCATATAAGCCGCGCTTCGCAAACTTATTTCGGTGCTTATATATTCTGTTTTTTTTAAAAATATTTTTTCCAACTTCTCTTTCATTTATTTTTGCCAGATCATATCTCATATTGGGACGCGATGCGGAAGCTGCACCCGGTTATCTCGCCATTGGTCCCAGTTCCGTGGTGCTCGAGTGGAAGGACGAATGGTCGTTGCGTATGAAACGTTTTCAGCGACGCGCGCGAAAATGCAGTTGAATCGAACCGGAAGCGGAATACGTCAGAACGGATTTTAATTTTGTTCATTTGGATAGATATCGATTTTTGTATAAAATGTACAGTTTACTCAAGTTTTTGACATTTTTTGGTATAATGCTATAGACAGAGTGCAGCAGCATAGCAAAACAGAGCCAGCGAAATGCTAAATGTAGTGTAGTGCTAAATGATAACGCAAGTAATTAATTACAGTATTTAATTACAATTGAACCATATACTAATTAGTTTTATAATGTAGCTGTTATTTATCTGTATATTTTTTTTTTTATTAACTTTGCAAATGTATTTATTAATCAGAGACAGTAATTAATTACAACACTAATTTCTTTAAATATCTTTGCTTATTTTGAATTTCTTATTTTCAAATAAAGTATGTTGTCATTGAAATCCTCGATTAATACATCCAACATTGCGTTTAATTAGATAATTGCTTCTTCATATTATAATTACATATCAAAGTACTTAAAGTAATCCATAAGCGCAATTAATTTCATATGTAATTTTTGTATTTTTTCTTGGAATAAATCGTATGTGCTCTCCACAGTACGAAGTAATTTCATTAAAATTTTAATAATTTTTTAATGTATTCCAAAAAATTTTTCAATGTATACTGCCATTAATGTGTCATAGTAAAGACGTACATATATACGTAAGTATTTATAAATATGGCTGTTTATGCCAGAGTGGGCTATCTCCATGAAACGTTTTTTTTTTATTCAAAGGTAAGGATTACTTTACCTTGAAAAAGTGTCAGAACTGTGTTTCGACCATTTTGGTAGTAAAAGGGTTGTTGAACAATTGGTTTGATTTTTGAGTTAATTTTTTTTTTTAAAAAAAATACCCTCTCTTGCATTAAACGCCTCAAATATGAATCTTTCATTTCAAAAATAATAGAAGTACATTATGTATAATCTGTTTTTTTTCACAATTTTTGTAATATTGTTTTTTCTATGTATTTATTGCATAATTAAAACACTTTTTCATCTTTGGGTGTTAAAAGGAAATACCTTTTCATGTTAGAACTTCCCAGTCCAGAATATGCTTTTATTACATTGCTTCGAGATGGAGTTTCATTTTTTCTTGAGTCCAGATTGCTCCTTGTTTTAAGCAACCCATGGTATTATCTACAAACTTCCTACGATGTCAAACATTGACGCTACTTTGTGCTGTGTGGGTACTAAAACGCTCCCCTTGTCTATTCTGTGCACTTCGTGCCTGATTCATTTGTCTTTCGAAAACTAGGGCATAATAAAAATGGGTGGAAAGTAGGACGTTTGAAAATTTCGTCGAAATGAATCTGATCAACAAGATGTTTTATATTTTTTAATGAAAAGTAGGATGCTTCATACGTGATAAATACTTGATAAATCAACCTGTTTTTCATAAGAGGCATCGAAATAACTTAGTTTTCGTGAAAAAAAAAAATGGTAAGATCTCCTACTTTTTGACATCTCTGGAATCTGAAATCCTATCGACAATCTAGAACGTCGTACTTTTTTTAAAAAAATCTTACTTTTCGTTAAACTTACATAATGAAACACCGTAGTTTTCATCAAAAACAGTGAGAAATTTCCTACTTTTCGCCGTAAAAATCAATGAAAACCTAGTTTTCACAAGACAAGAGATATCGATATATAGTCAGGCCTTTTTCCTTTACCCAACCTATACAGATATATTTGAAAATATGAGAACCCACGGAAGAATTAAAATAAGGATGTTACTTTTGCCTTTGTCGAAAATTCATTACCCTACACAGCATTCAATTACCTGATGCCACTACCTCTTGACCGATTTCACTTAAATTTTGCTCAGAACTTGCAGTTAGTGTCCTTAATGTTTAAACTAAATTCTGTTAGATTACACTAGTTTACAAATGAATTATTTTTTTCTGTGATCTGAGTGCCACTATCAAATTCTAATGTAAAATGACTCCCTGATTCAGAAAATAATTATATTTTTTTTTTCTACGGATACGTTTTCGAGAAATCCCCCTTTTCCTGTTTTTGAAGGGGGGCGAAAATATGATCTCATATAATCACATATATCTCGTAAACCAGTAAAGCCAGCTTAACATGTAGGAAAACAAAAGAAAGGTAATAAAATTTTACATAAACACTTCATACTTTACTTTTCGATCAGTTTTTTAGTTTCTGTGTTATTAATAAACATTTCGAAAAATTTTGATTTTTCTTTTGAAAAATCGAAAAAAAAAGTTTTTCAATTGGGATATTTTCTTGAAAACAAATTCGGTAAAAATAAAAAAACTTCACTGTGCAAAAGTCTAAAGAACCTTAGTAAAAGCAAGTACTAATCAAGAAAATCGATGGATAAATAACGGAGTTATAATCATTTAAGTGAAAATACCAAAAGTCAAATTTTTCTCTATTTTTGTAATTTTCCTTGCATAAGGATACAATTTTGAAAATTTTTTTTTCCGATTCGACCGATCCATATTTCTTTTGATTTGGTGGACCATCATTAGTAAAAAAAAATTGTTTTTATTTTTTTCGCTCGTGTAGTGTTGCCGTATTAGAAAAAAAAACAATTATTTGAGGTGTCACTTAACTTAAACTGATCTGTAAAGAGAACATCATATTCTACTCCTTATCTGAGGATATCATTAAAAAGGCAAATAAATTGACTTTTTAACATTGGGTCATTTGTTAATATCAGATGAAAATTAGCCAATCTATTGTAAACCAAATTTCAAATTTAAAGCAAATTTCGATGATTTTCAGAATCTTTCTTTAACGCCGTTAACATTTTCTTGTTCGAAAAAATAGAAAAAGTCAAGTTTTATTACTTTTGTCATTTATATATTTTATTACAAAAATTTTGAGTTAATACGGACTAAGATCGGATGAAAAATGGCAGCTCTGTTCTAGATTTAGTGAATAAATATATGAAATTTTTGTTTTGCTAATTAAATAGACAGTAATTTAGTAGGTTCACTCACTAAATCTCGAATAGAGCTGTCATTTTTCATCCGATCTTGGTCCGTATTAACTCAAAATTTTTGTAATAAAATATATAAATGACAAAAGTAATAAAACTTGACTTTTTCTATTTTTTCGAACAAGAAAATGTTAACGGCGTTAAAGAAAGATTCTGAAAATCATCGAAATTAGCTTTAAATTTGAAATTTGGTTTACTATAGATTGGCTAATTTTCATCTGACCCAAAGTTAAAAAGGCAATTTATTTGCCTTTTTAATGATATCCTCAGATAAGGAGTAGAATATGATGTTCTCTTTACAGATCAGTTTAAGTTAAGTGACACCTCAAATAATTGTTTTTTTTTTCTAATACGGCAACACTACACGAGCGAAAAAAATAAAAACAATTTTTTTTTACTAATGATGGTACACCAAATCAAAAGAAATATGGATCGGTCGAATCGGAAAAAAAAATTTTCAAAATTGTATCCCTATGCAAGGAAAATTACAAAAATAGAGTAAAATTTGACTTTTGGTATTTTCACTTAATTGATGATAACTCCGATATTTATACATCGATTTTTTTGATTAGTATCTTGTTTTTACCAAGGTTCCTTAGACTTTTGCACAATGAAGTTTTTTTATTTTTACCAAGTTTTTTTTCAAGAAAATATCCCAATTGAAAAACTTTTTTTTTCGATTTTTCAAAAGAAAAATCAAAATTTTTCGAAAAGTTTATTAATAACACAGAAACTGAAAAACTGATCGAAAAGTAAAGTATGAAGCGTTTATGTAAAATTTTATTACCTTTCTTTTGTTATATTACATGTTAAGCTGGCTTTACTGGTTTACGAGATATATGTGATTATATGAGATCATATTTTCGCCCCCCTTCAAAAACAGGAAAAGGGGGATATCTCGAAAACGCCTCCGTAGAAAAAAAAAAAATAATTTTTTTCGGAATCAAGGAGTCATTTTACATAAGAATTTTATAGTGGAAACCGGATCACATTTTTGCTGTAAACTAGTGTTATCACAAAATGCGATTTCAGCATATCATTTTGAAACACCATGTTTTTTTTTCCAGACTTATTACATACTTTCCTAATATGGTATTACAAAAAAAAAGGTTCTCATTAAACTGCCTATTTTGTAAGCTTATCGGCTTTGATTTAAAAGGAAAACAAAAACTTATTTTCGACCTCTAAATAACACGCGATTTGATTTTTTCCTTTCGCTCCGCCATTTGACGTCCGATCATCAAGTATAGTATATCGTTGTAAATATCTTGATGAGGGCTATATTATATTCATAGAAGTAATTTATCTCAATGTTTTTATTTTCAACTAGTTGTACTCATTATCTCAGTTTCTACCACCTTAAGATGCCAAGGGCAATTCATAGAATTGAAGCACATAAAAAATCATAAAATTCAACCCTACAAAGTTTCCTCCAATTGTTGAAATTGAAGAATTTATAGCGAATCTTAAATACGCAAAAAAACACGATGTTCCTAAACGAAAATCACCCCTAAAACTATGCAATATTCTTTTTTTTAACATTTGACATTTCAAACAGTATGCAAATAATTAAAAAAAAAAATTTTCGTTATGAGCTATAAATTTTCTTATGTGAGTATCCAAAATTTGCATCGAACTTTCTATAGCCTCCATCTTGGATTTTTTTGGAATTTCGGAAAATTATTGTACCACAGTCATATGTCTAATACTAAGTCAAATACTAACGAAAGTCTGTCGAAAGTAAACAACAGTGTAACCAAAATCTCATCATTCAAAAAAATTTTAAATTTTTTCTGATCTATTGCAAACAAGAACAGGTCAATATTTATTGAGTTCAAGTCAAAATATTAAAAATTCTGCAGCTTGAGAAGGCATAACTTTTAGTAGAGAAACGAAAACGCTATAAGAGCCTTTCAAAACTTTGACTCGGTGTGGGGATAAATCTAAATTTCGACCCTGTCTAATGAACATATATGGAATTTTGTTGTTTTTGATGTGAATGATTCTGATCAATACATACATGTGCATGTATAATATTAAAAATATGATTTAAAAAATACTCTTTGTTCATAACGTCACATCTCTCCAATATTTTAGTGCTATATACATACATATGTAGTGTAAATAAGTCTAATTATTGCATTTTTAATTTATGTACTTATTTGATTGCAATATGTTTTATTTTGTTTTGTTATCCGTAGTAATCAAACCTTAATTTGTACAAAAATCATTAATTTTAATTATGTGCCACATTATAATTTTATTGTTTTAACAAAATGCTGATTTAGTGTTTTTGAAAAGTTGTTCCGTATAATAACACTGTTCGACAATTTTGAACTTTTTGTAAAACACATTAGAAAATCCAAAAATTCTTAAAGTAGACGTTAAAAAAAAAAATACCCGTGTCTCGTGGTTTTTCTCCAGCACATCGCATTATTTTTTAATCGATTCTTGAAGTTTTTTTATCCACTGTGCATGAAAAAAACAAAAATACCGCATTCTTGTGTTAAATCGATGAAACTAACTATGTATATGGGCACGGCCACGTAAGACGAAGCTATACAACTTTTTTTTTTTCTTTAAATCTCCCACTCATTTGCCCATATTTCATAAGTTTACATCTAATGCTGTCCAAAAATACCATTTTCAAGTATATAAGTTGATTTAAGGGGTGCTTTTTTCATAAAAACTTACTCTTGCTTGTGAAAAGAAAAAAAAATGCCAAAAAAACAAGTCCCGAAAAGAAGGTAAAAATTTGCTTTATTTTTATTGTATGAATGCAATTTTGATTTCCGCAGAAAGAAAATGTTTGAAATTAAGGATTAACATTGATATTTTGAAGGAAAACCAGTTGCTTGTGCATATTTGTTGGCGATGAATTCTACCGCAATAAAAAACATAACGTTCCCAACGAAATATTTTAAGAAGTTTCTTGTAGCGGAAGTTAGTGGGTAAAATATTAAAATGCAATCACTGTTTTCGAGTATTTTCAGTCTTATTTCTGAATCCATTTTAAAATTACCTAAATAAAGTATCTACCATTGTGTACATAGCCTCCAAATATGTGTAACGTTCCCAACATTTTTCAATCAAAAATCCAAAGTTATATTTTTCTACTAAAATTTCTTCTGGATCCACGCGATGAGCTGTGTTGAAAGGGATAGAAATTCCTTACGATAATTTAAATCAACCAATAATAACTGTTGGATTGAAGAGGAAGTTATGGACATAAATCACGTTAATTGCTATTTTGAGATCTATCCAAGTGCATAGGATATCACAAATATTTCGTTCCTTACAGGCTTTTTGAAGCTTCCGAAACAACCTAGTAATATTCTTGTTACATGTACCAAATTTCATGCATCTAGCTTAATCCGTTCGGCCGTCAGTCAGGGCTCAACATAAAAATCTGAAAAAACCATAAAAAATTTATTTTCGATTTCATTTTTTTTTTGTTGAACCCAGACTGGCGGCCATACGAATTTAGCTAGATGCATGAAATTTGGTACAGATAACGCCAATATTAATAAGCTGTCTGAGACTAAAATTGGACGTGATCGGTTAATCTCCACGCCTACTTCCCATACAACGTTGTAACTAGCATATATGGGAGGTAGGCGTGAACATTAACCGATCACGCTCAATTTTAATTCTGATCAGAAAATTGCTCTCAGTATTATCTGTACCAAGTTTCATGTAGATAGCTTTATCCTTTTGGGAGAAATCGTAATTTCAAAAAAAAAATATATATCGAGGTCTTGGAGCAAAAAATTTGTAATGTATTGTAAATGGGAACCTTCCAAGGAATGAAATATTCACATATTTTTATCTTTATGGATGTTTGGACTGTTTGGCTGTATTTGCCCTCAATTTATTTATCGAAATTCGTACGCGTAACGTTCCCAACGCTTTTGCGTGACGAAACCAACGTTGCTTTAATGTCTGTAAGTCCACCAATAATATTTTTTTCACCACAATTACCATTCCAATCTTAGCTTTGATCCTTTATCTTGATATTATAGAAGATGTTCGGGAAAATACATTACTAGATTCGCAGACTTTTTAGAAAATGTGCACTGACCTCAAAAATTGTTGAAAAAAAAAAATAACGTTCCCAACGGCACTTAAACTCTTATAACTTCTAAGCCATAAGCGATAGACAAAAACTTTGTTCCTACAAAATATTGGCCTAAGGGAGCCTTATTACATGCACTTAAGATATCATGATGTTTGATTATTTTTCAAAGAGATATGGGCAAAAATGTGCGTGCGAACGTAACGTTCCCAACAGCGGCCGTGCCCATATGATCCTTACATCTGAGGTGTATCGTGTCTTGAGTAAACTTATGCAAGATATTGCGGGGAATATTTTTGTATTAAATTTTAGCCCTGTACAACTTCTATATGTGGGTCATTTTTGCTCTTTTCTTTAAAAGGTACAAAACTGACACCAAAAACAGGAGAATATTAAGTCAGTATGTACTACAGAAATGCTTGCTATAAAATTACACTACTAGTTTTTAAACACATAAAGGTCGAAATTTTAGCCCGAAACCAAAAAAAAATCGTTAAAATCAATTAGGACTTTTCACATTGCATATTAATAACATCCCTGACGCGTTTAACTTAAGTTTTAAGAATTTTTTGTTTTAGCGAAACTTAGTGAAATTTTTTTTTAAATATTTTTGCAAATGTTTTTAACCCATTATGGCTCAGTTTTAGAAAAAAGGCGAAAAAAGACCCACAAAAACAGGATATAATGGGTTAATGTGTTCTGGAAAAATTATCCTTATGTGATTTCGTTGTGATTTTGTGAGAAGAACTTTTGTCCAAAATGTAGTTTTAGGGTTTTACAGTAGGGATGAAATTTGGAAAATATTGATTGTTAGAAATGATTACTGATTTGAACGATTTTGTTTGCTTTCGGGATGAAATTTTGCTTTTTTAGTGTTCAGCAGCTATTAGTGAAATTGTATAGCAAATATTTCTGTAGTACATACTGACTCAATATTCCCCGGTTTGAGGTGTCATTTTTGTACCTTTTTAAGAAAAGGGCAAAAATTACCCACATGTGGGGGTTGTGCAGGGTTACAATTTTCTGAATTTGCTGAAAACATGATACACCTCAGATGTAAATTCATCGATTTAACACAAGAATGCGGTGTTTTTGTTTTTTCATGTACAGTGGATAAAAAAACTTCAAAAATCGATTAAAAAAAAATGTGACGTGCTGGTGAAAAACCACGAGACATGGGTATTTTTTTTAACGTCTATTTTAAGGATTTTTTGGATTTTTTTTTTTGTGTCGAACGGTGTAAATGATGAACTGCCTCAAATCATATTATACGAAAAATATGTTTCTTCAAGAATATAAATATTTAAAATTGTTTTAAAATTTAAGCACAGGATACACCAGAAATAAAAAAACTCCCAAAATTAATCAAAACAGTTGTTCCAGCATTCCTTGTGTTTATATAGCGGGATGAATTTTTCAAAAATGTTTTATTTCATGGATTAATATTTATTCAAACATTTTTTGTGACTTTGCCAATTTCATTTTTTTTTAAAATTCATTTAGTATAAATCAAGCTGACAAAATAACAAAAAAAGTAAAATTTATAAAAAAAGAGAAGAATTTAAAACCAACAACATCGGCTTAATGAATGACACAACATCCCACAGTTACAGCAGCAAAAAAGTCAAAGTTGTCAGTTTTCTGTTTTTCATGTAACCAAACCAACAGCATAAAAAATGAAAACCAACCACGCAAAAAAATGTTGGGCATTAAATTGGAACAACATAAATTAATTTACACAGACAAACATACAAACATACAAACATAAGTATACATTTCAGATATATGTATATGAATACTATGTAACAATCAGCATGACCATGACCGTGATATTGTAAATCACACACAACGTAGCCACCAGTCAGTGACAGTGACAGTTAACATGTTGTTACCAGTAGTAAATCCACTGCACTGCACTGCCCTCCCTGCGGAGCGGAGCAACTTTATTTTGGCAGGCGGCGAACAAAAGAATTCTATACGGGGGAATTTGATTTTATTTTTATTCAAATGTTTATTCTGTAATGAAAACTCTTTTTTCGTGTAACGATTTAATAATTAAATTTTATAATAGAAATACCGCAGCTGTTAGTTTTCGAGAGAATAAATTAAAATTTTTTTTTTGTTCTTAATTATTTTCACAGTTGATTGATTGCAGATGAATTTCATTTGAATAAAATGTGGGAGTTTCAAGTTAAATTTTTGTTTTTCGGCCAAATAGTCAAATTTGATCGGATTATGCAAATTCGAAGTGAGTGAAAAACTGAAATTGGGGAAAAAAAATTCTTGGAAATTAATATTTTTATATCATTTAGTAAATTACAGTTACATAATTCTGTGTGTGTGTTCGAGTCTAGTGACGGTTGTGGGCACCTTTTGGTTTTCGACTCATAACTTTTGACCAAATGTATATTCTGCTGACATATAAGTATCATTGTAAAGCTAGAGACCTTAGCAAACTAGTGGTGAAAAAAGTAAATTGATTTCGTCAGTTGGAAAAATTTGACAAAAAAAAAAAAAAAAAAAAATTGGGTCGGTTGTGGGCACCCTTAGAAAATCGGCTAAAAACTGGAAAATATGAAATCAAACGCAATCAAATGTAGAAGAAAGCAAAATTTATTTATTTTGGAAACATTGACTCACATAAATTCAAAAATTTCTGCTCAACGGCTTTAACAAAATCAGCGGCACTGAAAACATCTGGATCAACGTCAATGCCAGATCAATTCTTTCGCAGACTTAACCAGCTATTTGACGTAATTTCTAGCCCTTTTTGACATTGCTCTTTTGCCAAGCATGAATTTTTTGTACCAATCCATGCCGTGCATCTGCTCCTTGGTTCACTTGTCTGGAAAATCAATACCTATATTTTTTGCAAAGTATGCTATTACGACCCACACTTAATGAAACAACTTTTTTTCTGCGATATCTTTAAAGAGCCTATTGGTTCTTACATTTCCACTAAAAAAGCGTAAAAAGTCATAAGAACATCATTTAAATTAGTAATGTTGGCATCCACCACGATATTTCAGTATAACACATGCTTTAATTAAAAAAAAGGGGTGCCCACATCCGAATCAATTCGGGGCACACACTCAACTTTGACAGCCACTTTGAAAAGCAATAAGCAAATTGTGTGAGCATTTTTGGTTGCATTCGGTTTTGAATTTAGAATCACAAAATATAATAAATTTACTGCGTCAATGTAGATTAGATTCAGCATTTCAATTGTTTCACTTCGATTTATCACACTTGGAAAATGATTGAAAAAAACTTTTGTGTTGACTTTCACTTATTCAAAAATTGGTTTTTTTCTCAGCACAAAGCAAATGCATCTGTTTGCTCTGGAAAATGCACGAAAACTTCGTGCTGTCATAACACGCGCTTTGCATTTGTCAGAACAGCCGTATTTATTTTCTGTCAAAAGTTACGGGGAGTGCCCTCACCCGATCCATGCCCGCAGGCGACACTATTTCCCTACTGCAACTCGAGCTGAAAAAAAAAAGAGTTACCGGGAACTGAAAACTAACTCTTTTAAACAAATATCAATCGAAAGTACACCATAAGAGAAGACTACAGGGAAAAATTGCTAGACCCAAATTCATGGTCAAAGGTCACGAAACTCAGTTTTTTTGAAATAACTCGCTAACGGTTACTTTCGCAGAAAAATTTCCGAAAATAGTTTTATATTTAGAAAAATTTCCTATGTGACGGTATAAAAGCTATTGTCATTCGAGTTATAGTTAAGGAGATAACACCTCTCCAAAATGCAAGTTCCATAGCTTTTTCTCAAAAACTGATAGAAGCATTTGAATGAATCTTTAGACAATCATGCACATTAGCATGGTATAAAGAATGGATTATGTTTTAACTTTGTAATTACCCACTAGAAGGAGTGGCACCGCAATAAATTAAACTTAAGCTGGTCATATCTCGAGTATTATACAACATATTTAGATGAAATTTTCTATGCAGCTACTGACTGCCAATGTCTTACAATGAACAAACAGTGGGCGGGATCTAAAGATTGCCGCGGCCACTTTTTGGCAATTTTCGGGACGCCACTATTTCATGCTATACATTCGTAAAAGAACATGGCGATTTCAATATACATAAGTATATAAATTAAAGCCCCCTCAACGATGCAATAATTTTCATCACTTAAATGACAACAACAAGTGCAAAATAATGGCAAAAATATAAATAAAAAAAATTACAATTTCAATTTATGGTAATTATTTATAAATTAATGATCACATATTTTCATAGCTAATTGGGTATCTCATTGCCTTATAGCTGAAATTGCAAAAACATTTTAATTAAGCGAAAAAAATTAATAAATTCCCATTAATAAAGCATTACAATTATGCCAACAATTTAATGTTAAATAAAATGTTAATGGCCGTTAACTCTTGCCACAATACAAAACAATTGCCTAGAACCAAAACAATGCGGGTAGGTGTCATAAATTTGCCAACAAAAAACAATCCAAACTTAATTAGCATAATAACGAAGAGACCATACTCGTATATCTGTTGGCTGGTAGGTTTTCAATTTATGTTCAGTTCTTTAATGCATTTTCGCTGTAATTTTTATGCAAAAAATAATTTTTAAAAACTGAATAGAATGTTAATATTCCAGACATAATCTGTTTAATTAGTGCATTTAAACCAAAAAGTTGAGAAGAGGAACGAATTTCTATTGTTTTTTCCTCTTCAATTTTTTAACGACCATCATTATTCTTCCGTTCTCAACATTTTTCTTAGGCCTGCCTTTACCTTATAATCAATTCTTATCTTCTGCAAAGTTTCTAACGAGTAAGAAAATGCTAACTTTTCTCTAGCTAGAATTTCTCACCACATAGTAATGTCTACTCCTTATCTCCACACCAAAAAAAATAGTATGATTATAAACATCAAAATTTGGTAATAATTAACAAATAATCGAATATTCGATATAATTGAATGAGTGGCATATTTGAGAAATTTTATTGGTTCAATCGTATATTTGTTAATAATTACCAAATATATGTTTGAATCTAAAGACCTTTATTATTTTTTATTTAGACCTTTATTATTAATAATCTATTTATTAATTAGGAACTAACATTTCAATATTTGCTAGGATCACGGCGACTTCATAAATATAATGCACTCGCCAAGTTGCAATAAATTAAAAAAAATCTTGTCCGTGGTGGGATCGAACTCATTCTTCCATAAATAAGGATTTTACCCACATGTTCATATACCATTAAACAAATATAATTTTTGGCCCAATTAATAATATTTCAAAGTCCTATTTGAAACAAGGGTGTCAGCGTAGAACAAAAGTGAGCCAATTTTGGCTCGGCTACAAAAACAATAATATTTCAATATTTTGCGAAATTCCTAGAAGTACAACAATCACAGAAATACTTTTTGTTGTTATTTTTGAGCTCGTCAAAATTTCGCGGAATTAAAATATTTATGAAAAAGTGTTTGCATAAAAATAACAACAAACAATTTTTCGTGTATGTTGTAGTCCTTAGAAATTTTAAAAATTATTGAAATATTGTTGTTGTAAACGAGCAACCAAAAAACAACAAAAAATAGTTTTTGTGATTGTTGTCCTACGAGAAATTTGAAGTTGTTGTAAAAGCGTTTGGCTCAGTGATTTGAAAACGCTGACACCCTTGATTTAAAGCATATTAATTAATATTTACCGAAGTTTGTTAATTATAAACAAATATTTTCAATCAAATATATTTCTGTGACGGAAACATACTCTTTTCTCAGTGCACCTCTTATGAGGGATCTCATACAAATTTTAACCAAAAATATCTACATATTTTATATTAGATCCTTCCAGATGATGAAAGTAAGTGGTAGGTATATTCCAGAAAAATGTTGGAATTTTCAAAATAATAGGCATCGGTGAACATTTTTTCCATTTGTACTTTTCTGCATAGGTAGGAACTATTTTCAGTTTCTTTTTGAACTTTGGACCATTTCAGCTAGGGGCTGGAAATATTGGGTCACTTTTTTTTTTTTGTTTGCACACCTAGTGTTTATGTTATATAATATCAAATATTTAATTTTCTTGTATCAAATATACGCATTGATTAGTATATACCAAACTTTGGTATACATAATGAACTTGTTTTCTGTATTAAAACACTTATGAAACTTAAGGAATTCTTTCAAAAACACTTTAAAAAGCATTTTACTGAAATAAGATATTTTGTATAACAGTTTTAGCTAAAATATTTAATATTTAATAATTATATTTACAAAAAATTTTCTTTATTTGAAACGTATACTCTTTGTTTTTAAGAAAAATGAACAATATGCTGTGCTGACGAAAACCGTTTCCGTTTTATTTAAAAATCTAAGTATTTAGAAAAATAGAAGTAACCAAATATTTTAAGTAAACAAAAAATTAAGTGATATTTTGTTAATAATTTCAATTATATTTATTTAATATATTAAAATAAGAAATATTTCACTTTGTGAGGTGGAATTAATATTTTTAGAAGGAAAGCAGAAAAAATTATGAACCTTAAAATTTTTTTTCTTATTTGTAATAAAAGAATTAAATTTCTTTGTAATTTAAAATTTGCAAATTAATTTTTAAAAGTCAACATTTGTATCATTAACAATAATTTTGTGTAACATTTAACTAAGAAAGAAAAAAAAAAAAAAATTTTATAAACAAACATATCGCCCGCACAATAGTACTTATTTTTTAAAATATATATTTGTATTTTATAACAATTAATAAAAACAATGTTTCTTCTATTAAATAATACAGCCCAGCTTAAAATTATATTTATGTAAATATATATATTTTCAAAATTATAAATTTATTTCTAGCATATTAGTTACTAATAGAAATGTCGTCACGTAGTCTTAAAAATAATTCATTTAATTTATTAATAAATTAAAACACAAAAAAATCTTAATATCTAACTGGCAGAGAATATTATTCAAGCTTAAACATTATGAGAATGAATTATATATCAAAATATTGTACTTAAAAGAAAATTTAAAGAAAATAAACCAATAAATGTATTAACACATAGTAAATACTTATCATAATGAAATCATATACAAATAAATAAAAACAGAAAATTATAATAAAAACTTAAAGTGTATTATTTATATGGTATGAAGACTTAGACATTAACAAAAAATTTTTATTTTAATTCTTTTTGAAATTAATTTTCGATTATGCCTGTAACGTCCTTAATTTTACTTGTAGCATCTGTACAGTGATATTGTAATTTTGCTTACAAAGCTCTGCGACAGCTTGTCATTTAAACTTTATCGGTTTTTTCAGACCTTGAAATAAACTTTTTTGGAAGTTTTTTTTAAGTTAAGTTAGACTTAAAATTTTTACCCTTAAAAGGTTATTTATAAAAAATAAATCGCGATTTAAAAAAATTGAGATGGACCGATTTAAAAAATTCTTTCAGATTTAAAATCACAGCTATTTTCTTCATCGTTTGGCATTCTTTTTTTTTTTTAATTTTGGCGGTGGAAAAATTTTCATATTTTTGGCGCGGATGTGTATAGTGTCTCTTGGGGGTAAAGCGCCCACATCAGAAGAAGAAGGGTTTGCGATAGAAAAGTTAGTATAATTGCGAAAGGAACTCGGTCTGCCTGTTATATTTTGACATCTAAACTGCTGAATCAATTTAAATAAAATTTGGTATGGAGATATTTTGAGGCCCCAGGAAGGACAATTGATAGCTTTGCTTATCTCTAAAATTATCTCTTAAGTTAGTGATGGGAAGTTTATATGAGGGCAATCTTGACATGGTGCTTTGCACTTTGCTGATTACACAAATTCCCGATTACGTATATTCCCGATAATTCATTTAACATCAATACTAGGGCGACTAACTCATTTTCTACCGCTGTTCGAGTTTTCGAAAAGCAAATTTTGTCATTTTTATACGCATTTTTTTCTGTGTCGAGATTAAAGTGAAGCTTGATGTAATATACAATATTATAGTAAGTCAAATTTGCCTCAATTCTAAGGTAGTTTAGGAAAAAAAATAAAAATTAGGGTACATAGTTAGGGTGGCCCTCATACAAAAATATTTTTGAAATCGCATTTTCTCAAAGATCGCTTGAGTGAGTCACTCGAAATTTACACCAAGTGACATCTGTAGATAAGAGAGGGGTAAGTATGTTCGGGCAAAATGTTGAGGACGACAATGCAAGTTAGTTTCACACTCATCTCTACCAGTGGCACTCTGGAAGTACTGGAAGCCCTGGAAGCGGGGAAATAACTTCATAAAAATGTTTTTGCTCGAATATCCACAAATTTTAAAATTTTTTTTATTGCAGGAATGCCCTCCTAAGAAGAGGAGATACGGGATAGATATCTTCAGGAAAAATATTAAAAATATTAAGGGAGCAAAAATAATGGGTGTTGATCTCTCATTTTGTTCTACTAAAGACGACAACTGAGCAGCTATGGGAGCTATTTGTCCTCATATTTTCATGAACTTTGCACTCGATAAGTCACCACTTAGCATCATTCAATCATCCCAGCTTTTTGGCTTTCGAATTATTTGATCAAACTTCACAAAATCGTGCAGTTAATCACGTGTAATATGCAATACGTAAGCTGAATTGTGCAAAACCGCCATTGTTCAACTTTTTGAAGAGTCCCCCCTGGCAAAACTATAATAGGTAAAATATTTTGTACACCGGATTAGAGCTTTTTGGGTAATAATTACTTTAGAAAGACTACTTTAAATTCTAGATTCGAACTTTTAATTGGCGCGACAGAAAATAGGTTAAGGAAAAATTTATGAACACGGAAACTACATGACCGAATTACATATTTTTGCATTGTTTGTAAAGGTCTGTAGTGGATGTTATAGGGGTTATGTGCTGCTGAAGGGGACGGGGGTACTCCTCTCAAACAAATTAAATGCTTAACATTTTTTAAATAAAGTAGTTGGCGACCCCTGATACCAAATCTGTCATCAGATAATTTCTACCTCCACTCGTTTTCCCGTTACTTAGAAAAAGCAAGTGTTCGACTACTCGAAGGTTGGCGACTGTCCGATACAATGACAATCAAAGGTGGTTGGTGAACACATAACAGTCCGTGAGCCGAAAGGTATATATCGTCAATGCTAGCCATACCTCTTTCCTCCTATGGGATCACATAGAGGGGGAGAAGTGGTACATCTTACCGAGTTTTAACGTCATGAGGCTAATGGGCACCTCCCACCATGGACTATTAGGTGTGCATCAAGCACGATTGGTCATATTTGTATGAGATTTTATAGTATAGGATAATCGTCAACGTTCGATTAATCGAACACTAACTTTGACACAAGCCTGTTACATTGAGGTATTGACAAGTGTTGATTTTTTTGATTGTGAACGATAGATTGGCACTTTGTCTATATAACCTAATCATTAAATCCTTTTTTTGTTATTAAGGGGATACCTTTAATCTCGTAAACTCATTAACCATGAAAACCTCGAAAGTTTACAAGCTTGTTTTCAGGAACACACATTTCAGAAAACGACTTTTCCAACATTTTATATAAATCGAAAGTCAAGGATTTTCCTTAATTCCAATTATTTTCACCTTAATACTTTCTTAAGTAATACAATACCTTTTGAAAAAAAAAAAAAAAAAAAAACAAAAAAAACATAAAAATAATTTTTTTTTTAAGTCAAATCAACTTGGAAAAGAACAAAATTTTTTATTTTTTCTGATGTTGCGCTCCTCTTCTTACAACTTTGACAGTTTTTCTAACATTTACAACAATGGGTTGCATACCTTGGGGAGTCTTTTACAGTCGCAGTACCTACATACATACAACAAAACAGTTACAGTTTAAGTTTTCTTTCTTTCTTTTCTTTTTTTGACAATAACAATTCCCACGTTGCCATTTAATGCCAATTTGCAAAATAGCTGAAGTTTTGTGAGCGTCTTTAAAAAAAAAAAACTTTTTATTTCGATTTCAATACAGGTAACTTTGATGCTGCTTACTCACTCTCAAGCAGCACACTCACCTCACCACTGAGAGAGTCAAGTGTCATTTCGCAAAACGACGTTGATGATTTTCTTCTTTTTTTTTTTGACATCATAGTTGTCAACGCGCGGCGCTGTCAACTTAGACCAATTTGTTTGCATAAAAAGTGAAAAAAGTTTTTTTTTTTCAATCATTATTTTCTTACAAACGATTTAGCGTATTTAAGTTCATAACTTTACTTTTATTTACATGAAACGCCCATGCCGCCCATCAAGTGAAGTTTTTTTGTATTCGCCATTTGGTTTAAGAATTTGACATTTGACAGAAATCGCTATTGTATCGCGCGCTTTAATGTGAATGGATAACAAGCAACAGTGGCAGCAGTGGCATCTAGTAAAGTTTCCTCGAAATTGTTCAGATTGTTGTGTTGGGTTGGTTTCTGGTGCGGCACCCCACCACCAATTCAGTGTATGTGGTATTGCATTGTTGGTGTTGGTGATAGCATCAAATTGGCTGGAAAAATGTGTCATTGTTACAAGCTTTTTATTATATTTGTTTTCCTTCATCTTCTTTTTTTTTGAATTTTTTGCTGGAAATTTCTTCATCATCATTATCATTGTCACCAACATCATCATCTTTATCTCCAGCTTGTTAAGGTTCTGTTGCTGCGTTTTTTATTCTTCCTTCATTTCATGGACTTTTTTTATGATGTCCTGGAATTTAAATGTAATTTTAAGCAGCTGCTTTTTGACTTGTCGCTTCGAGTTGATTTTAATGTTGCTTACGTGAGTTTATTGTGCAATTTAATGGTTATGGATTTATTGTGTAATTGGGAGGAAACTTTATGGGTTCGCCATTTTAACGGTAGTTGTTGCAGGGTTAATTTATCAGAGATTATATATTTTGATGGGTTTTATTTTACAAACAGGATTTAGTTATAGCATTGTGAATTTTATTTTTAAATTTTAGTGCAGAACTGGAGCCCTCAATGCAGTCTTGCAATAAAATCGAAAGCTGAATACATTGTGCTTTAAAGAAATGATTTAAAGATCGTTGAATCTATACGAAAAGCTTAAGTCATTTTTAGTGTTGGAACGTTTCAAAGCATTAAGATAAATGTACCGAATTACAGGCTAGTACCCAATTCCATCATAAACACAGTTTCAAATATTTTTGAACCAAAACATACTCTATACAGTTATAAGTAGAGTAGAACGGGGCAATGTCGTGCACTCAACTTTGACATGCTCGTAAAGCCGTACATCTCAAGCGAATGCGACGAGTAAGCATCCGATCGAAAGATAATTTCGTTGGTTACATCCATGTGTAACAACATTTGTGTAGCGAGAAATTGTGTTTGTGTAAGTGAAGAAAAAAAAAATGTGCACGACATTACCCCCTCAAAATTTGTGGGGTAATGTCGTGCATTGTTTTCCGAGCATAGTAAAGGTACCAAAATGTGTGAGAAATGATAGGTAGTGGTTCTATTAGAGGAGATTTAGCATTATCATGTATTTATTCATTATTATACAAGTTTGAAGTACATAATATAATGTGTAGAGTAGAACGGGGCAATGTCGTGCACTCAACTTTGACATGCTCGTAAATCCGTACATCTCAAGCGAATGCAACGAGTAAGCATCCGATCGAAAGATAATTTCATTGGTTACATCCATGTGTAACAACATTTGTGTAGCGAGGAATTGTGTTTGTGTAAGTGAATGTGCACGACATTACCCCAATGGTCGTGTTAAAGGTCAACTTCGATAACTCGGTGAAGCCCAACATTTTTTTCGAAAACCAAATACTTCTTTTCTTTGGCAGGATATTTCGTTTCAGAAAACACTTACCTGAAATATTTTCCCGCAAGGAAAATTATTTTTCTGACCCGATGAAAAAACACTTTTATCGTCCCGAAAGCGTAAGTTTTGAAAAAAAGGTTACTCTGTAGAGACGAACTGGTGAAAATTGCTAGTATTATATGCATAAGCTCAGTAGGTCAGCAGGTCCCTACCTTACGAATGGTTGGTAAATCATTCAATTCTTTGGGCTAAAACAGCCAGTGCACGACATTACCCCCTGCACGACATTACCCCGTTCTACTCTAGTTAATGCCAAGAAATTACAATTAAATTGTATTTATTAGTTAACAACTTTTTAATGATGTTTCAAATAACCAATTTCCAATAACCTTTATTTCGAACGCGTATATTGTACATTAGTGTAAGGTATAAGGTTTGTATATTTAATTGAAATTTGTTAAATAAACAATTTATGTTAACTTAAAAATCGTGTCTAATAGTTTCAAAGCAAAATAGATTATTTTTTATAAAGAAAACTATCATTTTATTTCTGCCGGAATTAAGTGCATAATTTATTACAAGTGAACGTTATTCCGTGGCTATCATTAGGAAAATAAAAAAGTTTAAATTTTCGAAAAATTTGTAAAATACGCTAAAATTTATTTTGTGACGCAATAGTAAACTTTTCTGAATGGAGTGATGCAAATGTTAAGTTAGCACGGAGTTAGGTGCACGCGTTTACGGAGTTAGGTTCAATGGAAAATTTTAGTCCGTAATTAGGGGCAAATGCAGTGTTACCAAAAAAGTGATGAGCAAAACTAGTCTTGAAATTTGAGTTTTGGTCTTGGTAATTTTTCGAGACAAACACCAGGACGCTGAAATCTTTGGACCAAGACTGCCATGGTCTTGGCCTTGCTCACAATAATCGTCAAGACCAAGACGACCTTTTAGTCTTGGTAATTTATAGTTAATAGGTGATTCATGCTCCTTTCGAGGATAAAGTCACCCCTCAGTTGGAAATTTGGGATCTTGAAAACCTAACTGCTTTGGAAAAAAAGGTTTCGAATTTTTGAATGATCAACAATTTTTCGAAATTTTTTCAAGACCAAGACCAAAACTATGACTAAGACTTAATGACTCAGATCAAGATCAAGACCAAGACTCAACATCAAAACAAAGACCAAGACTCAATGTGCAAGAACAAGACCAAGACCAACACTGCTATGGTCTTAGTTTGCTCATCACTAACTGAAAGTATGAAGAAATATCACAATAAAAGGGTTCTCAAATTTAGCATATATCCACTCCAGATAAGTCAATCCTTATGAAAAATCATAGACCTGATCTGAAAATTGAGTTGGAAGACTTAGAACCATTCTAGAAGTAGAGAGTAACTTAACATGCCGTATTTCGGTACACTTATCTTAAACTGAAGAACCCCAAAATGCCGAAATACTAGTTGAGATAAGTAAGTAATGTTTTTCATATTTATTTAGATCTTTATATATACTAGCATTGTCAAATAACTCCCAAAGGGAACTTAGAGTCAAACCGAATTGTGTTCATAATGCGATACTTTCCGAAGACTTAGATTTCCCTTTATAACTTCCCCATATCTTGATCTTCCTTTACCAGCGACATTTTCTAGGTAACTTGATTTGCCACATTCTCTACTGCATTGAAGATTCTGCTCAACTTCAAATGCCTTTCTTTCTAAAGAAAGGTAAAGCAAGCAAACGTCGTCATTCTACATAGTTTAGACCTTCCACCACATCGCAAAAGCTTCATCGGATTTCTCATTCGGCCTTATTAAGTGCTTAAACTAAAATGACGTCAAGTGCGATTATATGGTATGTTAGTAGATAGTTAAAGAGCTGGTGACTATTTCGGTATGTGATCAAATCGTCGTTGATACTTAAGTAGGTACATGTTGTGTTGTTCCCATCCTTGTGATTAAGAAAATTGCGTGGTAACCTGATGTCGCGCTGATTTTTTTGTTAATCGAATTTTGAAATTCTTAAAAATAAATTCTAGAATATGTCATTACATCGTGTCTGCCATTGCTATTTTGCATTAAAGTTATTACCAACAAAAAGTAATTTTGAGACGGCAGACGTTCAGATCGCTGTTTTTTGTATTTTATACAATTTAGAAAATGCAAGAAAAAGCGATACAATGTCATCTTATCATCATTATTATTGATTACGTTTTGTTCTATAGGGCCTCTAAAATGATAAAAACAGAACGACAGGCATTGAGGCCTCTGATTTTCATTTAATAAGTGTTCATACACGTGGTTCTTGGAAATAAAGTAAAATAGAACTTTCTACTTCCCTTTTATAGTAAAGTAAGAAAATGGAATTTTTGCACAGACCTTTATTTTAACATTTTAAAGGCTTGGTGAAAAACATATGAAAAACAGCTAGTTGTTGACGCTATATTTCCCTTGCGATGGGAAATACAGCTGAGCTGTTTATCTGAAACTATAAGAGTCCGGCAAAGGGTTAGATGGTCGCCAAATTATACTCACCAAATGCTGTGTTGTCCAAACGCTGAATCCCCCACTGGTCTATGTTGATGTTTACGCGTAAAGTTCCCTTGAAACGATTTATGAACAGACACAAACACTCGGTTATAGTTCCGATCACTAACTGATTCTTTATTTTCAAATTACTTACCAGCTAGAGGTTTACAGATGCCTCTAGCTACATACATGTATGGTTACAACTTACATTATCTGTTTACGTACTATTTCGCAGTATTGCGAAATATATCTTACTTGGCTTTATTGACGTGCCCAATAAAGTCACATATCTATGATATAGGGGTCAGATTGCTTCCGCGTTGAACCCGCTGTTCTTTAACTCTTTTGCTTATCGTTCTTTACTAGCAGCTCCTAAAGGTATGCTAGCTGTTATTTCTCTGGCAGTACTAAAACTATCACGAGTATAGCCTTAGTACTGAGTTGAGTATGAATAACATCAAATCCCTAACGGTAGGCAATGAATATTTATAACAGCGTGTGATCAACACACAACATCCCTCCCCCCTTATGGAAGAAAAAGTTGTTGTTATGAAGTAACAACGACTTTTTCCTTCTGAAAGTAGTTTTAACTTTTTTTTTTTTTTCTTTTAATTCCTAATTATTTCTCTAACTTAGTCGGCTACCTATAACTGTATCTAGCTCCTTTGGATCATGGCTCGCTGCTGCTTACCGCTGCTGCCGCTTGGTTCTTGCCTTGTGGGTCTGCTTTCGGTGCTTCGAGCTTCTGATGTTCTTCGGTGTGACATACCATGTTCTTGTTACATGCGGTTTGTAGGTTTAGCTGTTTTATCCTTTGATTGATTTTGCCTGGCGGTGGCCAAAATCGGAACTTCTTCTACTTGCTACGTCAGTTCTTTCGGTTAGACTTCCTTGTGGCTAGAAATCAGCTCCGCTGTTGTGTGCTGGAACGTTTATTTTGGCGTACGGACTATGTTTTGACTGAAAGTCGACGCTTCTGCTTACGAACCGGAACATTGCTTTTTAATGCGTTGGACTTGCAATTTTCGACAAGTCAACGCATCTGCTTCTAAACTGGAACATTGCTTTTTAATGCGTTGGACTTGCAATTTTCGACAAGTCAACGCGTCTGCTTCTAAACTGGAACATTGCTTTTTAATGCGTTGGACTTGCAATTTTCGACAAGTCTACGCTTCTGCTTCTAAACTGGAACATTGCTTTTTAATGCGTTGGACTTGCAATTTTCGACAAGTCTACGCTTCAGCTTCTAAACTGGAACATTGCTTTTTAATGCGTTGGACTTGCAATTTTCGACAAGTCTACGCTTCAGCTTCTAACTGGACCATCTACATTTTCTGCTCTTGATGGTGATGCCGGTCATTTTGGATGTTTGACGCGGCAACGTGACAGGATAACATAGGAGTGGCGTAATCCGGCCCCTCCCTTCCAACAAGATTGGATGTCATCTATGGATGACAGACAACTGACGAGATAAAAAGTGGTTGTCTGTCCGAACGTTGACGCATGCAACCATGGATCGTCGTCACTCTAGGCTTTCCGGATTTAACATCATTGGGCTGTCCCTCTTTAGATTATTTTCTTTAATCTCCACTGCTACTGTTGTAACGCCGTACCATGATCCCTCGCAGATTCTATCTACTTTGTTAACGATTTTACTGTATATTTATCTAGTCTTTCCTAGCTAGTCCTATGCTCTCTAAATCAAATATTTTTATTTGCTAAAACTCCTGAAAATTGGTAATTATTAAATTTACCTATATACATGACATTGAACTTAATTCCTTATTTATTCTTATTTTTCATTATATTTCAACTCAAACAAACAATTTTGCATTTTATACAATTCTGACATAATACATAAAATATTTAAAAATTTTCACTCTATATTTAAATACATTCTGGTTCTAAACTGAATCTTTGTTCTTCTGATTTGACAATTTCAAATTTACGTTACTTTATAAATAAATAAATTTTTTTTTTTTTTTTTTTTTTTTTTTTTTTTACTTATGACTTGTTAGAATTACCTAGTTAATTTTCGAAAATCATTTAATAATTTTTTTTACTTATTGTTATTTACTTCTCAATCAATCAATTAAACCTAATAATATTTTCAGAATTCACATTTACTTAACATCATTCAATTAAGATTCTACAATTTACTTAGTTATACTTTATTTGGGACTTATTTCCCTGTTTTCTATGTATGTAGACTTCTTTTGCTACAACTCCTTAACAAATTATCCAAAAATATTTTCTTAACATTTTACTTATTTATTGTTATTTACTGCTTCAAATTTTTTAAAATTCATATTTATTTTGTATTTTCCGATTAAGATTTTTCAATTTTCTTGTACATACTACTTTACTTTATTTATCTTTAATTAAATTTATTTTTCTTTCAATTATTATTTTAATCTACTTTTAATCAATCAATATCCTTAGCAGTTTTCAACTGATATCTTACAATTTCCTTTTACCTTCTATTAAATTATATTTTATTTGGGATTTATTTCCCTATATCTTATTGTTATGCCTTAGTTTTTTACTTATGAAAAACCTAATTTATACCTATTCAACTCTATCTAAGTTTTGCAATCTTTTCCATATTTATATGCATTTAGCACTGTTCATGCATATAAATATGATCCATATGACGGCATTGCATTCCGTTTAGTTTAAAACTTTAATTAAAGTTTTCTTTTGGTTTTAATCCCGTAATTATTCTATTGTTAATTGAGTTATTACTTTTAGTGTAGCTTATACTTTCTTTATTTAATTAATTGGTATTTCGGACCATTTAAAATTCTAGCAATAAATAAATATGTATATATATTTTTTCCCGTGTAATTTATGTATATATGTACATATTTTAGTTATCAAAAAAAATACATTTCATTCATAACTGCTGATTTGGGTTTTCAATATTATCCCAACAGTTTTTATGACATTATTCGTCACCTATATATGTATATGCACTAACTTGCATACAAATATATGTGGTGTTTACTTCTATTTTTTATTTCTTTTTATTTCCCATGTATGAATTTTAGTATAAACAAATTACAAACATACCCCATACATACCATACGTTAGTGCATTTTTTTGTTGAATCAGCACTTGACGCTTTTATGTTTCTCTAAGTTATTCGTTCAATCAGAGCGTTCGGTTTTTATTTTTAAGTTCAACCGCATTTTACTTGGCTGCCGGCTGTTGACAAATTTAGTTACTTTTATATAGTGAATATTTGCCATTTGTTGCTTGTGCGGAAAGGCAAGAAGAAGAAAAATAAAAAAAACATTAAACATTAATTTAGTTGAAATTAAATAATCTGTGAAATTCCGGCCAAACCACAATCCCAAAACGCTGAATTCAGGAGCGGGTACAACTAAACAATGAATCAACGTATTTTTTAGTCGACCACGTGCACAGCCAGCAAATAAATTTTGTTTCGATTATTGAGTCAAGGCGCCCACTTGGTTCTTCCGTCACATATGGCCTTTTCACATGCACTGATTGCTCCGCTGTACATCGCAATTTGGGTGTACCTTTGTCTTTTGTGCATTCTACTAATTTGGATACAAACTGGACTTGGTCATAATTGTGTCAAATGCAATTATGTTGTCGTAAGTACCGTTCCTCTCCTACTGCCAAGACTGCCCTTAAAAGTTTCGTTTCCTTTTCTTTCAATAGATATCAACAGACCGTCAGATCATCCCGGACCCTGCATAGGAATGAGTATCAACTGAAATTTTACCACCTTTTTTTTTTTAACGTATTTCCCACTAAATATTCTTTCTTTTATCCCAACAGGTTTCATCCACCTTCATCTACCCGCGTCCATGGGTAACGTGAGTTTTTGTTTTACGTAAATTCTTAATTTTGTCATTTTTATTATTATTCCTTTTATTATTACATACATTCAAACTTATAATTTAATATGATCTACTCAATTCTAATTACTATAGTACTAAAGTCTTTGACATTTTCCCCTATTTCCGTACTATTTCATAGTTCATTTATCTAACTCTCTATATGTTATTAATTTAGTTCGTCTTAACTACTCTGACCGTTTTACCTATAAATAAAAATAGACTTCTTTAAAAGTATTCTTATTTACTCTTTTCTACATTTTGCAATATCTTACAACTTTCCTTGAAGATTATTCGATATCATGAAAACCATTCCTAATTTTGAAATTTTACAATCCCCTATTTTTACATATGTTTTGGCAACTAGCTCGGTGCTGTTGCTTATCTTATTTCACCTTTTACTTTATTCTTCTGAATTACATTTGTTATTAATGTATTTGTATTTTTCCCATATTTTATTCTGCCCACTTATGTATTTCATATTAAACCGAAATTTGCCCATAGTTGTTCTGTTCATCTTTGTTTACTTTGTTGGTGTAACGACAATACAATCCAAATAAATGTAACCTATTCATTAAACGCTACTCCGTTTATTTTTGTTTAATTTTAGCTTTTTCCCTGTTTCTTTCCAATTTTTGTGCAAGTAAATTCATACGCAACTCAATTACAATATTAATTTTTAAATAATTAAATTGCCATGTCGATTACCCCGCTGGCACCTGGGCCTCCCATTACCATTTTAGAAATTGTTTGAATTTGTCAATTCAATTTTGCTGATAACTTTTCCGCTACTATGTATTTAATCCTTTCATCATTCAGAGTTAGGTGTACTGCGTTGATTAGTAATGATTAGTAATTCTCTTAACAATACTTCATGTGTTTTTTGCTTTTGCATTCGAGACAATTTTCGCTGCTTTTGCATTCTCTATGAAGGTATTCCCAAGCGGTAGTTGACAATGAAATTTCGATTTAGCGATGCACATTGGTGGCGCTAAAATCTCGCGTTACGAAAAAAAAAACGATGCATATGATAAATTCGTTGTCACTAAAATATCTTGTTCAGTGACTATCATAATTTTCTTTTGACATTTAAATGAAACACTACATGTTTTTCATGTGTGTGATTGCAGGCTTAACAAATTTAGTAGATTGTTAGAGGCACTACCGACTCTTTGAATTTGGATCATCTGCTACTATTTCTGGTGGTCTTCCCAATGAACACATATAAATATTTCCCATATTTAAACCCACTTGCGAATCCGACAGTTCAGACCCCTCGTTCGTCTGCTGATCGTTGCAATTTCTGATATAATTTTTTATATCCTTTTGCATTCCTTGCCATCTATACTGCTTCCTTACTCGCAGCATCATTTTCATCGTCCCTTGGTTGCGACCAAATGGAATCGAATGAAATTCTTTCAAAATCCCATTTATTTTCTTTGGATCACTCACAAAAACTGTGGTATCCCTCTTTTCTACAATTCCTTCTTGTTCATTCAAGTTTTCATTATCATTAGTTTTATCCTCTGGCTTTAGTGCGAACGTAGTTATTTTCTTTTTATTTTCATCAAAAAATGTCAACTCTTTGCGGACCCCATCTATGATTGTGCGGTTCCATAAATTGTCCCTTCCCAATACTCCATCAGCAGGCACTCCATAATCTAGTGGTACCACATGCAGTGGTAAACTTAGCTCTGACTGCTGTTCCTGGCGAATAGTAAAAATACCCAATGCTGTAACCCGTTTGCCCAACATTCCTTTCAATTCTTTTTTCACATTCGTGTCCATCCTCGTTGATTGAGACATCGAATTTTGTTTAACAAAACTTGCACCAGCTCCCGAATCCACAAGCAAAATGAGTTTACCATTTTTGGCCTCCTTACAAGGGACCTCAATGAACACATCATTCTGTGTTTCGCGAAGCTTGATTACACAAATTTCACTGGAGAAATCCACACCATGAAACGTAGTTAGCTTGTCAACCGTATCTTGTACTGATCGACCTTCTGCTACTACTAAATTTTCCCTTTTATTCATACCGCTTTTTATAGTGATCACTCCTACCCCACTTTCAGGTTGGTTTCCCGATCCTATCACGGTTTCTTTTTTAATTTTCAATGTAGGATTAACAACTGCAGCTGGAATATTTTCCCTTCCATTGACACTGCATTCTACCAAATCTGAGCATGAATCCACAACAGTCTTTTGTGTCAGATTTACAATACCCAATTTTTCTAAATTTATGTTTTTGTACCTTTCATTTACATTTTTACCATCCTTAGCAAACTTTGAAGGTATTTCCTTGCGAGGGAAACCACCTTCCTTCGGTCCTGAGCACGTATCCACAACAGTCACCTGCGTTTGATTTACTGTACTCAAATCCTTAACAAATGATATGGAGCGCGTATCCACAACAGATTCCTGCGTTTGATTAACTGTGCTCATATCCTTGTCATCTATAATCCATTTGCTAGACTTTTTGGGTTTCATGGGCAACGTTTTGACTACCGCTTCCTGCGCATAATTCACCATTCCCACAACCTTGTTAATTAATCCTTTCTCAGCTCTGTAACTTTTATCTGTTTCCAGGCTGTTCTGTTTTTTACAATCCTTCTTCGCCAAAAATCTATTTCCAGTGAGTGCTTCAACTACATTTTCATGCGTATGATTCGCAACTCTCAACTTATTTTTCTTAAATTTTCTATTATTTTGGGATCCCCAGGCAGGCTGTGACTGGGCCCTACCTAGTTTCCCGAGTTTTCCTGCCGTGAGTACTGGTTTTTCGTTCCCATATGACTTTCATGACAAATTTCTCGTACATTGCCTTGGAAACACCTGTCACTCTTTTCATGACCGTATTCTTTACATTGCTCGCAAAATGGAGTATTTTTCCGCACCAAACACTCCTCTACGGTGTGACCATATTTATCACAGAAAGAACAATTTTCTGCTTGCTTATCAGTTCTATGAGATTTCCGTCTATTTTTCCATGTATCGGGAGTGGCTTTCATTTGCCGCTTCCTTGTAACTGGGTGTTGATTCAAAAAACGTTGAGGGCTTTGCCTCATATAATCCTCATTAAACTGAAAGCTTTGAATTGCAGATTCCGAGATTTCCTCCTGCTCGCCTAATATTTCCTGTGCCGCTAACGCCTCATCCAACAAGTTTTCCAATCGGTCACTCTTGCTGATCAGCGCGACCATTCTAATTTGTAGATCTAATAACCCCCTTTGAAAAGACCTGACTACGGAGCTATACAGTTCCTTCTGCAAGCTATCATCTTCTACAGTGCCATATTTGGCCTTAAGGCTGTCCATTGCTTCTGCATACAAAGCGTCTAGTCGCCTCGCGAATGCACGGATACCTTCTCCCGGAAACTGTTTTGTAATTCCAATCTCTTCTCGAATTTTACTTAGGGCCCGCCGCTTTACATACGTATCTTTTAATATATCGATTAATTCCTGAACTGTATCTAATTTCTGTAGATAAATTAATTCAAACGCGTCCCCATTGAGCCTTAGTCTTATCCATCCTAATAACTCCGATTCCTCTGAAGGGCCTACTACCCTACGTACATATTCACAGGCTGCTATAAACCTGTACAGATCTGTTTTTGAGAATGGGAAATCTATCCCTGAAAACTCCGGAACCATTTCCCTTACCAATGTTGATATATCTATTTCCTCAATTACTTGTCCCTCATGATAACTATTTGCAACCGCCTGCTGCGGCTCATTCATCCCGTTCTCTGAATCAATCATTCTTCTACTATAGCTTTAAACTCCGAAATGCTAGTAGTAAATTGCTTCGTCGCTTTGACTGCAACAACCACATAAAATAGCAACAATAAAGTGACTTTACTCTAAAAAAAATGTTTTCCCAACAAATTGAATCTACTAAGAATACTCTTGAAAAAACAAAAACCAATGTCAGCAGTTTACTGTTTCGTCACCTCGACTACAATAACCGCATCATACAATCCAATCAGTCAATTACAACAAAGTGCAGTGAATCACGGCCTTGATCTGCCGTCCTTAATATTTCAGAAATTCACCCAAAGAAAAACCCTTTAACAACATTAACAAACATTACAAATTTTATCAAATACAGTTTTTCCCACTGCAAACAAAAATGACCAACACAATTAGCAGTAATTTCAATCCCAATAACAAAATAACGCATTGGCTTTGCTACCAACGCAAACCAAAAATATGACAAATAAAAATGACTTAATTTTGTCTTTTTATTTTCTGTTTTGTTGAAATCGAAAACCAATTGTGCTAAAACCAAAAACAAAAATCAAAAATTGCAACTACAATTGCAAAAACAGTTCATATGAACCACAACGTAAAGTTCTATTCACATATATTTTTTTCTTTGAATAAGTGAAACCACGACCTGCGCAACAAAAAACGAAACGTTTTATTTTGCATATATCAGCTTTTAGTTGCTGGTATGAAAAGAACTGAATACGAAATTTTTCCCTTCGTAAAGAAAGAAATAAATTTTTAAAAGAAATTTTCCTCAATTATTTCCGCTAATTCCCGCTTAATCCTACTGATCGAAACGGAACCATGGAATTACTTGAAAATAATTCCCAGGAACCCAAAACTAAACCAGTAGGATTTTCCGATTTCGAGCTCAAAACTTCAACGAAAGCTTTACAAACACCAGCCCCTTGCAAGGTGGCTTCAAAGTTCGTAAACCGTTCGAACAAAAGAATTGAACTACTTCGGTTGTAAAAATCACCAGGATTTCACTTTTTTTAGTCTCCTTAACAAGGTCCCCAAGCCCTTGGTACTTGATTATACCAAAGGTCTCAGCCAACCCAGCACGAAAACCACTAAAAAGAGTAAACTCCAGAAATTTATCACCGATTATTTTTCAACGAAAACGAAACCGATATCGCACAACTGTCTTCTTACCACGGGTGGGGGAAGCCAGTCTATCGGTGAACAAAAATTAAAATTTTAATTTACTAAATTTTTTTTTTTTTTAAAAAAATCCCTTTTTTTTTCAAAAACACAAATTATTAATATTAATAATTTTCCACAAAATCTTTTTTTTAAAACAAGAACACCCAGTCCCGAAACGACTGTAACCTAACAAAGATTTCCCTAAAATTTGTTTCCTTTCCTACTCTCATGGACACTTTCCCTCACTACGTTCTTAACCTTCTTTCAGGTTTTCTTTATATTATTACTATGATATTCGATCCGGCTTCTACCGAATCGACTACCATTGAATCTTTGAGGCCTATAAGCAAATGTTTTGTGTGTTGTGTATTTCTAGTTTGAGCACATAAACCCAAACTAGTGTTCTTTTTGTGAAATTGAAGATTGGTATATTCAAGCACTTTAACCTGAATATACCGTGTAATGTGAATTAGGCCCTACCTAATCCTGAACAGCTGTGCGATATTGATACCGCTACTAGCTGGCTCAGCACTTGCAATAAATTAAAGCAAAGTAGACTAAGACTTTCTAAGGTTTTTTAATTAAAATACTCACCACTTTCCACGAATTATTCCCTCCAACGTTGATCTCTCTTTTTCAATTCTCCTTCCCTCGATGCGTAGTCCTGGCTCGGACTACCGGCTGCGCCAAAATGTTGATGCTATATTTCCCTTGCGATGGGAAATACAGCTGAGCTGTTTATCTGAAACTATAAGAGTCCGGCAAAGGGTTAGATGGTCGCCAAATTATACTCACCAAATGCTGTGTTGTCCAAACGCTGAATCCCCCACTGGTCTATGTTGATGTTTACGCGTAAAGTTCCCTTGAAACGATTTATGAACAGACACAAACACTCGGTTATAGTTCCGATCACTAACTGATTCTTTATTTTCAAATTACTTACCAGCTAGAGGTTTACAGATGCCTCTAGCTACATACATGTATGGTTACAACTTACATTATCTGTTTACGTACTATTTCGCAGTATTGCGAAATATATCTTACTTGGCTTTATTGACGTGCCCAATAAAGTCACATATCTATGATATAGGGGTCAGATTGCTTCCGCGTTGAACCCGCTGTTCTTTAACTCTTTTGCTTATCGTTCTTTACTAGCAGCTCCTAAAGGTATGCTAGCTGTTATTTCTCTGGCAGTACTAAAACTATCACGAGTATAGCCTTAGTACTGAGTTGAGTATGAATAACATCAAATCCCTAACGGTAGGCAATGAATATTTATAACAGCGTGTGATCAACACACAACATAGTTTGTAGCTCTAAAAATTTTCTATATAAAAGATTAAGAAGTTTTTTTTCGTATGACTTATAGTTCAGGATATATCTTAATACAAACTTTGTCTCTGTATGTCTTTAAAAAATCAGCAGGGTATTCGAGAGAACTATTATGCTTAACGGCAGACACGATGAATTGATTTATTATAATGATTTCTTTACATTTTTACAAAATTACAGTTATTTTAAGCATTAATGTTGGAATGACAGAAATGGGTTTTATTACTTCTTATGATGCTCTCTTTACAAAAAATGTTGTCTGCCTGACGATAAAATCACACAATTTTTTAATGTCACAAATATTCAAAACAACTTTACGAACTCAATACGCAGCTTAAAAAATGTCTGCCCCTTGCACTTACCTTATTTTTTAAGCTTATCAAAATTCTTAAAATAGGTGGCAGACACAATACTATTACATATAACAGTAATTTTTTTTTACATTTTTGAAGAGTCGCCATTTTAAAAATCAGCAACAAATAATTGGCAGACATGGCTCATATTGATTGATTTATTCCAATCTTCACAATTATCAACTTCGGCCGAACGATGTTATTACTGCTACCAGCTCCCTACCTACGAGGTGGACTGAAGAATTTCAGCTGATATTAATAAGCATGTATTTTTAAAAATATCAATTGATTTTTTTGAAAATATTGTTCGAAAACTCGAAAAATTTTTCATTTCCTCTTCCCATTTCATTCACACTAAAATGTCTTTAATAAATTGAGTATGCTGATTTTTACCAATTTAGCTCAATATATCTGCAATAATCCAACACTGCATAGTTGGAAACGGCGTTATGCACCCTTTTTTTTTTCTTTCAGTGCGCTACACCCTAAATTGCTTACAGCAACATGCAAACACTTGAAAAATCAAGCGACAGTAAAGGTTTTCAACTCTTCGTGTCCCGACTTTCAACCAAAAAAAAAAAGGAGAAATAGAATTCCGCTATAATCCATGAGATTGCCCACGGTTATGCTGGAGCTGGTACTCTGCTCTGCTCATAGGCAGGATCTTATGATGTTTGGTGTTTTTCTTTTGAAAATTTTAGTGTTTTTTTTCGTTTTCCTTTACCAAAGAAACACTTCAGCGCGCAACGCCGGAAGCAAAGGCTGCGAAAGTAAGTAGTAGTAGAGGACAACAACAACAACAAAACCAAAGAAAACTTTTTGTGGCATCGACATCTTCCGCGCGCTAAAGACAACACACACACCAACCTTACGGTAGACGCTCACTAGCATCCTTAAGCCTTTGCCTCCAGAGGCTCTTAGCATCAGCAGAAGCAGCAGCAGCGGAGCCAAGTTAGCAACAACTGAGGCAGCGACAAGAAAAATAATAATCCCTTGGGATATGCAATGCTTTTTTCTCAGTATACGAGTTGCTTAATAGTGATGTATGAATTTTTTCCGGAAAATTTGTAATGATTCGGTTTTGTTTTATTTTTTTAAGTCTTAGCAAAAGAGTACACGTATCTTAACTCCGAACTCCGAAATTGGACGGTTTTTAAAAGTAGCTTAATCGGTCATTTCAAAAATCAATAAAAACTGTTTTATTAAAAAATTAACGAATTTTAAAGAGCATTTTCCCACTGAATTTGGTACTCGAGTGCTTACATATTGAAAGTTCAAAAAATCTTCATAGCTTAGTAATATTAAAAGTAAAAAAAACCTGAAAAACTGTTCCTGCCTTGTGTTGTTTTAGCAAAAAACGGGGTGAGGGCTAAAACTTTAGCATTAGAAACTACAGTAAGAAATAAGTAGAGCACCAAAAAATGTAAAATTCCTGGAAGTATTCTCAAGAACTTTTTCCTGAGCCATTTTTTGAAATTCGCAAAACCACCGAAGTTATTTGATTCTAAAGTGACCCAATAGCGGTATTTTGTGGATGCCCAAAATTCCTCCCCTCAACAGTTTCCACGGTCCTAACGATAAAGTTTTTTTTTCTTTATTAAGTAGCAATGTACAGTACTCTTAAGCGCAGAGATTCATTAAAATCGAGCGTTTATTTATATTTCCGTTCGCTATATATTGTAAGATCCACCGTTATGAATTTTGAAAGTGTGAATTTCGTTTAATGGCAAAGGAAATGTTGTTCAGATAAGTCTCAGGAATCTTCCTTTTTTTGGTGTTTATTGATTTCTACCCACCTTCTATAATATCCGATATTGACATGTACTTAGTTTTTCTTATATTAATTTTCACCGTTGAGAGATATTCCTAAAATTCTAAATTCTGACCCCAATTCGGGATCGTCTTATTTTTTTGAAATGTCTTATTTTGATCCCTTGTAGATTGTACCTGATACATGACGGTATCGACTCAGGTGGCTAATGTTAAGAATATATCGTCAACTGAAATCCAAAAAGACGCAACAATATTTCACATTTTATCAAAGACGTTGCAAAAAATGCCTTAAAACTCAAAATATTGTAGATTTTAAAGCAAATTTTGGCAAGCACTGCCTAAAATAAAATCGGTACTAAGCAATACTAGCCAAAACTGGCTTTGAAATCAAAAATAATTGAAATTTTAAGACGTTTTTTGAAACATCTTTGAAAAAATTTTAAATGCTCTACGTCTTTTTGAACTTCAGGTGACGATATTTACATGTTTATACGTGACGTGCGTTCTTCTATACTCGTACATTACAATCGATTCCACTCAAAAATTTCCAAAAAAAAAAAACATCACAAAAAAAACATCGAATGAAAAACATCCAAAAATAAAAACATCCAAAAAAAAACATTCAATAAAAAAATGTCCAACATTCATTTTCTATCAAAATAACTTAACTCAATTTAATAAAATCGATGATTTTTTATTTGGATTTTTATTTTTGGACATTTTTTATTGGATATTTTTTATCGGATGTATTAATTTTGGGATGTTATATTTCATTGATGTGTTTTTTTTTGGATGTTTTTGATAATCACCATTACAATTAAAAGGGCAAAATATATATATCAAAAAGGAGAGGAACTCTGAAATCCTTCTTTGCATTCAAATCAGATGGTGTGCGCAAACTGCACAAACCACCAACAGAAATCTGTCGGCAAGCTTTAGACTGGAAAGCTGAAGGAAGCAGGAATCTAGGCCACACAAGGATATCGTAGAAACTATCACTAATTCAAAAAATAAGTGTATCTGTGAACTGCTGAAGAGAATAGAGTCCCTAGCTAGTCAAAGTGTATGATGGAGAAGCTTTGTGGGGATCCTAAGATCCAGGAAGAGATAAAAAACACAAGAAGAGGAAGATTGAAGAAAAAAAAACGAAGAATGAGGAAATTTGTGTAAAGATATATAACGGTCATGATCACATTATGAAGTTTAAGACTTTTATTTTAATACAACGCTTCCCCAAGGAGTCACAGGAGAAAACATAGAAGCAATACCGTAAAAAATAAAAAAACCGGTTACTTAAAATTTTCACATACTTTACAAACCTAATCAAACGACAGTCTCTCGTGCGTTCATGCTCATACTAAAGAGGAGGTCGCCACAGCAGCGCAAAATTGAAGTGCAAAATTCCGGCGAACCCTAAACAAATACGGTTTCTGCTACTACCTATTGAGAAAAATTACATTCACATAGACAAGTAGACCTTTTTCTATATACGAACATATAGCAATACACTTACACTCATATAAATACCCGTACATTAAAGTACTTTTTTACAAGATTTTTATTATATAAATGCGAAAGTATTAAAAAGTAAACTTTTTTATAGACTTTTCATTTTTGTTCACATTTTATTCGTTTTATTTCCTCAATTTCTGGATTTTTTTTTATTTTTTTCTTTCTTCTTCATCGTTTCTTTGCTTTTTGTGTTACTGCGTTGAGGGATTTAGTTATAAAACTCCTTAAAAAGAAAAACTTTTTGAAAATGGCTTAAAAATGAAGCCTTACCTTAAGTACTCTTTACTGAAACATTTAAGAGGACATCATGGGGTGAGTATGTTGTACCCACATATGAATATGCATATATCTTTTGTGGATACAAGTTCAAAGTGTTTAAATTTAAGCAAATTGGTTAAAAAAAAAAAAAAATGTTAACCCATATCCAACAACGCTACACGCTACAAAAATTGGTAAAGTTTTTGAAATAAAGCATATTTCTAGAGTAAGTAGGGCCACCTGATTCCAAATTCTTTATCAAAAATTATTTTGTCACACTAATTTTCGCGTTATGTCCAAAAATAAAATGTTTGATTAATCGAACATTGCCACTTATCTTACAAATACGACCAAACGTAGTAGGGGTGTACACCTTATAGTACGTCAGCCGAAAGGAAAAGGGGCTGCCCAAAAGCCCCTCCGACGACAGTAGCGCGCGATAAATAATTTTTGTATTTAATGACTACTTACTTCTTTCAATTACTAGACAATGCTCATTACTTTTAACAATATCATAATATCATTACTATCTTCTGAATCATTTTAAAGTACGAATGTTCAATAAATTGTTTGCATTCATTGAAAAAGTACTTATTACGATATGTTTCATTAGCATAGGCGCCAACGTTCGATTAATCGAACACTGACATTGATTCAAACTGTGCCTTGCAGGTATTGGCAGGTGTTGATTTTTGGATTGCAAAAAATAGCCTGGTTTTTTGGCTATATAACTTTATTGTAAACTCCTTTTGTCATCTAATATTTTTGTTCGATTAATCGAATAGCAGAAATGGGTTAAAAGAGCTTTATTGAATTTTCCCGCTCTCAAATTATGGGAATTAATTTCTCAACAACAATATACTTTTGTAGGCAATTCGCATAAGGTTGTGAGGCTTCTGGGAAGTGATAGGGGATGCGTAGTCTAACAACAAATTGAGGGTGGTCTAAAATGTTCCCATGAGAAGTTATAGGGATACAACTGATTTTGTGACTTATTTTAAAAAAAATTTTGTACATGAAACCTTGACCTAATTGTATCAGCTTTCTAAAAATGCTTTTGGTTTATAGGGCTTAAAAGGATTTCGCCAAAATTTGATATTTTAAATTTTTTCTCTTTTTGTTCACATTAGCGGCCATTTTGGTACGATATATTCCCCAAATTTTTTTTTCGTTTCTTTATTAAGTTTCCTTTAATTCATAATTGTCTTGCCAATTTTCTTAATTGAGAACATAAAAAAAATACTTCTCAAGAACAATCCGTTTGAATGCTCCAGTAGATAAAGGGCAGTGCGGGAAGTGCGCACATCATTAGCGGCGCAACGCATGCGAGTAACGCTTGTGTTGTTACATAAAACTATTTTTGTCTGATTTCAAATCAAATTAGTAAGGGTGTAACCTTTGGTCTGGCCAAATTTTAAATACCCTACACTGCAGTGTTTTGAAAATATTGCTTATATGGGAGGTGCCACGCCCTCTTGTTCGAGTTCACTCAGTTTTTGCTCAGAGCTTGCATTTATAGTTCTTAGTGTCTGAGTGAAATTTAGTTGGATTATCTCAAAAAATGTTTTCAGTATAGTGTTTTCAAACTTTTTCTTATATGGGAGATGCCACGCCCTCCTCTCCCAGTTCACTCAGTTTTTGCTCAGAGCTTGCATTTATAGTTTTTAGTATCTGAGTAAAATTTCAATAATTTCAATAATCAAATTATCTCAAAAAGCGCTTTCAGTTTAGCGTTTTGAAGCTTTTGCTTATATGGGAGGTGCCACGCCCTCTTATCCGAATTTGCCCAATTTTTTTCCAGAGCTTGCGCTTACAATTTGTGGTATTTATATGTGTTCTGGTTGCATTGTCGTGAAAAATACTCCTTAACGGAATTTTCTCACAAAATGTATTTTCACGCACACCAAGCCACCCAGCCAGGCAGACGGACATAGCCATGTCGATTCAGGAGGTGACGCTGATTAAGAATATATATAAGTACTTATCTATATCTGCCACGCCTCCCGCTCGGCGTTACAAACGAAATTACAAAGTGAATATACCCTGGGTGTAGGGTATAAAAATTGATATGACAACTGCACATTTTAGACACCGCCCACTCACGTATAATTTGTGTTAGTCTACGCCTCCTCTATCACCTCCCAGTAGCTTTGTTTATAACCTGTATGAACCAAACTTTCTCTAAAAAAAAATTTCACGACCTCAAAAACAGTTTTTAGAGTTTTTTGAAAAATGAAAGATTTTTAGTCATTACACTTTTGTAGCGGGTGTGCGATATGTGTGGTGGGTGTGTCATTGATCCAATCACGACTAATTTGAACATCCCAGATATTGAATTTTATTTCCGAAATTTCAAATAGTTTTGCTATTATGAATTTATGTCTCGCAAATGGCACAAATTTCCCGTAGTAGGGTTTCATATGGCCTAATTCGCAGCGATTTCTGTTGCGGCTCTTCTTTCCAAAGAAATCATGAAAAAAAGTCAAAGGTTCTAGTCAACCAAAAGACTTGTTCATCTTTAAGAAATTTGCAATGGCAGAACTTATTATAAATTCAATCAAAAAAGTAAATCCTCAGTAAATCCAGCGGCATCATCAATTCCAAAGTGCGCAATTTAAGTTTATGGCAGTTTCCATTTAATGCATCACTAGTTACAGACGCACAAAAAAAGTGTTGTCAGCGATTTTTTTTTTTTTTTCGTTTTTCAATTTTTTCAGCTAAACCTCTGACATTGTAATTGAATTTATTAAACCAAAGTTGCTGTTGATGTTTTTTTTTTTAGAAAATTGAAATAAACGCTCTTAATAAAAGGAAAACTGCGGCAAATTGTTATGGAAAATAAGCAAAATATTGCGCACATCATAAATCATAAAATGACTATGCAAAGCAAAGCAAAATTGAGTAAATTGTTTTTTAACCCCACGCCTTGGTCATACATACACAGACACCCTGTCACCCACACACTTTTTGGCGATGGTGCTGGGTTACCCTCTCTTTCTGCTTGAAATGAAGCAACCCTTATTTTGAAAGTTTTATGAAATTTCACTTTAATTGAATTAAAATTCATTCGTTTCGCTTATGAACCGTGATATCGCTCATTGTCCTTGCATCCTGCTTTTCTTTGCATTTGGCGCGTTGTACCGACTTAGCTGTTTTCGTTTTCTTTTAAGTTTTGTTAGTTAGAGCAACAAGAAACTAAATACGAAATTTCCATCCTTAAGGGAGTGATACTTCGAAGACTATTCACTGATTTTCAGTATATTTATTTTACCTTTGAAGATCTTATCACTTTCGTGAAAACACCCACTGACAATATCACTCTGGCATTTTATTTCTTCTAAAATCCTATAACTTCGGCAACCCATCCGTCAAAACTTCGAAATTATTTACATTTTAAAGTACTCTGTTGGGATAACGTAAGTATGCCTAGTGGACAGCTTATCTGAAGAAACTTTTTACATTAACCTTCAATCCGATAAGACGATTAATCTTAAGCAGGAAAATATACTTTTGATGAGAAACCACTGGCTTATAAGGATTAATAAGAGATTTTATGAAAAACAAATTTTCTAGACGAAACTTTTATTTAAAATTTCTATATTGGGCAATGAACAGATCCAGCAAAACGGATAGCACCAATTTATTCTCCACAACTGAATTAGGTAAGATTGACATGTCCCACCAGACCATATTGTCACCACAATACTTCAACTAGGTAACACCTAAATTATCATTAGGCTATGGTATTCTTCATGGTTTTGTGCACAATTTTGTCCAACCAGAGTTCCCTAAAGTGGCACCATGGCAAAGTTGTAAGAAAAAAACAAAACAAGAAAAGTCTAAAATCAGTGCAAACTCAAAATCTTAAAACTAAATTATCTGAAAACTAGATTAGTATGGGTGTTATCTTTGGCCTGGTCAAAAATTTAATGCCCTACATATCAGCATTTTTAAAATTTTGCTTGTAGGGTAGGTGCTATGCCTTCTTTTCTCAATTCACATAGTTTTTGCTCAGAACGTGCGCTAACTATTTCAAGTATTTGTACGAAATTTGGTTGCCTTTCTTTACAGCATTTTGAAAACTTTCAACGTATGGGAGGTGCCACGCCTTCTTGTCCGAATCAACTAGTGTATGACTAAAATTTTGTTGAATTATCTCAAAAAACACTTTCAGCATAGCATTTTGAAATTTTTGGTTACTGTACTTAGTGTCTGAGTGAAATTTGTTTGGATCATCTTCGAAAACGCTTTCAGTAAAGCATTTTGAAACTTTTACTTAAGTATATGTTAGGTGCCACATCTTCTTGTCCGAATTCACCTAGTTTATGGCTAGAGCTTGCAGTCACTATCTCTAGTGTTTATGTCTATTTTGGTTGCGTTGCCATAAAAAGTGCTCATAAAATTATGTTAGGCTTGTCCGTTGACCGATTTTGCTCGATTCCAATCCCTCGAGCTATCTTTTACGGCAAGGCCACTGTGCCACATTTCATCAAATTATCTTGCATACTTTTCCCTTAAAAAATATTTCCACAGACACACAGCCTGCCAGCCAGACAGACCGACATGACTATATCGACTCAAGAGGTGACGCTGCTTAAGAATGCCTGCCACGCCTCGTTTTCTGTGTTACAAACCGAAAGGCAAAGTGAATATTCCCTGGGTGTATTCAAAACAAAGGTAATAGGACCTTTATCCAGCTATAAAACTATATACAAAAAAAGTTTTACTTGAACATATTGGTTTCTACTGTGTACGTTTCAGAAAACTTGCGTCATTATAATATAACTTTATCCTAAGATCGTTTCCTGCTCTTGTCAGTCCGAAGTGTGTAGAAGCCAATGCTGGCCTGAAGGGTGTCCTCTATTGGATCAGATTTTAGAGTACGCTTTTTGGTTAACCCATTCCCCGCCAGCACTTATTTTTTTGAATTTGATGGTGATTTTTTGTTTGGGGGGTAAAAGAAGGTTCCTGAGTTCAAATCCGGTTAGCTTTTTCAGCGACCACGCCCCATTTTTCCATGGTGCCCTGATGCCATATGGCATCACTGGCGGGAACCTCTTAGCAAAAAAATTTACTTTGAGTTTTATTTAAAACTCAATTTTTTACACGTATGCATACATATTTTTTGAATAAAAATGGTAAGTTAGCATACTAATCCGCGGTAGTGTGATATATGATGAAACATCTAACGCATAAATCTACATCGCATCTTATGTACCTATTTCAGATTTGGTTTTTGCATGGTCTATATTTACGTCTAAGTCGACCACATTCACCAACGTAATGAGCGATTCCATCAAAAAGTGAATTTTGATCCATTCGATTAGTTCCTTCCATACATTAATTATATGGTTCGACTGCCTTTAGACTTTCGACCATTATACGCTTCCATTCTGTTCTACAAAAGAGCGTAGCTATCGATTTTAGATCTCTTCCATGTGAAGTAGAAGCAACTAAAACGCAATTATTATCATTCCACTTTACAATGGCGATGTCAAATTCCTTGTTTTCTGCAAATTTGATATGCCCTCTTTGTTTTTTTTTTTTTTCATGATGTCTTTCCAGGAAGTGGGCATTTGTGTCAAATGCAATTTTCTCTTATGGTTCCCGTTACATTGTAGCCTAGGCTTTGCAAATAATTTAATGCTGGGATTCCAGTTAATAAATTATCGCAGTAAAAGTGGAATAGGAGGGCTCGAATGTCGTAAGGAAGGGCGTTGATCATTTGTAATAGAGCTGCCACAAAGTGAATACAACAATACTTTCCTCGGTAAATACCAAAGGATACCAAATACCCTCCAAGAGTGTTCAGAAACCATGCAATGTATCTAAATCGAAGAAGTTTGGTTCGAATAAACTATTTGCATGAGAGCAGTCTGAAACACGGTGTCATGGACTCATCAAATGATGCACAGAGTGAAAGGGATAAATGTGTTTTTTCAGTGTAAAGTGAATAAAACGGCTTATTTGATTAAAACTATTTCGAGACATGCCAGCAAAAATCGTGGCTTTAATGATCCAATAATATTCACGATTAACTACAAGCATTGTAACCAAAGATAAGCATAATCCCAATAGTTAGATGCATCCACAATCATTTACAGCACGTCTTCATAAGAAAAAGGCTCGAAAAATTGATATGACACCCATTCACACGGGGTGGGTTTTTTGGTGTTCAAACCCCCCCAGGTAGATATTTTCCCCATATAATTTATTTATGAATTGATTTATTGAAATAAATTTGGTGTTCAAACCCCCCCAGGTAGATATTTTCCCCATATAAATTAATTATGAATTGAATTATTCAAATAAATGGAAATTAATCTACCTCTAAACTTTACATAAGCGGTTCCCGCAAGTGATGCCATATGGCACACTTAAAATATATTCAGGCCTACCACTTAGTAAGGAACAACTTATGGAAAAATATAAATGCACTTTAGAAACTACTGTATTACTCTTCAATTTGGCATAATTACTTTTTTCAAAATCGAAATACAAATAAATAATTTTTTGCAACTCGCCGACGTCTCGATACCATAATCGATTTTTTTCGAATAATTTTTCAATGATCACTTCCCCTCCGCTCGCGCTTGAATATTTACGCGTGGAATGCATCAAATGATAGATCAAACATTTCTACGCACATAAAAAACAACAAGCCTGCGCGAAAAAGTTACAAAATGATTTTGGTGAACATTCGGGTAATGCATTTTAACTGTGTCGTATGGCATCACTGGCGGGGAATGGGTTAAGAAAAGTTGTCGTTTTTTCAATCATTAGGTTTAACACATTAGAGCACACGGGCTCTTAGTGAACCGTTTTAAATAAAACTTTACATCTAGACTAATTTTAGCCCCCTGAATTTAAAAAAGTAACTAGATTCTTTGTACGAGTCACCTGTGCTTCTACAAGTGCGAGTGCCATATGGCACTAATGACACATACAGGGAGTCAACACTTTGCATATGTGCAAAGATTATTTTCAAACCAAGAAGAAATATTTATTGACAAAGTTTGGAAATGCATTTTGAATTCCTAACTAGTTTATAGTAATACATAATTATAACGTAAAATGACCTTATGGGATACATATTACTGACGATTTCCTCCTGTGGGATGGGCAAAGAAAACCCCGAATTACTTATTTATTCGAAGTCCTTTTTTTTTTTCGATAATGAATAGGAGCTTGAAATTTTTTTTTCTTTAAAACTACCAGTGGTATTGTATCCACGACGTTTGAGATTGGCACGCTTATAAAAAAGCATTCAATATGTAAGCATTATGGTCAGATCTTGTTAGATTAAATATAAAACATTTACCCCCTGTTTGTGTCATGAGTTCCATATGGTACTCTCATTTTATTTGCTCGATCATCTGCCTGAAAACTTTTGAATAGTGTTTTGGAAGTATTATATACGTAGTTCAAAAGTCTGAATCATTTTCTTTCCAATGATTCATAATTATTTTTAGAAAGATTTTTTTATTAAATAAAATTTTATGAGTGACTTCTTGAATCCCATAGGAAACTCGTTTTTTGCACAAAAGCTAAACTGCACTCACTTTCCGTTAATTTTTGTAGGCAATGGAAATGACAAATGTTTATTTGCAGTACATGACCAGTTAAAATTAAGTAATTTTAAGTAAATGTAAAAAGAAAATTTCCAAAAATTCGAGCAATGATCCATTTTGAATCAAAAGTAGAAAACACTGTTTCTATTTCCATATGGCACTCATGACACGTAATGGGTTAAAATTTCCGAAATTGTGATTTTCCTAACTCGCTTTTTATACTGGGGCTAGAATTCATATTCTTAAAATAAATAAAAAATGTACGAAAACCTCATAGTTTCTTTCTATTTCTGTTCAGAAACTCTGGAAATAGAAATCAATTACAAAATTTGAGCAAAATGGGCAAGAGATATCACCTTTTGTTTTTAGGTATAGAGCACTCTCTATATGACGTCAAAATCTGACTAACTCTGTTAATAGATTTCCCCTAAATTAGGAAAAAATTTTATAAAATCTTTCCATATCACTCTGCGTTTCTGAGATATAAATTTTTTCTTGCAGAAATACTACAGAATACTACATACTTGCAGAAATATCCCAAGTTTGTGGTATAACGTAAACGGTTACGAAAAATTGGCACAAAAACTATTTTTCTAACATGTTCTGTTAGAGGCCGAAAATTTACTTAAAATGTATAAATTGTAAACAAACTGCAAAGCTACTCAGCTATATTCTGTTCAACTTTTTCTGATGAACATGGTTTGCCAAATTCTCTATATTTCTGTGAAATTTAGATTTAAAACTACATATCATTATCACTTTTATAAAGCTCGGCCACTTAATAACTTTTACATTATTACTGTTATTAACTTTGCTGGGCCTCAACTACATTGCACTGTAGTCAAACTTACACTTTCGCCACAGCTTTACATCATTGAAGTTGCTTTCAAGCATTATTATAACTTTAAATTTGTCTTCGCGTGGCTTTCGGTTGCCACTATTCTCGATGTTTCTTTCCACCATATCCACAGGGTGCACCGCATTTAATTTTGCTATAATTTTTGCTTTGCATACTTAAGGGCTGTGATGATTTTGCATTTACTACACAATATTAGTTAGGCGATTGTATATTTTTTGCCTGACACATTAGGTGAACAATTTCTTTAACCTATTTTCTGAAAAAGTTTCAGCCTTCTGTTACCATAGCTACGGCATTGAATGAGTTAAAAACATATTATTTAATTCAAGCTGCCATTACCATCGTTACCATTAGATCGAAAAAAATAACATTATTTTTTAAAAACAATTTTTAATAAAGTGTTAATAAGAATTTATGATAACAAGCGGCTGTTTCACTGCAACAAGAGATTTCTTGAAAAAAAAAAAAAAAAAAAATTAAAAGAGGCATTCTTAGAGGTCATGTGGGCGTTACCATTGTTTAGATACATGAAAAGCGCCCATTGCAATCAATGTGGCAGACACAGCAGCACTGCGTTGTTCTTCTTCTTCTAAGGAAACAAGAAACCATTAGCAGCCGAAGTAAGCCAGCAGATTCGTAATTAACTTTATGTTCGCAACACTAATTAAGACATTTAACAAGGATAAAATTACCTTCTAAGCGGGGCACAAGGAATAACAAGTTCCTGGGACTGCTGCTGTTGCTGCTTCCGCAACAAATGCAAACTGTTGTTTATATCACAACATCGTTCCGCCCCCCCCTCTCCCCCCCGGAATACAACAACAAGGGCACGCTTTCAATTAACACAAGAAGACGCAGGTTAAAGTGAAAATTCATGTTGTGCGACGTAAATCCTTTTAAGATTTACTGCAAAATGTATTTAATGTTAAATAACGCGAGACCTAAAGTCATATAAATGAAATATTGATGATGTTGTTGCTGCTGTTTTGCGTGTATGCGGGCAGCATCAATGGCAGTTTAGAAAATTTAATTAAAAAACGTAAATCAAGGGAATTTGAACTTTTTTACTTCAGAGTTTTTTTTACACTCTTGTTTTTTTCGCCTTCTTTTGGTACAAAAATTAATAAAAGTTTTATTGCATTGCATAATTTCAGGCGTTGCTGTCCATTTATTCTGTACAGCGGGTGCTAAAGTTTTTTATACAGCCAAAACCAATGAAGCGTAATATTGCCCTCCACTGTTTGGTGAAGAAAGCGCTATCACCCCTACAGTCTGGCATTTATAATAATTAGAAATTTTGCTACGTTTGTTAGGAGTGGTTATACTGTTTTTTTTGTTTTTGTTTTTGTTCATTTTGTGTAGGTGATTTAAACCACATAAGTCATAAATTACAGTGCACACACAATGCAAATAATGTACCCTAATTAAATAACAAACACTAACTTAAACATATTGTAGAGCACTTTCATATTTATGTACATAAAATAAATTTTTAAATCATTGGTGTAATATTTTGTTATAAAATTTAAAGAATATATACACCGTGCAACACAAAAATCTGAATTGGATCCAGATAACATTTTGACCAATTCAGGGTCGAGTCCTATCACGTCGGAGATTCGAATTATCCTTGATTCAAAGTGGAGAAAACGTTATTTTTAGACATATGGCTTACATTTTTCGCCAGAAAATTTGGAAAAAAGCAATGTAACTCACTTTTGCCAACTTTGTCGACTAGCCTTATTACCCCAGAAAACCAAAAGCTTAAATCTAGATTATGGACGTAATGGTTTGAAACTTTTTAGTGCATGACCTTAGGCATTTTTTAAAAAAATATTTCATAGACATTGACTAAAATAAAATTTTCCATTTCAGTGTTCGAAAAATTCTAATTAGTTTTTCTGATGCTTAACTCACTATTAAATGATTTTGTTTTTGATGTTTTAGAATTTTTTGGCATCTGAATTGGGAAATTTTCTTTCAAATATGTATTTAAAAAATGCCTAAAATCATGCACTAAAAAGGTGCAAATTATTACGTCTTTAATCAAAACTTAAGCTAAGTCGTCTGTCTGGGGCATAAGCTTCCTTCTCAAACCATAGGTACTTCCAACTTTTTCAATTGGATCATTATTTTCTGAGACATCATCCATTGTCAGAAAAAATATGTTTTCGAAAAGTGTAATCAACTCTTGTACACTTTATGATTCAAGTCCACTTGCTATTTTTCTAGTCGCCTACCATCCCAATATACCTACGTTCTTTAACAATGCACTAGAAATATTATTATCAATCACAATGGAAGCAGCCAACATATCGATTTTCGTTTAGTCACCTAAAATTCACTTATCTGTTAAGTTATTTCAACCGATTGCTATTTATATTCAATATCAGCAAATAGTTGTGACGTATTTGCATTGGTTGATCAAACTGATGGCGCTTAACGACCGGCCTCATTAACATTTAAAATCAAGGCAAGTGTGCTTTAACTATAAGGTGACCAGATGAATTGCAACGAAATGATTTGAATTGGATTAGATTATCATTATATATAATATTCCTCATTTTGAGATATGTATACTCAATTTTTACTTAGGTACTTCAACTGTCTGAAAACTGAAAATATATGAATTTTGTACTTGATGGTGAAATAAATAACTGGAAAGTGAAGAAATCAATTGGGACGCTACAAATAATATTTTTTGATGTGGAATTCTTTGGCTGCGCTAGGAGTACAATTTCAAGTCTGGACATCTCATTTGGCAACTCGTAGGTATTATGAAAAGTTTTGACAACACTTCTTTTGGCGATCAATTTTTTGAAATTTTTATGGTGACACATTTTTCGACATTTATTTGGCGATACATTTTTCAACACTTTTTTGCGACACATTTTTTTGTCATTTTTTAGGCGACACAATTTTCGATACTTTTTGGCGAAACATATTTGGGTAAATTTTTGGCGATATATTTTTTGACACTTTTTTGGAGACACATTTTTGAAATATTTTTGGCGACACATTTTTTGATATTTTTTTAAGGCGACATTTTTCGATACTTTTATGCGACATATTTTTTGACATTTTGTTAGGGGACATAGTTTTGGATACTCTTTTTGCGACACATTTTTTTTAGAGAACACATTTTTTGGCGACACATATTTTGGTAATTTTTTGGCGATGTATTTTTTGACACTTTTTTGGGGACACTTTTTAACACATTTTCGGCGACACATATTTCGACACTTTTTTTGCGATGTGACTTTTATCGCCCATGCATTTTTTAGGCGACACATTTTTCGAAGTTTTTTTGGCGATACATTTCTTGACTATTTCTATGAGACACAAAGTCTCATGACACAATTTTCGACAGTTTTTTCCGACACATTTTTTAAGCGACACATTTTTCAACACTTTTTAGGTGACACAATTTTCGACACATTTTCGGCGATACAGTTTTCGGTAATTTTTTGGCGATTTACTTTTTGACACTTTTTTGGGGACACATTTTCCGATCACTTTTATGCTACACATTTTTCGACACTTTTTAGGTGACACAATTTTCGACACATTTTTGGCGATACAGTTTTCGGTGATTTTTTTGCAACACATTTATCGATAATTTTTATGCGATACATTTATTGACTATTTCTATGAGACACTTCTGAGGTGACACTTCTGAAGTTACACTTTTTTCGACATTTTTCTGGCGACACATATTTTGGAAATTTTTTGGCGTTATATTTTTTGACACTTTTTTGGGGACACATTTTTTGAAATTTTCTTGACGATACATTTTTCAATACATTTTCGGCGATACATTTTTCGACACTTTTTTGCGACACATTTTTTAGGCGACACATTTTTCAACACTTGTTAGGTGACACTTTGTTCGGTAATTTTTGCCAATTTACTTTTTGACACGTTTTAGGTGACATTTTTTGGCGACATTTTTTTCGATTTTTTTTTTTTGACAACACATTTTTCGATAATTTTTGTGCAATACGTTTTTTGACTATTTCTATGAGACACTTTTGAGGTGACACTTTTTTCGATACATATTTTGGTAACTTTTTGGCGATATATTTTTTGACATATTTTTGGCGACACCATTTTTTAACACTTTTTTTGCGACACATTTTTTGAAGAAATTTTTTTTGTGACACATTTTTTTAGAGGACACATTTTGCGTCATTTTTTTGCGATAAATTTTTTGACACTTTTTCGGGACACATTTTTCGATCATTTTTATGCTGCACATTTTTCGATTCTTTTGAGGTGACACTTTTTTTAACATTTTTTTGCGAGACTTCTTTCGACATTTTTTTGGGGCAACATATTTTTCAATAATTTTTATGAGATGCATTTTTCGATAGTTTTTATACAACACAACTCGTTTTTTGGACACTTTTTAGGAGACACATTTTTTGACTTTTTTTGGAAACTTTTTAGGCGGCACATTTTTGACTTTTTTTGGCGACGCATTTTCGACACTTTTTAAGTGACACATTGTTTAGTCACACGTCATTCCATTTCTATTCTTTCAACAAATATTAAATTGTAAGAACATTTAAAGATATTAAATTCACAACTGGTCACCTTACTTTTTTTCATTTGAATAAACAGAACAAAGTACAATTTCACACTGAAACTGGACAGTCAACAAATATAGTAAAATATTAAAATTAATACAAATCGATCGCGAGAGTGGTAGCGCTATCGCAAATTGAAAAAAAAAGTCATAGTCATAATAGAAACGCTTTAGAGGCTCGTGCGAAAAGCGCAAACATTCTTGACCAACAGTAACTACATAGCTAACGGGTGCGCCGTGTCGTTGTAATACTTTCTTGAGAAAAATGTTTACTAAAGTATTAAAGCAATCGATCAATACGTTTAGATCAACAATTACAACAATACAGGGTGCTACCAGACGTCATATTACCGCACAAGTAGAAGATGACAAATATGTTATTGTGCAAACAGATGCCAAAGACGCCAAAGACACCGCTACAGAGGCTATGAAATTTCCAAGCATATGGCTACGTGATAACTGCGGCTGCGCTGAGTGTTTTCATCAAAGTTCACAGTCGCGTCGTATTAATTGGGATAATTTCAATACAAAAGTGAAAGTACGGGAAATTTCGGTAATTGTTGAAAAAGTTCCCTCATATGTAAATATTTCATAATTGTTGTTTTGACTTTTTTGCTAGACCAACAATGTCAGCAAACAGCTTCAAATCAAATGGAGTGATCAACATACGTCTACCTATGAATTAACTTGGCTACGAGCGCGCGATTTCAATGTTACACGTCGTCAGCGTTATTTAAGTGACTTTTATCGCCCACAGACGCAACATTGGAGAGGTGCGGATTTTGCGCAAATTGTAAAAAATTTCAATTACAATGATGTAATGAAGTCTGATGAGGGTGAGTGGGGTGTTTATAATTATGAAAGCGGATGTTAAAATTTGATAAATGGTCTTGAGACACATATGTCTTAGAAAGCGAACCTACCTTTGTAAATATTTCAAAAATTTATATCTCGAAAACCTATCCACAAAAATTTTTTTTTGCAAATTTTCGTGTTAATGGGAACAGAGCGCTTCAGAAAAAAATAGTGCCATTTCTTGTTAATTTTTTTTTTTAGTTTTTGTAAACTAAAGTACCTAATATTTCGACACTCGCATATTCGTACACATCATTCATATTTAACAATTTACAGCTTTAAAATCTTGGCTAGAGGCATTGGCCATCTACGGTGTTGCCAACATACAAAATGCACCCATAGACAAAGCTGTTGTACGTCAGTTGGCCGAACGTGTTGGCTTCATAAGAAAAACAACATATGGGTAAGTAGAGAATAAACAAAAGTTTAGAAAAAAATAAAAATACAAAACAAATACAACATTTTGCAGCGAAGAATTCATCGTTCAATCCAAGCCAGGCGCCAAGAATTACGCCTACCTATCTGATCCATTGCCACTGCATACAGATCTGCCATATTACGAGTACAAGCCCAGCGTTAACATACTCCACTGTATGGTGCAATCGAAATCGAATGGCGGCAGCAACCTGCTCGTTGATGCATTTCATATCGCAGATCGTTTGCGTGAAGAGCAACCGGCAGATTATCGCATGCTAACGGAGACGCTGGTCGATTGGAATGACATTGGCAGTGAGGACGGTAAAAGTTTTCACAATATTTGGCGTGCACCAGTTATATGGTAAGTGAAAGGAATAATCATGGTTTTTTAAATAACGTGAAACGACAGTGACGCATGAATATTTGCTTTTTATAAAACTGCAGTTTTAATTTTTGTACGTCACTTATGCTTCATTATAAAAAGTTATACAATCGATATTGATGCATGAATTGATTTTCTAAGTAACTGAAACGCAAGTGACATATAAAGAAATTACGTCATTTTAAGCTTTTTAATAAAAGAAAATGACACATATTTCGAATTTGACACAAAATCATTTGCATTGCAAAATGTTTCCTCTTAAATTTGTTTGCACTTCATATTCAACCGCAAGCTATGACTTTTTCGTTGGCAAAATTTAACAATTCCTTTAACTCAACAATTTGCCGTCTGGCTGCATCGTCATCAACACACAGCCAACGCATTAAATGCATTGCAGCATTTTAGGCGCCTCGCTTACTTCAACATCATCCCACTGGTTGGCTGCTCGTAAATGAAGCAACCAAGAAAATCGATCGATTTCCATTTAGTTATTGATTGCTTTCGCTTGCTGTTGCTTCTATTTCTTTCTTTCTGCTTCGTCATCTTCATTTTCATTGCCATTCTTTCTTCTTTTTTTTTTTTTTTCGTGCCCACAAATTGTTTTTCAGCCCTTCAAGGCAGCTACTATATACTAACAAATACCCAGTGCCAAACAAAAATAATTTTATTCGTCTACTGAATAAGTTTTTTTTCTTTCTAAATTGATGTGAAATTGCTTTAAAAAAACCCAAAAACTTATGACTACTGTACCAACCCTTCTTTTGGAAAATCAAGCAATTAATATGAATTCAAGCGAGTCCGATCTGGTAACCATTTTTCTGTACAAGGTCTAAAATCCAAATTATTTCTGCTATAAAGTGCAGAAAAAAACTTTTTTTCTAGGCATATGGCGCACATTCAGGAAGTTGTGTCCTAACCAACCCTTTTAACTTTTTCAGTTAGATCATTGCTTTCCGAAATATCATGCTTTTAAGTATAGTCATCGCAATTCCATGCAGAGGACTAAACTAAATTTGTATGTTGTAGAGATACCTTACTTCAATGGATGATATCTCAGAAAGTAATGATTTCAATTGGAAAAATTAAAAGACAAGGTTCATTGAGGAAGACTATGACTATCCATTGCCGTTCGCAAAAGTTAATTTCTATACTTCCTGTACTTACGGCATTATCTTGGAAAATAGAGTTTTCTGCACTTTAAAGCAAGTATAACTCGGATTACAGACCTAACAGAGAAAAGCGATTGCTAGATTCGAAATTAGCTACCACAAGTTTACCACAAAAGTTATCGAAATCGACAAATCTACCGAAGGGTGTAAACGTTATGGTAACTAAGCTGTTATGAGGTGATAGATTAGGAATTAGCTAAAAGAAAAAAACACCTGGGGGGGGTCTAAAAATATACCCCTATTTTCTGACTTGTTTAAAAAAAAAATTTAATGCTTCATCCTAACGTTTTAGGAAAAAACTTTTCCATGGTAAACTTTAAGCCACTTGTCTAGGCTTTCTGATGGTTGAAATGGTTTTTAAGATTAACGCTAATTTTAGAAAGTTCTGGGCCTTAAAAGTTGAAATTTGATAATTTTTTTTGTGAATTTGACGGGAATTTTAGTATGAAAAAGGTCCTATTAACATGGCATTTTATTATTTTTTTTGGAGTCAAACAAATTTGTAAGGCATAAAGATTCTCTTAGTAAAGCATTTCTCCCGAACTCAAATCAAAAATTTAGTATGACAATGTACCACAAAATGTAATGAAATTTAAAGTGTATTAAAAAAAATATAAACGGCCTGTTATAAGGACCTTTTTCATAAACATCTTTTCATCCAATTCCCTTTGGCATAAGTTTTGGACCATCAGGGGCTCCAAATAAAGCCTTGGTGTGATTATGGTTTTGATTCGTCAAGTTGTTTGTTTCTCTCAATAGGGTTTTTGTATCATGCAGCCCTGCCCTTCAGGAGGTCTTAACTGAAATTTGTCTTCAAATTCGCTTTTTTTTACCCAAAAATAGCCTTGATATAAAAATATACAAAAAGATTCCGATTATTAAAGGCTTAATTTAGGAATGAGGGGATGGTTAGGTAAGGTTGCGAGGGCATTCTGCTGGTCCATTGTGATCTCTCTTTAAATACGGTACATAGTTCTATGATACATTTACAATTAATTTAAATCAGTATATTTTATACAGTCATCAATCTTATTGAAGCTTATTAATTGGTTGTTGGCTACTATTCGTGTTCTCTGTTTCCATTTTGATGCCTTGATGTATTTCAGGATCTTAGCGGGGTCGATCTCCATAAGTTCTTCCATTACTAAAAAAAAGAAGGATCCAAATATTTTAAATCTTGTTTTTGCAAGTGCAGGGCACTAGCAAAGATAATGTTGATTATCCTCTTCCACGTCGCTGCCTCCAAACAATCTACAAAGATCGTCAGTCTCAAACCCTATCTGTCCCAAGTGCCTGCATAGCGTATTATGCCCTGTAACTACTGCTAAAAAAGACTTTAATTCACTCTTGCTGCACTTTAAAAGCAATTTAGTAAACCTTATCTTAGGAGTGTTATAAATAGTTCTGGTTGTTTGATAATGGGTCGAGTTGCCCCATCTTCTCATCATCTCCAAAACCATTTTATCTGAAATTATCTTGCAATCGTGTGATTTTTGTGGTTTAACGATATGATTAATATTCTCTATAGGTATTAATGAGCCCCTCCTAGCTAACTCATGTAGGTGCATAAAGTGAGCTATGCAGGTGTGACGAATGTCGATGTTTTTTGGTTGGGAGTTTCGAACTATTTTCGAGCTTTTTTCGAGCTTTTCAACAGTAATTTCGAGCTGTCTGGGAAATTTTCCGGAAAAGCGGAAAAATTGTTCTGCATAGCTAAGTTTATTTTTTCAGCCTGACGAATCTGCGGGAAAAGTTAGCGATGAAATCTTTTAACGCAGGAATTTCGAGCTACTTTCGAGCTAATCTTGAGCTAAAAGCATTTTCCGAAAAACGCCCAATTTTCCCGGAAAATCCCCAAAAAACTTTTTTATGGCAAACTTTATTTTTTTCCGCCAGACGAATCCGCGGGAATAGTAAGCGATGAAATCTTTTAATGCAGGAATTTCGAGCAACTTTCGAGCTGACCTTGAATGAAGTCTTTTCCTTAAGTTTCCCCAGAAAATCCCAAAAAATTTTAAGAAATTTTTTTTTCACTATGTTATGTCCGCAAATTATTCGGATTATGTTCGAAAGTTTTTCGCGGATCAGCCTGTAATATATCCAACACCTAGTTTGCTAGCCACAGTAATTTTACATAAGAGTAGGGGTAAGTGGGCGGCCTGCGGCCGCAACTCAGGATTTAAAACTCCCAAAAATCCAACACCGGCTTCGCGGCGGCCTTCGGCCGCGGATCAGTCGGTAATATGTCCAATAGTTTGAGGACGTAACACCCATTTAGGAAATGGGGATTATGTCCGTGGGGATTATCTCATGGCACCGCCATAAAAAAAGGTTTTTTGGGATTTTCCGGGAAATGATGAGCTCGAAACTAGCTCCACATTCGTGTGTCAAATGATAAGATCGCCAAATATTCTCATGAGTTCGTCTGAATGAAAAAATAAAGCATGCCCTTAAAAAAAATTTTGGGATTTTCCGGGGAAATTTAAGGAAAACACTTCATTCAAGGTCAGCTCGAAAGTAGCTCGAAATTCCTCCTTTAAAAGATTTCATCGCTTACTATTCCCGCGGATTCGTCTGGCTGAAAAAAATAAAGTCTGCCATAAAAAAAGTTTTTTGGGGATTTTCCGGGAAAATTGGGAGTTTTCCGGAAAATGCTTTTAGCTCAAAATTAGCTCGAAAGTAGCTCGAAATTCCTGCGTTAAAAGATTTCATCGCTAACTCTTCCCGCGGATTCGCCTGGCTGAAAAAATAAACTCAGCTATGCAGAACAATTTTTTCGCTTTTCCGGAAAATGGAAAATTTCCCAGACAGCTCGAAATTACTAGTGAAAAGCTCGAAAATAGCTCGAAATTTCCAACCAAAAAACATCGAAATTCGTAACACCTGCATAGCTCACTTTATGGACCTAACTCATCTGCCTTTTCATTTTCCTGAATATTTTTATGATCGGGTATCCAGCACAGTTCTAAATTGTGTTGTTCGTTAAGTACCTGAAGCTCTCTGCGACAACGGCTGACTACCTCAGATCTTATATTCCTATTTTGCAGAGCTTTAATAGCAGCTTAACTATCGATGTATATGGTTATATTGGTAAGTGAAATATCCCTCATCGATATCAACCTTGCCGACTCTGCTATCGCAAATATTTCCGCTGGAAATGCTGAACAATTGTCAGATATATTTACTGACTCTGAGAGATTGATTGGTTGGCTTAATCTATTGAATTTATAGGTTTGATTTAGTCTAACAGATGTTATGGCAGCAATTTCTCTAGATCTAGAGATCTATTAGCAGGACATTCAATATAACTTCCATAGCTATTGTTGGAGAAGTTCTCATAGCTCCAGTTATTCGTAAAAGCTCCAATCTTTGTATTTTTTCCAATTCTTTTACTTTATTTTGTATTTCAATGTATGTCCACCATACTACACTACCATATGACAATATCGGTCTAATAATTGCCGGATATATCCAATGAATTAGCCACGGCTTAAAGCCGCATTCAAACCCAATTATTTTCGGACATAAGTAGAAAGCCGCATACGCCTTCTTTAGTCTTTCTTTGACATTCAGTTTCCAATTTAGTTGTCTGTCTACTATTATTCCTAAAAATTTTGCACTGTTCTTGAGCTCAAGCACCTGTCCATTTACTTTTGGTAACGTGAAGATCGGGAGCATGTTTTAAGCTATTTTGAACCAAAGCACTGAAATAATGAAAGAACCACCTAAAGAATATGGCTCTTCAGACTTTTTCTAGATCGCATTGTCTTAGAGAAAATTTATCAGACAGCAGTGATAACATTCATCAATAGTCTAGAACTGACCTTGACAGCATAAGAACAATAAGAAAAAATAACTTATTCTGTGCACGGAGAATTGAAATCACGATCGTTGAGTTTTAACTAGCTGAGCTAATGAGCTACTTAGTCGTCATTTGCTTAGTCATTTGCTTAGTCCTTTACTTACTGCTTAGTTGTATATATTACCCTTTTATCTAGTTTTTACCTGTCTCACTTGCATTTTACATGAAATAATTTACATGTGCCCCTACTTTTTTGGAGTTTTTTTTGGCACTGGGTGCATTTGTCTACTACCACAATTCTTGCAAAGTTTTTATTTTCTCTAATTTATTTTGTTTTTTTTTTTCTTTTTCACTAACAGTTTAGATAAGGACGGAAATTACACGCGTATAAATCACAGCATACCACAACGTGACAGTCATTTTTCGATCCCACTGGAGGAGGTGATACCCTGGTATGAGGCCTATGCGAAGTTTGTGCGTTTGGCGTGTGAAGATGCACATGCATTTAAAACGAAACCCGGCGATGTGTTGACATTTAATAACATACGTCTGCTGCATGGACGCACTGGGTATGATGATACCGAGAGTAATGTACGCTATATCGTAGGTGCCTACTTGGATTGGGATATTATCTACTCGAAGTTACGTGTGTTGAAAACAGCGGCAGAAAATAAAACAATTTAAATAGAAAATAATTTGATTAGCAATCTGTTTTGTAAAATTTAAAATTTAATGAAATGCTTCTGATAATATGCAGGTGCAATGGTTTTTTCATTTAATTAAAGCATTGGTTTCAGACAGAGTGCATTGATACTCTATGGATAGTTTAAACTATGTACGTGCATCGGCGTTTCAGTCGAATATTACTGTTTTTAATAAGTATTAATTTTATGAAGGATATGAAAGCTTTCAACATCATAACACATATGGGGCATTACATACCGTTCCGGATAACATTTCGCATCTTCGATTGTTTTGAACATTTTTTGTCTTATAGTACTAGTTGAGATTAGCATCTATGATTTTTTTTAAGTTTTTTTAATCGAGCTGTTTCAGAATTATAAATTTTCAAAAAACTAAAAAAGCTGCAAAAACAACATCAAATAGTTTATTGAAAAGCTCAAAACTCCTTTTTATTAAATTTTTAACTTTTAAAATTAAATTGCAATATTTATCAATGATTGTAGTTTTCGATTTTTAAAAAAAAATTCCTTAAAAACACTAATAAATTTCACAAATTTTAAGACTATTTTTAGAATGGGCAAGCTATGGGATCTATTTTTTTTTAAAATTTTTTAATAAAAAAATGTGTTTGAACGAGCACTAAAATATTCTTCGTTACCGAAAGAGGGTAAAAATGTTCACCGATCCACAATAATTTTTCCTCTCCAACATTTCTCTTAAGTATACTACCCCTTAAGGGGGTGCTCCAACAAAAACTACATAAAAATATCAAAAAAATTCCTCGTTGCCGGGAGAGGAAAAAAATTTCATAGACCCACATTTTCCGGGTGGAAAAAAGAGAATAGTATGTCCAAGAAAAATGTTGAAGAGGAAAAATTAATGGGGGTCGGTGAACATTGTTTTCACCTCCCGGCCATAAGGAATTTTTTGATGTTTTTATCATAATTTTGTATGGGGTGCCCTTAAGGAGTAAAAATGGGGTAGTATGTTTCAATGAAATGTTCGAGTGATAAAATTGAGTGGATGAACATTTTTCTCTCTCCCGGCAATTAGGAATTTTTTTTTGATTTTTTTTATCAAAAATTTGTATGGGAGCCCCCCTTAAGGGATAGTACTTACAAATGTACAAATGTATTTCAGAGATATTATGAATTTCTTTTAGCCTCTGATCTAAATTTTTCTTATACTACACTGATCAGAAAAAATAATAAAAATGTAGAAAAACATCTTCAATTTTATTATTTTCATATATAAAACAGAGACCTTAACGAGTTTATTAAAAATGAAGTTGGGCAAACTTAAACTCAGGTCAAAGATCAAAATATTTTTATTGAAGATACACGAATTTAAACTTAAATTAAAAAAAAGTAAACAATCCACAGGAGGATACGAACCTACATCCATCCGCATGATAGATAGAAATATGTTATTTTTACTTACAAACTCGTTTGACCTCTACACCAATGTAATGAAAAGGTATAATGGGGGTTATCATGAATAAATATTCCCTGGGAATTTTTCTCAGACTACCGTGCATTCTCTATATGAGTCACGATAACCCCCAATAGTTGTATATTAAGAAAAGTTTAAAACAGAAATGTCTCTCGAAACAAAATCTTATATTTAAAGGCATGCATCTGAAGAACTCCACGCCAAGTGTACCAAAAAAAAATTTGACAATATGGTAGATCCGGTGTACAAGAACAACAATCCGGGAGGATTTGGTCCTTGTACCATTTGTTGTTAAAATACAGGGTGTTGAAGTTAGCGTTTTTAGTAATTTTCATGAAAAGGATGTTTTTTCAAAAATTTATAGCTTACACTAAAGTTTGTAAATTGATAGATCTAAGTTAATGGTCCCATTCATTTTGAAGTGTTCTTTTTATAAAAAGATATTTCTTGGTGAAAAAAATTTTTTTTCACCAAAATTTTTTTTCACCAAAATTTTTTACACTTAAAATTACTTTTGAATTTTTTTTAAAAAAAGCCCCCTTAGATTTTTCTTAAAAGAACCTCAAATTAAAGCATAATTTATAAGCTTTGAAATGATGTATGACTCAAGATGGGATTCGGACGCTACATGGGAGTTTTTGGCTTTTGAACGCTAGTGGCAGATCAAAATCTTTTTTTACTCGAGAGGAAAACATCTTACGTAAAAAGTGTACTATGCAAAAAATGCTTAGAATCGTCTTAGAAATACGTATGAATTTTTTTGGAATTTTTTAAAACTTTTTTTTTTTGAATAATTTTTGAAAATTTTTTTTATGAAAAATTTTTGCAAAAAATATTGAAAGGAAAAAAATTTTTTTTTTTAGCTTTTCAAAAAATTCCAAAAAAAAATCACAAGTATTGCTTGGACAATTTTAAGCAGTTTTTGCTATATTCACTTTTTACGTAAGATGTTTTCCTCTCGAGTAAAAAAAGATTTTTGCCTGCCACGGACGTTCAAAAGCCAAAAACTCTTATTTAGCATCCGAATCCCATCTTGAGCCATACATCAATTTAAAGCTTATAAATTATGCTTTAATTTAAGGTACTTTTAAAAAAAATCTAATGGGGCTTTTTTCAAAAAAATTTAGAAGTATTTTTAAGTGTAAAAAATTTTGATGAAAAGACATTTTTTTCACCAAGAAATATTTTTTTATAAAAAGAACGCTTCAAAACAAATGGGACTAGTAACTTAGATTTATTAATTTACAAACCTTAGTGCAAGCTATAAATTTTTGAAAAAACACCCTTTTCATGAAAATTACTAAAATCGCCAACTTCAACACCCTCTATTTTAACGACAAATGGTACTAGGACCAAATCGCCAAATTTGAGCAAAATCGGAGAAAAAAAATTTTTTTTTGGTACACTTGGCGTGGAGTGCTTCATCTTCAAAAAATATTTTTTTTATCCTCTTCCTTACAAAAATCATTTTGTATTCAATTTCAATTCAATTAAACAAAAAAAAAAAAAAGAAAAAAAATACATAAAAACATAAGGTCTGCAATAAAAAAAGTAAAAAATAAATTCCCTGCGGAGGGAGTCGAACCCGGGAACCCAGCAAACTTGCGTGACGTGTGTGTAGAACAACTCATACGATATTCGAAGTTTAGCGTATTTAGATTTGTATAGAAAAAATATTTTTTGAAGGTGCATACCTTGAGATTTTATTTGAAGCAAATTTCTACAATTTTACTATGCGTTTTTTGGCTAAGTGTAGGATACTGTAAAAATTTCATTCAAATTGGTCTGTTCGTTTCCGGGACAATAAGTAACAAACATGCAAACAAACAAATTCTCATTTTTATATAGTTCTAACATAGATGAGCAAAGGGGCTTAATTCAGGCATAAAGTAATTACGTGATTCCGAGACTTTCTATGACAAAAAAACTTCCTGAATAAAAGCCCCAAATGTGCGACAGTTACGCAGAATCCAAGACGTTTGGTCAGCCTGAGTAAATGTATGTAAATGTAAAAATCTTTAGGGTTTTGAGCGGCTATTGGTTTTCGAGAAGCTTTATTCTGAAAAAATTCTTTCCGTGTATTGTTCTTTTCTAATGTTAATGGTTTTATTAGATTTCCTTCAACAATATTTCCGTATTATTTATTTAAAACTTTTGGATCATGTTTATTTAGCAAAATTTTTTTATTTTTTTCAATGGTTTCCAACATTTTCTGTCATTCGTTTATAGCCGTAGTAACTGAAACATCATTTTGACCATTTTCAGCAAAGCAATAAATTCTTTACACAATTCTTTTTTTCTTTTTGACATAAAAATGAAAATAAAAATTAAAAAACCATCGCAAAATAAAGAAATATAGTCAACAACAACAATAGCAACAGCAAGACATTCCCAAGTTGCCGCGCAATAAAAATGCAACTCACATGTGACAACGATTTGTACCACGGACTCCATTTATGGGGCGCTTGATTTCGAACGCACGTACAAATGTGAGCAAATGACAATCTTTTTAACAGAGGAGATACGCAGCATCAGCAGCAGCATTAAAAATATGTTGCAGCTATGTACAAGCGGCAGCCAGCAGCAACAACAGTGACAGCAACAGCAGCAAGAATTGCAAGCGATAGCTAAATGTTGTTGCTGCTGCTGCTTCAGATTAAATATCTTTATGGATTGTCGCGTTGCTGTCCGATTGTTGTTGCCCAGTTTATATGCCGTTTTATTGAATTGAATTGAATGCACAAGAACAACAACAACAACAGTGAAAACAACATTGCTGTTGCCAGCTACCATTTTTGGTAAAAAAAATTTATTGAGCATCATGATTTATTCCACAATTTCACAAGATAAAAATTAAGAAAAGAAAAAAAAAACACAAAAACAAATATCAATACTATAAACGTAAACGTTAAATCGAAAGCGTATTATGCAGCATGTGCGATGATGGTGCACGCAACATGTGGCATACGATTTTTTAAAAAATCTTTTGACTTTTTAGTTTTTATTCCACACCTTACGCAGGTTTCAATATTTTTGAGTCAAGCAAATAAATCATATGATTATTGGCTGCAGAATCAAACATCTTTTTCAATAAAAAAAAACCGTTTTGAAGATCATTTTTTGAGACGGAAAATTGTTAAAACTGACTACTATAGCACTTAGATTGGAACATAGAGCCAGTGTTAACAGTTACCATCCATCGAATGCTTTTTCAGTAAGACTTTCATGATTCTCGGATTTCCTTCCTCAATGATGTTCTCCATATTACATTTGGTGCACCCAATGTCTTGTGTATTCCACTAACAATCTTCCAGTAAGCTCCATTGGCTGATTTCCGGATAGTATAACGGAATTACTTCTCATTAGCGTGAAAGTGGAAAGTGTGAGCCCTTCAATGAGCCAGATATAATAACGATTTGGTGTGGCTTATGAGCTGGTGGATTGGTCAGCTTATGTTTCTTCAGAAATGAAGGAAGTAGGCAAGTAAGCTGCCTAGAATATGTGATATTACATCTGAAGACTTTTTGCTTTGGGACTACGTAAAGTCCAACTTAGGGTTAGGTTAGGTTAGGTTAGGTTAGGTTAGGTTAGGTTAGGTTAGGTTAGGTTAGGTTAGGTTAGGTTAGGTTAGGTTAGGTTAGGTTAGGTTAGGTTAGGTTAGGTAAGGTTAGGTTAGGTTAGGTTAGGTTAGGTTAGGTTAGGTTAGGTTAGGTTAGGTTAGGTTAGGTTAGGTTAGGTTAGGTTAGGTTAGGTTAGGTTAGGTTAGGTTAGGTTAGGTTAGGTTAGGTTAGGTTAGGTTAGGTTAGGTTAGGTTAGGTTAGGTTAGGTTAGGTTAGGTTAGGTTAGGTTAGGTTAGGTTAGGTTAGGTTAGGTTAGGTTAGGTTAGGTTAGGTTAGGTTAGGTTAGGTTAGGTTAGGTTAGGTTAGGTTAGGTTAGGTTAGGTTAGGTTAGGTTAGGTAAGGTTAGGTTAGGTTAGGTTAGGTTAGGTTAGGTTAGGTTAGGTTAGGTTAGGTTAGGTTAGGTTAGGTTAGGTTAGGTTAGGTTAGGTTAGGTTAGGTTAGGTTTTAATATAAAAAACAGAATTTTTTACAAGAAAGTTGCTGAGCACAATTCTTCGATAAAACAAATATGAACTTCTTTTTTTAAGTTCTTGATGACCAAAAAGCAAATTTTTCTAACAAAAACACAGGTGGCAGATTTTTGCCAAAAACAGTATCAAAAAACAAGAGCTGCTAACCTGCTAAAAGCACCATAAAATGACACTTATGATATTTGATATAATGATTATCCCAAGTTAAAGTTTTGTCGATGATTACTCGAAAATATCCATGTAACTCGGAAAGCGCAAGAACTGTTTCCCCTAGGTTCTATGACCGTTAGGTTTTTAGTATTGCTTTGACTGATTGCTCGACTTGAACTCGCTTATTTTCATTTCTGCCCATATAATTATATTGTTGTTTATTCAATACCTAAATGTGTTCCTAAACTGTGCGTTCCCCTACCTGCATGTCAGCATAACTTCTTTTTTTTTCGATTAATAGCAATTCAAATTGCTGCCAAGTTTTCTTTTTTAATTTTTTATTTTTTTGTTTTTTATTATTGACCATCATCAACCTTTCTTTTCATTGTTGTTGAAAAGTTTTTTTTTTTGCGATATTTTTCTTGATTTTTATTATTTTTTCTTCCAACTCACGTTATTCGCATTGTTCTGCCTTAATTCATTTTTTTGTGATTTTTATTGCTTTCGCAGGAATGCCATCCATATAAAGCGCATAAAGCACTTGATGGCGGGAACAAGTCGGACTGGGAAAAAGGTGAAGTATCAGCAGCATCGATTGTTCTGCTGCAATTCTAGAGTTTATGAGAATATTATCAACTGCCACATATCACAAGCATAGAGGGAGGGAGGGGGCCTTACAAACTACAAACCGAATGGTTGATTGTATGAACACCTATGACAGCATATATGTAGCATGGCAGATGGACTTACAACAAATTGCTTTTTCCAGTTTGGAATAAAGGCATCAATTGATAAAGGGTTAATTCACTTTTTTGTTTTCACCAAAGTCTACTTTGTGTGAGAGAGTAAATTAGAATTTCTATCGTGAAATTTTTTTCGAAATACTTTGTAAGGATTTTTTGAAAAAGTGATGCATGTTTTTAAAGTTGGTCATTTTAATTTTCAACTTAAATTTAAAAAAATATCTAATATATCTAATTTTATTTTTTTTGTTTTTCTCTTTTTCCAGACAAACTACCAAAATTCCCACGAGTAGCAGCCGCTGAGATTTATACGTCTCATCGAATCAAAATAAAAAATCAAAAAACCCAAAATGAAAATAAAAACGATTTGTTTTCTGTGGCACTTGCAGTTTGTGGACTCTAGGGACGTTTGACTCTAGGAGACATACGGGCAAAGCCAAAGGCAGACTGAGAAGAATTCGATTCAATTGACAAAAGCAACAACAAAAACTGGTAAGCGCTCAAGTGCAATGAATCGGAGCAACAGCAGCAGCAACAGCAGCAGCAGCAGGAACAACAGCATCTTTAGTTGAAAAGCAGAAGACACCGCAACAATCGATGCCGTACGAAGAAATGTCAATATAAGAGAGTAGATACTGAGGAGTGGAAAAAAAAAAGTAATACAAATACAACAGGAAGGAAAATGACAAGATATTTAAACAAGTACGGATACTTCGAGTCCTTGTGGGAATACCGTTAAAAGAATACTTGCGGATGAGCAAGGTTTGGTTAGAAAACTTTAATGCAACTTCAATTATGTTGAAATGCAAAACGCAGATGAAATGATTTTGTAAGGTTTAGTTTATTGTAAAATTATAATATATGTATAAAATATGCCTCAAAAGATTTGCATAAATTTATAATAAATAAACCGGTTAAAAAAATTACGGATCTAATTTTATTAGCAAAAGTCTTATTTGCTTGAATTTACATATACATATCCTAATCTATAGGTTGTATATGGATATGTAGAGAGCGTACTTTGCTTAAAGAAAAGAGACCTTGATGCTTATCAAGCTGCCAGAAGTCAAGAAATCATTTGACATTAAAAAACTCTGCCGCTATGCATCATCTTGTTTATCCGCTGGCGCTCTCAATTTCTTTTTTGGTGAGAGCCTCGACAGTAGGCCCTGTTTGCCTTGGCAGTGATCAAGAGGGTTCTAGAACAGAACAACTTTCATACCGGCAGAGATCGCAGTCAGTAAAACTTCGTTCGTCTTCGGCTAAGCCCAAGCCTTGAAGTAGTTTATCCCCTCTCGGTTCTCCCCTTTACGAAAAAAGAAAATGAGCTTGGAATAACTTATACGCTGAATTTGTAGTTAGTTGTAAAGATATTCTTTTCAAAAATTGTTGGATCTAAATTTTTTGACTAGAAGCCTTTCCAATTGTACTGGATTATAAATGGTTTCACATACATACTATATATGTAGATACATATATAGCGTAACATAAATAAATTGTTATCTATTTCTTACTGTGCTTTTTATTAAATTTTTTCTATCTGATGGAACCTTCCGGGTTTTATGCACAAGATCTATTAAGAAAAAAGAATCCGGCGCACATCATAAAATCCAAAGCAATTTAGCAAGGTAATTTTGAAAAAAATTTTGTTTGACTGTATGTAGGGGTCACGCATTAACATTTTTTGATGTACATATCTTCGTCATTTACAGTTCGATCTTAAAGTATGATATATCAACGTTCATGTCTCAAGGAAAAGTTTAGTGATTTTTACGAGCTTTAATTTCTGACACTAGGATGGGTACATTGAAATGGTAGGAACTGAGTTCTGGTGGGTAAAAACTAGAGTGAAGTACTTGATGCTAATGACTTCTAGAGCAAAAAATTTGGACTTCTCGATGTATCATACTTTAAGATGGGACTGCAAATGCGGAAGATATGACAAAAAATGTTCGGTAAAAAAATTTATTTCCAAATTTCCTTGCAAAAATGCTTCTGATTGGATGGTGTCCACAGGTTTTTTCTTTTTCTGGTACGTTCTAGTGTGAATACCTTAGCTATCTATACTGATATTGTGATGATCTCTGTTTTCACTCAAAAAGCGTGACTTATGCAATTGGTTCTGATGAGGAGAGTATGTCGCCGCTGTAGATCATGAACTTTGTTGGTATTGCTAAAGTGTCTCGTCAGTTCGAGTATAAAAAAAATTATTTTTTCATTTTTCAATCTACGCGTTCATTGTTAATGCATTCACGCCACACTGTGTTTGCTACTAATTATTTCGCTATTTTTATTTCACTTAAAAAAGCATTATTCACCGAAAGTGCAGTTTTCGTTGTTTAAGTAATTCTTAAAAAATTACTTTGTATCACGAAATTGGGTCAAATTACCTTTAGTGTAGCGATTGAAATACAAATACCCTTTCATTCCCTTGAAAGCTTAGGATGCAAAAAAAAATAATTATTTTCTGATAGATACACGTACTCTTTTGGCAGTTGTTTTGGTAATTTTTTATTAAATTTTGGACTGATTTACATATAAATTTAAAGCCAATATTTGTTATTTGGCAATTTTTAAATTCCATTTCGGTGGTGTAACATTTCTGTGTCATTCACTTATTGAGGAAGTAAGTACTCTTAATAAAATTATGTTCCATTACAAAACTTACAAAACTTGCGGGTAATTTTATATCATCAGCAAATAAAGCAGCTTCATGACATTTAACAACCAACAGCAACAGCAACTCAAGTATCTTTAACATTTTCCTTGAACAGTTGCAGCTTCAGCTTCCTACTTGCGTGCAGATCCAACTGTCCAACTGAATGACCATATACGTCGCGGTGCATGCGTTGCTGTTGCTGTCGACATCAATGTGAATTTCGAATCGCAAGTTCTTTAAAATTCAATGTAGAAAACGTATGCTTAGTAAGTACACATTTATAAATAAATAAATAAAACGCTTAAAGTAACTACATACATACAAACATGGGTAGCATTAAATAAAAGCAAGAAATTTTTCCTTTTCTCTGCAGCAACGGTTCGTGGCAGCTTTTATGTTGCTGTTTGCTGTAGCAAAATTGTCAAAAAATTCGCTTGAAGGATATCAAGTTGAAGTTTATGTAATATTTATACGCTGCAAATAAAATAAATTTTATGTTCATAAAGAATTCATGTTGTTGCTGTTGCCTTTATGCTCTTTCATTGACAGTTTTCGCTGTAAGGAATTCATCATGACTTTCAGATGTGACATTTATGGACTTAACAATATAAAAGTGCGCTTATGGGGCATTAAGAATATTACATCTTATGAGTAAAAATTAGAATAATAACGCTTCCTTATGCTTATAAAATAAGTATAATACGAGATGCAGTTGAAATTTTCAACAGTAGAGAATAAAATCAGGAAAGATGAGTATGTTTTATTTGGAATCACTTGAAGTTTCTAGATAAGCCAGCTGGCAAGAGATTAAAAAAATTGTCGTTAATAAGTTGAACGTTGCAAAATATAGCCAATGTTTCAATTAACTGTTCAACAAAACCAATAACTTTCTGGTTATAAACCAAGAAACTACCGATCAAACTTAACCATTGGTTTTCAGTTCAGATAATGCTTACTATTAACAATATACTTGCTAATTGGTAGCTCAGGATTTAACACAATGGAGTAAATATTCAAATAGAATGAATTTTTGGAAATGAAACATTTTTTTTAAGTAATTGTCTTGCCCTAAGGAATAAAATGGTATTTTTGTTTGGAGACAAAATACTTAAACAGTCAAAATAGTGTTTTTCAATTTCTTTTCGATTTCTGCATCAACTGCATTAACTACTTATCTCAAATTTTTTTAATTCTTTAAAATAATCACAATCACATAGCGCCAGATCTGGAAAATATGGTCATGCGAAAATTTCTTCGATCCAGGAGACCGCAAAACACCTAAATGATATTTTAGCAGTGTGAGTTGGCGCAAACTAGATTTGAGTCTTGCAATTATTTCAAAGTTCACAGTTTTTTTTGAGAAGCTTTAACTTTAGGTGCATTTATCCAATTCTCAATTTTATGGTGTCAAATGATTTGTCTTGAAACAGGCTTTAAAACAAAAATTAAAAAAATTTTTTTTCTTTTTATATTGTTTACACTGAAAAAAAAATTTAAATTGAGTTTCCCAAAATATGTCATTTTTGATATTTTTTATTTTTCTTGCAAAAAAAGCTACAGGTGTAACTTACCAGTCCTCCAAAAATTGGAGTAGGCCTGCCAGTGGTTCTCCAGAAAAACAATAAAATCTAGTATCTTCCGCAATTTTTCAGTACATTTTTTCAATTTTCAAATGCTGAAGTTAGTATATTGACTGTTTTTTTGCTTGCATAGTACTAATGAACGCACTTTTTTCAAATTCAAATTATCGTTTAATGAAAAATTTCAAATTCAAAAAAATTGTATTGCAAAATTCCGGAAGAAGCCACATTTTATTGGTTTTCTGGTTGGTATTTTTTTTTTTTTTTTCAGTGTAAACAATATAAGAAAAATAAAAAAAATGTTTGTTAGTTTTCATTTTAAAGCCTGTTTCAAGACAATTCATTTGACACCATAAAATTTAGAATTGGATAAATGCAACTAAAGTTATAGCTTCTCAAAAAAAACTAACCTAAAAATTTCAAAGTCCAATTTTTTTTTAAATTTTGAAAAAATATTTGGTTGTAATTCTTTCCACTATACAACTATTGCTGATGCCAATTTATAGCCAAATCGGATTCCATTAACAAATTTCTTGATCGTTTACACTAGCTACGCAGTGTGTTTTTTGGTTTTCCGACGAGTTATTGTCTATCCAGTATTCAGGGAAAAAGCAGCTACAACTTTTCCTCTGTTGGATTAAATATAGTATATATCATCACTTTTATTGTTGTTTTTTTCTTCGATAGGCACGGTGATACTGAAGAAAATTATTTACGTATAAAAGTGTCGCTAAAATCGGTTTCGATAAAAAAATTTGCCATAGAAATGTTTTCCCTAAAACGTTAAAGAGGCAGAAAATCAGCTTCAACCCTATAACTCCTTAGGGGTACATTTTAGACCCCCCTCCGGGTGCAATTTTTTGTGAATCTAGGCCTCCCCTATTACCTCCCAGAAGCTTCGTAACCTTATGCAAATGTAACAACATATTTTTAATTGAAAAATTCCTAAAATACTTATTAAAAGGTATTTTTAGTATATCTTTTAAACGGGTTCTGATAGGATTTCGTTAAAAACAGATTCTGAGTCAGCAAAAAAAAAAACAAATTTTTTCATCGAAACCGATTTTAGTGACACTTTTATACGTAAATAATTTTCTTCCGTATCACCGTGTAGGAGGATTCGTTTCTTCCGGGCTTCATACCATGGACTTTTGTTTGGTTACCTAATCGTACTTATAAGACAAGCTGCAACAGTTTTATTAAAGTTACTAGATCGTTCGACTTTGAATTTGTTAAAGAAATATTGGGCAAAACGTGCATAAGCTTCTTTTGGATCTTATTTAAAATTCGAAGAGACCAACGCGCAGATTTCTTCGTGTTCAGCACATCATTATGTCAAGAACTTTTGGAACTACTTTGGAACGGTGTGAACATATGGTTTCACATGCAGTTTTGCATTCATTGAAAATTTGTATTTTCCTGAATTGACACCGAAAGTCGTACAAAATCGCATGACGAGTTTCTTGCTGTTTCGATGCCGGAATTTCTTTCGACTTTTCATCAGTTATTTTACATTTTCTCACATCCATTGCGATCGATCTTTGTGAAATTTAAAATTAAATGTCGCAAGACAATTGCATATGGGCAAATTTCCGAAAAATGTACCAAGACATGCCCTTTTTTGTCCCTACCAATTTTTTTTATTATTTTATTATTATAACTTCTGGAACATTTTTAAAAAACCAAAATATGGTTTAAACAATACTAACAACAAAGAACCGAGTGGGAACCCTGAACATTTTTGTACAATTTTAAAAAAGGTTTATCTGAGCGTTTCTAAAACCGAAAATTTCAATTTAAACAAAAAAAGTAAGAATTAAGTATATAAGATTTTCGAAAATAGTCTGGTGGCAACCCTAAAAATTTATGCTGCATTTTTGAAAAGTTTATTTTAGTGTTTTAAGGCTAAATTTAAATTTTTATTTTTTAAATAAATGGCTTAAGCAAAACTAATAAAAAACCAGATAGAGAGTTACTAAACGAAGAATGACAAAATGTTGCTAAAACAGTAATATGATAATGAAAATAGCAATTATTATTAAAAAACGTTGAAACTGTTAGATCGCCCATCTAACTGTTTATTGATTTAATTATATAGAAATAATATAATATGTTTAGTAATATAAAAAAAAACTCACGCGGAGAATGACTAACACTTGCGTTCTTTACAAAATTTTTAAACTTAAAAAAAAAACACTATTCTATACTAATATTATAAATTCGAAAGTAACTCTGTCTGTCTGTCTGTCTGTCTGTCGCTCTGTCTGTCTGTCTGTCTGTTTGTTACCTTTTCACGCATAAACCGCCTAACCAATTTGGATGAAATTTTGTATGGAGATAGTGACAGACTATAAGAAGGATATAGGATAGTTTTTACTCCTAACATCATCCTTAAAAGGGGTGAAAAGGGGGATGGAAGTTTGTATGGGGAATCAATAACCGCTGAACCAATTTAATTGAGATTTAATATGGAGATAGCCAGAGACTCTAGGAAGGATATAGGATAGTTTTTAGCACTACAATCATCCTTAAAATGCTGAAAAGGGGGAAGGAAGTCTGTATGGCGAATCAGTAATCGCTAAACCAATTTAGTTGAAATTTGGTATGGAGATAGAAAGAGACCCTCAAAAGGATATATGATAGTTTCTACCCCTAAAATCATCCTTAAAAGGGGTGAACAAGCTGATGGAAGTTGTGTATGCTTACATTGTAAAAGATAAATAAAATTTAAAAAATATAGGGGAAAGTGGGGAATCGTGGGCCATGGGGAATCGTGAGACACCGCCACCTTTTGGCAGTATGTCGAGATAAATAGTTAAATGCAACTGTAATCGTTTTCTCTTAGCCTCAACTTATTTTTACATTGGTTGTTGACAAACGTACGCGTTTTATTTGCTTTCTACAATACTCGCCCAAAAAAAAGTATCTGCAAAACTTTTTTTGCGTGTTTGATTTCCATCATTCTTGGACGAATTGCTACGACAAAACACAGGTAAATATGTTTTTTATTATCGTTAGACCTTTGCCTTTCAACATACAAAAGTAATTTTGCATGACACTTCAACAAGTCAATTACACGCCGTTGTTTTGCAAAAAGTAGCTTGTGGGGAATCGTGAGACACTTTTGGTGGGGAATCGTGGGCCACCCGTGTTTTGACAGTTTTCGTATCAATACATGTTTGTATGTTGTGTTTATTATGTTTTGTGCAAAATGGAGGCTGTGAATCAATAAATAAAACAATAAATACACATTTTGTATCAAATTTTCCTATTTCTTTGTTAATTTTTAGCTATCATTATTATTATTGTCACAAATCGTGATGTCGAAACTCATGTATATGAAAAAGTCACAACTTCTGAGTCTTTGGCAGTGACTAGCACATCAGATACCAGCTCTTCTGCCTCACTTTCACAAAAATTGCGACAATCTGGCCCACTGAAACAAGGAGCACCAGCAAAAAGTCCAATCGTGGTCGCAAACCGATGAGGAGTGCCATTTTAACATCGCCTGAATTTGTCACTGAATTGCGTGAGAAGGCTGAAATCAAACGCAAGAAAGAAAAGGAAGCAAAGGAGACACCTGCACCCAAGAAGCGCGGAACTAGATCACAACCAGCGCGACGTGATTCTTCCGACGATGAAGATGTTGACTTCTGCATACTTTGTTTGGAGTCAATGCCAAAGTAACTGACCAAAAACATTTCAGTTGGATGCATGGAATGTGGTCGAGATGTCCATGCAAAATGTGCTACCTCCGCCAACACATTCACGTGCCCAAATTGCATATCTGATTGATCGTGCATAACCCTTCTTCTTCATTTTGTCGATTAAAATAACTTTACTTTACTTTAGTAATGGTGTCTTCCCTTCTTTCTTCCTTTCTTTTGTACACATGATGTCATTGGACACCAAGGCCTGGCACTCACGCTTCTGCAAAGAAGGCAGCAAAGCAGGCATTCTACGATTGCTTCTAATGAGAAAGGACAGAAACAGGCATGCTATCTTCCCTCTTATGTATACATGTTGTCGTTGAATGCTTTCACAAAAAAAGCAGAGTGATACAGGTCATCTATGATCGCTTCTCATGTGAAAAGGAAACAATATATTTCGATATTCGTGAATATCGACATGTCCTATATTAGATGTCATTGATATATACTGTACCGTACAAATCCAAGCATATGTAAAAAGCAAGAGAAACTTAAGTAGTAGATACTTTTATTAAATATATTGAGAATTATAAAGTCTGAAGAAAAGCTACAAAAAATTAAGCAATGTAGCCTTCTATGAACGCTTTGCATATGAAAGGACAGCAGCAAGCATGCTGCTTTCTCATTTCGATACATGATGTCATTGGACATGAAGACAGCAATGAAAGTTTTCTACTATCGCTTCTAATATAAAAGGACGATAGCATGTATTGTAGTTAAGAAAGTGGCAAGTTTTCTAATAGATCTGTTTATGGAAGGCATCAACATGTTTAAAAGATCTTAAAGAAGTCAATAAAGAACAAAACCTGTATCATCCGGATCTGAAATATAGTTTAAGAAGTAATTGCTTTGAAGGTAGGTAGGTAAACTTCTCAGATAACACAGTTCTTCGATGGTTTTCCTCTATTAATTTTAAAAAGCAATTTCTATAGATTTCAGTGTGGTGAAAAATAGTGGAAAAATTCTATCACGTCACAGTTTTCAGTAATTTAAATTTTACTTACGTCATGTTTTCGAATATACGTGACTACCACGCCTATACTACAGAACATATTAAAATCACATTTGCACCAGCTGCTTTTTTTTTTATCCAAAAGACTTACAAGAAAAATGGGGGTGATTGAAAAAGGAAACGTTGTACCTCTCATACAAAAAAAAAAAAACAAATTAATTGGAAAGTTTATTTGAATCGCTCCTACGCATATACCAATGGAAATATTGAATGAATGTACCTATGACGCGATCGGTATAAAAAAAACATAGGTACCAAAAAAAAAAAAAAAAAAAACCTTAAATATCTTTGATAAGATAGGGGAACCCAAGTATTGCCAACAGTATCGTAACACTGATTTCGAAGTTTTACGTATGCTGTTTGACCTCCGTTTGCTGTGCTCTTCTACAATACAGCAAAATCAAAAATTAAAAAAAAATTCGTTAAGGATTTTTTAAATTGATGTAAAAAAATATTATCTGGGATAGTCCTTAAATAAATGCATCGCACCTATTTACTCACATTTTGATATGTATGTATGTAGATAGTACCTTTTCACTTAAATTTGATTAAAGATGTTGAAAGTGAAAAAATAGGGTATTCGGAGTACTAATACTGCGCAGACGAAGTCGTGGGAAAAAGCTAGTATTTACTATCGAAAAACCCAAACTGACTGAGCTGAAAAAGAACTGATTCTCTTCACTTTCAGTTCTCTTTTTACTAAATATTTAAAAAATTTACAATTAGAATAAGAAAAACTGAGCGAAGATAGTCTAAAATGAGGGACCAACTTCTATGTATGTCAATTCTATTTAAAAAATTTTTGTTCGAAGAAGAAAAACAGTAACTGAAATATATATGGGCAAATCCCAAAAACTTTTAACATCCCGCGTCCGTATACTGAATAGCGATACTGAGCTGAATTTATACAATTTTAGATGACGGATATGAATCATTTTCATTGTACAGGTGTATGCTAACAAGTTTATGAAACAAAAAATCTGAAGCAAAGCTTGTACGAATAAATATAACCATTTGAATGATCAGTTTATTCAAATTTGCCGTGTCTGTTGCAATATTTGATCATTATATCTGTATGCTGAACTCACGCCGTGTACTTTAGAATGTTGGTTTTCAGTAAAAACTCTACTGAATCGATACCCCTTTTGAATAGGATAATGCAAATATATGTGCTTAGCTTCTATAAAAAACTACAGGGTGCTAAAGAAGCGTCCGTCGATTTCAAAATTTTTCATATGCGAGCCTTTAAAACAACTTTACAGCCACGCCGTCTAGAATTCCAGGATTTTCATGGTGGGGTTAGATTACATATTTGAAACAGAAAAGATCTACGAAAACCAAATTGGTGTGCCATGCACCGTTTTTGTTATACAGGGCTAAATGTTCGAGGCAAAAAAACGTAAATGTGACTGAAAAATCATTTAAACCGACGGCACACGAGAAACATCATCTTGACATTCAAAAAATGTTTTGTGAACATTTCTTCCTATTGTGGTACAAATATAAAACCATGCGGCGTCGGCTAATTCTACACGAATTTTTCGATTTTTGACAATCAAACTATTTTTGGATTTTTTTATTTCATTCAAAATGCTTTATTTTTTACGCCGCGTAACTTAAGTGGTTAACGACTTTTTACTCCCAAAACACATCTCTTGACGGTAGAACACGAGAAAACCATGTGCCTTGAAAATTTTTACGACCTCTTTTTTTTTCAAAATGTTAAAAGTTTTTGGGATTTGCCCTTATCTGTTCGATCTTTTTATTTTCACATATTTTTGTCTGTGTACGGTCATAATAAAACGTTTATATATGATATAAAACTGTAAAGTAATAATAAAATAATTTATTTCATTCAAAATGGTTTATTTTTTACGCCGCGTAACTTAAGTGATTAACGTTAACGATTTTTTACTCCCAAAACACATCTCTTGACGGTAGAATACTAGAAAACCATGTGCCTTAAAAAATTTTTCGGACTTTTTTTTTTCTCAAAATGTTAAAAGTTTTTGGGATTTGCCCATATACAAACAATGTTGTTAAAGTTTTTTTTAAGAATATAACGTAATATGCGAAACGATCATATGAAGTGCACTAAGAAGTAGTAAAATATTACGAACTTTTTTTATTTTTTTTTTTTTATCTGAGCTAAGTATTCGTAAAGAAGCTCTTATTAAGCATCCGTATTTAATAGCTAAAATATCTCATTTTATATTTAAACATGATTTTAAGCCCCGGGACATTGAATGGTACATTTTTTGGAGAATCACTCGTCATATCGTCTTTCATCTTTGAATTATTTAAAAAGAAATAAAATAATACCAACTAAGTAAACTTTTGTTAGTCCCACTCACGCTATCGTTAATAAATAAAAAATTAATTGTGTATTTTTTACTTGTTCTAGGACAATCCTTATTACAACATTTTCTTTCAATTGTCATTATTTTGAAACTCTTCAATGTCGAAATTATTCACGGAGTGCATAAAATACCGAAATTTTTCACAACATCCTTTTAAAGGACTTTCCCAAAAAGCGCAAAAACATAAATAAAAAATCCGCCAAAATGTTAGCCACACAACAGTTAGGGTAATTAAATTAGGACCACCTAGAAACGTGCACTATGGAAACTGTAATTGGAATTGCATTACATGCGGTAAAATGGGAAGGCACGCGAAATGGTTGGAAAAAATCCAGCGCACGTAACAGCAGCAACAGACAAGCGAAAAAAAAATAAAAATTTTATAATGAAATCTCTCCATTGTCAACACAAACAAGTGAACATTTAAAAAAAAAAATTTTTTTTTTTTTTCGAAAAATTAAAAACCATTTTTTTTTTCATAGCTGCTAATGTTATTTGCGCATCAAAATACTTTTTTTTTTGTCTGTTTACACCAGAGAGAATACAATGAAAGTTAAAATTGGTAACAAAAAAAAAACTGTAAAAACTTTGCAAATTTTCAGCCAAATTGAATTTTCATCTGTGGTAATGATGAGCAACAGCAACAGCAGCATGGGAGTAACAACATCAACAGGCATTGCGGCTCGAAAAGGGCCAATGTGCAGTTCTTGCGCTAAATTTTTTGTGTTTTTTTTTTTTCTCTCTCTAAAAGGACTTTCATTTTGGTTGAATGCTAGCTGGTTGCATGAAAAGACGTACAGACACACATTTGCACATAGACAACATAGTCAGTCATCCATCGTCTTCTTTGTAGAACAGACAGCTCATTCTCCTGCCCTTTACTTTTTCCATCTTCCATTTATTATGGCCACAGCGTGTTGCGCCAAACATTGGTCGCATTGTGGCGCGTCTACTGTGTGTGGCATGGCATGCAGCTAACTTGATGAAACAACAACAACAACAAGAAAAACAAACAAAGTCGTTGCAAGGCACCAAAAATTTTTGGTGTGCTGCTAAAGTTGCTGTTGCCGCATTGCGCGCATCTTCTTTTTCTTCACGGACACATCACGGAGAGCACAGGAGTCTGGTTGCTTAGCCTGACAGTATGCGAGCAGAAATGTAAAAAAAAAAAAAAAATTTATAAAAAAATTTTTCCTGAAAAAATAACATCCTTTTTTTCATTTTGTTTTCTTGTTGCTTTTGTTATTTTTTCATTCAGTGACGTGTGAGTATTTTTAACAAGGATCACACCGCAAGCGGCACCCCAGCCACCACCCCTTTCGAATGAATGTTTCTTCTTTCAGCTGCACATGTTTTGATTCCTTAATAAGACGTGAAGTATGTAGTTACAAGTAATGCCAACGGAAATGAAGAGATTTTCTTTAGCTTAATAATGTCTGATATTGATGAGTTTGGAATTTTGAGAGTAGATATTCAAAGGAAAATATTAGAAATTTAATAAGTGAAACGAAAAATCTTAAGATGGTTACAAACTTTATCTGCCTTTATGAAAGTTTTCATCTTGAAAGAAAAGTTTTATAAACAGGGTCGCTTAAAAGAAATTCAATTTACAGAACTATATTTTTAAAGATTTTGTAGCCATTTTAAATATGTGCCATTTTCACTCAGAAAACAAAATAAATTGCCGAAAACTGGCTCTTTAAAATCCTGAATAAAAATTAAAAAATATGTAATTGACTAAGCATATAGCTCTATCCCGAGACTGGTGAGACATTATAGTTTTATCTAGTGATGAGCAAACCAAGACCATAGCACTGTTGGTCTTGCTTTTGGACATTGGTATTGGTTTTGATATTTAGTTCTTGTCTTGAGCATTATATCTTGATCTCGTTTTTGGTCTTGAAAAAATTTCTGAAGATTGTGGAGAATTCAAAATTAACAAACTTTATTTTCTTAAGATGCCAAATTTTGAATTAGTCTCGACTCAAAACCAGCACTAATTTTGTTCATCACTAATTTCTTGTCTTTGGTGACTCCTAATGAAATTATTCGTCGAATACTTTTAAGAATACCTTAACCCGTATTGGCCAAGAGGAGTAGTTTTCTACCCCTAAACTAAAATAGGGATTTATATAAAACTAGAAGCTCTAAAGTTTATTTGTTGATACATATCTGATCTTCGGAATGTTTGCAATCATTTATGTATCACGATGACCTTGGGTTTACCACGCCCACACTGTTCATCACATTAAATGAAAGTCTCCAAGAGGACCATTTTGGGAAAAAAAAAGAACTAAAAATTTTTGAATGTTTAAAATGATAACTTCAGCACTTGTTTCATGTTGCCAAAGAATGGTAATTTCAGCATGTGAAAAAATAATTTAAATCGGAATTGCCATGTCTGAGGTATCCGTTGTCAAAATTGCTGAGGTAATTTTCTACCCCTTGGGCCAATGTGTATATACTTTTCGGATAGTTTTGACTTCTTTTGAAAGCGATGCCATATTTTGATAGCAATATATGTTCTAATTCCGTAACCAGTTTTGTAATATTACGTCAGATTTTTGAGATATTCTGGTTTTATAGTGAAAAATAGCTGCGTTTTGGGCATTTAGTTTTCAAGTGCGCAATATGACCATATGATCAGATGGTCATGGATTACAGGAACATTCATGGGTTTCTATGAAACTAAATGAGAAAAGTAGAACATAAAACAGTTTTTGGAACAATGCATCAGTTTTGTGTAGTTTCTTTTTGCTAATGCCAGGATTTTATCCTTGAAAATATGGACTTTTCATACCAAGAACCCAATATGGCCACTTGGTCACCTGTCCATGGACCCCTGAAACATGAGTGGATTCCAATGAAACCAAATAGGATTCATAGAACATAAAACAGTGTTTGAAACAATATATATTAATTTAGTGGAGTTTATTTTTTTCTAAGGTAACGTTCACATATTAGGTAACGCTTTAGGGGGGAGAGGGTCGGACGATTTTTCACGAAGTGGAGGGGTCAACAACTACGACACGTTACGTTGATTTTATAATGTTATTCGACAAAATTCAAATTCAAATTACCAAAAATAAGATTTAATACTTTACTGGGGAAGGAAAGGGTTGTACGTTTTGTTACGTAACGACCGGGGAGGGGAGGGGTTGTAAAAATTGGTTAAAAATTGCGTTATGTAAAATAGGAACGGCCCTAATGACAGAATATCATCCTCGAAAATGAAGACTTTCCATGCTAAAAACCTAATATAGACACTTGGTCAACTAGCCATGGAGCACAGAAACATGAGTGGATTTCAATGAAACTAAATGAGATCCATAGAATATAAAACAATGTTTGAAATTGTGTATTAGTTTAGTGTAGTTTCTTTTTTTTAATGCCGGAATTTTGTCGGATTTTTTCACTTAATTTTAACCCTCTAAGACCCTTACAAGTGGGTCATTTTGACCCCCCCACATTAAGGTTAAAATGACCCACATGTGAAGGTTTTAGAGGGTTAAAATTGTCTAAAAAATATTCCTCGTAATATCCTGCATAAGTTTACTAAACACATAATACACCTCAAATGTAAGGATCATAAAGTTAAATTCATCGATTTAACACAAGAATGCGCTATTTTTGTATTTTTCATGTACAGTGGATTAAAAAACTTCGAAAATCGATTAAAAAAAATCAGACGTGCTGGAGAAAAACGACGAGACACGGGTATTTTTTTTTTTTTTAACGCCTACTTTTAGAATTTTTTGGATTTTCTCATGTGTTTTACAAAAAGTTTTCAGTATCGAACAGTTTATTACAAAAAATCGAAAAAAATAGGGAAAAACGCATTTCGGTAACTTTTCAATGAATTGTATACAACTTTTGCATTTTTTCATTGATTTCTTTAAATTGTATCTTATTTTCTTCACAAATATATAGTCTATGATACAAAAAAAAAAATTATAAAAAAATTGTTTCTTCTTGTATAAATCTGCAGTTGATTTTGATTTTTTGTTAATTTTTTCGAAAAAAAAAAATGTTTTTTTTAGAAATCAATTTATTTCGCCAAAACTAACAAGCCAACCAAAAGTGATGTGAATATCATTTGTAGGTAATTTAATTACCTTTAATATGAATTATAATACGTTTGAGTACAAAGATCAGTTCTTGAGATATTTGTATTTAAGTGGAACTATCTTTTTTTTTTTGGTCCAAGAACCGAAAATGACCGATATCTCGAAAACGACACGAAAAAAAAAAATAATGCGATTTTCGGAATCAGCAGCCAATTTTACATATAGAATGGATAGTGGCATTCACTGGGAATTTTGGCTGTAGACTAGTGTAATCAGATTTTTATGTGATTCTGTTTGAAAGGCTTTTAAATACCACCAAAATTGAACTCATTATACTCAAAATGTGTTCGGATGAAAGAAACATACTATCTACAAACTTCGACGATTCAGGGTTAAAAAGACAGGGAGTGGGAGAGTGAGAGGCAGCTCTTAGTATTGATCCAGCACTTATTTTGACATCATGCATGAGAATAGAGAAGCAAAAGACTAGAGAACAATAATTTTGTTGAGTAAATATGTTAGAGATACACACTTGCACCTTCGTACTCAACTTAAATGTGCCGATGATATTGAAAATGCGCTAATTAAAATTTGTACTCAAATTTTAATTTTCATACAATTTCTAATATATAATCACAATAACACCACAAAATACAGAAAATAATTTTTTTGGAAAAAATAGACTTACTCATTTTTATATTCATAGATAAAAATGAGTACATGAGCCGGTATTCGAATATGCAGACACACATACTTACAATGCCAATAGAGCACAACTAATGCCAAACACTCTTTTTTGGGTTAAGCGCTTAGTTTTCATGTATAAGTATTTATTCAAAATAAGCAAAAGAGAGAAAAACAAAACAAAGAAGTTGACTCAGAACTACTCGCAATCAAAATTAGAGATGGTAGATGTTTAATTCATGGACTCCAATTTTTCATAATATGTATTATGTATTTTTTTAGTTTTATCGAAATATTAAAAATGTATTTTTATACTTTTTTTAGTACCTACTAAAATTAATAAAAACGCTCCATGGCCTTATTTTTATACCTTCCAAAATATTTTTTGTGGAGAAGACTAAACTTTTATTCATATATATGTATGTATTCTCCTTTAACGCCATTATGAAACATATCCATTCAATGCGATGACTTTGATCTCTTGCAACGACTTTCCCGATTCTTGGATTTCCTTTTCAGAGACCTTTTCCAGTTGGTTTTGTTTCTACCACGTCCTCTACTGCCTTTTTTTTATATATCAAAATGTATACCAATTTAATTGTCTGTTTAAAAAAATTATAAATCCTCAAAAATATTGTTATCCAGTTGTGGAATTAACCCGACGATATATCGATACCTTACATAGAGCGCTATAATCCTATCTCCATTTTTTAATTTGTTGGGAAGTGCAAGAAGATTTAGACAGCGGTTATTTAGAATTGGTTGCTATTTTTGTATAACGATATATGCAACGATTTTACCTATAGTATATTTTAATATTATTTTATATTTGAAGCCTAATTTCTTTAGTTTTCTGTTAGTCAGAGATATTTTTTCTAAAATTGTGCGTATATCTTATTAAAATTTATCTGGTTAAGTTTCGCAAAATGCTCCAATGAACTTAAGAGGTATTACTTCTGATAGCCATGATTTATATTACATATGTGGTATGTAATTATGTTCCGATAACTCGAAAAAGGCGTGGCATCGCTCACAAAACTTATACACGTTATAATAAAAGAAGAAACAAAATAATCAATCTGAAATTTATTATAGGGTGTTCACTTAAGGTAGGTATCTCCACCATTAAAATTGGCAAAATATCACCAGTGGGTGTGGCACCTCCTATACAAGTAAAACATGTTTAAAGTTATATTTACACAATAAAAATTTTAGTTTAATTTAAAACCAAAAAGTATTTATCCCAGATATGTTTGAAGTACTACATGTAGGAGGCCGTAATTTTGTCTTATCAGGCATACGTGAGAAGGCTAATAAACGCAGTAAGCGCTACGTTTCATTCAGTTAAGCTTGTGCATTCGTGATAGAAGTGCTCAGTGACGTATTTCAAATTAAAAAGCTTAATATTTATAAGTGAAGTTCATGCAATATAAAGAATGGAAAATTACCACATACGCTTTGAAGAGTAAGTTTATTTACAAATGCTCAAGGTCAAATTTTATTTCTATTTATTGAAAAAGTAAAGAGTAATAAACGTGTTTTCGTACGTAAATAATATTTTCTATGAGTTTAATTAATTTAGTATTAATTAGACATATATAGGCAAATATATATATTGCTTAAAACATAGATAGATATGTCAAATTGCAGAGGATTTTTGTTGTATGAAACTCTTACTTTTTTGGAGGAAAATCGTGGCAATGCTGCTACGTTCGAAGATTTAACGATAATTCCACCTAAAATTGTCATTGTAATGTCACTGATAAAGATTTTGAAGCTGAAGCAACTATTCTTATGGACAAACTGACCACTTCGCAACTGGAAATTTAAGAAATAATGATCCAAGCTCCAAAACTTTACGAAAATATATCATCAGATTAGTTAGTTGACAATTTGCCTTTGTGCGTATTCCAAGCTAAGCTTCCAGCATGGGATGATAACAACGTGGTTTCCCTTACTTCCAATTTTGCGGAAAAGTACCAATCAGAGGCCAAAATGGTACTGTCCCTTGTTGGTTCACTGCATTGATATTGCGCCTCAGAATGCTTGGATCTTATGTACATCGTGAGTAAAGAAGACACCTCGATCATTTGAGCTTTAGAATGGCTGTTGACCAGGGTTATTGACACAAAATCGACTGACATACCAAAAAGGCCGAACAAATTGCTCGCAGCGGGCGGAAATACACTATGACTGTTTGGACCAACTGGTGGTACCGCAAGAAAATTAGTCAAATTGTAGATATTAATATCAATAAACTTCCACTAGATGGTTCAAATGTGATGTTGGAGCACACGCTAAGTGCTTTGTTCTATTTCACACATACAAATGATTTATTTGCCTTCATACATGGCTTATATGCCTATATATTGTACGGCTCCAAATATAATGAAATTGAATAAAATTTTTTGTTTGAAGATTAAAAATGCCTTTTTTATCCGTTTTAAATAAAATTTTGCGAAAATAATAACTTTTCTCCTTTACAGTATATTTTAGGCATATCTAGGTTATATAGAACAATGCCAAAAAAAGATAATTTTAAACTATTTTGGAATAAATTTCATACTTTTTTGGAAAAAATCGGAATTTAATACCAAAAAGTTTAAAATCACTACTAAAAGGAATCAAAAGTAAAAAAGTAAACTGTCATTTTATAGTGTGTAGTGAAACCTTTGAAAGTATGAAGAAAATTTGCTTAAAGTATAGATAGTACATTTGTGCTCCTCAAAAGTTGAAAAATCTTAAAATCGCAAAAAGTGGACATAGGACTATAGCACTCTAATGCATCGATATAACAATATCGCACATTATCTGTAACGAAACAAGAACAAGTTATTGGCTTTTGCTATTTTAACGAAGTGACGTATGGGGCAAATGAGATTCAAGCAACGATTTAATATATTAACTATTAAAAAATATTTCTATCAATAAGATTTGAATCAAACAAACAACACAACAACACAGCAACACAAATATTTTGTTATAGAGAAATGGCGATTACAGCAAAAAAAGCGTATTTAAATTTTATAGTTACGATTAAAATCGTGAAAAATTGTCTTATTTCGAGTTATATTGTTTGTCAAAAGTCGACAGATATATAGGTATAACATAATCAAAAATTAATAAAATCGGAAACATCAAAATTTTTTACATGATACTTCACGGGGAAACCCCTAATTCACATAATTTCCCGGAAAAATTGGGCGGAGCTATTTTGATATGTTGTTCAGAGCAAAATTCTCAATCGATTGGTATAGGTTGTCTGAAGTTAGCAATTAGTGTAAGACTCACATATATAGCCAGTATCTTTGACTAGTCTATATTTCAATATTCCATGATATGATTGTACAACTTGAAAAAAAATTTATCATAAATTCTTTTAGCATTCGATGTTCTGTTTTTATGATAAGCAAGTAATCCCGAATACGAAAATAAATTTAAATGAAATTTGTATTGCAATTGCAAGGCAAAAGAACTTCTTACAAAAATATCTAACACAAACTACGCTGTGTCATCACTAGTTCCAATGCTAGAACGCACAATGAGTCAACAACAACCAATGCTCAGCAATAAACTGGCAAACGCTCGCGCCATATGTCTGGCAGCAAGAGCTGTAAACCTCAAAGAACAAACAACAGTGTCAGAATAAGAAGATATGTTTTTTTAAGAAATATATAGAACTTGTGGAACGTTCTTATTCAGTTGAACGCTTAATTTTGTACGGTTCGTACGAAAAATATAAACTGCAGTATTTTTTGGACAGTATTTAACCATTTTCATATAAAATAAATCTATAAAATATTTGCGAATGTCTGAAAAGAAACGTGTTTGCATTATTGGCGCTGGTACCGCTGGTCTTTGCGCGGTAAAAAACGCACTTGAACATGGCATGGAACCCGTAGTCTTTGAACAGACAGCTGTTATAGGCGGTACTTGGGTATATTCGGAAAAAACACATTGTGATGAATATGGACAAGAAGTTTGCAGTAGTTTATATGAGGAAATGCGGTTAGTATGAATATTTTTTGTATTACCTTCTGTATAAATATAAAATAATATATAAAAAATATATAAATAAATTTTTTTTATAGCACTAATTTGCCCAAAGAGGTCATGGGCTATCCAGATTATCTCTATCCATGTGACACGGATGAATCTTTTATTGGTGCTGAAGATGTGCTGAAATTTCTGCAGTCATACACAGAACATTATAAATTACTACCCTACATACGTCTATCGCAATCTGTGATACGTGTTCGTCCCCGTAGCGAAGAGTGGGAGGTTAGTCATTATATGATTTCGAACTATAAATATTATCATTAATAGTATATCCAAACAAAAATTATTTGTTACTTTTCCAAAATTTACCAAATCCATAATACAAATTCCAACCAAAATGGGCCTGAAAAACAAAGCTTTGATACTTTAGTTACATGAGGATTTTTATACAGTAAAAAGAAACTTTTCTTCGTTCTATTATTTCAGGTGATGGTGAAAGATCTACCCTGCAATCGTATTGATACCTTTACTTTTGATTTTGTGCTCGTGTGTAATGGACACTATACAACGCCACTATATCCCGAAATTGAGGGTAAAAACATCTATCAAGGTTTACAAACGCATAGTCATTACTTTCGCAAGGGTGAAGCATTCAAAGGTAGTACTTACTCGTATCACTCTTTTTTCAATATAACCAATTTTTACTTATATTCCTCCCCCCCACCTCTTTACAGATCAAACTGTGCTCCTTATCGGCGGTGGTCCCAGCAGTATTGACATTGCACATCATATACATAAAGCAGCAAAATCCGTACTGCTCAGTCATCATTTGAAGAAGCCACCAGTGACGAATTTTATGCAAAACGTCATACAAAAACCAGATGTCAAGCATTTTACCGAAACGGGTGCGGTCTTTGTAGATGGTAGTAGCGCTGATTTTGCCTGCATTATCTATTGCACTGGCTATCAGTATACATTTCCATTCCTCAGCGTTGATAGTGGCGTTTATATAGAGGATAATCATGTGCAACCTTTGTACAAACATTGCATCAATATTAAGTATCCCACAATGGCATTGATTGGTGTACCATATCGTGTGTGTCCAACGCAACTTTGTGATATGCAATTGCGTTTTGTGCTGAAATACTATACGGGTCAAAAGACGCTGCCACACCGTGATGATATGTTGGCCGATATGAGAAAGGATCTGGAGGCACGTTATGCGCGTGGTCTGAAGGAACGCGAGGCACATTTAATGGGCAAAGGACAGGTGAGTTCGTTTGTTTTAGAGTTTTTTTAATTTCCTCTAAATTTATTATTGATGGTTTCTATTTAACAGTTTGCTTACTACAATGATTTATCAGAGACCGCTGGTATTGCAAATATTAAGCCTGTGGTGGCGAAAATTCTGAATGAATGTAATGAACTTAAGGTGCTTTTTGAAATGGAAACGTACAGAAAATCAAAATTTCGCATTTTAGATGATGAAAATTATGAAAAAACAAACTGAAATTAAGTGCTGTTGAAAAATAAAATTTTACTATAATTTTGCTCATTACTTCATACTCTTTTAATCAAATATACAAAACTCAGCGTTATTTAGTAAAAATAACAATATTAAAGTTCTTAAAAGAAAACCGCTTTAAATTATCGTCAGGAAATTTTGTCTATCAGTTAAATAGCGTTTTTGCTTATACAGAGTTTGACCTCTATATTTTGATACAATTAACAATATCTATGTATCTCTCTATTTCACTACACAAAAATTCTTTTTATTTTTGGCAAAATTATCTTTACTTTTAACTGCAAACACCCTTTACATTTAAAAGGCAACACCTCAACTTGACTGCACTGCAAACAAATTCGAACTGAACTGCAACCCAACGTGCATCTGCTATTATGGCATCTGCCGGCGATGGTTGGTAATTCTGTAAACGTGAATTTTTAATTCTTTTAGGTTCTTGGTTCGTACTATAAAACGTTTCGTTATAATTACACACTATAACATAATAGTTTAAATCGTTAAAAATGGTCGACGCTTAAAAACTCATCGAACCAAAATTTGGCTTAAACAAAACTAACAAAAAAAGAGCGGGTGGCAATCCTGAATTTTTTTTTACAATTTCAGAAAAGTTTATCTGAGCGGGTCTCTAACCAATAATTTCAATTTAGTCAAAAAAAAGTAAGAATTATATAAGATTTTCGAAAATAACCAGGTGGCAACACTAAAAATTCATGTTGGATTTTTGAAAAGTTTATTTAAGTTTATTTATAAATAGTTAAGCAATACTAACAACAAAAAAACCAGGTGGAGGGTTACTAAATAGATAATGATGAAACGTTGAAAAAAAAAAATACAGCGGAGGTTGACGAAACGGAGAATGACGAAATAATGCAAAAACGGTAATACCGCAATGAAAACGGCAATTTTTTTGAAAAATTTGAAACTAGTGGAGAGCACCTATAATTGTTTACTGTTTTACTTATAGAAAGATAAAATAATATGTTTAGTAATATAAAAAAAAATATTCGCGGAGAATGATGCACGCTTGCGTTCTTTACAAAAACTAAAACTGACTGAGTTGCAAATGCAATGAATCTCCTCTTTCTCTTCACTTTCAGTTCTCTACTTACTCAATATTTAAAAAATTTACAGTTAGAATAAGAAAAACTGAGCGAAGATAGTCTAAATTGGGGGACCAACTTCCAGTTCTACATATATAAAAAAAATTTTCGAAGAGTTAACACAGAAAAACAGTAACCGAAATATATATAAAAAATACCGCATAAGTTTTTTTTAGAAAATAACGTAATATGCAAAACGCGCAAATTAAGTGCACTAAGAAGCGGTTAGGGACAGGACGGAGAGTGACTTTTAAACACTGTACGTTATAATTTCATTAGTAAGATATTAAAATTTTGTTTTCAAGCAATTCGTATAGAAGCTTTGACTAAATATCTGTATTAAATAGTTAAAATATCAAATTTTAAATTTAAACATGGTTTTAAGCCCCGGGACAAATGAAATTTGGAATTGAGGTACATGGATATTAAAAACTTTTTGATTTATTAGTCATTGCTAAGCAACTGCACCAATTTTGTATAATTCGGTACAAAGATAATTTAAACTCTAAGGTAGGTAATAAGAATTTACTGTTCTTTACGGGCGATGCCATTCTCATAGATGGAATCACGACTAAACTGCTGCACCGTTTTTTTGAAAATTGGAATAGACCTTTAGGGAGGATATAAAAACGTTTCGTTTTATAATGAGCAGCGACACGCTCCTTACGATGAAATGAGTGTTCGTTTACTAGTGCAGAATTTAAGTTTACACATAAAACGTACGTGAACGAAAGCTTTTGGGACTAAAATTTTATTTCTAGACTAGTAAACGAATACTCTGAAGGTATGCAGAGTACGCTGGTCTCCTTTAATAAATAGAAATGGTGGAATTTCGGCCACAAGGTGGACTCAATTCTATATAAATTCAAATGAACTGAACTAAATAATATAGGTAATCTACAAGATAGTTTGATGAAAACAATAAACATAATTTAGCACAATCAGAAATGACGTAAAAAGCACTCTCCGTCAAATATATGACAAGCTTAAGCGCCATCTCACACTACACCCAAGATAGGAGAGAGAGAGTGTTGCCGAAGCAACACCGCACGCTAAGCTCATTCCCACATTAATTAATTATTTTAAAATACTCAACTCTCTCTTAAAATCATTTGTTTTTTTCGCGAGTATGAAATGAAGATTGTATACAGTGCAGTGCCTGATTAAGCCAAATGGGGGCCCTAGGCCATTCAAATTTTTGGGCCCTCTTTTTTTAATAATTGTAAAATTGTTCTTTGTTTATGCATTTATAGGATTTAAACAGCTTATTCATATTCACTGCTAAAGGTTGTAAATACAATAAAACAAACAAAATGGTTTTTTTTTTCTGACAAATTATATTTTTTTTTTTGGTTTTTGATTTTACATAAATTACAGTATAGAAATTTATAAAATAATCTTTGGACATCTCTTTTAAATATTAAAACGACGTTCATCTTTAAACAACTTTTCTCCTACATTTCAGATCACTAAAATCATAAATGACATCTTCAAAATCAATTTCACGAAGTACATCTGATTCAATGGACATCAGACTTAGCATGTCCAATCGTTCTTGACCCATAACACTCCTTTGCTCGTTTTTTATTCGTTTCAACTTTGAAAAAGAGCGCTCTGTTGTACAATTTGTAATCATAAGAGTTAAAAAAATGCGAAGAGTAATGTCCACGTTTAGAAAAACAGTTTCTAGATTATCTCGAATCAAAATTTCTTGGAGTTCAGAGTGAGTGAACTTAGGTTTTGATGGAAATTTTGATTTGATAAATTCGTGAAACAGTTTGAGTTCAGAATAAAAATCTTCCAAATCGTCAAAGTAGAAGTCAACTAAACCGGCAATTTTTTCGCGGTACTCATTTTCTGTCAAACTAAAGTCAGCCAAAAATGAAAATCTCTTCAAAACCTCTAAGTAAACTTGGCTTCGGCTGTTGATTTCGATCTTGAGCGTATCGATAATAACAAGAAAACTGTTGACACGAAAATAGTCTCGCTCATTTAATACAATTTCTGGAGCATTGCCATCGTTTGGCTGTCTTGTTCTTCGTCGAACTCGATGCAACATTCGCATAATCCGTCTCAGGTAAAATTGATCTGGCTTTGTTTTTTCAAACACCTCGAACTTATCTCTCATCCCATCTAACAAATTTTCTACTGACGAGTACGACGAGTTGTTGTCATTTTCAATTTTTATGTTTTAATTTTTTTTTTTTTTTTTTTTCAAAGCATGCTTGGACTTACATTTGCCAAATTTTGTGAACTAGCTCTTTTAATCAGCCGATTAAATATTTAAGCTCTCAGATTTTCGTGGGGGCCCCTGCTCGTCGGGGGCACTAGGCCATGGCCTAGTCCGGCCTAATGGGTAATTCAGCACTGATAGGGTGGCTCTAAATGAGCGTTGTTAGCTTAATTTGTTGTAACTCTTTTTTATGAAATCTTAGATTTGAGTTTGCTGCACATTACTCTCATGGGACAAGAAAGCTTAAGTAAATTTAGTAAAAATGTTCACCGGGTCATGCTCAGCAGTTTGAGAATATAAAAAATTGTTGCATTTCTGACTTTTAATCCATAAGTGCAAAAATATACTTTATCTTATCACTCGAGATAATATACTTAGTTGTTTTGCAAAAATTCCTCATATCAACAATAGGTATCACTTACTCTCTTTCTCTCTCTCTCTCCCTCAAATAGACGTTGCAGAGATACGTAATAAAGTTAAATATTCAATAAATTACAAGTTCAGATTAAACTTCATAAAAAAGTAAACAAATTTCTGAGTGTTTGAGAGTGAAACTTTTATAAAATGATCATTTTAGTTTTAAACTTTGAAGAGAACATAGCGATAAGACACACCTGCATTAATTTGTGCTGTCACATTGTACACATTATACAATTTCTAACGCTCTATAAACTTGAAAAATGCATGAAAATAAGCGCATTTGCATAATTGGCGCTGGAACCACAGGTCTCTGTGCGGTTAAAAATGCACTTGAACACGGCATGGAACCTATAGTTTTTGAGCAAACTGGTGCTATAGGTGGTACTTGGGTATACACGGAGCAAACAGATTGTGATGAATATGGACAAGAAGTTTCCAGTAGTTTATATGAAGGATTACGGTTGGTGTACATAAATCAAATGATTAAGTTATCTTCTGTACTCGTATATCTGTGAAATTTCGACAAAAGAACTTAAATCTCAATTTACGAAAATAGTAAAAGCAAATTACTGTTGGTTATGCTAACATATTGTGTGCTTTTTCTTTTTCACTAAAAGAAACTTTGGTTTTTTTGTCGGAAATCCATTGTTATGTATATGGATTATCTTTTTAATAGCACTAATTTGCCCAAAGAGGTAATGGGATATCCGGACTATCTTTATTCAAGTGAAATTGATAAATCTTTTATGGATGCTTCAGATGTGCTTAAATTTCTTCACGCATACACGGCACATCACAAATTGCTACCCTACATACGTCTATCTCAATCTGTGATACGTCTTCGTCCCCGTAACGAAGAATGGGAGGTAAGTTGTCACTTGATCTTTATTCTCGAAGTATATGGTAAGATTTGGTATCAAATGTTTTCAGAATATTAGCCCAGGAAAATAAGACGAAAAAAGAGCTTCTGTGCGAAAAAATTCCCAGTGGAAATTTTTCACCGGAATTGTCTTTATTTATGCATGATACACAAACTGTCAAAAGTGCATTGCAAAGTCATGTGCGCATAAAAAGTTATTCGGGCTCAAAGGTCGCTAAAATCAGTTTTTTGCAAATATCTCGCTAATGCTAACTTTTACAGAAAAATGTTGGTCTCCAATTTTGTAGCACAGGAAATTTCCTACAAAAATACGTTAAAAGTATTTGCGTACGACTTCTAGTTTAGGAGATCACCCAATTTAAAAAGTTGTTAACAGTTATGATATGAAATACTACCTATGAGTTCATATTAAAATATCTTACTTTTTAAATTGCAATAACTCTTCAATGAGAAGTTGTACAAACAAAATTAAAATGCCGTTTGAAAGATAATTTATTTTTCTATATACCGTATAAATTTTTTTTTTCGAACGGCTCATGACCTTTAAAATATTCTTGAATAACCGTTAAGGCTTCGAAATTACTGGTTTTTTAAGGATATCTGCGAATTGGAAAGTACTACGATAAAAAGTATCGGGACCAAATTTGTAAAAAATTGCAAGATCTACAGAAAGTAAGCGATATGTGTACACATAGAAGTAACCGTTTAGAAGATATTCCAAGAAAACCCTTAAAATGCCAAAAAACCGGTTTCTATTGAATATCTTCTATACGGTTACTTCTATGTGTACACATATCGCCTATTTTTTGTAGATCTTGTAATTTTCTACAAATTTGGTCGCATTACTTTTTATCGTAGTACTTACCAATTCGCAGATATCCTTAAAAAACCAGTAATTTCGAAGCCTTAACGGTTACTCAAGAATATTTTTAAGGTCATGAGCCGTTCGAAAAAAAAATTTTGTACGGTATATAGAAAATTAAATTATCTTTCAAACGGCATTTTAATTTTGTTTGTGCAACTTCTCATTGAAGAGTTATTGCAATTTAAAAAGTAAGATATTTTAATATGAACTCATAGGTAGTATTTCATATCATAACTGTTAACAACTTTTTAAATTGGGTGATCTCCTAAACTAGAAGTCGTACGCAAATACTTTTAACGTATTTTTGTAGGAAATTTCCTGTGCTACAAAATTGGAGACAAATATTTTTCTGTAAAAGTTAGCATTAGCGAGATATTTGCTAAAAACTGATTTTAGCGACCTTTGAGCCCGAATAACTTTTTATGCGCACACGACTTTGCAATGGACTTTTCACAGTTTGTGTATCATGCATAAATAAAGACAATTCCGGTGAAAAATTTCCACTGGGAATTTTTTCGCAGAAAATGTCTTATTCTCCTGGGCTATATTTTAGGAAAGCAAATTTAAAGTTATATGCATGTATGAAAAAATCAAAATCCCTATCTAGTTTTCCAAGTTGTTTTTTAAGGAACTACAAGTCCTACAACAAATATGGTCTGTTTATATTATATCTCTCAACAAGTGAGATGTTAAGATTATGTAGTAATGAGCACTGCTATGGCCTTGGTCTTGCTTTTGATAGAGAGTCTTGCTCTTGGTCTTCATCTTGGTTTCGATACAGAGTTTTGTTCTTCTAAAGATTGTTGAGTACTCAAAATTTTCAAACTAAATTTTTTTAAAGCAGTTTGTTCTTAAAATGCCAGATTCCGAATTGGGAGACAATTTTAAGATCGAAAAAGGCGTGATACACCTATTAACTATAATTTACCAAGTCTAGAAAGCAGTCTTGGTCTTGAAATTATATCAGCGTCTTGGTATTTGTCTCGAAACTTTACCAAAACCAATTCCAAGACTAATTTTGACCACCTCTAATCTCTACCCAGTAAAATCTTCGTTTGCATATAGTCGGTCGAGTAATCTAAAAAATTGTTTGATATTTTCTGGGTTACCATAATAAAACACTCGCTTACATGTAATTGATCAAGTAATCGAAAAACTTATTTGTATCGATTACTTTCTGGGTTACTTTTGCGTTATATAAGTACTAAATCAATGTTGTAGGACGTTATAGATATTATCTGGGTTCTGTTTTAGGCCAAAAGTTCAACAGAGGAAACGTTATCGGAAAAATTATCTTTTTACTATTTATTTCTTTCAAATATTAACAAATGTTAAGGTCAAAATGACTTAAAAATCAAAAAATTTTAAGTAAAAAACTTTCGAAATTTAGTTCTCACATTACCCATTGCATTACATGTAATTGAAAAAGTATCGCATTTATTTCATTACATGTAATATTTAAAATGTTCTAACATTCAAGTAATGCGGTAGAAAATCAATTATGGTATAAGGGGCTACATATTTATTAAAAAGTTTTATTGGGTAGTTAAGAAAAAATCTTCCTTTGGGGTTAAAAATATTAGATAACGGACTGATTTTGTTTCGGAGTATTTTTCACGACAATACAACCAAAATACACACAAATACTAAGAATTGTTAGCGCAAGCTCTGAAAAAACCTTGGCAAATTCAGACAAGAGGCACCTCCGATATGAGTAAAAGCTTCAAAATGCTATACTCGGTGATGGGCATAACGTTGCCCTAGGGCAGCTTCGTATCAAAGAGAAGATTTTTTGCCTATCTTTTCGTATAGGATAAAACGAGAGAAAAAGTAAGTTAAATGTAGTGCTGCCCAGCACTGGCTACACTGAAAGTGTTTTTTGAGATAATCGAACCAAATTTCACTCAGACACTAAGAACTATAAATGCAAGCCCTGAGCAAAGACTGGTTGAAATCGGACAAGAAAGCGTGGTACCTCCCGTGTAAGCAAAATTTTCAAAATACTGCAGTATAGGGTATTTATTTTTTAGCCAGGCCAAAGGTTGCACCCTTACTAGTTCTATTTTGGTTTTTTTTTTTGCTTAACAAAGATCAATGTTTTGTAACGTCCCAAATGACATTCCAACAGCAAATCCAAACATATTGCACCGCGAGTTAAAATAATTATAAAAAAAAACCAACAAAAAAAAAACACAAACCAACAACAAATCAACAGTATCATCATATGGTGTACGCACGCAATAGCAACAAACCAACAACAAAGAACAACCGTCATGCAAAATACATAGCAGCCATATGATTTCACTGTCGCTGCGCAACTATAAAAGGGCAGTGAAGAATGCAGAAGGCGGGCAGTCACAGCCAGGCGTTCAATGCGACAACATCAATATTAGATAAAAATAATATTGATATTTTAAACATTGAAAGCTAAAAAGCAAAGTGCAAAGGCCTCGTATTCCTAGGGTATTCCTAAGGTAGTAAATAGATAGTAGCTAGTGTATCATTAAGCCTTCCTGGGCAACCAGTGCTACTCGCCACATCGAATACTTCCTTATAGTATTCATACGGTGTGGCCGATATTATCTGCCTCATCGAGTACTTCCTTATAGTGCTCATAAAGGTGAGTGCGGTTAGGTGAAGGGGAAACACTTCCTTATAGTGTTTCGATAGGCTCCTGGGCAACCAGTGCTACTCGCCACATCGAATACTTCCTTAAAGTATTCATAAGGTTTGGCTGATATTATCTGCCTCATCGAGTACTTCCTTATAGTGCTCATATGGTGGGAGCAGCTAGGTATATTTAAGTGTAGAGTATCCCTAGGCTAGAGAAGTAGTTAGTTACGTATCATAAGATTTTCCTGGGCAACCAGTGCTACTCGCCACATCGAATACTTCCTTATAGTATTCATACGGTGTGGCCGATATTATCTGCCTCATCGAGTACTTCCTTATAGTGCTCTTAAGGTGAGAGCAGTCAACAAATTTAGTGGTCCGAGCAAGACGAGGAAAGGAGGAACGAGACATTTAACACAAGGAGTACCTGCCCCAATAGGATCATTGAAGACCGGATCATAAGCCATCGAAGAAACCGATGCGAAATTTAGAATCGAAAGAATTTTATAATTGAATAATTAAATACATAAAAGAAATTGTATAAAATGGATAAATTGAAAAAAAAACCAATAAAATAAATTTTATAACTAAGAGTTGATTGTCTTTTAGTCTGACCCTGGACACCGCTGAGCTTACCTCAGCCCTAGACAAAAACAATCGTTACAGTTTCTTAAAAGTTTGGTTCAAAGTTTCTACTCCACTTTTTTATTATTTCAGGTTATGGTGAAAGATCTCCCCAGCAATCGTATTAATTCATTTACTTTTGATTTCGTGCTAGTTTGTAATGGGCACTATTCCACACCAAAATATCCTGATATCCCTGGTAAAGATATCTATCAAGGTCTAAAAATGCATAGTCATTATTATCGTAAGAGTGAGGCTTTTAAAGGTAGAGCAATACTATTTTCCGATGTATTAAACGGACTACTTTTCACTTTTATTCAACCTCCTCTGCAGATCAAATTGTGCTCCTAATCGGCGGTGGTTCCAGTGGTATTGACATTGCACATCACATACATAAAGCAGCAAAATGTGTGCTGCTCAGTCATCATTTGAAGATGCCACCAGTGACGGATTTCATGCAAAATGTCATACAAAAACCAGATGTCAAGCATTTTACCAAAACAGGTGCGGTCTTTGTAGATGGTAGTAGCGCTGATTTCGACTGTATTATCTATTGCACTGGCTATCAGTATACATTTCCATTTCTGAGCGTTGATTGTGGCGTTTATGTAGTGGATAATCATGTGCAACCGTTGTACAAACATTGCATCAATATTCAGTATCCCACAATGGCATTGATTGGCCTACCATATCGTGTGTGCCCAACGCAACTTTGTGATATGCAATTACGTTTTGTGCTGAAATACTATACGGGTCAGAAGTCACTGCCACGACGTGATGAAATGTTGGCCGATATGAGAAAAGACATGGAGGCGCGTTATGCGCGTGGCCTAAAGGAACGCGATGCACATCTAATGGGCAAAGAACAGGTGAGTTCAATTAATTAAGAGTTTTCTTATTTCTTTTATATTGATGGTTTTTATTTGACAGTTTGCTTATTACAAGGATTTGTCCGAGACCGCCGGTATTGCTAATATTAAACCTGTGGTGGAAAAAATTTACAATAAATGTGTTGAGCAGAGGGGTCATTTTGACTTGGAAACTTTTAGGAAATCACAATTTCGTATTTTAGATGATGAAAATTATGTAATTACTAGTTGAAAAGAAATTTAAGTAGAAAATAAAAGATATTGATAACACAGTGCGACAAAATCTAAAAAATTGCCAACACTTTTTAAGAGAGCTAGTTTGTGGATCACTTTAACCTTTTAAAAAATAGAAAAATTGAAGAAAGGTGACAAAAAGACGATACAGGATGATGATGATACAGGAACTAATTTCTAAAAAAATATTGTATGGAAAGTTTTACAAAACGTCTCAAAAAATACCATTTTCTTTGAATGTTTCGATATTTTTCGTATGGTACTATTTGAGATTAATATCCAGGATTTTTTTAAATTTTTTTTATCAAGCTGTTTAAGAGGTACACATTATTAAAAACTGAAAAAGCTCCAAAAATTACATTAATTAATTTTTTGAAATGCTCATAACTCCGCCTAGAGTCAGCCAAATCGTGTGATTTTTTTTTATTTTTTCAAAAGTTTTTTAACCTCCAACAACTTTTAAACCTTTCGTATACTGAAAATATACACGTGTACCAAAGACCATTTTATATGGCTTCCACATACAATTTTAAGATTTTTCTCTTATACTAAGGAATACGACAAAGTTAAGTAAAGCAAGAGTTTCCATTTACACAAACCAGAGCTTCTGTACGAGGTAAAACTATGTTTACCCTTTGTATATCTAACTGAGTTTGTGACTCTGAATTTAGTTTTTCTTTGTAAGGGAAACTTTTTATAGAAAAACCGTAGAGGGTAATCGCAAATGCAAAAGAAGTGGAACCATAAGTAAACGATCCAATATCCCAAGCTACAGAATCCGAAAGCGTATTGGTACGTCTAAAAGACTTGGCCAACTAACTTTTCATATCGCCAATACATAAAGTGCCAAGAGTCAAATGAGTATTTTACCGAAAGAATTTGCAAAAAAATCGATATACTTAATTGAGAATCCTGTACCTGTTTTTAACTAAAGCTTCTTATCGGAAGCTAAGGGTAAAATTTAAAGGTCGCGACATAGTTTATATTGTGACGAGATAGCTTTCTGACGATTTTCGTTTTATCCCATCACACCTCGCTGACCACAAACTATTTGGTAAAAAGGTGTCGAATATGATTACCATAAACTGGTCAAAAAGTGGGCGCAGTCAAATAAATGCCACACCCACTTTTCAAGAAAAAGATTAACTTTTAAAAAAGCTTTCATGCATGCATATAGAGTAACTTCGGGTATTGTGATATAGGTGGGTAATGTGATATACCAGCATATCTCTTTAAATAAACAACTCTCGAAAATGATTTTTTTGTCAAGACCTTACTAACAGAAAAAGAACGTGCTGCAAGTTTATGAGCGCCCATCTTGGCTTGTTTTGCAATTTGTTGGTCCAAAATTAACATATGTGGTATAGTATATTACAGTACCCGCCAATTTTATTTTATAATTTTTTTTTTGCTTTTTTTCTATTTCGTTGAAATAAATTTATGACTCAAGATGGGATTCGGTCGCTACATGATAGTTTTTGGCATTTGAACGCACGCGGCAGGCTCAAGACGAAGGCATCTTACGAAAAAAGTGTACCAGGCATAAAATGCTTAGAATCGTCTAACTTTTCCCCTCCAATATTTCTTTCAAATTTATTACCCCATTTTTTCTATCCCTTAAGGGGGCTCCCACATAAAATTTTGATAAAATATCAAAAAAAATTCCTCATTGCCGACCTTTTTCTCAAACATTACAGCCCCTTTTTTCCCATACAAAACTGATATTTCAATCTAAATTTTGTATTTGAGGAAAAAATGGGGTAGTATGTTTGACAGAAATGTTGATTGAAAAATTAATGTGGGTCGGTGAACATTTTTTCCGTCTCCCGACAATGAGGATGTTTTTTTTTTTATTTTTATCAAAATTTTGTATGGAAACTCCCTTAAATACACGTAGTGGAAAAAAAGGGCTAGTAGGGGAACTGATGCTATTGTGGTATAGCTAATGTTTATTTAGGTGGAATTTAAAAAAGAACTGTTAGATCAATTTCAGCTGAATTTGTTTATGCTGATCAATGTAGTATTGGCACCAGAATATATTTCAATAAAATGTGTGCAACTTCATTAAAAAAAGTTATTGAGCAAAATCTGAAAAAAGTCAAAAAGGCTGTTTTCAAAAAGTTGGCAGGTAATGTGGTGCATACCAGGGTTTGATTTGCTATGCTGCGACTATAGAAAAAATACGCAGCACAGCACTACAGTCGAAGCACAAATTTGAAATCGAACTGTCTGCTGTGCTGTTTTTTTAATTCATAAGCAGAGCCGAAGCTCTTTTACGAAATCCGATCACTTGCTGCTACAGTTGAAGTCGATTATTTCAAAATGCTATGCTTTTCGAAAGAGAACGAAGCAACAGCAAAAGAAAACAAAAACATTCAGGTTGCCACCTGGTTTTTTTTTTTTTTGTAAAATTTGCTTAAAAAAATTTTTTATTTCAGCCTTAAATCGCTTAGATCAACTTTTAAAAAATCCAACATATTTTTATAGGGTTGCCACCTTGTTTTTTTAATAAAATCAAAATTTATTTTCAATAAATTGCTAAAATCATCATTTTCTCTCTATAAATTGACACCTTAAGTCCAAAAATAACGAAACAAAAATTTAGGGTTGCCATATTAGGGTTGCCAGACGTTTTTTTGCAAAATTGCATTTCTTAGACAACTGTCTTTATCGGAAGTTATAGAATCGGCCCAAAAACCCATAGTAAATTTTTTGGGGTTGCCACCTGGTTTTTTTAATAAATTAAAACTTTTCTTTCAATAAATTGCTAAAATCATAATTTTCTCTCTATAAATTGACATATTGCGTCCAAAAATAACTAAAAAAACCAGGTGGCAGCCTAAAAAAAAAGTATGTTGGATTATTTAAAAGTTTATCTAAGCGGTTTAAGGATGAAATTACATTTTTTTTTCATATGTATGGTTTAAGCCAATTTAAAAAAAAAAAAAAAAAAACAGGTGGCAGTCCTGAAAGTTGCTTCTGCTGTGTACAGCGAAAAGCCGAAGTTCAAACAGCCGAGTTAAACAAAAAGCTAAAGCACAATCGGAGTTACGCTTCGCTTCGTGTTTGTGCTTGCTTGGTTAAAACTTTGCTTTTTTCAATAACAAAAGCAATAGCAGAGCACAAAAACAAAGATGTGCTTGCTTGAATTGCTTTGACTTTGTTCGTTGAAAAAAAGCACAGCAAGCAGTAAGCCCAAAATGTAAAACGCAATAACTGACGCAGCACAGTTCAGCAAATTTTCGTTGCTATAGCCATTTTATAGTCAGCAGATCAAACCCTGGTATAAATGGTGGCGCAATGTGGTATATATACTGATCAGTGCTTGTAAAGTGGGCTGGTTATTTGTGGTATACATAACCATACAACCAAATATAAAGATTGATCGGTATGAAATAAGTTCATAATAACAATTACATTGGTTCTCAAACTCATAGTTCTTATTAAGAAATAAACAGCCATCAAATAATGTTAAGAATATCAAGAAATGTTCATATACCACATTAGCAAAGCCCGACTATACCACATTAGCCAATTTTTAGAAAATACAAAATTGTAAAAATCAAATTGGAAACTTTGAGAATTTACATAGTTTAACACTTACTTCGCAATACTTAGGACTTACCTTTATTAAATATAAATAAAACTTCACCAAAAAGCAACTTTTTCTTAACAACATTTTTTTGCAAAAAATCCAGAAAAAAAGTCAATCACACGCGACTTACGTTTCGTTCAACTGACATCGGAAAAATTTTGTTTGGTCCATGACAGCAACACAACCCTGGTTTTTCATGTTTTCTGATAGGATAAAAGCAGTGACGTTCGCAGATTCTTTCCCAAATCGGAGATATTCGGCCATACCACATTGAAAAACTATACCACAATAGCATCAGTTCCTTTATGTTGGAGAAATTTTAAATTAATTTTTTTTGTTTTTTCTTTGATGTTTTTTATCGAAATTTTGTATAGCAGCTTCTTTAAGGGGTAGATAAAAGCAGATAGTATATTCTATAAAATTTTGAAGATGAGAAATCAATGGGGGCGGTGAATATTTTTACCCTCTTTCGGCAACAAGGAATATTTTGCTCTTTCACTCGGTTAAAGAATAACTGAGATACAAATTTTTAAGCGCCCAAAGTCACCCAAAAACGGAGTTTTAAGGGTAACTTAAGATTTTTAAGGTGTAATACAATTTTTAAGTATAGGCATGTGTAGTACTTGACCAGACCTATAATATGTAGGTCTGATGCAAAGTGTAAAATCACTGTAGCTTTGTGTAATTATTAAAATATGATCATTAAGTTATATGTATGTACACATCGTCACCTGAGTTTTATTTTGCCACATACGCCGATTCCTTTAAAAGGCAAAAGTACATAACGTGTATTGATACATACCTACATATGTATCATAAATGAAATGAGGTTGAGTTACCTAGAAATATTTTACGGGTCGTGTTCAGCAGTTTAAGAACCAATGAATCATTCACTAAATAAATGACCACCTACACAACACACAGTGATAGCTCATAATTCTTTTTCTTACTTAAGTATCTTATCACTTGAGATAGTACAGTTACTTAGCAAAAATTGCTCATTTCCGTAATTATTATCTCTAATACTGCTACTCAAATAAATATTTGAGAGTATAGATAGTAAAATAAAATGTTAAATCAATTGCAAGTTCAGATTACACTTAATTAACAAGTAAACAAATGTCTACAGAAGAGCTTGAGCCAGCAAACTTGTATGAAATGATCACTTAAGTTTTAGACTTTGAATAGCACACAAGTGATAATTAAAAGCAGCAAGACACAACCAACTGCAATAGTGTTGCGATAATATACACATAATATATCTACTAACCTAAGCTAAAACTTAAAAAATGCACGAGAAAAAGCGTGTTTGCATTATTGGCGCTGGTACTGCCGGCCTTTGCGCTGCTAAAAATGCACTTGAAAATGATATGATGCCCATGGTATTCGAGCAAACAGCTGCCATAGGCGGCTTATGGAACTATACCGAAGAAAAAGAACATAATGAATTTGATGAAACACAAGTGATAAGCGCATTGTACGAGGGATTACGGTAAGTGGCGCAACATTGTGTTTTTTTTTACTTAGAATTTAACACTTCAAATTTTATACTTTGGTCACATAAATAGCACAAACTTTCCTAAAGAGGCTATGGGTTTTTATGACTTTTCATATACAAGTGAAACGGAAACAGCAGAATGTTTTGTTGAAGCATCAAAAGTGCTTGAGTTTTTACACACCTATGTGAAGCACTTTCAGCTAATGCCATATATCAAATTGCAGCACCCTGTAATACGTGTACGTCCACACAATGGTATATGGGAGGTAAGTGCGGCGAAACATTTGTCATTAAACTGTACTTGAAGATTTGTATTTGCAACAATAATTTTATAGGTTATGGTAAAAGATCTAAAGCACAATAAGCTAGAAACACGTTATTTTGACTTTGTATTGGTATGCAATGGACACTACACCGCACCATCGTATCCGGTTATCAAAGGCATGGACATTTTTAAGGGCAAGCAAACGCATAGCCATAAATATCGGACGGCAAGTGCCTATAAAGGTAATCAAGAGTCTGTTCATTTACTATACTCCAAGTTTTTACCCGAAAAGCTCTCGTTTATGTACGTTTTAAGCGTCAACGAGAGCTTTTTGGGTAAAAACTTGCAAAAACTCGGACGAAAACAAACAGACTGCAATTCTCATTTATTTAAAATCCTAAAAGTCTTTTAACATTTCCCTCAACTCATAGATAAAGATGTGCTTGTTATTGGTAGTGGACCAAGTGGGCTTGATATTTGCGTACTTGTTGCACAATTGGCCAGAAATGTTCTCTGTAGTCACCATGCTAAGAGTCCACCAGTATTTACTACCGTTTCAAATATTACGCTCAAACCAGATGTCAAGGAATTCACAGCAGATGGTGCAATTTTTCAAGATAATACCACAGCCCGATTCGACTGCGTTATCTATTGTACTGGCTATAAGACAGTTTTTCCATTCTTAAGTGTCGATTGCGGAGTGCATGTTGAGAATAATTACGTGCAACCATTGTATAAACATTGTATTTGTATAACGCATCCTACTATGGCGATTATTGGTCTACCCTTTAAATTGAGTCCATCACAAGTTATTGATCTGCAATTACGTTTTGTCTTCAAATACTATTCTGGACAACGTGATTTACCTAGTCGCGCAGAGATGTTGGCCGACACTGAGCAAGATATGGCCGCACGTTGGGCACGTGGTCTTGGTAAACATCAGGCGCATATGATGGGACCTGTGCAGGTGAATACCTTTTTAATTAATTAATTGTTTTATGCACTAAAAATTTTTGTCTTTTTATTTTCATAGTTCCAATACTTTCAAGACTTAGCTGATACTGCCGATATACCAAGTATGAGGCCTGTAGTGCTAAAAATGCTTCGTCATATAAGTGATACTGTTAGTGATCCTCAATTTGACTATGCAACTTTTAGAAAAATGCAATTTCGTATTATTGATGATGAAAATTATATAACATATTAAATTAACTTATAAAATGCATGTATAGTGAATGATGTTTTAAATTCAAGCATAAACGCTACAATTTGCCTAAACATACAATTTTTCCATAATTCCCGATGTTTCAAACTTTGTACCGATATGGCGCAGCACAGTGGCAGTGTTTTCCAAACATTCATTTTTTGAAGTAAAACTTTTTTAACGCATTACATCCCATAGCATAGAATTTTGGTAGGCAAATGTCAAACCTACATATCATACACTGATCGAAAAATGGGTGCCCAGTTTTAATCGATTGAAAATTTGAATACTTAATATCTTGCAAGACATACAATAGCATATATTGGCCTCAAAATGGGCGTAATCAGCTCAGTACCACGCCTACTTTTCAACTACTATTTAACACATACTATTTCGCAAGCTATACAAAATATATGGAGGAAATTTGGAAGGTAACGCCCAATCATGAATACCATGCCCTGGACGATAAGTGGGCGAAAAAAATTATGCCATGCCCAGTTTTTTTTGCGACACTAAAATATGTTACATCTGGCAAGTTAGAGAAGCTATTTTGATAAAATTTGGTAAGTAGGTTCCGCACGTAAAAGCCATGCACTGGCGTTATCAGTTAAGTGCCACGTCCACTTTTTACTATTGTCAAAGAACAACGTTTTTCGTTTTTTTTTTTTTTTTGAAGCTACTTATATAACATAATTTTAGCAGTAAAATCTTAGATATAGCACAGTGCAACGAAAAATTTTTTATTTCAGCGGCCTTAGCTTTGCGAGTGTATTCATCAAGGTCATCCAATTCCTAGGGTATAATTTATTTATCAGGATTGACTCTGGTTCTCTAGATTTTCTTGTTTAAAAGTTCAAAAATACCGGATTTCTTTGAAGAAGTACAAAAGACAACGGCATCGAAAAGTCATAAAAGTCAATGAATTTGTATAACTTATTCAATGGTTTTTACTACTTGATGATTTATAAACTAAAATTTTAACATTTTCAAGCGTGAGGCCAGATAAATTGAAATTACCTAAAATTACCTGAAAAAGAAAAGTGTCGGATAATGTGGATCAACCTATCCATTTCCTAAAGTAGTACCGTTTGTATTAGCAACTTTTGTTGACTAAAAGTTGAGTACATAAGTAGTATTATTTTATATGTAGTAATATTTTTTAGTAAAATAAACCAAATTCATACTAGCAAGTAACACTGTTCAACGGCAAAAAATTATCTGAGTTCAGACCATGAAATTATTATTCCTTGCTATTGACATAATAGAACTGCATTTACAAAATTTTTCCATCACGTCTCAATTTTCAAATAAATTGACAAATCCAAAATCACGACTTACATCCGCGCCAAAACAAATTAAAAAATTTTTATCTGTCAGAATTTTTTAAGAAAAAGGTCAAACGATTAAGAAAATAGCAATTATTTCAAATCTGAAAAAAATTTTGAAATCGGTCCGGCAGATTTTTTTGTATGCCCGTTTAATTGAGAAAATGTACTGAAAAAACCGAAAACCAACCATCTCTAACTACATAAATCTTGCCTAAATCAAAACAAAATTAAAAAAAACTCTCTGCGAGCATGTGCGTCATTATTTCAACTTCATTTTGATACCAAAAACTTAAGGATTGGACCATGAATAACCAACTTACTTCCTTTGGAACAAAAAATGTACATACAGAAAGTCATACAAAAGCTATAGAATTTTTGTATCATAACTACTTGGAAAAAAAAGTACTTGTATGACTTCCTGTATGTACATTTTTTGTTCAAAAGGAAATAAAATGGTTATTCATGGTCCAATCCTTAAGTTTTTGATATCAAAATAAAGTTAAAATAATGACGCATAAGCTCGTGCAGAGTTTTTTTTAATGTTATATTGATTTAGGCAAGATTTATGTAATTAAAGATGGTTGGTGTTCGGTTTTTTCAGTACATTTTCTCAATTAAACGGGCCTACAGAAAAATCTGCCGGACCGATTTCAAAATTTTTTCAGATTTGAAATTATTGCTATTTTCTGAATCGTTTGACATTTTGCTTATAAAATTCTGACGGATAAAAATTTTTTAATTTATTTTCGCGCGGATGTAAGTCGTGATTTTGGATTTGTCAATTTATCTGAAAATTGAGATGTGATGGAAAAATTTTGTAAATGCAGTTCTATTATGTCAATAGCAAGGAATAATAATTTTATGGTCTGAACTCAGATCAAAACAAAAACCTGAAATTCGTTGAACAGTGTAATAAGTAATAAGGGATACCGAATGATACGAAAAATAGTGCTCCATATTACTCAAACTCGGGTATCCCACACATGTAATTAGCTTTTTAGGGTGTAATAGTAATCAGAGTGTATCATATAGGGTAGTCCACATAACCCGAACACATCACTGTTTTGAAATAATCATTTAATATATAAAAGAAATGTCAAATCCGACATGCTTATGCATTAGGCAGATATTTAGTTATTCAGAGCCTACTAATAAAAAGTCAACTTGACCTCGCATATGTTAAAAAAGGTAAATAAGGAGCATAATAGTTGTTCGCGTTATATAGTCTTTGATATGGGACATAAAAGTGTGCACCAAATTACCCGCATATTCCACATTACCCTAACTTACTCTACTCTTCGAATTTTTCATATTCCTTCCAAATCACTTTTATATTTCTCGATATTTGGATATTTTTCATTTGATTCCAAAACTTTTCTTATTTTTGGTATTTTTCAACACTACTCGATGATAGATTTTGATACAATTAGATAATCGAAGTTTTTGTTACTATCCTAATATATGCAATTCGATACTTAATGCCTTTTTGACGATATTTTTCCACTATTAGATATTTAATGGTGCTGTTCGATTATCATTGAATTTTTTTAAGTTTTTGCCATACAATCCAAAACTATGCAATGCTTCTGATCCGCGCCTAAAGATTAAGTGTATAGATAGTGGAGTCAGCAGAATAAGTGTTTAAGTCAAATTTATAAATAAAAAATAAAATGTTAATTCAAATAATTACTCTGCAGTTAATTAGACTGGTGCATGACTAGTCTTTGACTACTTCCAAACAGGACTAGTACTAGTTCCACAACTAACGAATTTTTATATAATGGACTGACGATTTTTGAATATTGATGTCCTACGAATCGTCAATTGTCTCCCTCTGCATTACCTTTTCGCTAGTCGAGAGACGATTGTTCCCTCTGCATTAACTATTCACCAGTCCAGAGACAGTTGAAAATTTTGAGAGCTTCAAGACTTGATTACGAGTATCTAAAAATTGAGCGAACGAGTATCTTAAAATTGAGAGATGTAATTGAAAATGTTTACGAGTTAATTCAATTTTTGGGCCAAATTGATTTTTTCAAAATTCATACAAGTGAATAAGTAATAAGGGATACCGAATGATACAAAAAATAGTGCTCCATATTACTCAAACTCGGGTATCCCACACATGTAATTAGCTTTTTAGGGTGTAATGGTAATCAGAGTGTATTATATAGGGTAGTCCACATTACCCGAATACATCACTTTTTTGAAATAATCATTTAATATATAAAAGAAATGTAAAATCCGACATGCATTAGGCAGTTATTTAGTTATTCAGAGCCTACTAATAAAAAGTCAACTTGACCTCGCATATGTTAAAAAAGGTAAGTAAGGAGCATAATATTTGTTCGCGTTTTAATGTGCACAAATAACCGGAATTATACAGTCTTTGATATGGGACATAAAAGTGTGCACCAAATTACGCGCATAGTCCACATTACCTAACTTACCCTACTCTTAGATTTTTCGATATTTCTTCCAAATCACTTTTATATTTCTCGATATTTGGATATCATTTGATATTTTTCATTTGATTCCAAAACTTTTCTTATTTTTGGTATTTTTCAACACTACTCGATGATTGATTTTGATACAATTAGAGAATCGAAGTTGTTGTTACTATCCTAATATATGCAATTCGATATTTGATGCCTTTTTGACGATATTTTCTACTATTAGATATTTCCTGGTATAGTTCGACTATCATTGAACTTTTTTATGTTTTTGCCATTCAAATCTAAACTATGTAATGCTTCTAATCCGCGCCCTCTGCATTACCTTTTCGCTAGTCGAGAGCCGATTGTCCAGTCGAGAGACAGTTGAAAATTTTGAGAGCTTCGATTCTCGATTTCGAGTACCTAAAAATTGAGCGAACGAGTATCTTAAAATTGAGAGATGTAATAAGAAGAAGAATGGGCGAACAATGACGGATTATCTAATGCGCAATTTAAATGGCGAATGAAAAATTTACAATTTTTTCAAATAATCAATAAATTAACATAATTTCAGATAATCCAATATATGTATGTAGATGTGAAACAGTGCGTCGGTACTGATATCGAAACAATTTTTATTTCCTTTAAAGTAGCGTGTTTCCACGAAAATTTATTAAAAAAACGGAACACCAAAAAACGTGACTGTTCGTACATATTACTCTCTCAATACTACATTTTCTCAATCAGCGGCACTTCTCAGTTAATAAAAGAGCAAATAAAGACAAAGAAAAACATGAAAATTTTGTATTTTTTCTGTCAGCTGGTGATCTGTGCACAACGTGGGAACCAGAACAACGCTAGTACCTTTTCGAACAGTTGCCGAACTAGTCACTCTTTGCGACTAGATCCAAATTTAACTGTTGGGTAGTCACAAAATAAACAATGAAAAATAATGAAAAATATATTTAGGGTATGCTTTATTCCTCGAATACCTCTCAAACTCGTAATAGTTGTCAAAATCAATACGAATTTTGACAGTTTTACGAGCTTACGAGATTTTCAAGGCACTTGTTTTAACTTATGTACATTAGACCGGTTTGATTTTGTATGAAGCAAAATAAAATCATCTCGAACCCGACTCAAAAGTCAGGGAGACTCTTAAAAACGATATCTGCATAATTTTTTTTTTTTTTTTTTTTTTTTTTTCGTCAGTCTAATGTACATATGGGAATATTGAGAAACTGTCAAATTAAGAAGATCACAAATTAATTTAAAATTTTACTATGCCTTTTTTTTCTATCGAGTTGTACGTTTTTTTATGGAAATTCTTAGTTGAAAAATGTTCAAGTTCTTCAATGAGCTTTAACTTTAACTACACATAAATCTTTTAATTTTAATTTATTATTTAACGGTCAAGTCTGACCTTCCATCTACATCACAATTAATCACTTTCGGGTTTTTTCCTTAGACTGATTTTAGAATATGAAACAGAGTTTGTGCAACGATTCATCTAAAAAACATTAAAACTTAATGACCCACTCACAACGAATTTGCTTGTATTTCTCAAATGAAATCACAACTTTCAACGCACGAATTTACAAATTTTTTAAAAATAATTTTTATCTTATCACTTGTTGCAGTTTAGTAACCGCAGTTAATTAGCTATGCCGTCTCTCTCTCACCCTCTCTCTCTCTCTCACTCTCTTCTAAACCTCTCGCTTGTTTTGGTCTTAAATAAAAAAAAATAAATAAAGAAAAAAAAAACGAAAGTGCCAAATAAAATACCAAGACAGATTACATGTTATTAAAATTCTTAGAAAACTTGACAAAGTAAATACTTAAAAATAAGTTTCATTTTGGTCATCAGTTATATTTTATACTTCAACAAGTTCACAACTCAAATCAAAACAAATCACGTGGACGGACATTAGTGATAGTTGCACTTGGAAATCGAGAATATGAAAGTGTAGTCAGTCAGTCAGTCACTGCGTCATGTCGAAGCAAAAACGCGTTTGTATTATTGGTGCCGGTACCGCTGGACTATGTGCTGCAAAAAATGCACTCGAAAATGGCATGCATCCAATGGTATTCGAACAGAGAGCTGTCATTGGCGGTTTGTGGAATTATAGTGAGAAAGAAGACCACGATGAGTTTGATGAGAATGTGGCTAAAAGCGTTTTGTATGAAGGATTGCGGTGAGTAGAATAACATAAACACATACTTTATAAATGTACATAGAACATTCAAAGAATATCTTTATGCTTTGACAATATCACATTAGCACTAATTTTCCTAAAGAAGCTATGGGCTATTACGACTTCTCATATCCGTGTGAATCCGAGTCTGAAGAAAGTTTCGTCGAACCTTCAAAAGTGCTCAAGTTCTTACATTCCTATATAGAACACTTTCATTTGATGCCACATATTAAGTTGCAGCATCCAGTTATACGTGTGCGTCCACAAAATGATATATGGGAGGTAAGTGGGAGATATCATAAATATCTATGTTCAGTGTATGATATGTTTCGTATGAGAAAACTGATAAGAATAAATAAATAAATAAGAATGTTAGTTTTATGACGAAAACAAAAAATCTGCTGGTAAAAAAGCGTGAATGGTTTTTTTTTTTTAATTTTAACTTTTGTCTGTGACTGATGGTAAAGTGGAACTTTAATGCAAAACTTCAATCGGGTGAATCTCCGAAAAATGTAACAAAACATGTCTTATTTTGTCCCCAACTATTTTTTTTATTTTTACTATCTGAAGGTATAGAATCTGATGACCTTAATTTCTAGAAACTTTTTGAAAAAATAACATAAACTTTCAGGGTTGCCATATGTTTTTTTTTTAAGTTTCGCTTAAACAATAAATTTAAAAAATTTTAATAAAATTTTAGTCCAAAAATGCTTAAATAAACTTTTTAAAAAACCAACATAAATTTTAGAAATGCTACATGGCTGTTTTCGGAAATTTTGTTATAATCTTAATTTTTTTGTCTAAATTTATACATGATTTAAGCAAAACTCACAAAAAAAATATGTGGCAACACCGAAAGTTTATGTACTATTTTAAAAAAGTTTATCTGAACGTTTCTGAATCCAAAAATCTCAATTTGGTTTAAAAAGTAGGAATTATAAAAATTTATAAAATGTTCAAAAATAACGAAATGGCAACCCTTAAAATTGATGTTGGATTCTTAAAAAGTTTATTTAAGCGTTTTAAGGCTCAATTTTAATTTTTATTTTTAAAATAAATGGTTTTAGCAAAACCAACAAAAAACCGGATGGCAACACCAAAAGCTTTGTACAGCTTTAGAAAAGTTTATCTTAGCGTTTCTGAAACCAAAAATTTAAATTTAGTCAAAAAAAGTTAGAATAAAATAAGATTTTCAAAATAACCAGATGGCAACCCTAAAAATTTACGTTCGAGCGTCGCGAGGTTAATGGACAACCCCTAATAATAAAATGGAAAATTAGGTAAACAAGTCTAATGAATTAACCAACAAACAACAATGTCTCGTAAGAGAACCATTCTCACGGAGTAAATTTGACGGGATAGTGACAAAATGTTACAAAAAACAGTAATATCACAATGAAAATAGCAATTTCTTTTAAAAAAGTTAAATCTGGTCGATAGCCGCTCTAATTGTTTATTGATTTAATCATATAAAGATAAAAGAATATGTATATTATCGTAATATAAAAAAAAAAACTTACAGGGAGAATGACACACACTTGCGTTATTTACACAATTTTTAAACTTTTTTAAAAAAAAACCCACTAACACTCACGATCGAAAAAATAAAACTGACTGAGCTGAAATAGAACTGAGTCTATAGCATTTTAAAACTTTTGCTTATATAGGAGGTACCACGCCCTCTTGTTCGCCTTCATCTGGTTTTTGTTCAGAGCTAGCAATTAATATGTTAGTCATTGATTGAAATTTGGTTGGGTTGGCTCGAGAAAAGCTTTCAGTACAGGCTTTTTAAACTTTTGCTTACATGGGAGGTGCTACACCCTCTTGTCTGAGTTATTGCTCAGATTTTGCACTTACTGTTTTAAGTGTTTGAGTAAAATTTAGTTGGAAAAAAATCGCTTTCAGTATAAAATTTTGAAACTTTGGCTTGTATGAGAGGTGACACGCCCTCTTGTCCTTATTCGCCTGATTCTTGCTCAGAGCTTATACTTACTCCCCTTAATACATTTGCTTGCGTTATTGCAAGTAATGCTCTTAGTATTGCGTTTTGAATGCATTTTTTGTATGGGCAGTAGGCGCGTCCGTGGACAGATTACGCACATTTTCATTCCCACGAGCTAGCTTTTACAACGAAGGCTATGTTTAAAATATCATTGAATTATCTTGGTCAGTTTTCCCGTGAAACAAATTTCCACGCACAGCCAGACATGGCTATATTGACTTAGAATTTGAGGCTGATCAATAATATATGGGTGAATCTCATGAAATGCCGATAAAAACGCCTGTCCCACGGGTGTATACCGCGATTGCAGCAAAATCTCAACCATCCCACCATGACATTGTTTCAAAATTAACATTTTTAGTAATGTACATACATCCAGGAATCAAAAAGAAGTCCTGATAAAGTTTTATCGCATGAAAACCACTGAAAATGTCCCCTCCGTCATGGTCCTTTTGCCAATCATGCCTTTTACACGCTCGATTTAGCCAAATACAATATTCCACTGATGGTCTGCGTGTGGACATTTTTAGTTCCATAAGAACAAATGCTTTTTTCATAGAGCAAGCCCAATTCTGACCCTTCGATACTCGCTGGTTAGACATGGAGGGCTTCCGCGTCGGATTTTTTTCAAATCCATCAACACAGAAACCAAGCCCAACAGAGGAATTCTCTACAAATGTTCCCATATAAGTACTTGCTGCGGTCGAAACAAAATGACAAAAGTACGCGAAAAAAGTCGATGTCCCCAACGTACTGGTCGAAGTATTGGTGAGTAGTGGAATTTTTTTGGTGCATCATCATTATGGAATGAAGAGTCTGTCAAATTTAGCCGATTGTGCCCGGTAGCAATAGTTGACGATTTGCTATGTGTGCGTAATGCTCAAATTTTGAATTTTGATATTTTGTCACATATCCCCTTTTAAAAATGACAGATTCAAATGTCCCCTCCGACATGTGTCCTTTCCGTCATGATTTTGCTGTTGCAGATTATGGGAGGCGTCGTGTAGATTTCAGGTGTTTTTCAGACTACTTATGATCTAGATGATGGAATCCACCGGTTACTGGATCATTACAACGACTTTTGAAATTCAAATTTTCATATCCCAAAATTAAGGTATTTCGTGACATTCACCAGATACTTTTCTATGCCTGCCACGCCTGCGTTATAAACGGATTTCCAAAGTAAATATACCCTGGGTGTAGTGTATAAAAATTGTGATGCATAAAAAATTAGGCAAAACCCCTACACGGTGCTCTTGAACAGTCGATAGGTTTTTTGAATATGTGGAGAAAATCTATGAATGGGGTTTCATTTGTAATAGTTTAGTGGTCTGAAAAATGCAAACCCCGAAATCGTAGCTGATCATCCCCGCGAAATATCGCAAAAATATATATCCCATATAAAATAAAAAAAATTCAGAAAAAAAAACGCAACAAACAAATATAAAAATAGTTATTTTGAATGTATTTTGCAATGCTGAATCCGAATCCGGCCTTAGAATTGTATCTTATATGGCTTTTGAGATATCTAAGCCTAAACAAGGGAAAAAATCCGACGTTATGTTTTATTGTTGTGTTTTGGAGCTATATAACAGGACGTATATCCGTAAATTCTGATGCAGAAATGGAAAGCTTTAATTAATCTTCTAAACCTAATTCAAATAATGTCGATATCTTTATTTTTCTCGGAGATATCCTAACCTAAAAAGTTAAAAAAAGTGCTAAAAACGTGTTTTGTCATTATTTCAGTCTACGATATTTCAGAGAAAAATTAAGCTATTGACATAATTTAAATGCAGTTTTAAAGAAAAAGATTGCAGCTTTCATACTGAATCGAATTTTGCATATGAATGTTCTATATTCTAGTTATATAGCTTCAAAATATAGCAAAAACGGTCTTTTTTCCTTGTTTAGGCCAAGATATTTCAAAAACCGTATCAGATATAGCAGTTCTAAGGCCGGATTCAGATTCAACATTGCAAAATACATTCAACTTAACTATTTTTATACTTGTTTGTTGCGTTTTTTTCCGATTTTTTTTTTTTTTTTTTTTATATGGGATATGTATTTTTGCGATATTTTGCGGGGATGATCAGCTACGATTTCAGGGTTTGCATTTTCCAGATCACTAATTTAATACAAATAAAACCCCATTCACAGATTTTCTCCACATAGCCATAAAACCTATCGACTGTTCAAGAGCACCGTGCCTAAGAGAAGACGGAGACACTCCTGACAGTTTCCGAAAGTTTTCTTCAGAGTTTTCTTCAATCAAATTTTTTTTCAGGCCTTTCACTATCCATTTGTGCAATAAATTTGCTCAAAAAAATTTATCCTAAACCCCTGAGAGAGGTCGGGGACATTTTTGATAATTTCCAAAATTTTTCTACAACATTTTCATATCGATTCGTGAAATAATTTTTTTTTTTTTTTAAACGGATCCAAAACTTATGTTATGTTCTACCTATCCCTACCATAGTCGCTTTTATCGTAAGCGTTTTATAAGGTAAAATACTGTTTTTAGCCCCTAAAAATTTTACGTTATTAATGGATAGCCTCTTATGGGGAGCAATTTCAAGATTTGCTTATTTTTGCTTATAAAACGAGGGAAATAGTCGGCTAAAATCTTATGTAAGAAAAAAAAAGAGACAACATTTTTAATTTTTCGCATCGATTCATAGGTTATCGTAAAAGATGAAAAGAACAATAGAACAGAAACACGATATTTCGACTACGTAGTTGTCTGCAATGGACACTTTGCCGCACCATTGCATCCGAACATCAAGGGAATGGACAATTTTAGGGGTTCCCAAATACATAGTTATAAATATCGTAATGCTGAAGCATATAAAGGTAATACTGTATGTTTTAAAGTTTATTAAAAAACAAAAAAATAGTTCTCAAATTGTTTCATCTCCTTAGATAAAGTTGTGCTTATTATCGGCTATGGACCAAGTGGCATTGATATTTGTGCGCTTGTTGCCCTAGTGGCCAAAACGGTGCTCTTTAGTCATCATGTGCCAATTGAAGCAGTATTTCGCAGCGTTTCGAATGTCATTGTCAAACCAGATGTCAAGGAATTTACAGCTGATGGTGCAATTTTTCTAAATGACACAACAGAACAATTTGATTGCGTCATCTATTGCACTGGCTACACGACAGTTTTTCCATTCCTAAGCGTCGATTGTGGTATACACGTTGAGGATAATTACGTACAACCATTGTATAAACATTGTATTTGCATAACACATCCCAGCTTGGCCATTATAGGCTTACCCACTAAAATAAATCCATCGCATACCATTGATTTGCAATCACGTTTTGTCTTCAAATATTATTCGGGCAAACGTGATTTGCCTAGTCATGCGGAGATGTTGGCTGATACCGAACAAGATATGGCAGCACGTTGGGCACGTGGTCTAAAGAAATGTCGGGCTCATATGATGGGTGCTGTTGCGGTAAGTTCAAATGGTTTGTTTGTGAAGCTTTCGTTGCAATCTTCTTATCTATGCGTCTTTCTTTCTTCAGTTTCAGTATATGAAAGACTTAGCTGAAACGGCCGATATACCGAATATAAAACCTGTGCAACAGAAAATTCTACGCGCAGTTGGTAATACTCTTAAAGGACCGGTATTCGATTATGAAAGTTATAGGATGCAACGTTATCGTATTATTGATGATGATAATTTTGAAACGTTTTAAGCATTTTTTTAATAAAAATTAAAAAAGCTTTATAGTTTAAGAATAAAATTAATAACATTACTTGATTATTAAACCAATTATTATAATTTTTTCTAAGATAAAAAACAAATGTATTTGCCTTCGTTTTGGAATGAAATCTCTACGTTTTGAAATTATGTTTTTATCTTATCAGAGACTGCAATTCAGTAATCGCTGTCATTAAATGGGTATTATGTATTTCGTTTACACTCTCTAAAAGTATTTGTGTTAGTTCTATGATGATTGTAAAATATCATTGCCAAACAAATGAAAGAAACAAAAAAAAAAAAAGTTTAATGACAGATTATTCTCATATATACGTACACATAACCAAAAAAAAAACAAAAGTCTTAAAACTTAGGAACGAAATATTTTTGTGAGCAGTTAGATTTTAAACCTCCTTAAGTTCACACCAGATCGTAAGACATCGCGAGCGAAGTAAAATGTCTGATGGAAAACGCGTTTGCATCATTGGTGCCGGTCACGCAGGACTCTGTGCAGCAAAACATGCACTCGAAAATGGTATGCTGCCAAAAGTATTCGAACAGACAGCTGTGATAGGTGGTTTGTGGAATTATAGTGAGAAAAATGTACAAGATAAATCGGATGAGAATATGGTCAAGGTCAGCGCAATTTACGAGGGATTGCGGTGAGTCAAATTAAAACGTATAAGAAAATTTATAAGAAAAATGACAAAAGATTTTCGGCTCCAGTTTTTTTCTCCATTAAAGGACTAGGAAGAATATGTATGGGCATAACTGAAAATAATCTTCACTTATATGACCCAGGTTTTAAGAAACATTTTTTTCATGTTTAATAACCAAATGGGATGGAATATATTCCTAGACGCTTAAAAGTAAATTTCCAATAGGTGCACAAAAAAATTTCGAGGGTGTCAGGAAGACGTTTTATCTGAAAATTTTGGGAAAATCGAAGTTTCCGATAATATACGAGAAAGCACATATTACAGAAGTAGTAGATATGTTACGGGGCACCTTTCCAAATATTTTAGAGTAAAATTCAGAAAAATCGTATTTGGGTTGTGGCGACAGAATAAGTTAAAAAGCCTAAATCACTCATTACGGCCACATAACAGGTCCTAAAATTCTGAAAAAAAACAAGAAAATTCCTTGACAAAAAATAAATGGATTTTTTAAAGGAGGTTTTTTAATTTAAGCGCCCCCTACCGAGTAAAAACGCTACATTTTGGGTAAAAAATGCGATTATGGGCGATATGCGATTGAGCACACCATAGCGACGCATAAGGCAAGATAGCGGGATATCTAACGAATATTCTGAAGTAAAATTCAGAAAAATGGTATGTGGGTCGTGGCGACAGAATAGGTTTGAAAGTCTAAATCACTCATAACGCCCTAAATTTCTAAAAAAATTCAAGCAAATTCCTTGAAGAAAAATAAATCGTCTTTGTTTATGATGTTTTTTTAATTTAAGCCGAGCAAAAAACGAGGAACGCTAAATTTTGCATTCCGTCAAAAATCACGTGTTTTACCCAAAACTTAGCTTTTTTCGTTTTTCACTCGGCATGGGGGGCTTAAATCAAAAAAACATCCTAAACAAAGTCGATTTATAATTGGTCAAGGAATTTGCTCGAATTTTTTTTTTTAGAAATTTAGGGCCTGTTATATGAGCGTAATGAGTGATTTAGACTTTCTAACCCATTCTGTCAATAGATATCCCGCTATCTTGCCCATAACATATCCACTACTTCCAAAATATGCGCTCTCCCGACACCCTCTCGGCTCAAAATTTTTTTTGTTCACCTATCGGAAATTTCAGTTAATATGTCTAGGAATATATTCCACCACATTTGGTTATTGAACATGAAAAAAAAAAATTCTTAAAAACTGGGTCATATAAGAGGAGATTATTTTCTGATATGACGATATACATTAAGGTGGAGCGCAGCTGTATGAAGCCGTATCTCAGTTCCTACCTCAAGTTTCTATATTAATGTGCCACCCCTAACGTCAGAAATTAAAGCTCGCAAAAAATCATTAAACTTTTGCAAAGGAAGTATTTCAATTACTCCAAAAGGAATATTTTAAAAAATATTTTTTTTTTTTTTTTTGCCGAAGATAGGTGTCTAGATCTTACCAGAAAAAAAAGTCTGCCTTACTGCCTCTAAAACGATGTATTTTTGCAAGAAAAATCAGAAATTTTTTTTTTATCGTCCACTAACGTTTTTCATCATACTTATCTTCGGCATTTACATTTCGATTTTAAAGTATGATATGTCAATATTTATGCCTTGAGAAGACCAATGTTTTTGCTCCGAAAATCATTGACATCAAGTGCCGCGTTCTAGCACTTACCCATCGGATTTCAGTTCCTACTATCCGAATGCACCACTCTTATCTCAGAAAATTAAAGCTCGCAAAAAAACATTAAACTTTTTTTAAGGAAGTATTTCCATTACTCCATAAAAAATATTTTAAATTATTATTAAATATTTAAATTTTTTGAGTTTAGAGTGGTACATTAGGATAGTAGGAACTAAGATCTGATGGGTAAATACTAGAACGCGGCACTTGACGTCAATGATCTCTGAAGCAAAAACAATGGTCTTCTCGATTCATAAATATTGATAAATCATATTATCATATTTTGATATGCGCGACCTCTACGTTCGGTAGAAAAAAAAATTCCGAATATTCTCGCAAAAATACATCGTTTTAGAGGCGGTACGGCGGACTTTTTTTGCCTTTAAGGCGATTCGGTGCACTGCGCACGGCCCCGGGAATGACTGTATATATGGAGCTTTTTGAAAGGGGCTCTGTAAAAGCATTCAAACCTTGTCTGGAATATCTCAGAACCATTTTTAATATTTGAAAAATTTGATTTAAATAATAACAACTACAAATTTTTTGATAATTTTTAAACTTGGACCAGTCTAATATATGAGTATGTTTGTATATATAGTTCAAATGACTTAAAAGACTTAAAACTTTTGTAAATGTATTAAGTAATTTTACTTTAACAATATTAACAGCACCAATTTTCCAAAAGAAGCTATGGGTTTTTACGATTTTTCATACCCATATGAATCAGAGTCGGAAGAAAGCTTTGTAGGACCATCAAAGGTGATTAACTTCCTGCAAGCCTATGTGGAACATTTTAAATTAATGCCATACATTAACTTGCAACACCTTGTAATACGAGTACGCCCAAAAAATGATAATTGGGAGGTTAGTATAGAATATCATAACTGTAGAAAAATATGCAAATAAAATTTTCAATTTAAAGCCAAGAAGTTCCGGTACTGGCGCGATAATATGTATTTCAATTTTATAATTGACCAATACTTTACTTGGTAAATTTGCTTATTTTTCTAAGGCAGACTTAACCTCTAAGAATATTACCCAAATTATTCTAATATATTTAACATAGGTTATTGTAAAAGATCTGGCGCACAATGCATATGAAACACATTATTTTGACTATGTATTGCTCTGCAATGGACACTATTCCTCACCAAAGTACCCGGTAATTAAAGGCATGAACCTGTTTAAAGGCCACCAAACGCATAGCCATAAATATCGCAATGCTGAGGCCTATAAAGGTAATAATACTTCATATTTTCAAATTTAATGGGCTCACCCATTTTTATCACATCAGATAAAGTTGTGCTAACTATAGGCACTGGACCAAGTGGCATTGATATTTGTGCGCTTGTTGCCGAAGTGGCCAAAAGTGTGGTCTTTAGTCATCACGCCAAATATCCACCAGTATTTAGCACCGTTTCAAATGTAACATTCAAACCAGATGTCAAGGAATTCACAGAGGATGGTGCAATATTTCAAGACGACACCACAGCTCAATTTGATTGCGTCATTTACTGCACTGGCTATAAGACAGTTTTTTCATTCTTAAGCGTCGATTGTGGTATACACGTTGAGGATAATTACGTACAACCATTGTATAAACATTGTATTTGCATAACACATCCCAGTTTGGCCATTATAGGTTTACCTTCCAGAATAAGTCCATCACAAGTCATCGATCTGCAATTACGTTTTATATTCAAATACTATACGAATCAGCGAGAATTGCCCAGCTGCGTAGAGATGTTGGCTGATACTGCGCAAGATATGGAAGCACGTTGGGCACGTGGTTTGACCAAACATCATGCTCATTCGATGGGTCCCGCGTTGGTAAGTTTCATTAGGGTATTTTGATTAGAATATGTCACTTTCATAAGCTTAATTTTAGTTTCAGTATGCGCAAGATTTGGCTGATACTGCCGGTGTACCAAATCAGAAGCCTGTACAATTGAAAATTTTGCGCGACGTTGGTAAAGCCCTTCACGGTCCGGAATTCGATTATGAAAAATATCGAAAGTTGCGTTATCGTATAATTGATGATGAAAACTATGAAACATTTTAAATTTCTATTAAAAATTAAATAAAATTTATCGTAAGCCGCTGAAGCTATTAAATTTAATTTGTAGTTTTCTAAATAAAAATCAAGAAAGAAGATTCGTCACACTCTTTCGACGAGGATTATGATGCTGAATCCAAATCCGAGTGCAAAAAATAATTTTCTTGTCAGTTTTGAGGTTATAAAGTTAGGAAAGGTAATATTTAGCCAGAAAACTTGATTATCAGGATCGTATCAAGTAAAACAATTTGAATTTATTGTTACAATTTGACGATGCGATTTTTTGACAGTATACCAAGCTTGCAATATATGTCAGAAAGGGTCGAAATTTAGATTCATCTCAGCAGTGTCTCTTAAAAACAATAATATTCACTTCCAAAAATTGATTTTTTTACGTTTTTCCATTATGCGGTCAGAAAAACAAATCTTACGATAAACTGTATAAGGCGATTTCTTCCAGAATTTTTTGAGGCATTTTAAATATTTTCAAAAATAGCCCTTAAAAAAAATTTGGTAAGGTAATATCAAAAAACGCTTTCAATACAGCATTTTTAAGCTTTTGCTTATATGGAAGGTGCCACGCCTTCTTGTCCCAATTCATCTAGTTTTCGCTCAGACGTTGTACTTTTTAACTCTGGTATTTATGGGTATTTTTCTTGCGTTATCACAAAAATTGCTCTGAACATTGCATTTTGAATACATATCTTGTATTGGTGGTGGGCGTCTCCGTTGACTTATTTCACTTATTTTAAATCCCAGGAGTTAACTTATACAACGAAGTCACTGTGCCAAATTTCAATGAATTCCCTTGCTTAATTTTTCCGTGAAAAATATTTCCACAGACAAACACCCAGCCAGCCAGACTGACGGACATGGCTATAGTGACTCAGGAGGTGACGCTGATCAAGAATATTCCGTCAACTGAAGTGCAAAATGGCGAAACATCATTTTGAATTCTTTCAAAGGCGTAGCGAAAAACTTCTTAAACTTAAAATGTTTTAGATTTTAAAGCTGGTATTGCTTTATACCGATTTTATTTTAGGTTATACTTGCCGAAACTGGCTTTAAAATCAAAAAAATTTGAAGTTTTAGACTGTTTTCGCAACGCTTTTGAAAAAATTTAACAGTATGTTACGCTTTTTTGCATTTCAGCTGACGATATATACTTTTCTATACCTATAACGCATCCTTCTCTGTGTTACAAACGGAAGGAAAAAGTGAAGATATCCTGGATGCAGGATATATAAATGTATAGTTTTTTAACACCAAAATTTTTGCACGAATGTACTCTTTATTTTTGAAGCATATTCGGGTATCCATTCTGTTAACCCATACCGGCTCGGTACCCGATTCCGTTGAAATTTTTTTGTGAATTTTAGAACACAAGATAGTTTGAGCCCAGTCAAGAAAAATCCGCTGGAATTTTTTTGATATCTCAAACTGTTTTCGAGTTACGGTTGGGATAGTTTTCTACCCCTTGGGCCATTATACATACTCAAATCGGAACAAAACTGGTATTTGTAAAGTTTTTGCAAGTTTATTTGGAAAAATTTTAAATTTTCATTGATACGTCATTTCAAATGTTGTTCTATGATCAATGGAACCCACTTACCTGATAACCACTTAGTTCAATTAGCTCACATTTATATTCCAGTGGCCAGTGACTACGCGACCAGGTGACCACATTGGGTCATTAGTAAGAAGAAACTGAACTAAACCGATATATTGTTTGAAACACTATTTTATGTTTTATGGATCCCATTTGTATTCATTGGAATCCATTCATGTTCCAGTGGTTCATTATCAGGTAAAAGTGGCCACATTGGGCTCTTAGTATGAAAAGTCCTTAATTTCAAAGACAAAATTCCGAGACTAGAAAAAAAAAACTACACTAAACTGATACACTGTTTCAAACATTGTTTTATATCCTGAGGATCCCATTTGGTTTCATCGAAACCTATGAATGATCCTGCAATCCATGACCAGGTGACCAAATGGCCATATTGCTCACTTCAAAGCTAAATGCTCAAGACACAGCTACTTTTCTCTTTAAAACAAGAATAGGTATCTCCGAATTCTGCCGTGATATAACAAAACTGGATACAGCATCGTTTTAAGCATGTCAAAAACCTTTAGAATTCGAAATCAGAATATATATTCCTCACAAAATATGGCATTCTTTTCAAAAAACGCCGAAATTATCGGAAATGTTTATACACATTGGCACAAGGAGTAGAAAACTATCCCAGCAATTTTGACATTGGATATCTCAGACATGGCTATCCCGATTTGAATTATTTTTAGCATACATGAAACAAGTGCAGATGTTATCATTTTAATATTAAAATATTTTTAGCTTTTTTTTAATAAAATGGTCTTCTTGTTATGATAGCCAACATTCCAAAGATCAGATACGTATTAACAAATAATTTTTAGAGTTTCTACTTACTTAGAAATCCCTATTTTAGTTAAGGGGTAGAAAACTAACCTTCTGGGCCAATATGGGTTGAGAAAAAAATGTTTTGAGCAAAGGAAAAAGTTTTTTTTTTAAAGGTCAACTGAAATGCGTTTGTCTTGAAAATATTCGAGAGAAAGTTGAAGGCACTAGCTAATCACCGTGATAACTTTAATGTGAAATATCGAACTAATATGCATACTTTTCATATACAATATTTCAGCTAACCGGTGAAATTTTTAGGTGTCAGGAAAAAAATTTCATTTACGAATTTCCCTTGGACTGAAGAGTGAAATTCGGATTGTTATGTTACCTATAAAAACAAGAGCTATATGAAGTAACTTTATAAAAATTGAAGAAAAGAAAATGAGGAACTCTTTGATTTTCATAAATAAATGACCTTTATGATAACTATGTCACGCATCAAAAACTTAAATTAAAGAGCACAATGTTATATCACATAATTCCTCTTCAACAAGCTCGACTTTCGTCAGACAACACTCTTCCAGAACACACAAAAAAAAAAAAAGAAAAAAAAACAAACCATCACCCCTTCCAAAATCAAAAAACGAACAAATAATGCAACCTCCAAATATCAATGACCTATTCCAGCTGAAGTAAACAAATAAATAAAAAAACGCCACGAAAGACGAAAACTAAGAGGGAACTTCATTTCCAAAGTACGCGCACAAACAAAAACCTAAGTAATTCATCATGTTCGCCTGAATTTGGAGCACTCATATTGGAACTCCTCTAATTTATGCAACGCCACGGACCGACGCCTGTCGTTGTGTTATTATAGGATTGTTTCATATTGTAAACTATTTCATTTCGTTCTTTCTTTGTTACATTTGCTTCCTCTTTGGGTATTGACAGTTTACATAATGTAATGTTCCCTATTTAGTGTACGTACCTACTCCTTTTGTACACAAATTGAACAATACAATTTGTAATGTTGAATCATTGCCTCGGGCACAGAGTCAGCTACTGCTGCGCTAATTAGGTGTGATATATTTAATAGGCGTGTAATTTACAATCGCCAGAAATGAACTTCGTCTTCATCATCTTCATCGATGGATGGATGCATCGACATTTCAACTTCGAGCTCAATGCATTCTACTTAGATAGGTAGCTGCCTTTGATTTGTTTGCTTGCATTGCTTTGCTTTGAAATGCTGTGTTTTGTTATCATCGAATATTTATTTATTTAAGAGAACGGAGGGATGGGGGTGGAGTATGTGTGCTGAGTGTGAAATTGTAAATTATCAAGTTCACATATTGATCGATCGAATGTGCCGCGCGCCTATATCAAAAGTTGTGTTAAAAGATGATTTATACTAAAAGGTTCATTGCACTGATATGATAATGTAATGCAATAGTGTTCATAAGTGTTTTATGGTAATTGATGGAACGTAAGGGTACCTATTATGATTTAAAAGTAATTGTTGCACCGATTACTTGTTCAATTAAGAAGCAATAAATATCGATACGTCCAACGTAAAAGTTGGTAACTCCAAAATCGTAGTTTTTAGTTATGATCATTTTTGCATTGTTTTCGTTAAAACAAGAAAACCAAAAACAAAAATTTATTAAATACTTTGGAAATTTGTAGTCCAAATAAAGGTTTTTCGACTATTAAATCGTTGTCTATATTCCAAATTGTTTTACAGAGATATTAACAATTTCAACTTATAGTTTGGATAAAAACGAATACATATGTGTTGTAACTCCAGTTATAACTTATGTTCTGTTTTAGCAACCTAGTGTTCCATGAGAAAAGTTGGTAACTTAACTTGCCAACTACCATCAAAAAATATTCTACGGACATTACGTTGGTATGTAGGAATTGCAACCACTGATTTTTAATACCTTTGTATATTAAGTTACCAACGCAATTTGTCATTTTTGTCCAGTGCATAAATTATCAACTTAAGTTGCCAACTAAATATACTTAAATATACTTAACTAAAATATACTTAGGTTGTAACTTCAAAAATTGCTTCCAGCTCTTCAAATTTCAAGTTAGAGGTACCAAAATTTGACAAAAGATAGAATACAATACGCAGATTTCGAAAATCATTGCCCCGTAAAAAGTTGGTAACTTGAGTTACAAACTTTTACGTTGGATTAATCGATATGTAAATATCTGTTGAATTCTGCTAAATGTGTGCCTTATTTTATTCTGAAGAACAAATATCCTTGATATTGGCGTAGTGGTGTCAAAAAATTACTGGTTGATGGGATAATTGCATCGAGTACAATTTGAAACACAGAAATGTGGCACTTTCTTCGACTTTATGCTCTTGTAACAACACAGTGATTGCCCGATCCACAAAAGGTAAAGTGTGTCTAAAGTATTCCAATATCTGCACTCTAAATAAAATTGTGCGAAACTCCATACGAACTATGTTAAAAGGGCTAAACATAATACTGTGTGAAAAATTTTCTTCTCAGCAATGTGTATAATTTTCTCAGGATATTTGTTTGAAATGTTACTCGCATACATCGATGGCACTCTCACTTCAGAGTAAAGTTTACACATATTTTGTATAAAATTTTTACAAAGTACTTTTTGGCTTCCTTTTTACACAGGTAGTTTGTTTGAAATTTCACACAATTTTATTTATAGTGTATAAGCAAAAAAAATGTGCAGGTACTCCTACTACCAAAGGGACGGTGTTCAAATAACATATCTTAATAGGACGGCGTAGGGTACCCTTTTTTTACTGAAATCAATAGTCCTAAATCTCATAAGTAAAATGATATGCTTTTTAAAATGGGTTATTAGATAGTTTTCATAGATCTTTTGACGAAAGTAAAAAAAAAAGTAAATGAAACAAAAATCAAAATAGCCATTTTTGATGTATTTGTCAGTGTTGATTCCGAATCCGGTCTCAAACTCAGCACTTAAATTTAAATCTTTCTACACTCGGATAGGGTACCAGCATGCCTCGATAGAAGTTTCTATCCATCCGTCGTAGTGTGCATCACAGACCGTGCTTCTCCGTCACTGGTCCGGGGTCTCCGGAATGTCCGTCGTGGAATGCATCACCGTCCATGTCGCTCCATCATTTGTCCTCAAAATGTGTCTTATGGTTATTAATTATAAGTCCCAGTCCAGTCTTCAAGTGTCCTCATCGTTGAAAAAGACTTAAGTCGCTAGATGTTGAAAATAAGAGAAGATCACTTCTTACCTGTGTGACGATCACCAACAGAAAGAAAGTATCTCCAACTGCAAATACCTTCATTGCCTTCATTAAATGGTGGCAGCCCGCCCCCTGCGTGAAATTCTGAAGTAAGTGTTCGTTGGGTTGCGTTTAGAATTCTTTGTTGGCGCGATATTCAGTTGTTTGTATACTTAGTTGGCCGACAGTTTAACATGCGCAATTTATTCGCATACTCGCTTAGCTAAAGCAGTCCTTGCTGATTTCTTAAGATTAAGCTGGCAAAGGGTGAAATAATTATGTCTAAACATGAAACTAAGTGCTAAATCTAATCAATTCGAACTGAAATCACCCGTCATTGTCTTCATCGTTTTAAGGGAAATGTTGACTATAGAATAAATTGATTGAAAAAATTTTTTTTTTGGAATTTCTGCGGTTACGCCCAAAAATTACGATCTCAAAAACGGGTCATACGTTATTTCAAATTTTCCGTCTTGAATCAAGGTATATAAAATTGGAACTTAAAAGTAACGACTTATTGTTCTATTGGCTAAAATAACTTCTAAAAACCTTATTTCGAAATTTCACCCTTACTCTAAATCTTAATATTGTCCAAGGTCATCATATACGCAAAAAACAGTTTTCTCAAATATCTTAACCCATTACATCATGTTCTCATGGCTCTTCTTTGACCTCCTTATGTAAACAACTTGGTTGAAATGGGTTAAAGTGTTCAACAAAAATATTCTACAAAAAATTTCAGTAGGGGTCACGAAAGACAAGAAATGCTTAAAAGATAATAAAAGTACGTACAAAATGTAATAAAATGCAAAAAATGGGGAGCGAAAAAAGCCAGTAGCATTTCTTCTACTACTATTATTTGCTGATGCAAAGATGATGAGTCCAACGTCCTTTCATTCTTCAATTGATGAGATACAACAAATAAAAGCTTCACACCTATCTAAACTTGCGCAATGTTGGCTTAAATCTGCTTCTTCATTGTCCACTCTTATGCAGTACACGTTGCAGTATGGAATAAAAAACACCCAAAAGGAAAAGAAGTGCTTCAAAAACTCTTCTTCCTTTATCATTGCATGACATAGGATGCAAGCGCTCTTAATCTTACCGAAGCCTTACGTAAAAAGGCCTTTTGAAGCGCTTATTTGTAATGTTGCGGAAATCGTTTTTTCAATAAAATTAAAAAAAAAAAGAAAACTAGTAAGGGTGTAACCTTTGGCCTGGCCAAACATTAAATACCCTACACTACAGTATTTTTAAAATTTTGCTTATATGGGAGGTGCCATGTTCTTTTGTCCGATTTTCTCCAGTTTTTGCTTAAAGCTTGCATTTATAATTCTTAGAGTCTGAGTAACATTTAGTTCGAATATCGCAAAAAACGCTTTCATGACTGTGTGTTATGCTTATATGGGAGATGCCACGCCCTCTTGTCCGAAATTGCCCAGTTTTTTTCAGAGCTTGCGCTTACGATTTGTAGTATTTATATGTTTTTTGTTGCATTGTCGTGAAAAAATACTTCTATTATTATTATTCAAAGACTCTGGATTGTGCAGCCTCTTTCCCTGTCAGAACAGTTCTAGACTATCTATAAATCGTTTCACTGCCGTGGGATTAATTTTACCTAAGTCATTTGGATTTAAAATTTCGGCACCTAGGTATCTTACTCTGCGTCTCACCGCAGCGGGGCAAGTACATAGTATATGTTCCGCTATTTCCGAGTCCTCTAAGCAGAGTCTACAGGAATCATCGTCTACCAAACCCATCATTTTTAGGTGATAATTGAGTTTACAGTGACCTGCCATTATTTCGCTGTACGTTTTTATATCTTTTCTACTGAGATTTAAAACATCTTCTACCTCAATACGTCTTGGATCGATCAGCCGCATACCTTCTTTGGCTCGCAAGTGATCAAAGAGGCTTTCTTTTTCCCATTCCCGTATTAAGTTATTTTTAAAATAGTTGTTTACTGCGCAGAAGGGTTCTGTGGCTATGAAAGTATTGAGTACGCTCCTCTTGGCCAAGCAGTCTGCCCTTTGTTGCCTTCATGCCCCTCGTGCCCTGGTATCCAAACTATAGTAACTTCATTCCTCCTGGATAGAGCTTTAAGAAGTTCGAAACACTCCCAGACATGTTTGGAGTGCATTGAAAAAGCCATTAGTGATTTGAGAGTTGCTTGGCTGTCCGAATAAATGTATATGTCGGTGCCAGAAGTGCCCCTTCTTAGACATTCTATAGCGCACAACTCTAAAGCGTGGACCTCCGCCTGAAAAATGGAAACTGTTTTTTCCATTGCAACTGCTTTCTGGAATCTTGGTCCCACAACTCCAGCTCCTACGCTGCCATCTTCCGTCTTGGACCCATCTGTGAACAGTTATGGTGAGCCCTGTTTTACATTTATGTCCTTCCACCTCCACTCAGCGCTGTCATTGATTACCACTTTGAATTTTCTAGAGAAAACAAACTTTTTACTTAACTTATCGGAGACCGAAAGACGTGGTGTGTCCCAGAAAACATCCAAGATTTTAAAATGTCCTGTTAGATTGCCTTCTTTAAGTTGTTGTAAATGAGGTAGTCAGAGAGCAGCACAGGCTGCTTCCAAAAAATACTCTTAAAGTTGCATATTGAATATAATTTTTGTACGGGCGGAAGGCGCCTCCGTTGACCGATTTCGATAATTTTCAATCCCACTAGCTAACTTTGATGACGGAGGCAGAGTATCAAATTGCATTGAATTATCTTGCTCAGTTTTCCCAAAAAATTATTTCCACGCACACCCAGCCAGACAGACGAACGTAGCTACATCGACTTAGGAGGTAACTCTGATCAAGAATATATATACTTTTCCATATCTGCCACGCCTCCTTCTCTGCGTTACAAACGGAAGGACAAAGTTAATATACTGGGTGTGGGGTATAAAAACTGGCAGCACCAAGATTTTAATCCTCGACCGTCCGTGTGATAGATAGAAACAGATTATTTCTACTTACATTTACCAACTCGTTAGACCGCTACACCAATTCCCGATGATATAAAGAGGTATTAAATTCGTATATTAAGCAAATGTCGTCCAAACAGAATTTGACATTCGAATGCTTTCTACAGCCTTACATAGAATCATTGCGTAATCAGTTTCAATTCAATTAAACAAAAGTAAATGAATGAGAGAAAGGAAAATAGAAAATTGAAGTATAAAAATTTTAAATAAAATATATTTTAATAAAAAAAAAAGAAAATAAAGCAAAAAAAAAAAAATCACCCGCACTGGGTTCGAACCCATGTTGTTCTTACTGCAGCTTTACAAAAAATCATTGTGTAAGTGCTTCTAAAATTTTTCTCTCTTGGGTAATTTTACATTTCTTTTTGCAATTGCAGCTCAACTCATCATGACAGCCAAGTCATCGGCACCAAAGTGTTTTAACTGCAACATATCCTCGACATTATGTGAGTCACGTAACAAAGCGCTGTCAATGACGCTGAAAAAACACAAGAAAAAACCGAGAAAATTGCAGACTACACAATTTTGCCACAAACAAACAAAAAAGTGGACCGTTGGTGATGTAGCTTTTAAGATGCTTAAGTAACTATGGCTACAACCAACAATATGTTGCCAGCTTTTCATTGCATCTCTATCCCTTCCTGCTGCGGTATATCTATTGAATAATAGCTCGTAAGCTCGTATTATTTGACAGCCAATACAAAATTACTTTTAAACTGTTAACGTGTTGCTTTTGTTAAAGATCTGCCTGTGATATGTTTTGCCAAGGCATGTGATATTTTTACTGCATTGTTGTCGACTTTACTACACGTCACACACACACAACAAAGCCAGACAGATTTGACCCAGTTATGAGATGGGCTTATGAGTGGACGGTTTGGTTATTCGGATTAAAGATAAAGCATATGTTGCTAGGACAATTAATTTTTAGTATTTATCGTAAGCATTTAAATAAAATCAAAAGGAAATATCATCACACAGACGTTAGAAGGAGCTTAATATTTATCACAAGCAAAGAAGAAAAAAATCTCGAATTGAAATAATCTCCCAAATGAATTGCCTTAATATTAAATTCAATTTCACTTCCAAGTAATAAGAAATCCTTAAAATCATCTCTCTTAGGAAACTATAACAACACCAAACACTTAAAAAGGTCAACTGTCGCAGTAAAGTTTAAGTCATCAACTTTTTTTTTTAGTTTGCTTAAGCACCATGTCCTTTCTTATAACTAAAGTCATCAAGTTAAGCCATGTCAACAATCTCCTTGAACTTATGTCCAGTACATGATGTAATTCATTGCTCAAACTCGTCAACTTCTAGCTGGCAACTTTTGTACGAACGAAGAAGAAAAAGAAAAATATAATTTTTTAATAAAATTATTACTATGGAGGAAATCTGTCAAAGTTTCAGTGCCACAGCACCAAGAAAAGAAGAAAAAACCAAAAGCAAGAAATAAACGAATGAAGAAAACTTAAAAGTAAGAAAAAACTTTTTCTCCAAAAATAGCACACTCTGAAACAGGTGTCAGTTGAGATTTCATGAAATTTGCTTCATTTATAACAGCACCAGATTAAATACACCATCCAACAACCAGACAACAGACCAGACCAGTTCAACTATGTTGAGTGACCTCACAAGGATATCACAAGAAGTGGGTAAAACTATTTGTAGAAACCTGTGGCATTAAGCCAACTGCATGCTTATAGAAAAAAATAAATATGATTTTTAGGGGAGCAGTGGGTTGTTGTTGCGCTTTTTGTTTTATACAAATTCATTTGCAGATATTCAGAAGAATTACTTTACAATAAAACACATGCAAAATAAATGTTGGTGAGATAATAGGAAATAATCGAAATTTTAGTTTAATTTTAAAACTAAAAATTATATATAGAACAATTCCAAAAAGTTTATTAATTTTAAACTATTTTGGAATAAATTTCATACTTTTTTGGAATAAATTTCAAACTTTTTTGGAAAAAAAATGGAATTTAACAACAAGTTTTAAAATCAATACTAAATAAAGTGAATCAAAAGCAAGAAAAGTTAACTATCACTTTTTTCACTTGTGCCACATTTGTCGAGAAGATAGATCTGGATAGCTGAAAAACGATAAATCCATGACGGCAAATCGCAAACAATGAAAATAGTGGTCCTATGCGTACTAGAGATTATCCTTTACAAAAAAATAAAAGGGCCTTCTACTCCGAAGTAATACTACCATATTTCCGGGGTAGAAAATAGGTTCTTTGAAGATGAGGGGGAAGTTTTTTTAGTATACAGCACATATCAATTAGACAACGGTCTTCTGAAATGCTTGGGTATTCCAAAGATGCCTTCACCATTTTGCTATTTTCTCACTCACAAATAATAGTTTTCTTTGACCTTAGAATTTCACGAGAACAGTTTCACTTAAGGTTATACTTGGTCAGATTTTAATTATAGAAGGTACCCAAAAACTAAGTCGGAAGAAAATGTGGTCTGATTTCGAAATTTTTTGGACTGAGCTGAGACGTCATCTTTATGAATTGAGGAGTGGCCGTACCAAACGGCCTAAGTACCATTTCAAGCAAAAGTAGTGTCTAAATATGAAACGGGTGGCATTTTGTTAGAAATTAATAAAATTGTTTTCTGTTTTCACTAAAAATTTTTTCAGTAGTGTGAAATTGATGTCATTATGTTTAAAAAATTATAACAGTCAAATAACAGACTATTAGGCACATAAAAAGTATGACATTACTCTTGCCTCGAAATGGTACTTAGGCCCTTCGGTGCGGCCACTCCTCAATTGCTCGGCAACACTTGACAACGGCCAAAATGTATTATTTTGAACACAAAAATGTAGTATTTTTTTATATTTCTGAGGCCGTTCAAAAATTTTTATTTTTTACCGTATGTATCGTTAAATGCCTTTCTTCTGAATAAAAAATCATTTTTCCGACCTCGTTATTGAAAACATAAAAAATCGATTTTTGAAACCGAATATTAGGGTAAAGGCGGGAGATGTGGCACCACTGGGTGATATGGCACCTAGTATGAGAAATAACGGCAAGCAGGCCTGACGAGAGGGGGGGGGGTAAGGGGCGGATTCCCCCCAGGCCCGAAGTTTTTTGGAGGGCCCGGATTTAAGCAGAAACAAAATCTTCATAAATAAAATTTATAGTAGTATTTTGCAAGCTTGCGAAATGATATTTACGCTCAACTAGAGGAAACGGGCCCAACCAATGCACACGAAACAAGCACTTGAGAAAAAGCCCGGGCCCGCAAATTTTTTTTTTTTTTTTTTTTTTCAAACGAGAAAAAACAAAGGTGATACCATTGCCTGCTAACTTTTTGGACAAATCTAATAAGTTTTTTTGTTTGACTTTACTTACTCCATTTTCATTCTAAACACTTCACATAGACATAATTTTCCATATTTTTATTTAATAACAGAATTCTTTCCAAGTTCGTGCTTCTAAACTTTCGTGTGATTTACGAGTCCTCACGGGCCTCTAAATTAAGGGCTTTTGTGATTAGGTACGGGCTCGCATGAAAATCGATTTCAGAGCCCGAGCCCATCGCTGCACTATGCTTTTTTTGGACTAAAAAGTGCACACAAAAATAATTCACTACAAGGACCCTTTTTTTTAAAAAAAATCAAATGCAAAACTAACGGTTTTACATTGAGCTATCTGAAAAGATGCCTGCTTTTTCTAGCATTCACAAATAAGGGACAGAGGTCGAAATCTCATAAATTTAAAAAAAAAACGGTTTTTCTGTTTAAAAATTAAACGCAGGAGTGAATTAATTTATGTGCATTCAATCAAATCAATTAAGATGAAATTAAATCAAAGTGAAAATGGGCTGTGCCACGCCCCAAAAACAAATTCTTTATATCTCCGAAACTATTGGACGCAGATAGATAAGATTCGATATATTTGTAACAGGCACAAAGAGAAATAATATCCACTAAAAAAGTGGGCGGTGCCACGCCCTACAAATATAAAACTTATCATATCTCCGAAACTATTTGAGATACAGCAATGAATTTCGGTATATACATATGTATATAAAGAGTAGTGAGTCAAATAATATTTGCTGAAAAAAAGGGCGGTACCACACCCAACAATGAACATATCCTTATTAATTGAAACTCTGTTCTACAGGAAACAAGTTCATTCATGTAGCATTGCCTGTGGGCGTGGTGCCACATATTTTTTCACCAGACATTATTTGTCTTGATGACTTTTGTATATAAACCGAATTTCATCCACATGGGTAAAATAGTTTCGAAGATATGGTGTGTTTTATATTTTTGGGGCGTGGCACTGTAATAAATGTAAACATTGCTTAACACTGAATTATAATAACGCCACTCAACACTAGGCATCTGTCATAAATACCATTTTTTAAAAATTTATGAGATTTCGACCTCTGTCCCTAGTTTGTGGATCACATGCTAGAAAAAGCGGGCATCTTGTCAGATAGCTCAATGTATAACCTTTAATTTTGCTTTTGATTTTTTTTTTTTAAAAAGGGTCCTTGTAGTGAATTATTTTTGTGTGCACTTTTTAGTCCAAAAAAAAACCATAGTGCGCTGGTGAGTAGAGCCCTACGGGTCATGATTAAAACTAGAACCAACGCCCATCTTTGCTCTCAACTAAAAAAAAATAAAACTTATAAAATTAATAACCTTTTACACGCTACATAACTTAAATTTTAAGGTACAGAATCCTGCCTTCAGGAAAATATTATTTGTTGAAAGGAAAATTATACAAGATAATTTTATAGCTCATTTTGAAGACAAAATCAGTATTTTGAGAACAGATCCATACCCCAAAAACTGGTATGTAATTTTAATTACGTTTTTCTTTTTAATTACAACATAGGATTTCCAGAGCAAATATTTCGCCACTTGAAATTTACAAAAAATCTATTTCTAGTCATGAAAATTTTCTTAAAAAATTTTTATTTTTGTTCCAAAACAGTATCAAGTTTAATATTTGGACCGAAATCTCCTAAGGATATAATTTTAGCATAGTTATACTCTACAAAAGTTGATTTAATGAAATCTCCGAAAGAAACCAATGGTCTCGAAGTTCGGGCAGTTAAAATGATTTGGCTTTTTTTAGTATATTTTTCAAGCATTGATCGAAGACCGGCCGAAATCTTATTTTTGACTTTTATTTTATGAATATGGGCGGGAAGCAAACAAAATCACAAATTTGCACATTTCACGTATCTCTTGGGCATCCTGTGGGTTAGTATCGAATAAAAAAAAAAGCTAGTAGTGGGGCCCGGTATATAATTACCCCCGGGCCCGGATTTTCTCTCCACGCCCCTGACGGCAAGGATTCAAACGTCTCCCGAAAATGTGGTCCAGCAGAAAACAAAAATTTGAAAAGAAAAACACAACCAAACAAGAAAACTTATGAACGCAAGTTTGTAACTAACTATGCTTTTTCCGATGAAGCTGATGAAAATTTTGTACTTCAAGATGAATTTGATGGACCTGGAGATTTAGGCGAAAATGAATGCGTTGGATGCGGTGAAGAACATGGACAAACCACTAAAAAAGACGATTGGATCCAATGCGTAATGTGCTGTATGTGGTTACATGAAACATGTACATCATTTGTGCACACATGCAACAATTGTGGCAACAAAAGCTTGAAATCTACTAAGGGTGCCAAATCACCCATGATAGGGTGCCATATCGGGTGATTTAGCGCTTTATAGCATTTTTTTATAATGAAGAAAAAACATATTTGCAATAATTTCACAGGCCCACAAAAAAAAGCACCCTGCGCGAAATATCAGACCACCTAAACTTTATGTTTTCGGAGTCGTTGAATCCGAATATGGTGCCAGATTAGCGAAGTTGGTTCGCGTTTTTTCAAAAATCAGCAATTACGCTGAAAATTTAAGATTTTTTTTCAGCATCATTTCTGATTTCTGAAAAAATGCGAACCAACTCAGCTATTCTGGCCCCATATTCGGATTTAGTGACCCCAAAAACATAAAGTTCAGGTGGTTTGATCGTGTGCACAGACCAAAAAAAAAAAAGTACCCTGCGCGAAAGATTAGACCACATTCATATCTCTACCGCGGTACATAAACTTTAAGGCATTTTAGTACAATTTCCACCACATTTCTATATCATCAAGTAAACCTTAGGTGGAAACAGAGCCTGATTCCATTCGTTTTTAACAAAATGTCAGCCAATCTACATTATGAAATTACTTTTGCCATTAAATGGATTTATGACACTATTGTTATGAAAGAATCGAATTAATAAATAAATAAAGACACATTAGTGTATTATTTCATACTTTTGTGAAAAATGAGCTCGAATTCAAATTCTCTCGACACTATCTATCGAATTTCCCCTAAAAACATAAAAGAGAATGCAAAAGTTAGAAAAATGGCAACATTTTGGAAACATTTCTTCAAGTGCCAACTTGGCACTGACTAAAAGAGGTAGGTACCTATCTACTTTCGCTACAGGTTGCAAATCTAAAAGGAAATTCCATACAAACAAACACACATACATACATAAAACGAAAAGTCACAACGACAGTCGTCTGTCTGACTCTCTGCAAATAGACAGAGGTATTCAGTACAAATGAAGGAACTTAAACCACTACTTGCATCCGTACTGCAATGTATGAATATCTACCTTAATGATTTTGGAAAAAAAGGAGGCGAAGAAAAATGCAACATAGAAGTTGGAAGCTTTCCAAGATTTTTTACGAAACTTACTATTTATTTTTTTTTTTTTTGCAAAAATTGAGTCACTTGATGCAACAGCAGCTGAAGAAAGAGCACTCAGGTAAAAACACACAGTCAGATGAAGTCGTCTTTTTATAAAAAAAGAAATAAAATTAAAGGAATAAAAATATTGAAACAAGTGAAGAAGCCTAGAAAATTTTTAAAATTTCACTACTGCAATGCTGTTGGAAAATTAATTTATCAAATGTTGAATTGAAGTTGAATTGGGAAGAGAAATGTTTTGAAGGAAGCTACACTTCAGTAACTGTAACACTATTCAAGTCATACTTGTGCCTTTTTTTCCTGTCACCAACCGTTGTGTAAAAGGCTTCATCTAAACTTCCTTCAACTGCAATAAATTTGATTTTATTAAACGACTTTAGTTTTATGCTTATATCATGCCATTGTTCATCAGCAACTTCCCTCTCTTTTTTCACTCTCTCTTTCTCTCTTTTGTGTCAAACTATCGAGACACTCCAACGCACCCGACAGGACACTTTGACAGCTTGCAGGTTATAATCGTTTGCGACGTTGATACCTAATTGCAATGCAAATAAATTACACTAAAAGCCAGCTATAATTCATGTCCCAAAATTACGACATTCTCTCTGGTCGCCTTGACGCATTGCATATCCCTCTCCAAGTAGTCATGGTAGTCGTAGTCTCCTAGAAATATTGCGTTCACACATTCTTACACATGTTTGTATCTTCTTAGTGGAATAGTTCGAGTTGTTGTAGTAGAAAAAGTCGTAAAATTCCCAAAAGTGTTTACAATGTGTTGCCACTTTGAATGTGTCTGTCTGCGTGTTAAAGTGTGTGTGTGTGTTTGTGACTTTGGCTGTAAAACTTAAACCACAAAATTTTCATTGCAACACATCCGCATCAGCTTTGGTAACACAGTATCGGCTTTAACTTACGAACAAATGAAAACGTAGCGACCGAGGAGAGCAACCAAAATGACTTTTAAATAGTTTCTTCCCCTTAGAAAAGTCCCTTTTCCTTAATTTATTATCACATTAAAAGTTTCTTGTGTTTGGCATATTTTAACACAAGCAAACTTACCCAAGACATTGATATTCTTACATATGCCATACCTATCTACCTATCATAGAGAATTTGACTTAAATTAAGGCCTGCAAAATTGTGTTAGGTTCCTAAATTGTTATGGTATGTGTGCTCAAGATTTTCGTGTTGCATATATGCAACTTGGTTGCGTCGCGTCGGTCTGTTCAATTAGATATGGAGTACGATACAAGTTTTTCAATAGACATTAAAATTGAATTTGTCAAGAACTTTATAAAGAAAAACTTTGCCAGGACTAAGCTCGCTGAAATTGGAGTAGACACTTGCAAAAGTAATAACCAGCTAAATTAAAACTTTTCACACATCTATATATTAATACGACTTTAAATTATACACCATTAGATAGGTAATTGTGTGTAGATGTGCACAAAGTTACAATAATGTTATTATTTGGGCTTTAAGCCAGGCAAAATTAAATACAAACTTTTCAATATCAGCAGCAACAAAATACAAGGTCACGCAGAGCTGAAAAAGGATAAAGCACAAAGAGAAAAACAAAAAGCATAGCATTACTTCATGGTTTTTGTTTTGTTTTCGCTTGAATTATATAAGGGATGATAAACTAAAAGTACTAAAAGTGACAAAAAAGTACCAAATAGCAAAAAAGTACTAAAAGTGTCGAAAGAGGCCAAAAATTATTTTATACATTTGTGGTCGAATTTTGACCACTTGGCGATTCTAGTTTGAATTAAATTTGGATCTAGTCCCAAAGAGTGACTAGTTCCGCAACTGTTCGAAAGGTACTAGCGTTGTTCTAGTTCCCAAGTAGTACACAGATCGTCAGTTGATAGAAAAAATAAAAAAATTTTCATGCTTTTCTTTGTCTTTATTTGCTCTTTTATTAACTGAGAAGTGCCGCTGATTGAGAAAATGTTGTATGGTGAGAGAGTAATATGTACGAACAGTCACGTTTTTTGGTGTTCCGTTTTTTTAATAAGTTTTCATGGAAATACGCTACTTTAAAGTAAAAAAATTGTTTTGCTACCAGTACCGACGCACTGTTTCACATCTGAATCTGAAATTATGTCAAAAAAAAAAAAATTATAAATTTTTCATTCGCCATTTAAATTGCGCATCAGCGCAGTCGTTGTTCGCTCATTCTTCTTCTAATTACATCTCTCAATTTTAAGATACTCGTTCGCTCAATTTTTAGATACTCGAAATCGAGTATCGAAGCTCTCAAAATTTTCAATTGTCTCTCGACTGGTGAATGGGTAATGTAGAGGGCAACAATTGCCTCTCGACTAGCGAAAAGGTAATGCAGAGGGAGACAATTGACGATTCGCAGGACATCAACATTGAAAAATCGTCAATTATATGAAAATTAGTTAGTTGTGGAACTAGTACTAGTCCTGTTTGGAAGCAGTCAAAGCACTAGTTTGATTAACTGCAGGGATTTTTATAAAGATAACTCATTAAATAAATAATATTTTTTTTACTCAAAATTATCTTTACTCATCATTACTTTTATGAGTAAACACTTTTTACTCTAAAGTCTCCATTTCAATTACTGCACTGCAACCAAACTATAATTGTACGAAAATTTAACGATCTAAGGTGCTTATGTATCATTTTCTGGCGATAGAGTGAACCTTTGGGAAAACCTTGAAAACTTTAGAAATGGATTTTTTTTTAAGTGGTCGTTCTCGAAATAATCGAAATTTTTTCGATTTTTAGGGTTATATCTCCATTTTTAAAATATAATTTGAGTAACCCAATTTTGATCGAATTTATTTTTACACCATTTTAAAGAAAAATCTATAACGCTTCAAAAAATAAAACAATAATTAAGGTCTGGTTGAAATTGGTTAAGTTATAGCAGTGTAAAATTAATTTTTATAGTAGTTTCTACAACTTTTCATATTAAAACCAAATAAAATTCGGTTTTTTGGCTAATAGTTTATACAAACACATTTTTTTTTTTTTTTTGTATATTTACTTACTTAATAGCATATTTAATTGCAAACAATTTGTGCCCATGTTTACCAAAATCAGATTATATATTTTAAAAACTTATTAAGGTTTTTGCTCATTACTTTTGTTTCTTGACAGAATGGATACTCAAAGTTTAGTGATGAGCAAAATTAGTCTTGGTCTTGAGTCTTGAGTCTTGTTCTTGGTCTTCGTAATTTTTCGAGACCAAGACTGCTATGGTCTTGGTCACGACAATCGTAAAGGCCAACCCTGCTTTTCAGTGTTGGTAATAATATAGTAGTAGGTGTATAACGCCCGTTTCGAGGATAAAATCATCTCTCAATTTAAAAACCCAACTGCTTTGGAGAAATAAGGTTTCGAAATTTTGAGTACTCAATAATCTCTAGAAATTTTTTCAAGACCAAGACTTAATGACCAAGGTCAATACTAAGATTCAATATCAAAACCAAGACCAAGACTCAATGTCCAAGATCAATACTATAGCAGTCTTGGACTAAGTTTGCTCATCACTATAAAAGTTGCTTAAATACTAAAGACTACGTTCTTACTAAAATGTTCGTACATTTTTTGTGTAGTATGGATAATATTCCGTTCCAAAAATCAATTTTTTTACGTTTTTTAATTACGCGGTTGGAAAAACGCTCATTTATTCGAAAGTCTGGCACCTAACGAAAAAAGTGTATAAAGCATAAAATGCTTAGAATCATCCAAAGTATGAGTTTTTTAAGAATTTTTTGAGACCTTTTGTAACTTTTCAACAAATTGATCCAGTTTATTATAGCTGTTCATTTTTTCGATAAAAAATCAAAATGGTCTTACTTCACTGAAATCTCAATAACTTTTTTAAACATGATCTGATTTTTATATACTTGGGCTTAAAAAAAAAACAATTAAATACACTAATAATTAAAAATAAGAACTAGTAAGAGAGATGCCACGCCTTCTTGACCGAACTCAACTAGTTTTTGCTCAAATCTTTTGATTCCAAAGCTTGCATTTACATTTCTTAGTGCCCGGGTGAAATTTGCTTGGACTATCTCAAAAAAAAAAAAACTTTCAGTATGCACAGAGCGAAAAAAAGCATAACTTCCGTTGTTAAATGAGTTTCTACCAAGTTTGTGAGAGTTTTAATTATGTTTCGTTGCAGATTTGAATTGAGCAACGCACCAAAATCATATTTGTATGGTGCGCTAAATCACTCACGAACGTGGTTGAAACTTATTTAACAACGCTGGTTGCCAAGCGTAGTCAAATCCAAATCATCAACAAAACGTGGTTGAAACACCACGAAACGTAGTCAAATCCAAATCAGCTAGAAACGTAGTCAAAAATAGACTTCAAAACAAATAGACTTTCAGTCAAACTTACAATAATGATGGCAGTGGCTGAGTTCGTTAACGTCCGCATCTATCGCTCGACAGGTTCAAGATTCAAATCTACCCAATACCAAACAATAAAATATTTATTTAAAGCAAAAATTTAAAATTAAAAAAAAAAAATATCGTTAAAAAATATTTAAATACATATTTTTTTTTTTGTTTGTATTTTATTTAACAACGCGCGTACGTAACGTAGTAAAAACTCATTTAGCAACGCGCGTTGTTAAAACTGCTACGAAAGAGCCATGCTCAAAATTTGGGTCGCAACGTTTTTAAAATAACCACGTTTCTGCCACTTTTGACAATGTTGTTTTCTCTGTGTAGCATTTTTAAACTTTTGCTTTTGAAGGCTACGCTTTCTTGACCGAGCTCGTCTATTTTTTTCTCAGAGCTTGTATTTACTGCTATTATTGTCTGAGTAAAATTTGGTTGGATTATCTCAAAAAAGGCTTCCAGTATAACATGTTGAAAGTTTAACTTATATGGAAGGTGCCCCGTCCTCTTGTCCGAATTCTCTTAGTTTTTGGTCAGGGCTTGTACTTACTATTTTTAGTTGTTATGTGTAGTTTGCTTGCGTTATTGCAAATAATGCTTTTAGTATTGCGTTTTGAACATATTTTTTGTATGGGCGATAGGCGTGTCTGTTGACCGATTTCATTCATTTCAATAAGACGAGCTATCTTTGACGACAGAGGCGGTGTACAAAATTTTATTGAATTATCTTCCACATTTGTCCAGCCAGCCAGCCAGACAAATAGACATATCGACTCAGGAAGTGACGCTGATCAAAAATATATATACTTTTCTATACCTGCCACGTCTCCTTCTCTGTGTTACAACCGGAAGGACAAAATGGCATAAGAACGAAATGGTTTTAATTTTTTTACGAGCTTCGCTTTATTTCAATAATGGGTTTACTATTCAAAGTTATTACGAGAGAAAAATACCTTTGTGTTCTAACTTATTGCTTGCAACAAATCCACCCGCTAGGACCATCGTGTAGGACAAAATTGCTTAAGATTAACTTATCTAAGTAAATGATATCTTGTAGTTTTATGCTTTTTATGGTAGGGTGCAGCAATTTTTCGAAATAATGCAATAATAATAATCAAAGGTTGCAGCAAAGAATATCTTAGAAGAAATTCAAGCAAACCAATTGCTTAAGACCGTCTACCTTTGCCTCATTTTGCTTTTGTTTAAATCATCTTTTTTTTCAAATTTATGTTTTTATGTTCTACAAAATCAAGTCTTAATAGCTGGTGCTCTTCTCAAAAACTGATGTTGGTAAGTAGATGTTACACCAGAAACAACCGTACTGACTGACTGCACCTTCTGCTATTAGAAATGAAAATGCATTCGTGCATAACAAATCGTAAATCTGTTTATGATTTTGAGAAATCTCAATGTTAAGCGGCAGTAAAAGTTGCCATAAATGCAGAAAAAACTGCACGCAATGTGTTGCAATAAACAAAAATAATGAGTAGAAATGAAAGCATAAAATTATTACATATATACTCACTCGTACCTACCTACATAAATATCTTAAAAAAATTTAACAAACAACAATATCAAGCCATGATTATCAAAAATCTTAAAATCTTAGCTGGATAAGAAGAAGCACGTAGGAGAATATATAGAAAAAAATTTGGCATGGGTTTTTTTTATAAAAAAAAAAAATAGAACCAACATTTGAAAAGCGAATTTGTATCCGATCTCTTAAACAAATTTGAAATGAAAATTTTGAATGGACAAAATCTGTACGGGTGAAGGGTAAAATAAGCCGGACACAAAATTCTAAATTCAATTTGAAAGAGAGTTTTATTTATAATTAATAAATATAAATGGGTTTCATGAAGTAATTCCAAATAGTATAATTTTGGTGTATACTTTACAGTACAATTGGGTTTGTAGGATATATGCGTATACGTATGTGGGTTCAATAAGTTTGTCCAACGATGTTGTCCACCGGTATCACGTCTTGTTGAGTGTGGTTTTGTTCCTTTGATGTCGTCTTCGTAATTTCTGTTGATTATTGTAAAATGTCTCCGGATTGTGTTCTGTTGTTGATGTTCTATGTGCTCCACGATCTTATGTTGAGGTTGTTGGGTTTTACGTTGGGATTAATGTTGGGTTTTATTTACGATGAGTTCGCTGACTTGCTAATTCGATTAGAATGACGAATTTCAGCTTGTCATTTTTACTCGTTGTTCGTACAACGAGTAAACGACAGCAGCGCTGTGCGGCGGGTCACAAAGGCAGGCAGATATGCAGGATGCACACTGTTTACGTTGGACGTAAACATTCTGCCCGCCTTGCAGGATCTATGATCTGCAAAGAGACTTAGACAATAAATTTAGTTAAAAATTCAAACAAAGTGTAGGGTATTTAATGGATTGAGAGTGGGTGTAAAATGACTCAAAGGCTGCATTGGTAATAGAGTTACCAAGCAAACGCAGCTCTTCAAGTCGTTTAAATTCCATTATGCACATCCTTTTGAGCTGAGGGTCGTCTTTTTCTCCTGGATTGAGACATATGAGGTGTCTGTGAAGGACTGTTGTCATCTTTAACTCTCAGGTGGCCATCGGATACTTCATTGTAAATGGGTCCTGATAGGGTCCAGCCAAATATGGTTTCTTGAGCCACAAGAGAACCAAGAACATTATGCAGTACACCACTGCACATAATGTTCGGGTATAAATCACAGCCAATGATGATATCAATGGGTCTGGACTTATAAAACATAGGGTCTGCTAAATGCAAAGTATTCAAATCATTTGTGGGTGGGTCGACAGAGTAAGCTGGTAGCTTACTTGTCAAAGACTTTATTATTAAAGCGTTAGCCTTAATGCAAACATTTGTGTTTAAAAATGAACCAATTCCGAGTTCACATGACTCAGTTATTGTTGCTAATTTTGCCTGATTGATTCCCGATACTTGTGTTGTAACGTTGTGGGTCGGTAATCCAATCCTTTTTGCTAAATCCTCTGAGATGAAAGTCTTTTCGGAACCGGAGTCAATTAGAGCTCGTGCTTCATAAGTAGTTCCTTGGTGTTGAATTTTTATCATTGCTGTTCCAAGAAGATTTACATCTTTCGATTGGTTCTTCAATTCCTTTTTATGGGGCTTATAAGCAGTGGACTGTATATTTCGGGTCAAAAATGATTGGGTGGTTGTTATTGCATTCTTACTGGTGCTGGGTATTGAGTCTGGGTCTAATGCTTTCTGGTGAATCAATGAGTTGTGTCTTTTGTTGCAAAAACGACAACTGTAAGCACTGTTGCACTCTTTTACTCCGTGAGATAGTGCTAAACAATTAAAACAGCATCCCAATTGCTGCACTGCATCAATTCTCTCTTCCACTTTCATGTCAATGAATCTCGGGCACTCGCGAAGAGTGTGATCTCCATTGCAGAGTCTACAGTTTTTATTATCTGTATCCGCTTTTGAGTTCTTCGGGTTTGGGTATTCATTCTCAAATCTCTTGGGTTGTGGCTTGGGTCGACACCGATGAATGTCTTCAACGGCTATCAAGTCTTTAAACTTTCGGGATAAAAAACTGTCGAATTCCTTCCAAGACGGGTTCTTTGAATGGTCACTTAATGACTTTTCAAAATCTTCTAAGAAAGCTTTGGGTAACTTTGTAGAGCAAAGATACACTAGTATCGGGTCCCAACTATCAGTATTTATTTTCAAAGTTTTAAGTGTCGATATGCAGTTATTCACTGTTCGTTGCAATTTCTTTACTGAAGAACTGAACTTAGGGTCTACATCGGGCAAGTCAAAAAGGGTTTTTAGCTGCAGATTAACCTGCATACGACTGTTTTCGTATTGGTCTTCAAGATTCAACCAAGCTATACAAAAACCGTCATTGGTTAGAGGAGCCATTTTCACAATGTCTCTAGCCTCACCGCGGGTCTTCTGATTGAGATGGAACAATTTTTCCACATTACTCAATCGCTTGTTGTTGATGTAGAGAGCCGTGAATAAATCTCGAAAAGATGGCCAATTCAAATAATCGCCATAAAAAATATCGATATCGCAGGGTGGAACACTGATAGGGAAGTCTTGGGTACATGGAGGAGCTGGGGCAGCAACGGGTGATTGCTGTTCCATTTTAACTGGACTTAAATACTCCTCCATCGAAGAAAAGTACCTTAAATAGGCTTGCCATGTCTTTTGGTACAACCTCTTCACCTTCTCTTTATCTCCTGCTTCCTTTTCTGGGAGTTTTCTAACATCTCTATAAGAAGTTTGAAAATTTTGCCATAGATATTCCAACTGCTGTTTTTCACCCCTAAGGCCATAAACATTCAATTGGTCTCTGGGTGTCTCAGAGTGAATACGTTCCATCTCCAATAAGTCTCTTGCGAAGTTGTAATAATCCTCCATGTTAAAAAGTGCTTTAATTGGAAGAATTCAACAAAAAATTGCTTGGGTTTGAATAAAAAAAGTAGAAAGAACTGAAATCTAAAAAATTTCCACAAAATTCAACAAATATAAAGAGTTTGTTAACAACGGGTTGATTGAAAATGGGTTAAGTGGAAAAATTTCACGAACTTTCCTTGATTTACTGAAGATTCTAACCAAAATTGGTAAAAAATCAAAAAAAATCAATAATTTTTATTTATAGTTGGGTCACAATGGGTTAAAAATAAATTTCAAAACAAAATTTTTCAACAGTCGGGGTCAAGCGAATCGGAAAAGTCGTAAATCTACGAAATTTCCCAAAAAACAGTAAATATTGGGACAAAAGCGGTTAAAAACACTTTAAAATCGAAATGGGTCAACTTAGCACCAAAAGGCTACAAAGGGTTAACAAATTTTAGAATTTTTTATGACTTCCCAAAATTTGGGTAAAAATTTGGCAAAAATCGGGTAAAAAATTTTCAGGGTTTTTTTCGCACCAATCTGGCAACACTAATTGAGAACACGATTTAAGTTATGCAAAACTTTCGCTCTCATGTACGTATGTATTTTATATATAAAAAAACCAACGGCAAGAATACAAGCAGCAAAGAAACCAAATCAACCACCACCAAGTGTACGTATGTATGTAAAATGTATGCACAAATGACTGATTTTGGTTTGGTTTGCTGATCTCGAATTCAATTTCAATTAAAATGACTAATTAAAATTAAATTTTTTAAGGGTTTGGGTGGGTTTAAAGAAACTATTTTCGGTACGAATACAACCCGAAAATGAAAATGTCTGCACAAAAAGATGAATTATGCTTTTTGCACAGTCAATTTTGATAAAAAAAATTCACCTTTTGAAATCAAAACTCACTGATTTTCCTTTTGGGTGCTGTTTTTTTCTCGAAATTGTTGTGTTGATGCTGCTGGGTCTGTGTCCGTCCGTGCTGCTGTTCAATTCGACGGCTCGCGTGGACCAAAATGTACGGGTGAAGGGTAAAATAAGCCGGACACAAAATTCTAAATTCAATTTGAAAGAGAGTTTTATTTATAATTAATAAATATAAATGGGTTTCATGAAGTAATTCCAAATAGTATAATTTTGGTGTATACTTTACAGTACAATTGGGTTTGTAGGATATATGCGTATACGTATGTGGGTTCAATAAGTTTGTCCAACGATGTTGTCCACCGGTATCACGTCTTGTTGAGTGTGGTTTTGTTCCTTTGATGTCGTCTTCGTAATTTCTGTTGATTATTGTAAAATGTCTCCGGATTGTGTTCTGTTGTTGATGTTCTATGTGCTCCACGATCTTATGTTGAGGTTGTTGGGTTTTACGTTGGGATTAATGTTGGGTTTTATTTACGATGAGTTCGCTGACTTGCTAATTCGATTAGAATGACGAATTTCAGCTTGTCATTTTTACTCGTTGTTCGTACAACGAGTAAACGACAGCAGCGCTGTGCGGCGGGTCACAAAGGCAGGCAGATATGCAGGATGCACACTGTTTACGTTGGACGTAAACAAAATCATTTAAGGTGAAAAATTAAATTACGAAATAGAATGGCCAATAACTCCAAAATTATAGAAATATGTAGAAATATTGTAAATTGAAGATTTGAATTCAGCGGTTAAAAATCGATACAAAAATTGAATTTTAAGATTCGAAATCAAAATTTTTCTATATTAAGGATCACTTTTCGGGATAGAAATAGTCATTAAATGGTTTCTGAAACGGACCAAATTTTACATGATGCTTATTAAAATCAAAAAAATCAGAGCGAAATTCTAAGCAACTATAATTTTTTCCACATAAATTGAAACCAGTCTAACCTAGGTCCAAAAAAATAACATAAAAACAACAAATATAAACAAGAATTGTAATTTCCAACGTGTTTTTTATGCCACATTCAAATTTCGAAACTTCAAGACTTTACACAATTTTTTTATAGGTAAAACATCTGATCGATTTTGGGTGCGAATATCAAAGAAAAAAAAATTTTATCCTTAATTTTAATCCTTTGTCCTTCCGTTTGTAACGCAGGGAAAGAGGAGTGGCAGGTATAGAAAAGTATATTCTTGATCGGCGTCACCTCTTGAATTGATTTAGACATGTCAGTCTGTCTGGCTGGCTGTCCGTCTGTGGAAATATTTTTTAAGGGAAAACTATAATTCGATGAAATTAAGTACTGTGAATTTGCCGTAAAAGTTAGCTCGAGGGATTGAAAATGAGCGAAATTGGGCGACGGACACGCCCACTACCCATACAAAAAATATATTCAAAATGCAACTTCAGGAGTATTTTTCATGACAATGCAACCACAATAGAAATAAATACTAGGAATCGTTAGCACAAGCTCTGGAAAAAAACAAGTAGAATTCAGAAGAGAGGGCGTGGCATCTCCCATATAAGCAAAAGTTTCAAAATGCCATACTGAATGAGTTTTTTAAGACTACCCAACTAAATTTCACTCAAACACTAAAAACTATAAGTGCAAGCTCTGAGCAAATACTGGGTGAACTCGGACAAGAAGGCGTGGGACCTCCCATATAAGCAAAATCTTCAAAACGCTATACAGAAAACGTTTTTTAAGACTACCCAACTAAATTCCACTCAAACACTATAAACGCAAGCTCTGAGGAAAAACTGGATGAACTCGGACAAGAGGGCGTGATACCTCCGATACAAGCAAAAGTTTCAAAACGCTATACTCAAAACGTTTTTTGAGATTGTCCAATTGAATTGCACTAAGAACTACTACTAAGAACTACTAAGACACTATATATGCAAGCTCTGAGCAAAAACTAAGTGAACTTAGACAAGAGGGCGTGGCACCTTCCATATTGGCAAAATTTTTATAATACTGCAGTGTAGGGTATTTAATATTTGGCCAGGCCAAGTGTAACACCCTTACTAATTTAAGGATGATACCATTCGATGCACATAATTACAGTAATCCATATATTAATATGCAAGACAAAAACTTATCCATCTTTTTTCACTATGTTAGAAATGGATTACGACCTTAAATTATACACCATTAAAAAGGTATTTGTGTGTAGATGTGCACAAAGTTAAAACAGTCAAAATTAATTACAAATATTTCAATATTAACAACAACAAAATACATGGTCACACAGAGCTGAATAAAGGATAAAGCACAAAGAAAAATACAAAAAGCATAGCACTGTCTTCATGTTTTTTGTTTTGCTTATATTTCGCTTAAATTATACCAGAGATGATAAATGAGTTATTCTATTTCGTACCAAATAGCACAAAAAAGTACTAAAAGTGCCCAAAAAGTACCAAAATTATTTCATACATTTGTAGTCGAGTTTTGAACACTGGACGATTCTAGTTTACATTAAATTTGATAGAATTTTTTAAATAGGTCGGATAGTTTGTATTTTTTAAAAACAGATTTTTAAGAAAAAATTAACAATTTACACAGTAAAAACTGGCAAAGCCCATTTATATCTGGCTTTTATCAAAAAAGTTGAAAAATCTGCCCATACACTTTTATGCGCAACATCCTGAGCTGCTTTATGTTTTTATGTCAAAATGAAGCTGAGAATGTTTCAAATAACAATTAATTCATAGACTTTTCAACATTTTTGTTTCAAGTCAGTTTAACGTCTTCAAAGATAAGCGTTCCCGGTTTTTACTTTGTAAGTAGCTTATTTTTTTCATTAAAATTGATTTTGAAAAAAATCTATCAGACCGATTTAAACAATTCAAGCTTTAAGATTTGAATTCAATTTTCAGAATCAAATGGCATTTTCTATTTGTGAAAATTTCATAAAACTTGGAGATTTTCTTACACTAAGCATGCCAGAAATTTAAAATAAATTGAGTTATTTTATGCTGCGTCCTTTTGTTATATTAAGGACACACGAAAAAAACAACAACAACTTGACGTGCAACTAAGCGGCTTGGATACTGCATGCAGCCTGCCGCATTGCCAACACTCGAACAACTGCAACAACAAAACTATCGTAGAGCCACTTATGCGTTTGTAGTAAATTCGTAACGCCTTTCGTCCTGCCTGCTAAACTTTGAGTGCTTACAAATGAAGCACTCGTCTCGTGTGTATGTATGTACGTATATGAGTGTGGTAAGTGTAACAACTATTTAGTGCTGTTGCTTATCCTTTCATAGGAGAGCAACACACACATGTACGCATACTTTTAACGGATATGCGCAAGGATCTTGTTTTAAGCTGTTAGTTGGTACTCAACAAATGGTCAATGCATATACTACAAGTACAGTGGTATACATATATGTATAGGCCAAAGTGCTGGACAGGAAGGAAGTAACAGCAACAATACAAACAACAACAACAAAATGTGTGCGGTTTGCTTTTTGCTCTTTGCCATTAAAGGATTTTGTATAAAATAAACTTTTCTTGAGAGCGAAATATGATATTTTAGTTTACTCTATTGTCTGTTGCTATAGAAAATAGCTTTAGAAGAAAAAGCATTTCTCTTCTTCTTGATTTCATTTTTTTTACTTTGATCCAGAGCATGAGATATTTGGTTCCTTATTATTACTATAAACTTCCTCAGCTGCATTATTTTTGCAATAGTTGCAGCGAAAGTGTGCTAATAGAAATAAGACAGTGTAAATTTAAGTGTTGCTGTATTCTGATTATTGGTTATGGATTCTTTCTTCTGCTCTTTGAGTCATGGGTTCAATCCCGTTCGGGACAATTTTTTTTTTCCTTTTTTTTTTGATTAATAATGTTGTTAGTATCGACGCCTTAAACACTCAAAATGTTACATCATTTTTCGACAATAGAAATTGAAAAGAAACATACTCTATACATATGTATGTATGCCAACTTTGAAAACGTTTATCACACTATCAAACAAGTTGAAGTACCTAGCTGCTGTGATTCTTAATCCGACTGATTTAGATAAGATTAATCCCACGAGAGTTACGAAATTTATAAAAAGCCAACACTCTTCAAAATATATTAATAACACTAGTTTACAGCCAAAATCACCTTTGAATGCCATTATTCATTTAATATGTAAAATCGGCTGCTGATTCCGAAAATAACATTTTTTTTTTTTTTTCTTTCTCGTAGTTAGAGTATATTTTTCTAGAAGATTTAACGTTACAAAAAACTGGTTTTCTTAGAATATCTCAGAAATGTAGAGTTGCAAATATTACAAACAATATTTACATACTTACTTTAACAAAAAAGTAACCTTTTAATAAAAGTACCTGGAGACCGATTCCTGCTCGGTCAACAATCTGATCTTATTTTTTTAGTCGATGTTTTTATTCATAGCCATTTTTTGTTATGAAACCCGTACCTTTTCACCTCCAATGGTTATGCTTTCAAAATGATAAATTAACCGATGAGAATAATATTTAATAACAAAAAACTCGGAAAGTATCTAATGGTATAGAAAAATAACAAAAACTCAAAATCTTTTTTTGTTGAAATAGAATGCCCTTCAATAAATAAATGGGATATGCCACGCACCCAAAAAACTTCGTCTTTTGTATGGGGGCTAAAATATCTTATTTTCGAAAGATCATAACTCGGAAAATAAGAGTCCTATTGGAAAAATCCGGAAAGATATTTTGATAAGGAAAAGTGTGGCTATCCGATTCCATTCTAGCCATGCTGTAAGACTAAAAAAACAGCGTTTTTTTTGGCTGGGTTATTAACCAAAATTTTTATTTTGGTAAAAAGTGGGCGGGACAATTATTGAACAAAGCCCACTTTTTGTTATGCTTTAGATACTCTTGATCCAGATCCGCATGCCAAATTTCATCGAAATATGTTGTACCACTTGCGAGAAATGGCATTTAATGTGTTTTACTTGTATGGGAGGTTCCACGCCCACAGGCGATAACTTGCCTAATTTCAATTCGTAGATGCCAAATAGCAAGTTGACTCCCTACAGTTAAATTCAGAAAGATTGTTTTAGTAGTTTTCTTTTTATAGCGTATTTTATTTTTGTGGGTGGTGCCACGCCCTTTAACGAGTTTTTAAACATGGCGGCATGTCACATATTATAACTTATTATCAGGGGTAAAATCTTTTACATTTTCATTATATTTGTTGGAGTCATTTTTGAGTAATATTGAATCAAAATTTTCAATGGTTGAAAAGGGGGCGTGATACTTCTTCGATACCGCCTACTTTTCGTTTATTAGAAGGTATTGATAAGCAGTATCCACATACCAAATTTCATTAAAATATCTTGTAACATTTGCGAGGAATAGCATTTAACGTAATTTGCTTGTATGGGAGGTTCCACGCGCAATGGCGATATTTCACCCACTTTCAAAACAAAGATGCCCTAAAGCAATTACGCTCCACACATTTAATTTCAGAAAGATTGCTTTAGTAGTTTTCTTTTTATACCGTTTTATGTTTTTGTGGGCCATGCCCTTCAACGAGTTTTTCCAATGAATGGCGTATCACATATTAATTCCTGTTTGCAAAGGTAACATCTCTTAAATTTTCATTAAAATTGTTGGAGTCGTTTTCGAGTAATATTGAATCAACATTTTCAAAGGCTCAAAAGTGGGCGTGGCACTTCTTCGATCCCGCCCACAAAGTATTATTAAGCTGTACCTGCTAACCCCCTGGTGAGCATTAACAAAGTTCAAACCTAGCCCATACTTCATTGTATGCTAGTATCTAACACTATTTCAAGTTTCATTAAAATCGCTGTAGCCGTTTTCGAGAAAAATATTTCGCACAGAAATAAGTACAAAGAAACAAAGAAACCAACATACAATTTTAGCTCGTATGAGAAGAGAAGATTTCAGTAACCGTAAATCTGTTTTGTGTTTATAAGGACCGTCCCAGAAAAACTTTAAATTTTTATTTCTTATGACTTTTTTTACTTGATCATGGTAATGGTCAAAATATGTATGCTTTTTCCCTATGAAGCACTCAACGCCAAGTGTACCAAAAAAAGTTTTTTTTCTTCGATTTCGCACAAATTTGGCAATATGGTAGATACGGTGTGCAAGAACAACAATCCGGTAGGATTTGGTCCTAGTACCATTTGTTCATAAAAAAAAATTTTTTCACCAAGAAATATTTTTTTATAAAATAAACACTTCAAAGTGAATGGGACCATTAACATAGATTTATCAATTAACAAATTTTAGTGTAGGTAAGCTATAAATTTTTGAAAAAACACCCTTTTCATGAAAATTACTAAAAATGCCAACTTCAACACCCGGTATTTTAACAACAAATGGTACTAGGACCAAATCCTCCCGGCTTGTTGTTCTTGCACACCGGATCTACCATATTGCCAAATTTGTGCGAAATCGGAGAAAAAAAAAATGTTTTTTTGGTACACTTGGCGTGGAGTGCCTCCTATACAGAGTTCTGGAAGGCATAAGAGGAGGCTTAGGCTAACAAAAAATTGCAATTGCGAATGAAAAGAAATTTAACGAAAATTCCAAAAAAAAAAAATTAATAAGGGTATGTTAATAGGTCTTTTTTCGTACTAAAATGACCGCCAAAGTCAAAAACTTGCGAAATCTTTTTAAGCCCCATTAAATGCACTTTAAGAAAGCTTATACAATTATCTAAATGTTTTCGATAAAAAAGTTTTTTTTTTCTACAAAAAGTTAGGAAATCAGTTTTAACCCTATAACTCTTCAGGGGTACATTTTAGACGCCAGCTCAGGTACAATTTTTTCTTAGTCTAGGCCTCTTATCTCACCTCCCAGGAGCCTCGTTACCTTATGCGATATACCATTTCAAATAACCCCATTTAATATTGCTTGAACGCTTACTTTTGTACAAAAACAACAAAATGAAACTGTTTTTAAAATTATTTGTTTACCATTTTTTAAAAAGAGGTCGAAAAACGGCATACTTAAGAAAAACATACCAAAACAAAAATAGTAATTTTCGAAGTGGTTGTCACTACTGAATCCGAATCCAGCCTCAGAATTGCTCTATCGTGTATGGCTTTTGAGGTTATATAGACATAGCCGATTATTTAAAAGCTTACGTAAAGTTAAAATTTTAATTAAGCCGCAACTTTTCTAGGGTTATTTCTTAAATGTATCTTTTTTTAAATGAACAAAACAAATTTACAACTTTTTTGAATAAAATCATTTATGCTTACCTATTTCAATAATCTATATTTTAAAATTTGTTTTAGCTATTTACCAACCACTATTTATCACCATTTGAAACTTTGCAACCAAGATTGATCCCGCAAAAAGTTTTTCAATTACGTTACAAAAAGTGACTTTGAGTGAGCTCTGTCAAAAGGTATTTAAGATTTCACAAAACAACTGAACAAAACTTAACGAAGGGCTACAAGAAAAAGGCAGGTATTTTTGGGTTATTCTACTCAAGAAAGTAGGAGAAGACAGTATTTTCGGTACAAAAACTGCGTTTAAGTTCAGACAAGAAGTCGTCGTTCAGGTCTTGTTTTTATTTTTCTTAACCGGGCCAGTCAAAAAGTAAGATCCAGTAATTTTATTGGCGTTTATAAAAAATTAGTTTAGGAGGTTGAGTATACAAGCAAGATAGTCTTATGTTATTAAGATCTGTTTGTTAATACCCAAATATTTTTACCATCTACTGAAAAACAAAAATTAGACCTTTAAGTTTCTAAGAGACTGAGACCAGGAAACTGAGATTTTTCCACTTTTCATTTATTAAATCGTCAACACAACGTTTAACCACAAAATTATGGAGTTCAATATTAAATTGTCTAGGATTTGTAACCTTTAAATGTAATTATAAATGCTTTCATCATATACTTTTCACGAAAATACTTAGTGACCAGGTTATTGAGAATCTTACTGGCTGCGGCACTATCGCACACACAAAATTCGGCATATCAGTTGAAATATCCACAATTCGCGAAAAATTCAAATCATAAGGTAACTTTACTTCGATCATAAAACAGTAACAAGCTAGATACGCTAAATCATAAAATTGTTTAGATATTTTAATGCGTCATTAGGCTGAGATAAAAATCGAGTGACAAAGTTCAAAAACATATTTTTTAATAAAATTTATTTTTAATTGCAAATTTTAATAATCACTCTGAAACACTATTAGGTACATTGCTTGTTTCTTGTGCAAAGTGTGCATATACTCTCGAAGTTGTGTTTTATTAAACATTAAAACTTTAATTTTGGAAGAAAGACACGCATTGTGACTGAGAATTTGACACTTTAAAGAACAATTTTTGCTGAAATACAATTGGGATCGAGCTAATTTTCAGTATCATACTAGAAACAATATAGCTGTCTGATTTTGTTCTTTTATAGAAAAGAAATATTTTTTAAGAATTTTTAAGTGTGTTACTTAATGACATTTATATATAGAAAATTGATTTTTTTTTTTTAATTGAACTTTTAGTCATATATTTGCAAAGATCGACTTACATATAAATCTATCAATGCATTTTTCTAACACATAATTATGACAAATCAAGGAACGGATTAAAAACACGGCTATTGTGACATATGTTTCGTCTTTCGCCACAAAGACTCATCAGACTATTTTTGTTGTAATTATAATTATATTTATTTTACTAAATTAATTATAATTGAAAAAGTGCAAGTTTGAAAACTTTTTGTGTTTTTGGTCTGGGCGTGAGTTGAACCAAGGAATTCGCGGTTGGTAGCAGAAGTCGTTACGCTGGTGCAGTGGTAGCAGAAGTCGTTACGCTGGTGCAGTGGTAACGACTTCTGCTACCAACCGCGAGTTCCTTGGTTCAACTCAATATGACTGAGAATTTGACACTTTAGAGAACAATTTTTGCTGAAATACCATTGGGATCGAGCTAATTTTCAGTATCATACTAGAAACAATTTAACTGTCTAGTTTTGTTCTTTTATAGGAAAGAAATATGTATTAACAGTTTGTGGATTATTTGCATTCTGTACACTACCCAACATTAAAAAAAAAAAATTATAAAAATTTGATAGGGCATTTTTTTATTGATGAAAAACAAAGTGTCAATTTTTTCTGGAACAGTCATTATATAGATCATGTAATTGTCTATAAAATATATCAGATTATTCTTAATCGTGCGAATCATGATTTTCGAAACTAATTTTTTCGAAACTCTCATGTGCTTTTGAAGAATATCTTCATAGCTATGAATCGCACAAAAAAAGTACAAAGGCTTTTTATTTTTGTGTGACTCCTCTTAAACGACTAATCGGAATTGAAACAGTTTAATATTAATAGGCACTTAAGCATAGTATTTCTAATTTTATAACTATTTAAATTGGAATATCTCTATAACCATTTTCGTAATATACTTCCTAAGCTACATAATTGTGGAATAACATATTTCTGCAGAAATAAACATTTGGAAGAAATGGATTTTAATGATCTTGTCCTTGAGATTTTCGAAAACGGTCGTACTTTAGACTTATTCAGAAGAAAACGCGCAAGTGTTTGGTTTTTCAAAAAAAATTATTTTAAGTCTAGATGTGCGCTGTCTTAAGGTCAACTCTATGCAACACATAAACAAAAATTCCATAAAGTTATTGAACTCTGGATTTCTTACAAATAAATTCCAGATATCGTTTTTACACACATTATAGTAAAAAAAAAAATGTTTTATTTATAGCTTCATAACTCATCTTAAGTATCTACGAGTATATTCCTCTTCTAGGGCATCTCCATAAATATTCAACGACCAACCGAATTCGGTAACTTCATATGCCGAGATAAGGAATGATATAGTGTTTTGACCAATGCCACCATCGGATATATAAACGGAAAACCTCTGAAAATCGCTAATATCCAGCTGCAACAGCACAAAAGTAACAAGTCCACCTTTACCATCACGTGGATAAACCGATGTTGAAGTTACATTTTGTGGGTAAAGTGAACGCACTTCCATCCAATCGATTGCAAGAATGTCCTCCTCTTCAAAGGAAAATTTGTAAGGTTACAATCAAATTTAATTAAATATTTTTTGTTATATTTACCACAAGTTCGAAGTCCATAAGTATAGTAAAAACGATTTTTCGTTTCCAAATCCAAGGGATCAGTAAAATTTCTGGGTTCAGGTTTTAATTCAATTGCGTTGGGATGTAGTTTTAAGAAGCGTTTTAATTCTAGTGGTGATGGAGCTTTAAACGAAAGGTCTGATTTTATATTATTTCCTCTAGTTGGAACATGTCTGAATGCCATTCCCAGGCCAAACAGAGCACAGCAGATTATAGCGATTTTTAACATTTTTTTTTTTTAGTTCTTTACCAGCCGAAAGTTATCAATGAAATGCTCAAGAATAACAATTTTTGCATTTCGTTTTTACGCGTTTTGTGCTTTCTTATGGGTTTTATCAGGGCAATAAAGAACTGGCGATTCAACTTTGTGATAATGGATTAGATCTGATATAATTTTTATGGTATTTTTTGTTTGGTTGAATTTCTTTAATATTACTTTGTGCTGTTATCTAGAAATTTATTCGAAATATTCGGTTTTATTATCAGGTCAAAGTGACCGATGCAAAAATAAAAAATTTTATGGATTTTCCGTTGCAAATATTTTATAGTATTTTTTTATAACATCTAGTCAATAATGATTCGTTTCTACTGATGATATATTTTTGCGATTAGTCGGTAAATTGTGCGTAGCTTTGCTGATTCTTGAATTTCTTTCTCAAATAACCTATTATCATAAAAAAAACTAAACGATTACAAGCTTAACGAACCGAAATGATAAATTTTTCAAAACGGTTTCCTTTCTTACTCTTTGTCACAAAGATGTCTGCATTCACTTCTATAAAATGTGTACTATCCCGTAGCTTTTTTTATGACAGCTACTTATATATATTTTCCTAATGGGTTAAAGTAAGCTCTAATCTAATCCAATATAACTTAAAGAAAAAACAATCGCAAAAGCATACGCTGACTCATTACACTGGTCTGCAAAGAAATCACACTTCAAATAAAAATGCTTAACAGCTTAGACCAACATCAAATGCCTTCATCTAATACGCTCCTTTACGATGCCTCTTTTCATTTTGTCTGACTTTCCCGATTTATATATTTCATTCTCCAATGACTTTTAAAAGCTGAATTTTGATCTACACTCAGAAAAAAAAAATGATAAAACAACAATTTTTCTTTCTTAAAAAATTGTTATTTCTAAATTGTTGGAGTTAGAATTATATTCTTAAATCAACAATTTTACTCTTGATACTTAATTTCTTACGCATGTGTCATATAAAATATGAAAAATATTTTAAATTACAACATTAAAAACATTCTGGCAGAATATGCATTCCACTAAATGCAGAGAATCTTCGAATCCTGGATATTTGGATTTGCGGACGAAGTTGATGCAAGAACCTGGCTTATCTCAGGATTTGTTTTAGGACTCTCGCCAGTCACTGGTGCAAAAAATTTCTCCTTTTCTGCCTTTAAAGCAGCAGTTCACACGTATGAAAACGCCGTGTACTTCGCTTGGCTTCATCTCATATGGCGCCCAGTGTCCTGGCTTTCGTTTTATTCCTATTGCTGTAAGATAGATTATAAATAAATCTATATATTAATACGTGAAAAGTTTTTTTGCTTCCCTTTTGCGAGCTAACCTTTTAACCGATTTTCGAAATTTTTTATATGAAAGGTACTGTGGTGTAGAATGCACAAAACAAAAAAATTATCCTCATAAGTTGCCATTAAGGCATTTAAAAACAGGATCGAAGTTTCCAATATAATTACAACAACAACAGCACCCACAGAGTTATGCTGTGTTGTTAAGAGAGTGAATGAGACAGTGGAGTAAGAGAAATTTTGTTGTTGTTGTTTTTCTCTTGCTTGCACGAAACCTGTTTCGTTGCGCTCTGTCGACGTTCTGCACCGATATTTTGAATGTTTTTCGATACATTTGGATTTTTACCGACATTTTGGATGTTTCTCGATACTTCTAGACTTTTATCAATATTTTGGATGTTTCTCGATACTTCTGGTTTTTTATAGATATGTTGGATGTTTTTCGATACTTTTGGACTTTTATCGATATTTTGGATGTTTCTCGATTCTTCTGGACTTTTATCGATATGTTGGACTTTTATCGATATTTTGGATGTTTCTCGATACTTCTGGACTTTTACCGATATTTTGGATGTTTCTCGATGCTTTTGGACTTTTACGGATATTTTGAATGTTTCTCGATGCTTTTGACCTTTTACCGATATTTTGGATGTTTTTCGATACTTTTGGACTTTTACCGATATTTTGAATGTTTCTCGATGCTTTTAGACTTTTGGACTTTTACCGATATTTTGGATGTTTCTCGATGCTTTTGGACTTTTACCGATATTTTGGATGTTTCTCGATACTTTTGGACTTTTACCGATATACATACCGATGTTTATCGATAGTTTTGAGATCTTTTTCGATATTTTGGATATTTTCCGATATTTTTTGGCACAAGCACTACACCAATTTTTATAATATAAAAAATGTTGCTACGATTGATGAATACTCAATGTTCTGGCTTTCATTTTTATCAAACGGTACTCGAAAAAAGATGTTGGTAAAAAAAAATTATTTTTTTTTTATAAAAAGATCACTTAAAAATAAATGGGACCAGTTACTTAGATATATCAATTTACAAACTTTGGTTTATGCTATAAATTTTTTAAAAAACACCCTTTTCATGAAAATGACTAAAGACGCCAACTTCGACACCAAATCCTCCCGGTTTATTGTTCTTGCACACCGGATCTCCCATATTGCATAAGTATATATTATAAATAGGCTAACGAAATCGGCCCAGTCCCTGTTTCGATACCTAAATCTCAACCGATTTGTTTGATTTTTTTTGTGAGCGGTGCCACGCCCCTTAATGGAAAAAAAGGTGTTATCTCTAAACCGCTTTATCGATAAGAGTTTGTTTGCTTAAGTTCGCAGTTGCGTAGTCCCTATAAAGTCAAACTGAAATGGTCGAATGTCGGCCACAAGGCGAACACTAGTATTGCTAAATGGGTCTAATCAAACTAAAGACTATAATATTTTAGATCAAAAATACCAAGTAACTCAAAATTCGAGAAAACTGACTGAGTACTTTTGAGTACACTTGTATAGGGACGATACCATTACTTAATTCATTTCGAAGACGAAAAATAGTACCGACTTTGAAACGGACACAGTAAAAAACTGAAACTTTTTTTGGTGGTTTTTTGAAGAGTTTTTGATCATGACTTATACTTTAGTGAATTTTTATGTACGTCTTTTTTCAAATTGCGATTTCTCCATAAATATTGAGCGAAATTTTATGAAACTTCTGTGGTAGGACTAAAAATTATTTAAAATTTAGATGAAATAAACTTTTCATAACGTTTTTCACAACGCAACAAAAACCTTTTCAAAATTTTGTTTGAAACTGCACCAAGCACCAAGTGCCTGAAGATTCATCGAATTTTGTTGACCAGTGTTATCAGTACCTTGCACCATTTAAACCGCCCTGACAGTTGGTAAAACAAATTGACTTTTCAATGCAAAATGTAACGTGATCCAATGTGCGACTCTTTTCATAGCTGAATTCATTACTTCCTGTTCTGCATGTTACTTCCGCTGACTGCAACACATTTTCACACTCAATGGGAGCAGATAGCGATGCGAAAAAGGTGTTAAAAGTAGTGGTGAAAAAGTTGATGTCGGAAAAAAAAAGAATTACAATAACAACGTTAAAATAAAATACATTTTTAACGACTTGCGACGCGCGCTCTACTGTTGCACCATACAGTGGTGGTGCTGCAAATGTTCCATTGGTGGAATTTTGCAGCAAAAGCAAAATGAATGAAATATAAAAATTTAAATTAAAAAAAGAACTAAAAAGAAATGAATGAACTATGGAAATGCGGCACTATAGACGCATACAAAAGCGGATGTCGGCTGAATTGACTACATACATTGGTGTTGTTGCTACTGATGCTGCTGCTGCTGCTGCTGCCGCTTTGAATGTGTTCAGTCATTGCGTTCCATTTAATTATTTGCAGCAGCGTTGTATTCGTGCTACTGCCGCCATCTTTTTAATGAAATTTAAATTTGTTAAGGATATGCGGCGTCAGGTTGTTTGCGAACTTGCCTGCTTAATGGGCGGTCATATTGTTAAAGTTCATTCATTGTTGTTGGGTTTATTGTTATTACCCAAAGTACCAGACGTGTGTGCACTCTAGTGTAAGCCTTTTTTTTTTCCTTTACAATCAGCATTGGTACTTACGTGTAATGATTAAAGCAACTGTTTAGATTTTATCAAACCTGAAGTGATTCATTTACTGGTCGAGACAAATTTTAATTTGAGCTAAAAGTTGCAAAAACCCCCTAAATCCGATATAGTTTTTGTATAGAATTTTTTTAGTTTTTAATCAGCAAAACTTTTTCACGTGCTTTTTATGAAAACTGATAACTAAATCAAAAAACTGATATTCATTAAATTTTAACACTAGAGGGAAGGTCTTCTTTAAAAACTTATTACGTAACGATATGTAAATTTGAATTCTTCAAAAAAACATATGGAGTATTCTACGTCAAGTGAAACACCGCACCTGCGATTGTAGTTTTTCAGATAAAAAGTCTTAACCTGGCTTAAAATTTTCGTTGAAATAAGTACTTTACAATGGCAACTTTTCGTACCGATTATCATGAAAAATATAGGGGCTCAACAATTGGGTCAATATAAGGCATATGGTTTTTGCTCATAACTTTTTTTTCTTCACAGAATGGTAACCCAAGTTTTATTGAAAAATAAAGATTATGTTCTTACAAACATGATTTTTTACTCGAAATCTAGGCATCTTACAAAAAGAGTGTTTAAGGCATAAAATGCTTAGAATTAACCAAGGCATACGTGCGAATTTTTTCCGAGATTTTTGAGTTGTTTTATAATTTCTCAAAATTTTGCATACATACAGCTGTGTGCGAAATAATAGCAGTATCATATCAAATACTAAGAAAAGGGTTTTTTCTACTTTAATCAACAAATAAAATTAAAACTTTTCAAAGTTGAAATGTGTGTCATTATAATGCCATTTTGAAAAACATACTCGTTTGGTGTAGGATCAGCACATGAAAAAATTAACGCTAAGTTTCCCGCTATACAGCAAGTTTTGATTGTGATAAAACTAAGTTAATTTTGCAGATTAAGTGTATGCAATAAGATCAAAGGTAAGTATCATTTGTTGAGGACTATTTTCACTCATCTAAATACGTTAAATTAAAAACGTGAAAACTATACCTTTTAGGAAAATGGGTCGTGCAAAACTTTGTTCTTGTGAGAAGCGCGAAATGATAAAAACGCTGCTTTCCGAAGGCAAGTCCTACAAATGTATTCAAAGTTTATTAAACTGCTCTGCAAAAATGGTACTAAATGCCAAGAAATGTGTAGAAAAGACCAAAACCAGAGGCCAAAAACAATCTCTTTCTAAACGGAAATTGAGAAAAGTGGCAGCGTTAGCTAGGGAAAATCCATTTTGGTCTTCACAAAAGATTAAAGAAAGGCTGAACCCCGCCGTAGACTCTTTCACAATAAGAAAGAAGCTTATTGAAGCCAAGCTCTATGGCATAAGTCCCAGGAAAGTGCCTTTTCTTCAGCCAAGACATGTCCAGAATCCATGTCCATGTCTAGAATAAAATTTTCGAAAGAACATATTAATTGGCCAACTTCAAAATGGCGGAACGTGTTATGGTCGGTTCAGGCGAAACTGGTATTGTTCGGCTCTAGAGGACGGAGACAATGTGCTCGAAGGCCAGATATGTTGTAAGAACCGTGAAGCTTGGCGGCGCCAAAAATTAATGTTTTGGGCTGCTTTTCGTACTGTGGTACAGGCCCTGTTTTTTGGATAAAGGACAATATGGATGCACCTTTATATGGGGAAATATTAGAGTCTACTATGCTGCCCTACGCTGAATGAAAAATGCTGCTGAATTTGGTGTATCAGCAAGACAACGACCCAAAACACACCAGCAGATTAGCTAAAAATTTTTTTATTTCAAATTTGAGGTCATTAGGTGGCCAGCACAGTCTCCTGACCTAAACCCAACCGAGAACCTTTGGGCCGATGTTAAGGAAGCAGTGGGTAAACAAAATCCCAAAAATGAGACGGAGTTGTGGGATACGGTACAATCAGCATGGGAGGCCATTCCTGTCGAGAAATGTCAACGTCTGGTTGATTCTATGCCTCGAAGGTGCGCAGCTGTACTAGCCAACAAGGGCCCTTCAACCAAATATTAACCATTTAAATTTTTTTTCTTTAATTTGCGGTGTTTTCAATGTTTTCGATCAAAATTGTAGAGCGCTGCTATTATTTTTCACAAGTAAATTCGGTCGTTTCGTGAGTTTTTGCGATCTTTAAGGAGCACGAAGCCCAATGTTATGGATATAAGCATTAGTTTCTATTCATTAGACATAAAGCAATTAAATGAATTTGAAAAATTAAATGTATTTGTTTTAATTTACATGTTTTTTAAATACAAAGATTTCGTTACATATCGTACACAGCTGTATATGTATGAAATACAGTACACTGATGTGGAATCAAGTTTTGTTTTGACACTGATAAAACATGACAATGTACTTCAGTGTCAAAATTAAGTCAGTGAAGGTTTGAATCCTAAATCTTTTGAATCAAATAACTTCAGTCTATTGAAAAATGTGCGAGGAAAAAAAGTACACTATACTTGAAGATGTCTTATACAGGCCCCTACTATGTATGTACGTAACTTTCGAGAAAATATTTAAATTTAAATTTAAAGCTATTTAAAGTTAGTCACGTTCGTCAGTTTTGGCTCAAAAGTAACGTATTTTTGAAATTTTGTTGTACTGTTAAATTCGAAAACAACATTTTGGATAAATCTTGTTATCCCAAGGTTATAATAAAATCATAATAGGAACATTTTCTTAGAACACATTAACCCATTGTATCCTGATTTATGGTGTTTATGACACCTTTTTCAAAACGACTTGGTTATAGTGGATGAAAGTAAATTGAGAAAAATTTTCTACGTAAAATTTCACTAGTGGTCATCAAAGGCAAGTAATAAAAGTGATGCAGTTGTCAGATTAGCAAATTTCAAAACTGACACCAGAACCGTGTACAAGAACTTTTCGCTCAGAAAACTGAATTTGACTTAAATCAACCTTTTTAAATAAACTTAAAATACTTAAATATGCAAATCATTACCCGATTGAATTATAATTTATAAAATTTCACGTTCACATTGTCACATATCGATTCATATCGATTCAAAGAAAAGTATAAAAAATATATGAATCAAATAAAATACATTATAAAGTAATATTATTGCATAAGATTCTAAAATTAGTCACACTAAAAAATTCTAGCTTGTTTTTGCTGAATTCTTACTTTCTTTGAATTGGCTGTCATTTTCACAGAAATGAATAAAATTGGTCTCTATTTTCACGAAAAGTTTATCTGATGGTGTGCAATTACTGGCATTAAGTTAATAAAACGATATCGTCCAAATTAGCGATTATTATGGCACTAAATATATATGACATTACTTTATGAACTTATCCACATTCAAAATAAATGATTCATTTGACATGCGATACCCTACTTTCAAAATTCACGGCTCAAATAACTCCGTTGGTTTTGCAAATTTCGAAGAATGGCAGCAGAAAAAGTTGTTCAGAATAGTCCTATATTTTCGGTGTACTACTGATTTCTACCCACCCTGTATACAGCCATTTCATGCCCAGCGTAACAAGAATTTATACATTTCCTCCGATTTTGCTAAAATTGGTTTCGTTTTATCCCTCACATAATTGTCCATACCTTGGACACTTAAACCGAATTTCAAGTTACACTTTTTTTAATATTTCAAAATAAACATAATGCATATATACCCAACAGAAAATTTCGATGCACATCCCCAAGATGCAATAGCGATGCGCGTCCTTCTCGCATCTAAAGAGCTGATTTGTATGCGCATATTTTCTGCGCTATAGGTAGCGAGAGCGAAGAGCATCCAAAGAGCATTTCTGGTAGCGAGAACGAAGCGTTTTCGGTCACGTATTTACGCACAAAACAAAATAAGTCAATAATTCAGCTTCGTAAGAGCGTAAGGATGGAGCAGTAGTCTAGCGACTGGCAGTGCGATTGAAGGTTGTAACCGTGAGGTCCCTCGGTTCAACTCCGGCCCCAGACCAAACACAAAAGTTTTCAACTTGCAATTTTTCAATTATAATTAATTTAGTAAAATAAAAATAATTATAGCTACATCATTGTGGTGAAAGACGTAAAATTTCAATTAAAAATTAATTTTTTAAATATTTTTATTGTCAATCAAAAAGCATCCAAAGAGCATTTCTGAATGCGAGAGCGATGGGCTTCCAAAGAGAATTTTTGAATGCGAGAGCGATGCGCAGCATTTCTGGATGCGAGAGCGATAAGCATCCAAAGAGCATTTCTGGTAGCGAGAACGAAGAGCTTCCTTACAATGACATGCCAATGTTAATTTCAGCGCTTTTGGAAACGAGAGAGATGCGCTTCACTGCTGATTTAGAGCGCTTCAGAAGCGCTGTTGATGCGCTTAGTTCCCCATTGGGTAACTACTAAGCCAGTAAAGATAATATCTTTGTATTGGATTTATATGAAAGTATGTCGAAGATCTAAAAAGTAGGCATTGTCTTGCTTTTATAAATCCTAGTTTCAAAAATATATGTAGTAAAAATTGTACTTTTTGCCATTTAGCAGAAAACTTACTAATACTCTTTTTTATCTTATGTAACTGGAGTAAAACCATTTAACGTTCAAACAAATGAAAATTAAAATGTTGGAAAAACAAACAACACTACAACATTTTGAAGTATTGACAGGTCAACTAAAGTTCAAATATTTGATGTCTATTGAGCACAATAGATAGCAAAAAATTTGAATACAAAATATCTATTTGATAATTTGTATTCAAAGACATGACTCAAAACATATATTAGCCATTATGGCAAATAAAATTATAAATATACACACATACATAAAGGTCAATAAAGTGTTTATGGGGTTAATTCAGAAATCTTATTTATGCAAAGTGCACAAGTCCATAAAACTTTCAATAGCATTGTTATGATGAATTCAAAAATCTTAAAAAATAGCATTTGTTTACACTGCAAAAAATCTTGGGGAAAAGATAATAAACAATTTTTATTTATACGTAAGTATATATGTACATAAAGCAATACATCAAGAAGTCAACATTTCAGGTGTTTGAAAATATAATCTCAGTGCATTCGCCTACATACTCCCAACACCTACCCATTGCCATTCACTCTATGTACATAACTGACATGATTCCACAGATTATGGCAGCTGACGAGATTTTGATATCAAAATTATTCTCATTCGTTCATCAATTTTTTTTTTTTTTTTTTTTTTGAAAAGTAAACACTTTGCAGTTTAAGTCTTCAATCTGAAGAGATAAACAACAACTTGAATTTATCATGGTTCACTTGGCCAAAATACAAAAAGTAAAATTTATACCATTCCACATTGACATTATGAGGAGATTTCATTGTTAAACATACAAATGGTATAGAACTTGAGATTTCCCACAATTCGAGACAAATCGGTAAAACATACCCCCCCACCTTTTTGCCAACCCACCTATAGCTCTGTGAGAAACGTGCAACGATTTATCATTTTAATTTGAGTAGCACAAACGATATCACAATCACAATGCGGCGCATAATACACGTAAGTCATATCCTAGAATCCCTAAGGATTTGTATAAAATAAATGATTTAAGTTGGAAAGAAATCCATGCACAACCAACGTTAAATAAATAAATAAATATGTAGAGTATCAAAATCTCAGCCGCATTTATGAGGCGAAGCCGAAGGAAAAAAAAAACTTGAGAGAAGTGAAGTGCAGATAAAGCATTGTGACATACAAGGTACGTAATGTAACAAACAACCAACATTTGGGGGGGGGGGGATAGCGGTGAGTGCGGAAAAATCTTGTTATTTGTACCCCCTTAGGGTGCAAAAATGAAAAAAGAAAATAAACACCCTCTCATAAATTTCAACTTCAATGTGATTTTTCTTTTTTGGCGCAGATTTTTTTTGGGTACAAAAAAATATTAAAATGAAACACATTGACAAAAAATATATATAGTATATACACCTGTATACATTTTGTATACATATGTACATAGCTCAAAAACACCCACACAACGAATGGTAGAACAAAATATCATTGCTAGCAGTTTTTCCTTCTGGCGGCATAAAATAATTGGAATTACAAAGTCCATTGACCATGATCATGTTGTGCACAGTGTTCTGTGTCCCACCTCCACCTGCTTTCTTTTCCAATTTCAGCCATTCATCCATTCATTCGCTCGCTTATTCATCGATTTATGGAATTTTTTCATTCAAAGCGCTTTTAGGCTTATTCCCACACACACAAACAAAAAAGAAAAGCTTATTATTTCATACTTTTTGTTGCTGTTGTTGTTGTTGTTGTTGTTGTTGTTGGTCTGTTAAGGACCTTCGCTGTGGTTGTGCAAATTGTTCAGCGAAGCATAAGAAATTGCCACAAGTTCAATAAAATTTTTGTCAATTAATTAGCCATACATATGTGCATAGTTATTCGCAGCATTGAACCCAGTAGGAGAATGTGTGCAACACAAAGTTTTGAATGAGACGTCGATAACTTTCTTAGATGTGTTTGCGGTCGCTAATTCCGATTCGGCTATCCGATGCCGTTGACAAAAATTAACTATTTTATTTCCTGAAAATGCCATACGTCTGAAAATAGCATTTAGTGCATTAAAGGTAAGCCATGCACCCATATTTTAATGTATCGCAATTTACAAAATCTTATCTACGAAAACAGTGTCATCGGTGGGAATCTCTTGAATTTTGAAAAATTGCTTTTTTTCGCTAAAAATGTTACCCGCATCAAACGCAAGAATGAAATTTTTTTTTTTTTTTTTTTGGCTATTGAAGGGGGAATCTTTTAGAAGATAGATAGATTCGGGACCAACGCACGGACATTGATGCAATGTGGATATGTATATACATAAGTTTATATAGAAAATGATACTCAGTTCTACACAAACAAATGTTTATAAATACGTTGTTAAACCCTATTTTCATTTTATATAACTCCCCTTCTAGTGCCAAGCGGTACCACCAGTCAGGGCATTTCTTCGCTAGGCAGGGTTGGATCATTAGGCTCTAATTATTAATTTCTGTTGTTGCCATCTTGTCTGTTGAGTTGCTCATCTCGTCATTGATATTACGTGATAAATTTGATCCCAGGAGTCCTTGCCCAACAGGATGTGTCGAACAATACTGGTACACGTTATCTCTTCACCCTTGTTAATACGTGGTTGACATTTTCTGCAGCTTCTTCACAAAACATGCAAAAGGGATCATTAATGTGCTTGTAACTGTATAAATACTCTCTGAAACAGCCATGTCCAGTGAGAAATTGAGTGAGATAATAGTTTTGCTCTCCATGTCTCCACTTGAGCCACATTTCAATCAGAGGGATCAGATTGTAAGCCCACCGCCCTTTTGTTAATGCTTGCCATCTTTGTTGCCATTGTATGTATAGTTCTAAATTTACTGCTGCTATGCGATTTCGGTCAAAGCAATTCTGCCGACGCAGGTTACGTAGTGCCGCCGATCTTTTTGCCTCCAAGTCAACCGGAAGTCGACGCGCAATCACATTTGAAGCTATTTCAGACACTGTTCGGCAAGCACAACAAACTCTCGATGAAGCTAGTCCGTGTGTAGCTACCATTGTTTTCATATACGATGTAAAACTAGTTGATGAATACTATATTGGCGCTCCATACATCATAATTGAACTAAAACTAGCTGTTATGAGAAGCTCTCTCTAAAATTAAGCCTGTGGTCCAGCAGGACTCCCATGTACATGGTTGTGGGATAAGACACTATAATATGAGCCCCAACCCGAATTTGCAGCGATTCAATCTTTTTCCTACTACTTAAAAGTACCGCTTCTGTTTTGTGCTAAGCCAGTTGCACATTGATTGTACATGCTTGAACATTTAATATTGTGGTGTTGCACTTTTCAGCAAGTTCAGTGGTGTTGTTTAACCACTGATACAATTGCAATATCATCAACATACCCAACAATGTCAACCCCAAAAATCCCATCACACATGCAATTCCATAGAGTGGGGGCCAGTAATGAACCTTGCGGTATTCCTGGGTCATCATCCTAATCATAAACGAGGATCCTTTCCGAAAAGTAACCCTTTATCATATTTATTAGATAAGTGGGTTCTTTTCAAAAATTTTACACGTATTTCTTGGACGACTATAAGCATTTTATGCCTAGTACACTTTTTTAGTAAGATGCCTTCGTCTCGAGTAAACAGAGTTTTGTCTGCCGTGGGCATTCAAAAGCCAAATACTCTTATCTAGCAACTGAATGTCATCTTGAGTCATACATAATTTTGAAGCTTATAAATTATGCTTTAATTTAAAGTGCTTCTAAAAAAATTTAAAACTTTAAAACCTACGTTGTAATTTTGACAAAAAAAAATTTACACTTCTTAAAAAACGAAAAACTGCCCTAAGAAGGCGAAATTTTACGGTTTTTCAAAGAAAAAAGTCATCGTGCTTTAAACGAAATGATAATTTTTTAATTTACAAGATCTCATTCAAAAGAGCTCTTAAAAACCTTCAAGACAAGACATGTTAAGACTTTTTTGGGCCAGCAGGCTCGATGACATAACGTTTGAAATATAGTAATGCAGCCCTGTGAAAGGCAAAACGCTTTTTACTCAAGAGGGAGGCATCTTACAAAAAAGTGCCCATGGCATAAAATGCTTAGAATCATCCAAGGAACAAGTGTAAATTGTTTTTTTTTTTTTTACTTAATTTTAGAAAAAAAATTTTCTTAACGTCATTTTTAATAAACTTTCCAAAAAAAAAAAAAAAACAATTCACACTTGTTCCTTGGATGATTCTAAGCATTTTATGCCATGGGCACTTTTTTGTAAGATGCCTCCCTCTTGAGTAAAAAGCGTTTTGCCTTTCACAGGGCTGCATTACTATATTTCAAACGTTATGTCATCGAGCCTGCTGGTCCAAAAAAGTCTTAACATGTCTTGTCTTGAAGGTTTTTAAGAGCTCTTTTGAATGAGATCTTGTAAATTAAAAAATGATCATTTCGTTTAAAGCACGATGACTTTTTTCTTTGAAAAACCGTAAAATTTCGCCTTCTTAGGGCAGTTTTTCGTTTTTTAAGAAGTGTAAAATTTTTTTTCTCAAAATTACAACGTTGGTTTTAAAGTTCATTAAAAAACAAACAAAATGAATGTTTTTAAATTACTCTAAAACAAATTTTTCAAAGTGTTTGAGAACATTTTATAATTAATGCTAAAAAAAAATAATAAAAATATATTTCTGCTTTGAGCCACCTTTAAATATGAATTTAAAAATCTGAAAAATTTTTTGGGATATTCTGTCATGATGTAGATCGTGATGCCAAAGTATATCTTGGAAATTCGAAAAATTTTTTTTTTTTTAACAGCCCTAGTGAATATACCCTGGGTGTAGGGTGTAATGAATAATACCTATTCCACATTATGAAATGCACTACGTACGTTTTCTTCTTTATGACAAAGTATTATTTTGTATTTTAATTAAATGACCGCTAGAGACCATATTTCCTACTTGGCAACATTGTAGTATACGTTTAGTCATATTGAAACTTTTACATTTGGGTTTTATATTACATGCTAAAATATGTTGTAATTTATTATGATTGTAATTGTTGTTGTTGTTGCTGTTGTTGTTGTTGTACGCTTTTATCGTCTCACTTATTTTGTTGGTGGTTTCAATGAATTTTGTTGGTTTTTTTATCGAATGAATAAATAAATATAAAAGGATACTTTGCAGGATAATAAGGATTAATTAGGTTAATTACAAAAATATTGCGCAATTAATTTGTAATTTAATTTATTGGTATACTTTTGTGGCGACTTAGGTGTTTATGTGGAATTTTTTGTTGTAAAATATTTGTAGGTGTAAAGAGGTAAATTTCTGTTGTTGAGTTTGAGGGGATGTCTGGAAAATGTATGGGCTGTTAATGTATCGTATAGAATGAGTTATAGTGCAAAGTGTATTTGAATTTCGTAATGCAGACATAAGACAATATATTTTCTTCAAAGGAATACATTTCTTAGCTTTGCTAATTTTGGTTCGGTTTCGATACTCCACATTTAATTAATTTTTAGTTTTTTTTTTTTTCTAAAAAATTATTTTCGCATAAGCTTTTAAATTGTTGGCCGTATTAGACCGTGTTTAGATTATCAAAATAGTGTAAAATAAGTTATTTTAAATTTTATTGAATGATTTCATGTTGCTATTTTTTGCAATTTTTCAGAAATATAATTTTTTTGATTACAATACAACGAACTATTGATTGAATTGGGAAGAAGTTTTCGTAGTGCACATAAGACAAGCAATAAATTATGCTTAAAAGTAAATCTTTATGCACACATCATAAGAATAACAATCGAACTCCATCAATATTTTCTTAAATTTCATTTATTTTTAATCAAAAAAGTATTATTTTATGGCACATTTACAAAAAGTGTTCATAAATAATCCTCACACACACACACAAATGTTGATAGCAAATTCGTGGTTCATTAAATTAATTCACTTAAGCAACTGATAGATAGTAAAGCGAGAAATAAAAGAGAAAGAAAGAAAAAACAACCCGAAAATCATTTAATGAATATCCCAGACTATTAAATCAATAAAGGATACGCCTTGATCCTGTCATTTGTCGTAAACGCTATGAAAACGATACGCGCACACGTTCTCAATGTAAAACCACTGCCACCACCACAAATGAAGAACGAAAGTGCGAATTGCCCTCATCAGCATGAATGTCCTTGAATTATTAATGAATTACGTAAAAAGGTCACGTAACGTTATGGCTTACCACACCACCACCAACGCTATCAGAGCTCCAATGCAAAAACTATACATCGAGGAGTCTGAAAGTTTTCGAAGTCAGTAGCTAGCTGGCAGCTATGTACGTAGGTACATACATACGTGCAAATGGACTTTCCAGGTAGGGATGCGGACTACACAGTTAATGCAATTAAAGCAACAGCCAAAAGATGAAGTCCGAAAATCCCATGAAATTTGTCAGCATGAATGTTGAACACAAAATTTCAATTACCATTCGAGAGAGCTAGCGGAGTAAGAGGCCTAATTTGGACTTTCTATTTTTTCTTTTACTTCTTATTTTAAAGTATCGTGGGCTGGTAAGCATTTTTGTGGGCCACCAAAATTATTTCTCACTCATGTGATTTCGAAAAATTAGACAGAAATGCAAATTACTGCGGCTGTTGTTTTCTCTTTTACACATGTGAAGTTTGCCATCTAGCTTGCAAATGAATAGTGCTTGAAATACACTCTATTCAGGACATTTTCCAGAGTAAAGGATAAAGTTGTGAATGTTCATAAAAGCATAATAAACTTTGAAAAAGAATTGATGTGAGCGAAATTATCAGAAATATTATCACAAAGTATAAGGTATCGCAAACAAATCAAAAGTACTCAGTCAGTTTTCTGTCCTCAACAGGAAATGTTACAAAAAATGTTACGGGTACAACTCAGTCTTTACACATGAAAGAAACGAAACTTATATTTGAAAAGTGGGTGTGGCATTTACCTAATTACGGTCACTTTTCGACTAGTGTAAGGTATTTATGTTCGGCAACTACCTAGTAAATTTCATCAAAATAGTTTGTATAACTTCCGGGATAAAACATATTTCAATTTCGGTGAAAAAAGTAGGAATGGTACTCATGATCGGGAGTTACCTATAAAATTTTATCAATATATAACGTTTTAAAATTTTCAATGGTTAAAAAGTGGGCCATTTGATTATGCTAATTTTTCGACGACTTTCGGCACCTACCTACTAAATTTTATTAAAACAGCTTTTATAGCTCGTGAGATATAACGCTCTAGCTTCTTTCATTTGATACAACTTTTTCTCAATAAGGGTATTCCATAAAATGTGTAAAAGCCTCAAAAACCTCGAAAACGGCGTTAGGAACTAACGCCCAAAAAAAAAAAAACGAAATAACGCCCAAATCAGCAATTATGCTGAAAAATTTGAGATTTTTTTCAGCATTATTTCTGATTTCTGAAAAAACTCGAGCCAACTCCGCTATTCTGACACCATATTCGGACTCAGCGACCCCGAAAACATAAAGTTCAGGTGGTCTGATCCTTCGCGCAGGGAATTTTTTTTTATAGTCCTGTGCACAGGCTAAAAAAAAAAAGTACCATGCGCGAACGATCAGACCACCTGAACTTTATGTTTTCGGGGTCGCTGAATCCGAATATGGTGCCAGATTAGCGAAATTGGTTCGCGTTTTTTCAGAAACCAGCAAAAATCAGTAATTTTCAGCATTATTGTTGATTTCTGAAAAAACGCGAACCAACTTCGCTATTCTGGCACCATATTCGGATTCAGTGACCCCGAAAACATAAAGTTCAGGTGGTCCGATCTTTCGCGCATGGTACTTTTTGTTTTTTGTGGGCCTGTGTAATCATATTGGAAATGGCGCCCAAAAATTTGGGCTTTATTTCGTTTTTTTTTTTTTTGGGCGTTATTTCCTTTTTTAAAAAATAATTCCCAAAAAAAACGAAATAACGCCAAAAATATTTTCATATAAATTTGGGCGATAATCATTTTGGAAATAACACCCAAAAATTTGGGCTTTGTTTCGTTTTTTTTTTTTGGGCGTTATTTCCTTTGTTTTAAAAAACGAAATAACGCCTTAAATATAAAATGACGTAATAACGCCCAAAACAAAAAATGAAATAACGCCCGAAAACGAAAAACGAAATAACGCCCAAATTATTTTCATACAAATAAGTTTTGAGCGTTATTTCCAAAATGATTATCGCCCAAATTTATATGAAAATAGTTTGGGCGTTATTTCGTTTGTTATTTTGGGCGTTATTTCATATTTTTTGGGCGTTATTTCGTTTTTTATTTTGGGCGTTATTACGTCATTTTATTTTTTGGGCGTTATTCCGTTTTTTTTTTGGGCGTTATTTCGTTTTTTAAAAAACTTCGGATGTTCCAAAAATTATGGCTTGTTAATAGTTAGCCATAGATGTTTTTCCTCTATATACACGAGTACCTATTGTAGATATTATTCGTTTTGACTGTAAATATTTTGGAATTCTTCCGGTTTTCCGGGAAACATTCAATTAAGGCTCGATCCATGTTGATTACAAAGTCCTTGCGTGGAATTCACATACCTACAGAGTATGTGGCAAACCATTTCCATTTGGTAGGGTTAGTCGTGGAGAAAATCAAAATTATCGCAAAAAGTCGCAAAAAAAACTGAGAGAAAGAAGTTCAAAAACTGCCCATCTTCACCTGCGTTCTAAAGAAAAATCACCATGAGTAACGTACTTGCTTGCATTCACATAGAGTTCGAAGTTGCCATAATTCTAAAAGCTAGGACTAAAGATGTTGGCAATTACTGATGAATCACTACTCAGCCCTCCTCTCTTATAGGAGAAATATAGCGGAAGCCCAGCTTAGGCAAATGAAGAGATGGCATTACATGCCTTAAAGATAACTCCTATGATACAATACCACCTCCAGAGAGGTATTTTCGATGAAGAGGGGGTGTTTTAGTCGGTATTACATTTAGAAGCGTTCGACATGACGGGCACCGATGACGATCACCCGCAAAAAAAAAAAATAAAATCTGAAGGTATTCCCTAAACTCTGTATTCAAAGTTCACAAGAAGCAAATGACTGCTGGAAGGAAACTTATTGAAGATTCTCATTAAAGATGGCATATCGCTTTATCAGGTCAATCATAATATTATCAATCGCATCCGAGATTTTTAGTCTTTAAGTTGCAAAAGCCAAGTATTAATAGAGCTTTTTATTAAGGTCGTAAAACCCGCATGAGATAAAAAATTCTATTAAATTCTTACTGTCCCCAATGTCCTCACGTTTCTGGTACTGTATACGCGCTTAAACACTTATAGGGCACGCCTGGCACGTTTTAGGCAGCAAGTGGAATCTCGTTGTCGCTGTCGATGTCATATCGTTCGTTGGGTACTTTGCAAAAGTTTTTAAGTATAATCAACGCAAATTTGCTTAATCCTTTGAATTTATAAAAAGCATCCTCCACGCAGGATACAAGAATAAAGTTTAGTACATTTTAAGCGCACAGCAGTAGTGACATAAAATTCAACGTCAAGTTTTTTTTTTTTCCTTTTTCATTTTATTTAACTTCCGGGATTTTTAGGTGGTTAAGGCCTGAACAATTTAAATATCAAAGTTATAAAACTTGTGAGCACAGCAAAGGATATGATGCAAAGGATACCAACTGAGGAGGCGATTTTCATAATGAAATCCTTAACCTTTTACCACTAATTTTTGCATAATAAATCATTAATGAAGAGATATGTACGAAATGGAAAGATAAACGGACAGACAGACACTCAGTCAGTCAGTAAGTCGGGCAAGAGTCTTTTGAATGTCTGTTCAGTTGCTTAATGGTGCTATTGACTTTTTGGCTGGCGCACTACTGCATTCAAGTTGTTGCAAATACATATATGCAGACACGAGCGCTTCTTCCTTTCGATTCTTGTGCTGCTTGCACTTTAGTGCTTGCAAGCAAACATCCTTTCTTATGGTGTTTTTCTTGTGGGTTGGTTGGCTGTGTTGTTGTAGTTAAAATTCATTTAAGTGTGTAATCTCTCGGGGTGCAAAGGATCTTCTTCCACAACTTCTTATTCTTCTTGTTGTAGTTATTAGTTTACTGTTGTTGAACAGCCATGTTCACACTTCTGGCAGCAACCATTGCGTTGCACATTCTGTTTATGTTCCCGCCTTTATATTCCTTTGGGTCACTGTTTAATGTATCCCTTTTCTTTCGCTTTTTGCGTATATTTGTTTAAACTTGGCTACTTCTAAGGGTCTGTAGAGTTGCAATGTTGTAAGGGATTGTGAGTAGCAGCAGTGCTTATTTTCCAATAAGGATAAGCAGTGCATGCTGTGGTTGTTATTATTGTTGGTTATATTTGCTTATTATATTTGCATTTGTTGGCACAGTGGCACAAAGTATACAGTAATTATGATACTATCCTTAACGATCGAACTTCAAATTAGAAAAAATTAAAGATAAATAACTTATGGACTATAAGTCATAGTCGATAAAATTTAAAAAAATATTGGACTGTCACAGAAATCTTCAAATAAAATCCGACGGAACTTTATCATTTTATGAGCCGTTTATTATGAAAATGGGGCATGCCCAAAACGAGGCAAAAGGATTGTCATACACATTATGTGCCATAATGATTGGTTTTTGACCGATATATTTTTTTCAACTTAATCAATTCTACATCATCAGTAAGCTTTTCGTGGAAACAGAGATCAATTTTATTAATTGCTAACAAAATATCAGCCAATTTATACTAACCCTTTCGACCCGGCTGGGACAATATATCCCAAAAAAATTTTAATAAGCAAAACTGTTTTAAACGAGTTTACATACATATAAACTCATTTTAAACCATTTTGCTTACTAAAGTTTTTTTGGGATATATTGGCCCAGCCGGGTCAAAGGGGTTAAGACATTACTTCTGCCTCATTTTGGATTTGCCCCACTTTCATAATAAACTTCTTAAGAGACATCCGTGCACAACATTCCCAAATAAGCCACATTGAAATATTGCCTTACGTGTATGTTTCCCTGAAATCGTTATTTGCATTGTTGGCACCACTTGTGTTTTTGACCGCCTTGGTTTTTTGCAACTATTTTGAAAGCAAAAAATTGCTCAAAATCAAACTTAGCTCCAATTATAGGGATAATTTAGATCTGTAAACTGAATCTATGATAATGCGAGATCGTCATGTGAACTTTTGTGAGATAGAGATCTTTGCACATTAGTTTCACCTAATTTGGCACCCAATGACTTCTTCTTGTTCCCGAACATCAAAGATAAACTGCGTGGTGAACGATTTACGAGCGCCGAAGAAGCAGTTGAAGCGTTCAAAAACCATGTTTTGGAGGTGTCTCAAGAGGAATGGGAAAACTGCTATGGCAAATGGTTTGAACGAATGCAAAAGTGTATTGATCATCAAGGGGAATATTTTGAAAAACAATAAAGCCATTTTCAATTAAAAATGTTTGTTATTATTTGCTATTCCCGAAATATAAGTAGTGCCCTACATTTGTCGATATTTTTGTACATCGATTCAATATAAAAATTCATAGGAACCGAAATTATGCGATTCGATATCGATAGTACTTAAAATCTTTACGGATAATACTGTCGCCTCGGCTACAAGACACACAATCAAAACAAAAGCTCAACCCCCACTCGATGTTTCACCAAAACGTTGATGTTAAGCCAATCTTTTTGGCTCACCCAGCCATAGTCATTGTGAGTCCAACCCTCCACATTCTGCCATTAAAACTGCAAAACACAAAATGAATGCAAAGGAGCAACACGTGTGTTTGTATTTTGTATTTTGCATACAAACAAACAATAGACACACAAACACACACATACATGAGTAAACTTTTTAAACGAATTTATGTTTAAGGCCTTTGAAGAAAATGCGCCATGCCGCGTCGAGCGCCAGCCAACCAGTCAACCACAATGCAACGAGGCGTTATTAATATTTTAATAATTTCTGGTAATAAATTTGTGAATGAATACGAAATGACGACGTTTATTTGAGTCAAAACACACACAGGCATTTCATAAATACAAAATTTTAATAAATTTTAGACAAACCGGCGCATTTTATGTTGCATATTTAGTGGCGCTTTATGCTGCTGCTTCTGTTCAAGCTGTACTCAAATGTGTAATTGTAGCCGGATATCCGTTTTAGATAAAACTCTTTCCGTTGAATGTTTCAGTGTCAGTTTTAGGTTGCGATTTCCTTCCTGTAGGAACACAGCAGGGCGCCAGCAAGGGACATGTGACGACGCGACATTGTTGTCTGTCTAACTGGCGAACGAACTGTCTTTTGCACAGTGTGCATAGTTGAACATTTATACTGAACATATGTTTGTGTGCGTGTACATGAGTGTTTTTGTGCATGTGTGTGTGTTCTTTTTACCTTTGTGCATATACGAGTGAAATTTTAATAATAAATGTTGCTGTTATTTGGTTCTGTTGTTGTTGTTGTTGAACACAATCATAAGGGTTACCCTCAGCTATTAGCTTTATCCGAGTGCATGTTCACACGCATGTTGCTACAACTTAAATGCACTGAGAATTAAACAAAAGCCAAATCAGATATTTTTGAAATGTAACGTAATGTGTTTAATATTTGATGCAGACTCATTACGTATTTCTTTTTAAAAAATTTACCGAATTTCTTTTGTCCTAGAGTGATGCTCGCCGGATAGTTCAGATGGTTTGTTAACACTTATAATAAAATTCTCGATGTTTAGTTATTTTTCTTTTTATTACGTCACAAAACATTTATTAGTCCCTAAGCCATTTGCAGTCTTTTTATTCTCGGATAGTACTTCGAAACCTTTACATAATTCTAGTTCCACCTAAAGAGTTAAGTAATATCTGGAATACTCAAGATATCTTTTAATTGACTTTTATCAGAAATATTGATCTTAGAAAGCTATACCAATCGCCACCAGGCTTCAGGAATCAGACAAAAGATTATGAGCTCCAGATTAGTAGCGCTCAGAGTTCTAACAACTTCCAACTTTAAGTGTCTTAGAATTGTCTCCAGATTCCAAATTTACAATCCGGAAAAGCGTACTTTTTGCGTAAAATTTTGTACATTTCAGAGAATATTTGATGCATCCCAAACCACTTTAGAAACCGAAAATGGCCATTCCATTTCGTATTTTTATTTCCCACCTTGAATGGATAGTACCTTCAAAACTAAAGATTTTACAGAAAAATAAATTACAGATTCGAATTTTGCGGCTCAAAATTCATACAAAATTGAATAGTTTAAATTTCAAAACACATACATTTTCCATATTCAGGACCACTTTCCGGTTTTAATATTTTCTGAAATGGACCAAATTTTATATGGTGCTTAAAGATAATATTTTGGTGCCGTTGGAATGCAATTTCAAGAAAATTTTAAATTTTAGACCACCCTTATATAAATACATACAGTAGACTGATTAAAAAAATTATTTTTGGAAGTTCCACAACTACGCCCAAAAATCATTAAGGTGGTGCCAAAAAAGTGAGACAAAATTTTCGAACATCAACCATCCGTCATCCTGGATCCGCCATCTTGAATTTTGCAAATCCGACCACGGTTTCGTAATCAGCGACCCCAAAAACTCCATTATATCAAATTTCAGGAAAATCGGTTGGTTTTTGAAAATTTTGTTTACCGTCTTGGAACTGCCATCATGAATTTTGTAAATCCGACCCCACGACCCAAAAAACCTCTATTTTGTACAAATTAGTTTATTTAAAAAAAAAAAACAATGCATATTGAATTTTTGACCGCCATATTGGAACAGCCATGTCGGATTTTGTCATCCAATCACTCCAGCTATTAAAGGGTATCCTTCAGGATTAATTTGAGCCAAAAACGACCGGTTGCGTATTTCTTTATTTCTTCTTGCCTTACACTTGATTTTGTCCACCTTACGGCCTCCATTTTTTGAAAGCTCTTTTCCAGACAAGCATTGTTATATCTCAAACGTCAAGATCCATCAATACAAATTTTGTGCTTACAGCTGATCCGGTTAAAGCAAAACGTCCCATATATACATACATATATGCACTTTTAGCAATAACCTCTCTCACCTGAAAACTAACTCTTGAGTGCATATCTTGACGGCATTTTCGGTGTAGAATCATTGTTAACTAATAAGCCAGCCAAATTAGGGTCCGTCATCTTGGATATAGGAGTTATTCCATAAAAACAGGTTTTTTACGTTTTCTCAAACTTTATTGAATAACTCCTAAACGGTAAATTATATGTATACATACACGGTAATAAATATCGTTTTAAATTTTCAACTTTACATGAAACTTTAGGGTTGAAAATTGAATTTGTTATGAAAAATCATCTTTTTTAGTTTATTTTTTAAACTTTTTTGGGTTGACACCCTTTTGTTGGTATACAATTTTGAGAAAATGAAGCAAGTTCTTAAGTAATTCAACGTATTTGTTGATTTTTTCAACTTTCCGCAGTTGATTCCTTGAATATTTATGCACACGAATACAACATATTCATTCGGCTTTGCTTGGAACGTTCAATTTTAGCTGCCTCTTACTTGCCGATTGCTTCAATTTGTTCTTCGGCAAAATACTAAAAAATTAAATTTTTTTTGCTTTTGCTATAATTTCATGTCGCTGTGATTCGCAACCAGTCTATGCTTAGGAGTGAACATATATAAGTAGTATGTTGTTAACAATGTTGGCAAATGTGTCAATGAAGCGATCTGAGGAGGGCTCGTTACGTAAACTATCTGGGGATTTTTTTTTTTTTTTTTTGGACTTATATATTTAATTTTTATATGCGTGATAGGTTCAAAAAGTACGGTTTTTTCATCGGGCTTGTTCAAAAAATTTTAACTCATTAAGTACAATTTTTCATCTTATAGGGTTTACATTTTTTAGCTTTTTATTATAATATTTCAATCTTTTAAGGTGAGGTCTTTTTAGGTTAAGAAAATTAACCATCAAAGTTGACATAAATTTCAACTTTTAAGTTGGCAAGTCTTACCAAAGGAGTTGAAAAATTAAACCGAAATTTATTACCGTGTACGTTGCATATCATTTTTAAATCATACAATTCCCTATAAATAAGAGGTTTTGTTTTTTTTTCTGGCGGCGCATCGTTCATGAGTTATGGAACTTTAAAAATCAACATGTTGCAATGCACACTAATACTAACTCCTTATGTTTGAATTACAAAGTATTACCACTTTTCTAATTGGAATATCTCCTAAACTAAGTATAAGTCGTACGTAAGCAGCTCAGAAGACTTTTTTATACGAAATCACCGGAGCTACAGCTGTCTTGCATTATTTTTCTGAAAAGTAACCGTTTGCGAGATATTTGCAAGAAACTGATTTTTGTGACCTTTGACCTTGACTAACTTACGATGCTAACACGAGATTTTATGAAACTATTGAGACAACTTTTAGAACACTATAATGAAGGTGTATGCGAGTTTTCAGCTTATTATCTCCCATACAGAGACTTACCCAATTTTTGGCTAACTTGAGTGGCCTATAGCATTCACACTTGGTGTTGTCTCTACTTCAAATGCTGAAGGACAGAAAGTTTTCTCTTTTTTTTTTTAAAAAGAAGTGTCATATTCCTTGGTGGACGTCCATAAGATAAATGCGGTGGAACGGAATTCGGAAAAAATCGAATATCTTTTTTAGACGACCCCGAAAGATTGCCTCATTTTTGGAGCGTTAAAACCTTTTGTAAATTACTTTATATGGTGAATAAATTTATGATTTCCAATCATTGAAAACTGTGGTTTAGTCGCAACAGAATCCGATCATTCAAATCTTAATGACAAAACTGAATTCTTTTAATATAAAAACTTTTTGCGAACTACTAAATATTTTGAAAAGTAAATAAAGTTCTTGTTTTAAAACTTTTAAGAGTCTGCTCTTAACAAGTGTTGCCAAAATGTTGGGAATTCCTCAAAATATGAGGAATTCAGAATCCGCTTGAGGAATTTTTGAGGAATCTTGGTATGAGGAATTTTTGAGGAATTGTCTTAACACAACGTATAATTCTCGATATTAACCATTTATTAATGGGGGCTTTCTATTAAAACTTAAGTTTATAAGAACAATATGCAACTCTGAAATCAAACTTGCCCTTTTGAGGTCCGTCAAAAATCACTGAGTATCTGTTACACACAATTTGTCTACAGACTAAGATTCATTTTTAAATACATTGGAAATACATTCAAAACTTTAAGTTTGCTTAAAAAGCGGTTTGAATTTATTGATATTAACCTGCAATACTTGAATGGAGGAGGGGCGTATTGTTAGATCACAAAATTTATTCCAGAGTGTAGTTGAAATAAGTTTTTTAAAGAAAAACACATTGTGGAATCACTAAAATGTCCTAATTTAAAGACAGTTGTATACTTATTATTTATACTGTATTTTTCTTAATAACATTCATGAAATGTAAATGTTATTTCATGAACATATATATGAACAAACTGAACAATTATCCATAAGCAGAATATGATATAACAAATTTTATGACTTTTCCCATCAAATAAAAGTTTCAATTCCGTTTTTTGAAAATCTTTAAAATTGGACGTATCATATTTCGCCGTCTTTTTTCAGATTTGAGGAATTTCACTTAAAATTGAGAGCAACACTGCTCTTAACCCTCATACGATTAAGCAATTGAACTTGTAACAACATTGATAAGAAGCTTGTGAATAATTTTAAATGGAAATTAGAGTTTTATTTTTTACACATTAATAAATATATTCTTGACTGTTAGGTACACAATGAATGCAGCAATAAAATTCAACATCAACATTTTTAAAAATAAAATTCTGTGAGTGTAAAAACTCAGACCATACAGACACTTGCACTGACAGCTCTCAAAGGATTAGACGTGTTTAACATACAAAATACCCCAAAGTATCTACATTACCTAGCTAAAAAGGTGTTTGTGCGTACTGGTACATATAGTGCCCAATACATATACATTTTTATATGTGAGTATATGCAAAAGTGTGTACATATTTGTGGTCTGTAGTTGTGTTTGTTTCTTTTATCAACATTAGCAGCTTTAGCATATGCTGCATTTGCTTTAACATGCCAAAAACTTTAGAAAAAAGGATTTTTTCCGCACTCCTTGCAGGGCTTGGGTAAAAAACATTTAGATTTTTTCCATGTGAAATTTCGATTTAAATTTTAAACGTTCATTTCGTGTACAACACAACATACATTTAAGGCTTAAACAAACAAAGAGAGAGAGTTTAAAAGCCGATTAAAGGTTTTTGATGTTGATGTTTGGGTAAACAACAGTACACTGGGGGTTTTCTTTATACACATAGCTATTAAAAATCTATTGTATTACGCATGGATTTATTTTGTTTTCTATTAAGGTGTGCAAAAAATTGTATATCTTAAAATAATGAGGTATTTAACCAAGCTGATTATTTTGTGGGGAAAATTTTCTTATTGAAAAAATATGAGATGATATACTTAATTTTTAAGTACTTATACTATAGCCGCAGTCTGGAAACTTATTCCAGACAATTAAATTCCCAATTGAAGGAAGTAAGTTAAAATCATTTTTTATTAGCAAAAAACAATTCGATAGCGTTCAATCGTTAAGAGTTTGACAAGAGAAACCAGAAACTTTGCCGACAAAGCAAATTAAGTGCTACTGAAATAAAGTTTGCACTTAAGTTTACGGTAAGCAAAATTGATGAAAAAAAATCACTAAAAGAAAGCATTAGCTCCAAACAAATAAATCATACAAAAATAAGTAAACAAAAAGAACACAAAATCCTTTTAAAGCGTCCTGTTCTGTTTTCACTCACTTACAGCATAAATCCTCAAAAAAATTGTTGTAATTTTCTAAAAGAAAACACCAAAAAACGGTGTAGTCCGTGGCATCATTGCGATATGAAAAATGAGAGAGAGAGAGAGAGAAAAAGAGCGCGAGCGTTGGGAAAACATCATAGCGAACACTTAATGCAGCATCCTTTGATGCTTTAGAGTGGAACAACTTGCATAAACTAAGTACTAGTTTCCTGGTTTTGACACTGTTTTGTTTAGAGCTTCTACAAACAATAAAGGCGTGGCACTGCCCAGGGGTGTACTTATCGGAGGTGCTCTGGAAGACCTAGCCCCTCCTGAAATTTTGAAACTACCTTGAAAAAAGAAAAAATATATAAAAAATTTTGGTCTCGTTCAGATATCGGATATATACAGGTTGTAAACTTTAAATGTAGCTAATGAGAGAGGTGATAGGGGCGGTCTAGGCTAACAAAAAATTGTATGTCTGAAGGTGTCAAAAATGTACCTCTACGGATTAATAAGGAAAAACACAATTTTCTGACACGTTTTACAAAAAAAATTATCGTGCTGCATCCTAACGTTTTAGCGAAAACTTTTTGATGTTTAACCTTAAGCCAATTGTATGAACTTTCTAATGGTGTAATTTGTTTAAGAAGTATTTTGGAAAGTTTTGGGCCTTTAAAGTTGAAATTTAAAACTTTTTTATTTTTTAACATATGAAGGTCCTGCCATTTCAAATTTTTTTTTGGAATCCTCGTTGATTTTTTTTTTTTATTTTAAAAAATTTTCCTCTAAGTCTTTCGTTTTTTTGTAAAACAATTCAGACTTGTTTTTCCTTACAAATCCAAAGGGGTACATTTTTGGCCCCCAGCACATACAATTTTTTGTGAAAAAGCGCAAAAATTTTAAAAACTCAACTTTCAAAACTGTTTTTAACCTCTTAAGCCAAGTTGATTGTAGAGCACTTTGTGAAAAGACATTCAAATACATTTCGAATACTATGAAAAAAATATGAAAAAAAAATTAAATATGTAGAGTAGAACGGGGCAATGTCGTGCACTCAACTTTGACATGCTCGTAAAGCCGTACATCTCAAGCGAATGCAACGAGTAAGCATCCGATCGAAAGATAATTTCATTGGTTACATCCATGTGCAACAACATTTGTGTAGCGAGAAATTGTGTTTGTGTAAGTGAATGTGCACGACATTACCCCAATGGTCGTTTTAAAGGTCAACTTCGATAACTCGGTGAAGCCCAAAATTTTTTTGGAAATCAGATACTTCTTTTCTTTGGCAGGATATTTCGTTTCAGAAAACACTTACCTGGTATATTTTCCCGAAAGGAAAATTATTTTTCTGACCCGATGAAAAAACACTTTTATCGTCACGAAAGCGTACTTTTTGAAAAAAAGGTTACTCTGTAGAGACGAACTGGTGAAAATTGCTAGTATTATATGCATAAGCTCAGTAGGTCAGCAGGTCCCTACCTTACGAACAGTTGGTAAATCATTCAATTCCTTGGGCTAAAACAGCCAGTGCACGACATTACCCCCTGCACGACATTACCCCGTTCTACTCTACTTCGAATTAAAATCCAAGTAATTGTGGGCTTTTCATAGGATTAGCTTTAAAAGCCGCTTTGTCCACATAAATATCTCAAAAGAATCTACGCCACTGATGTAAAGTATCTGTGGACCTTTTACCCTAATGATATTCAGTTGAACGATAACACAGGCATACAAAAAAAAAGTGTATATGCCAGAGTGGAGACCCCTACCTCCATGTATTTTGGGGCGCTAAGCCCGAATACGACAATAAAAAATCGATCTGATAGCCCATTTTCGTGCAAGCGTTCTCTATTTTGCCCATTGTGGGTCAAAATTTTGTCTTTTGAGACTCCTAGTGAAATCTTCTGTAGAATATTTTTGTAGAACACATTAACCCATTTTTACCTAGTTTTTGAAAAGGGGTCAAAAAAACCTTGGAACAACAAATTTTATGAAAACACTGAGAGACCGTAAGATTACTAACATTTTTAATTTTCATAAAAAATTAACTTTCAACCCCCTCTAGGCGGTTATAAAGGGATGCTAGGGGTGACTTAATTTTGTATAGTTCTCTTTGATTACAGCGCACCCAAAAACCTAACAAATACACAAATTTTCGAATATTTATACCAAGGGTAATTTTGACCCTCAAGGGGGGAAGTAGAGGAAGCTAGTGCAAAAATGGGCTATCAGACCGATTTTGTAGATTCATATTCAGGCTCAGTGCCCCAAAATACATGGCGGAAGGGGGTTCTCTACTCTGGCATATACCCTTTTTTTGTGTATCTATGTAATTACTCCAGCACGGCTTACGCTACACAGTGGAAGGGTTTGTATAGAAAGGCGATCATAAATAGTAATAACAGACCTGGACTGCTGAAATTAAGCACATGTTTCTTAGATAAGGACACTAAAAATCTGTGAATATGAACAAAATCCGTCGACGGACACGCCTACGTCCCATATAAAATTAGGGCGTGGTCGAGATTTTTTTTCAAAATGGGTATCAATTTCCATTAATTTGACAAATTGTGCGCTATCTTTTACAGTTTTGAAGTTATGAGAAAAATCTTTATAAAAATGAGATTTTGTTACTTTGTGTAATTGTTCCCTCGGAAATTAACCGACACACAGTGGTCGAAAAATCGAAAAAGCTGGCCAAAATTCTGAAAATCGGTAATAAGGAGTTTTTGATGATGCTGATTATGAATCCGAAATCCATTTTTAAAAAAACAAAATGGCGGATCCACAATGGTGCACAAATAATGCTTAACCAAATATATTCTCACGAAAGTTGGTAATTTTAGGTTTATGTTGATGCTTATTACGATTCTGAAATATATTTTCAAGAAAACAAAATGGCGGATCCAAAATGGTGGACTAAATACTGCTAAGCTGCATTTATTACCACCAAAAACGGTACATGGGAGTTTCAGATGTTGCTTATAACGAATCTGAAATCTAGTTTAAGAAATAAAAAATGGCCGATCCACAATGACGTACCGTTTCGTGCAAAACAATATTAATCAATAAGAAGTTATTTATTGCGGTTTTTGAGGTCGCTTATTGGAAATATGAAATTAATTTTTGCAACACAAAATGGCGCATCCAAAATTTCGGTCAAAATATGCTGAACAGCATCTTTATCTACAAAAGTTTTGTTTCTGGGATCAATTATTACGAAAATGAAATACTTTACAAAAGTCCTAATAACTTTCTCGCGGGCACCTCTGGGCACTTAATTTTTTTACAGGCTTGTAGAAAAATATTCCCTGAATAAGATGCATGCGGAAACTAGACGGATGGCCGTGGATGCTGTAACATTTATCATATTAAAAACCACTTCAACAATTTTTTCTTGTATATATTTTCACAAAAAAGTTGCATATTTATATAAACTGTGAACGAGATAAAATGCTTAAGATTTGAGAAAAATATTAAATAAGCCTTCACTGAGAGACTCCATTTCCTTATATTGCAAAAAGATGAACAGAAGTTATTTTTCCACTTGTTTAATGAGACGCTTTATATTGAAAAAAAAAAATAAAAATCTCCCCAAGAATAGGGGAGAAGAGTTTTTTAGGCACAGAGGTCTTTCTGACCACTGAAACGAGCAAAGTGGATAATATTCTACCATTACTAACAATTAAAAGTGCAAAAACAACAACTTTATTTTCGAATTTTGACCAGCTATTTTGATTTTCCGGCCAGTGTGCGACAGTTGGGTTTTTACGACAACTAGTTAACATTTTGTTCCATTGTGTGCACTTAAACTCTCCGAGAAGTTTTTGTTAATGGTTTTTTTCTTTAAAAATAATTTCCACCATTTTCTTATTCCATTTTTTTTTTTTCGTGCTGACCGGGTGTGATTTCTTTTGTGCGAAAGTGTTGCTCACATAGGAGTCGCCGACAAGGAGGAGAAAAAAATAAAGTCCGAAAAAGAGTAGGTAAACCTTTTTTGAAGTGTTTTCATTCTCTTTTCACTTTCAGCGCCATTTGAATGAATGGTTTTTAGTTTGGTTTGTTAAGAAAGATTTGAATTGAATTGGTTGTACTCGTACTGGCTGTCTGTCCTGCCAGTCTGTTCTGTAAGAGTCAGGGCAAGGCAGTAGCCAGCAGCTACTGAAGTCATATTGTTATTGCCAAGCTCTAGTCAAGATAGTCATTAAGTGAAACTGTTTTTTAAGTTCTTTGTGTCTGCGGAAAATAAATTTGTTAAAAAAAAAGAAAAATACGAGGCACAATTTATAATTAATTGCAATTAAATTATGAATAACTGATTGGGGACTTAAGGGTATTTTTGAATGAAGAAACGAACAAAAAAAAGATGACAACAGTAGGAGTTACTTTAGACAATTAAAAACTTTCAAGCCATTGTTATATTAAAAAATTATAAATTATTTAAGAAATAAAATCAATCATTTGCAAAAAATTTAATTTATTACATCCTTAATTTTTTCTTAAATCCTCTTATTGACATTTCTTTTAAAAATTTCAAAAATTTGTTTAATTCACTTTTCTTGATGAAGCTGCAGCAGCAACATCAAAAATTATCGCTCCTTAGACAGCTGCAAACTTTTATTGCCTCTTTATCTTTGCTGTTCATTGTTCCTTTTATCATTTTGAATAAATGTCCGTTTAATGTTGCTTAATTTCTATGTACTCCACCACCACCACCACTACGTCAACAGTGATGCTAGTGTGTTTGTATGCGAGTACTTTGATTAAGAGCCACACTATGGCCGCCATTATCTTTTATCGTTGAAAGTGAGTCCTCTGGTTGTTTTTTCTTTCTTTTTTTTATGTCTCACTGTGCAGCATAAATTAAGTTGTTTCATTTTCACTGCTAATCAGATAAAGTTTTTTTTTTCTTTTTGTTTCTTGTTCTCCATTTTGTATTTTAAATTTTCTTTGTTTTCACCCATTGTTTTTTGTTGCCATCATAATAATTCTCCTTCTAATGTTGTTCATCACTCAACTTCAACTATTCATCCATGTCATTTATTTTATTGTTCACTTCATGAAAACGAGAATTCAGTGTTGAATTAATTTGTGGTAATTATTTTCAATTGTTATCTGATTTAAAATTGTATTTTGTGTTGCTTAGTGTAGTGCTTGGAATAAGTAATAGATGACTAGATGAAGTTTGGCTGGTTTTGACGGTTTTTCCAGCTTGGTAAGAGCAATACTCGTAAGTTAATGTATTTCAATGTTTTTAAGATGATATATAAGGAAATAACCCTAAGCAATGTCATTTTTTACAATGCCACAATTGCTCACTCTGGAGATATTTAGGAGAAATATACTTTTTTGTTTAATTTTTTTTTAAATTTGTATGCTTCTCGGTAAAAACGAAAATTTCTAGGTACAAATACTATAAAAATATAGCCAATAGGTCAGAAACAACATTCATATGTAGAATTTCAGCCATACCTACTTGTTTTTTAATGTTTAAAAGATATTTTCATGTTTGGTTTTAGAAGGTACATACACATAGGATACTGAATAGGTCTAAATCTGTCCGCATAATTGACCTTGACTCTAAACGAACTCAATTGAAACCAAAGCTGGATAGTCTTCGAAGTAAACTTTTTTAACCCAAGGCTTAACCCATTTTCGGCTTCGATTAATCGAACAGTAAAAATGTAAATTTTCAATAATTTTTTAGACAATCAAAGAAATTGACATGAGAAAGATAGTTGGTACCTTATATTAGTTCGATCTTTTGGCTGTTTGAAAATATTATCTACCATTTCCCCATCTCCCTCCAGTAGTTAAAGGGATGTGATTGAAAAATACCTTACCGATTGATCTGTTTTTAAAAAAATTATTTAAAATATAAAATAATAACAACAAATAAAATTAATGATGAATGAGATCTTATAGCCAAAAGTTCAAACTATCATTAGCAATCAAAATATCAACACCAGTCAATACCTGGTAGGCACAAGTAGGAATCAAATTTGGTGTTCGATTAATCGAACATTGGCCGTTAGCTTGTACCAAAGATCCCATACAAATACGACCAAATGTGCCAGCCGGAAGTTATATATCGGTAATGCCAGTTAAAAGGGGGCTTCCAATAAACCTCGTGATCATAAAGTTCGAAAAAATTTACCACCTTTCCCCTCTATGTGACTGTACCAAGGAGTAAAAAAGATATCGTCACATATGGCAGGGGAGGGGAAGTGGGTAATTTTTTGTGAATTTTAGCGTCATGAGGCTTATAGGCAGCCCCCTCTAAGCTGTAATCGATGATATTTAACTTCGGGATGGCAGATAATAAGGTGTTTACCAACCACATTTGGTCATATTTGTATGGGATCTTGTAGTATGGGCTAACGGCCAACGATCGATTAATCCAATACATGATTTTTCGGGTGGGGGTAAAATTTTTATCATGATGGATTTGGATTCAGTTGGTGCCAATTACTCTAAAAATATACGTTTTATCAAAAAATAAAATAATTTTCGCAGCATGGCCGAAAATGGGTTAAGATTATTGGTGTCCAGGTTTTTTGTTTTGTGATATAACTTCAAATAATCTTCAAAACAGCAAGTTTTTCACATTAAAATAAGGATATCCTGGCACAGAACTAGAGTCAATTCGGCGATTTCGATATAACAATAATGATCCTTGATTACCACAAATCAACTTCGAAACCCCACGCTTCAAAGTCATTGGTACCCTATATTATGAGGGGTGTCCCCTTAATTAAGTAAGATTTTTAGGGGCAGGGTGCTCGTCATTTTCTTACGTTGAGGAGGGAGTTGGTTATGAAATATATTACGAATATGTATTGTAAATGAAGACATATAAAAACTTAAATTACCGATGTGTGTCATATGTCTTATCATGTATTTTTTGACACTGTTCAGAATTCTAAGATATGTATTGCTTTAAAGTGCAAAAATCAGTGTTTTGAGGCATATGGCGCTCTACCAGGAAATACTGTGTATAGCTGGGATATAATCAACCAATCCAGGATTCAAGATTCTTGTCAAAAAAAATATGAAAATTATGTTTATTATTTTGTACTTTTATTATAACTAGAATCGCCCAATGGTCAAATTTGACCACAAATTTATTAAATAATTTTGGTACTTTTCGGACAGTTTCAGTACGTGCTATTGGCTCATTTATCATCCATGGTATAATGACAAATGTGAAACGAAAAGAAAACAAAAAAGATGAAGTCAGTGTAAGTCAGCTTTTTGTCCTTCTCTTTGTGCTGTATCCTATTCAGCACTGTGTAACCGCGTGTGTTTTTAAGTTGTCTTTGTTAATATTGAAAAGTTTGCATTTTATGTTACCTGGCTTAATGGCAAAATAATAAAATAATTTTTACTTTGTACACATTTACAGACAAATATCTTTCAAATGGTGTTTAATTCAAAGTCGTTCTTCATTTCTAACATAGTAAAACAGGTAGGACAAATTTTTGTCTTGCGTATTAATATACCAATAGATTAGCCTTAGTGCTAGTAAACAATGAGTACAATGTTTTCAATAGGAAAATAATGGTTTTTTATGGGAAGTGTTGTTAGCTGAGATAGGTGTATTAGACGGCCACGAATAGTACGACCACTACCGGAAAGAAAGTCTAGGGTAAGGATATTAGATGGACACGAATAATACGACCGCTAATGGAAAGTAGATGTAAGATTAGGGTAGAAAGTGAAAAAAGCTGAAGGGTAAGAATATAAAATGGCCATGAATAGTATGACCACAAATAAAGCACATGTGTAAGATTAGTATGTACATTAGTTGGCCACGTATAGTACGACTTCTAATGGAAACCAAGTGTAGGATTAAGAAACTAGCCGACCACAAATAGTACGACCACTAATGGAAAGCAGATTGTGTAGGCTGAATTATTTTACGAAGCTTCTCCTGGGTACCTTAAGTGCCCAGAGTTACATAGTACTTCATTCTCCTCTTTCCTCACATTATCCAACAATTTATGTAGGTTCCTAGGTAGAGGGAACGCTCACAGTATTGGAAAAAATGGTCGTCTGAAATCACAGTGGAAACAATTGCTGGAATAACATATATGTGAATCAGAAAAATATTGTAGAGAATTTAAGACATTCAACAAGCTTTAAATCATTTAATAAAGCACAAAAACGGAAAAATATTTCGAATAAATCTCTTATATCTCACAGAAATTAAGCGCAACAGCTGATCAGGCACAACGACCAGAAGAATAAAGTGAAACATAATACCAGCAACATCATTGTCATCATCATCATCATCAACATATGTACAGACGATTGCAAGTTTATCATTAATACACCACTTGTACCTACTGTTGATAAAAAACCAACAGCATTAAAAATTTTTCAGGCTCCATTGAGAAAAAAACAAAACAAACACACACTCATATAAAAAAATAATAAAGGATGAGGAGAAAAATCAACAAATATGGACGAAATGCAGCAACAGCATATGAGAAGAAAAACAACATCATCAGCAGCAACAGCAACAACAATAACGATATAAGCCACAAATCCGGCCATAAATCGCTTATTTCCCATGGATTTAAAAGCGAAAAAAAAAAACACAAAAGAAGAGCGCACAGCTTTATGTGAATTGGAGGCTCCATTGACTGTGTCATACGGTTATATCAGTGAAAATGAAAAAAAAAAAAGAAAACGCGTTAAGCAAACACTGAACACTGATTTCGAGCTGTACTTCACCATACGGTTATGCAGTGGAATCAACACAGATGAATTAAGACTGCCGCCCTTTAAGTTGGCGCAACCACATACGTACGTATGAGTGCGTATTAACACGCACCAGTGTATACCCTTAACAGTCGTCCAGGACTTGCATTTAATCGTTGGTAGCATGTAAGTTTATTTTGTCACCTGATGGCGTTGCGTATAATGCAACAATTTGTAAATAAAATTTTGGTTTTTTCATCGTTGCAATGCAAATTGAAGGAGAATGTGAATCTGTTTTAATAAAAATAATTAAACATGTGCTTTTGTTCAGAATATCGATCGAAAAAAGAGTTTCGTGCATTTGACCACATTTAAGGGGATTCAATTTCAAATTATGTACCAAGCGCTTAGCAACAGTTTCACTGTTTCACAAATAAAACATCGTGGCAAAAACGACAATATGTAAAAACCAGTAAAAAGGACCCTTAAAAACGATATCTGCACCATTTTTATACCCTACACCGAGGCTATATTCACCAACGTTTGTAACGCAGTATATATATTCTTGATCAGAGGTGACCTTCTGAGTCGATATAACCATGTCCGTCCGTCTGGCTGTGTGTGGAAATACATTTTTTGGGAAAACTGAGCAAGATAATTGAATGAAATTTAGTACACGTACACTGCCTCTGTCGTCAAAGTTAGCTCGGGGGATTGAAAATGAGCGAAATCGGTCAATGGACACGCCTACCGCCCATATTCAAAATGCAACTTCAGAAGTTTTTTTTACGACAATGCAACCAAAATATACATGAATACTACGAATTATAAGCGCAAGCTCTGAGGAAAAACTGGGCAAACTCGGACAATAGGGCGTTGCACCTCCCATATAAGCAAAAGCTTCAAAACGCTATACTGAAAGAGTTTTTTGAGATAATCGAACTAAAGTTTACTCAGACACTAAGAACTTTAATTGCAAGCTCTGCGCAGAAACTTGGTTGATTCGCACAAGAGTGCGTGGCACCTCCCATGCAAGCAAAATTTTAAAAATACTGCAGTGTAGGGTATTTAATGTCTGGCCAGGCCGAAGGTTACACCCTTACTAAGTAGTTTTTTTTTTGTTTTCTTTCCGAGAAAAACCAATGAAGCGATTTTCATTCTCCTGGAGGCCCGTTTTGGTTAAAAGAAAAAACACATGTCTTTTTGCTCATAACTTCTTTTTCTTCACAGAATGGGTTCCCGAAATAGCTTGAAAAATCAAAAATTTTGTCGTTAAAAAAGTTATAAATTATTTCTGTAATTTAAATAATATTTGATTCCCGAAATCGATTTTCTCCCATTTTTCAATAACGCGGTCGGAAAAAACGCTGTTTTGCTCAAAAGCAAAGAAAAAAAGTAAATCTCCGAAAAATCTATCAAAACATGCCTTTTTTTGTCCCCACCTATATTTTTTTATTTTTTTATCACTTGAAGGTATAAAATATGATAACCTTAACCTCTGAAACGTTTTTAAGAAATGAGTATAAGCTTCCGGGGTTGCCATATGTGTTCTTTTAAGTTTCGCTTGAGCAATATATCGGTACGTCCAACGTAAAAGTTGGTAACTCGAAAATCGTAGTTTTTAGTTATGAGCATTTTTGGATTTTAACTTTTTTTTTTTTGTACGAAAACCTTTATAAAATAAATTTAGGTTGTGACTTCAAAAATTTCAAGCTGGAGGGTTACTAAACGAAGAATGATGATATGTTGCAAAAAAAACGACGGAGAATGATGAAACGGAGAATGACGAAATGTTGCAAAAACAGTTATATCACAATAAAAATAGCAATTTTTTTATAACAGTTGAAACTGTTGGATAGCCCCTGTAATTGTGTATTGTTTTGCTTGTATAAAGATAAAATAATATGTATAGTAATATAAAAAAAAAACTTACACGGAGAATGATGCACACTTGTGTTTTTAACAAAATTATTAAACTTCTTGACTGAGCTGAAAATACACTGAATCTCCTCTTTCTCTTCACTTTCAGTTCTCTATTTACACAATATTTAAAAAATTTACAGCTAGAATAAAAAAAAAACTGAGCGAAGATAGTCTTAATTGAGGGCTCAACTTCCATGGTTGTCAACTCTATATAAAAATTATTTTCGAAGAGTTAACACAGAAAACAGTAGCTGAATAATATACAAATAATGTCGTCTAAGTTGTTTTTAGAAAATAATGTATTATGTGAAACGGGCAAATTAAGTGCACTAAGGAGCGGTTGGGGACAGGACGGAGAATGACTTTTTAGCACTGGTGTTATAATTTCAAAGTAATATATTAAATTTTTCTTTTTTTTTTCAAGCAATTCGTATAGAAGCTCTGGTTAAGTATTTGTATTAAATACAATAGTTAAAATATCAAATTTTAGATTTAAATATGGTTTTGATCCATTGGACTTGGAATGGTGCATTTTGTGGAGACTCACCCAAGTATACCTCAAAACAGTGATCTTTGCACTTTTAATCAAGGATAACTCAGGATCCTGATGTGATAGAAAAAACCAAGTACAGATTCGTAATAAAATAGACCCAATCCACCAGAAATGTCTAGAAAAATCGAAGACTGAAACCATGGTTAGACTTGGCGTTGGGCAAGTTCTTGTCTCTAAGAATCTGAGCTCAGTTTTCGGTAATCATATTTTGCATACTCTTGTCCGGCTGGTGCCTTACTTATATTGTAATATTGGGTGGAAAAATGTTACAATATATTTTATTCAAAGTATTGTCCATTGGAAGCTACAACATTTACTCATCTTTCAGGCAATTTATGAATTCCATCCCAAAAAAATTGCGCCGGCTTGGCGGCCAAAAATAAATCGAACCAATTTTCGATATCTTGAACTTAAGTGAAGCGTATTCCTGATAGGGTATTCTGCATCGATCGGAACAAATAGTAGTCTGATGGTGCAAGGTCTGGGCTATAAGGCGGGTGAGCCAAAACTTCCCATCCACTATTTTTCAAATAGTTTTTCACGGGTCTTGCAACATGCGGCCGAGCGTTGTCATGATGAAAAATTATTGCTTCGTGTCTGGTCGCATTTTCCGGGCGTTTTTCGATGATGGCACGCTTCAAACGTATTAATTGTGTTCGGTACAGGTCACCTGTGATTGTCTGGCTCGATTTCAACAACCCATAATATAACGGCCCCTTCTGATCCCACCAAATACACAGCATAACCTTGGCGCCATGGATATTTGGCTTCGAGGTTGATTTGGCTGGTTGGCCGGGTTTCACGTATGACTTTTTGCGCTTGGGATTGTTATAATGGATCCATTTTTCATCCCCAGTCACAATCCGATGCAAAAATGATTTGTTTTTATGGCGCTCAAGCAGCATTTCAGACATACAGAAGCGCCGTTCAACGTCTCTCGGCTTCAACTCATAGGGGACCCAATTACCTTGCTTCTGAATGTATCCGGCGGCTTTCAAACGTTTCGAAATGGCTTGCTGAGTCACTTCCAACGATTTGGCAAGCTCGTCTTGTATTTGACACGAATCCTCATAGTAGCTTCTCTAATTCTTCGTTTTATGTCTTCATACTTTTTTGGCTGTCCTGGGCGTTCTTTGTCTTTGATGTCAAAATCGGCACTTTTGAAGCGTTTAAACCATTCAAAACACTGTGTTTTTCCTAAAGCATCGTCGCCATAAACTTCTACAAGCAAACTATGACTTTCCGCAGCAGTTTTCTTTGCAAAAAAATGACCCAACAGAACCTCCCGCAAATGCTGTCTTTTTCTCCAATTTTCGAAGTTATTCATCGTTAAAAATAATAAAGATGCACACAAGATAAAATTGATTTGTTGACTGATTTTGACAGCTGTCAAATGTATCTTCAAAATGACATATATATAAAGTTCGAGCTTTCACGATATTTGTTAGTACGGACATCCACCGTCAAATTCTGGTTTTTAAGTTGTACACCCAATATAACTTTAATTTTAAAAAATCCAGAAAAACTTTTTACGGACTCAACCTGAAGCATCCTCTACCTTACTCCTCCACCCTTTATTGATTTTTTTTTTCGAATGCCAAATAACATAGCGACGATTGATGTGAAAAGATTGAAAAAAGTTTTAGGCATAATCAAGTATGTCTCTGACCTCACTAAGAAGAATTTTCAGTAGTTTTTCTTCCGATATTTACAAAAACAAAAAGGACTTATTCACATACTTAAATAGAAAAGTTCAGTGTTTTAAAATCTAGTTAAGGGTTCAATAATAACTTGTAAGCAACATTGGCATTAGTTTCGCTTTCAGATGTTTGGGTTGGTTGTTCTACTGCTTTAAAAGCCACAAATGAATTACACACGTCCACATACGGATACAGTAACTTAGGATAAGGAAAATCATGATGATGCCACTGCCTTCCCAGTGTCTGCGTTTCAAAGTCGTCTCGCAATATCAAAGCCACATCAATAAATGCGGTTACAGTTCGGACACACAAGCCACCGTAAGTTGGAATGCCTGCAATGCGTTGTTTGCTTTTGTGGCAAAACTTGATGTTATTGTGCCAGTGAGGGGAGTGATGGGGCCATGTAAAATATCACTGTTATAAAGATGCCTCTGACAATAGTAAGGACATGAAAATTTAACACACCACCACCCATAGTGTAAAACCACAAATGGGAAGATTTCGTACAAAACTTTTTCAACAGTTAAAAAGTGTTTTTTTCATTATCATCATGAAATTAGTTTGTGTTGACCATAAATGCCAAACAATTTGTATATTTATTGCTATATGTGTTAAACACAAATGTAGGAAGCAAATTTCTTAACCCTTAAGCAAATTGTGTACCAAAAAGGGTTAAATATCAATAAGGTAGGCAACAATATCATAGGAAAATTAATTAAAATAGAAAATATCAAGCTCACTACTACAAAAAGGCATAAAGTACCACTATCAAGTTAAATGTATCGTGCTTGGTTATATAAACTTTTAAAAATTTGGTATCTCCTAAACAATGCACACCCAAACATATTCGCTACAGACAGTTTGTCTTTTTCGTTGTTGTCGTCATAGTCGTCTAAAACTGTGCCAATATTTCTTGTTACTTTGTTCCAGGTTTCTTATTTATCACCGTAGATAAGAATCTTGTCATTTCTATGAAATCGCAACTATGTAAGTCAACTAACGTTGCCCAGTCATTGCATCCCATAAAGTACCCAAAGTAAAGTTAACTACTTAGCCAAGATTAAATCAAAAGACAGGCACTACAATGAAATATGCCACGTGACATAAGAGTTTTTTTTTGTTTTTTTTTTTTTTTTTTTGTGCAATTTTATTGTATAAATCGTGCTAGTTAAGCGCAACTTGGTTTAAAGGGTACATATTGGAAAGGCGGTTTTTTTTAAATGGCCGAAAATTATTTAGTTTACTTTTACTTGATATTATATATAAAATGTGATAGAAACACTCCATTCCAAAGGCAAGGAATATATCTGGTGATGTTTTGAATTCAGTTTCCCTGTTCAGTGGTCCATCAATTGATTTGTTTTCGAAAAAAATCCGTTCAAAATTCAAATCAATTCAAATCAAAAATTGCCGATTCTCCGAAAAATGTTCCATACAATGTTTCAGTTCTATTTACTACTTAAAGTAGAGCTTCTTTTTATGATAAGGGGCTGTACACCATACAAAAAAAAAAAGTTCGAATGTCCGCCCCCAGTTGGAAAGCTAATATTGAAAGATTTTAAAAAAAAAAAAAATCTTTTTTCGGCCTCTAAATTCGATGCAGTTTTGTTTTTTTCTTATATCTCTGCCATTTGACGTCCGATAAACAAGTATAGTATATCGTTGTAAACGTCTCGACATGGTCTTGGGGGGCGTTATTCGTTTTTGAAACATCCTGTTTTTCATATTTTGTACTGAGGTTTTAAATTCGCTATAACTTCTTCAATTTCAACAATTTGAGTAAAATTTGTAGAGATGAATTTTATGATTTTTTGTGGGTTTCAATTCCATGAAGTACCCTTGGCACCTAAGGGTGGTGAGATAGTGAGAACAACTTGTCGAAAAAAACATTTGAGGTAAATGAATTAAATATAGCCTATGTTGAGACATTTACAATAATATACTTAGCAAAACCGCATCGAATTTAGAGGCCGAAAAAAAAATGTTTTTTCCTTAAAAATCTTTCAATATTAGCTTTCAAACTGGGGGTGGACATTAGAACTTGTTTTTTGTGATACTATATATAGTCCATTAACCCAGTGATGCTCCTTGGGGGCGAGGTTCGACTTAATATATCAGGGCTGCCACCTGTTTTTATGTTTATTTTACTTAAATGGCTTCCTCATCCGAATGATGCTACCTTTGGTCTGGCCAAAAACAAAATACCCTACACTGCAGTATTTTAAAAGTTTTGCTTGTAAGGGAGGAGCTACGCCTTCTTCACTTAGTCTTTGCTCAGATCTTGCATTAATTATTCCAACTGTGCAAAATTTGGTTTCATTAACTCAAATAACGATTGCTTTATGGAAATATGTAAATTTTGCTTGTGAAGAATATTCCACGCCCTTTTGTATAGTTTTTGCTCAGAGCTTACACTAATGTTCCTAATGTCTGAGAGAAATTTGGTTTGACTATCTCAAAAAATAAACGCTTTCAGTATAGCACTGTGAAACTTTTGCTTACGTGGGAAGTACCACACCCTCTTATCAGAGTTCACTTAGTTTTTGCTTAGAGGTTGTAATTACTATTTCTAGTGTCTGCTCTTAATATTGCGCTTTGAATATTTATTTTGTATGAGTGGTGGGCGTGCTAGCTTTTACAACAAAGCCACTGTGTCAAATTTCATTGAATTATGTTGCTTAATTTTCTCGTGAAAAATATTTCCACAGACAAACACCCAGCCAACCAAACATATGGACATGGTTACATCGACTCAGGAGGTGACTCTGATTAAGATTATATACACTTTTCTATGGCGTTAGGTAATAACGCCCAATGAAATTACGCCCAAAAACAAAAACGAAATAACGCCCAAATTATTTTCATATAAATTTGGGCGATAATCATTTTGGAAATAACGCCCAAAATTTAATTGTATGAAAATTATTTGGGCGTTATTTCGTTTTTTGTTTTATTTTAAGCGAAATAACGGCCAAAAAAATTAAACCAAATAAAGCCCAAACTTTGGGCGTTATTTGCAAAATGATTATCGCCAAAATCTATATGAAAATAATTTGGGCGTTATTTCCTTTTTGTTTTTGGGCGTTATTTCATATTTTTTGGGCATTATTTCGTTTTATTTTGGACGTTATTGCGTTATTTTATTTTTTGGGAGTTTTTTTTTTGCGTAATTTCCTTACGCCCTTTTCTATACCTACCACACCTCCTTCTATGCGTAACAAACGGAATAACAAACTGAATTTACTTATCCTGGGTGTAGGGTATAAAAATAGGTGAGGACAAAAAAGGCATGTTTTTATACATAATTTTGGGAGAATCATTCCATTACATAAATTGGAAAATGATAAACAAAAAGAATTTACTCGAACCGGCGTGATTAAAAAGAAAGAATAGTTTTTACGGAGCGGAAGCGCTTATTGGTGAAAAAGATGCACTTCAGAAGGATTTTTTAAGCACTTCTTTTCTCCTTGGGATGTTATGAAGAGAAATACTAAGAAAAGTTGGTAAAAACATAAAGCCTACAAAGATGAAATCAATGAGATGTGAAATAAACTGAGCACCAAGTAACGGAATAATCTCATGAAAATCACGTTTTATAAAAGAGTACGAGAATATTTTCATTTGGTTTCAGTAAACTATATACATCTCTAGAAGAGAATAAAACGTAAGAGTTACAGGAATTTTTTGATCGTGACCGTATATAGAAAATTATTAATATCTCCTGTATTTAACAAGAAAAATCATATTTTTTTTATAAAACTAAAATGCGTAAGCCACAACAAATAAAAAAGCGAATGGAGTTGACCCGGATAACTGAAAATAATTTATTTTCAAATACTCACATGCTTATTTTACTTACAAAACTCGGAATAAATGATCGTAAAAATCCAAAATGAAAAACCCGCAAAGATATGTGGCTTATTACGTTATTACATTAAAACTAACAAATCCCTTCTCCAAAAGCCCACTTTTTCAAGACCACACTTTCGTTCAGGCTGTCGTAAGCAACTCTGGGGTTGAATCGCCGCATCAGTGAACGTACAACTCGCGACGTAAAATCATGTACATATTTTGTAATGCGAAATACATGTGAAACACAAGATTTTACGTCACGAGCTGTACGTTCACGGATACGTCGTTTCTACCCCTGGTTAATTTCTGGTTTTTCCGTCCGATAGAAAATGTTCCTTAAGAAAATGCAAATGATAATGTATGAGACAATACACTTTATAGTAGGCAAAGCATAGTGCGAGTTTTTATTCAAAAGTTTTTTTAAAATACAGTCTGAATGTTTGATAATAATTTTAGAAAAATAAAAATCTTTTAAAACCCTATTTTTGCTTGAAACTTTTCCATCCAAACCAAACAACAAACAGACAAATAGTAAATATTGCAGACAACAAAACAAAGCGTTACGAAAACTTTAGCCTTAACACAAGCAAACACATGGAATATTCAAAGAACTCTAAACTATGAGTATCTACAATCCGTTGAACTGTCAGCACCACAATACAAAATACGCCTGCCAAAACCAACGTCCAACCAACCGACCATGTTGCACACGCACACACAAAAGCACAAACAACTGACATTCTGAAACTTCAAATAAATTCATGATTTCTGACTGACCATACAACAAGATGCGTACCATGAGATATTCCACTGTCGAGTATTTTCAATAAATATCTTAAAGATAACGCAATTGCATATTCGGGGATAAAACCTAAAAAGTGGCAGCATTTCATTTTATGGCTGCCACGTTGATGGAGCGCTGGGTTGCTGAAACGCACAAGAGCTGGCGAAAAGAAAAAAAAGTGTCAGTCAGTCGGTCGGTCATACGATGATGGTCGATTGTCGATGGTCAGACTGACAGCAACTGTCAATACTGAATACGAAGGCCGCTGGCAGTGGGATTGTGTATTGAAATATAATTTTTTTTTTTTTTTTTTTGCATATTTGGTATTTACATTCTGTATAAGAAATTGCAGAAATTTTTTAAACTTAGAAAAAGAACCAACAAATAATAATTCTTATGAATAATGACAAAAATTTCAAAGCTTCCTAAAGCTTGAATATAATCAGACATTTTTTTGCCGCGGGCTTTACTGCATTTCCGATATTTACACATTTGGCAGAAAATAGCAATCCTGATTCTGATGTCTTCTTCGAATGACGATGATGAAATATTTTGCTATTTTTTACCATTTGAAATAAAAAGTCATGACAATTTTCTACTTAACAAAGGACTGATGCAGCATCTAACTGCACTTTTAATAAAAGATTTATTCACATACGTTGCGGCGTATGTCATAATTTTGTTGGAGTTATTCGCAGAAAAATCAGAAACAACAAATTGCTTCATATTACTTATTCCACTAAATCCATATTCTGCCGCGCCAAACAAAAGTTCGAATCTAAAATTTTAAGTAATCTTTCAAAAGTAATTACTTACCCAAAAAACTCGAATCCGTTGTCCAAAATTTTTTACCGGTTATAGTTTTGCCAGGGAGGACTGTTCAAAAAGTGGTTTTGCGTAATTCAACTTATATATTGAATATGCATATTAGACATGATTAACTGCACGATTTTTCAACCCTTTATTTTGTAAAGTTTGATCACATAATGCGTAAGCCAAAAAATGGGGACAATTAGACGATGTTTAGTGGCGATTTATTGACGTCAAGGTTCATGAAAATGTGAGAATGATCGACAAATAGCCCCATAGCTGCCCAGGTGTTAGCTTTAGGAGAATAAAATGTGAGATCAACACTAGCTAAGGGCTAGTTTGTATGGATATTTTTAAAAAAGAACTTTTTATACCCAGCGGTGGTTTTTTATGTGAGGTTTGATGAAAAAAAGAGTGAGCCGAAATTTGGAGGGGGTGGAGTGGGTATAACCCTTGCCAGATTTGAGTCAAAGTTCGAGTTTCGGCGGTTAAAATTCGAAAAAAGCTCCTATCTGCCAATCAGTTGTACTTACAGGCATAAAATGTATGACCAACCCCCATTAGATTTCCCTAAACATACTTACCCCCTATCTCCACCCCCTAGGGTCGCTCCCATATAAGCCTTAATTTTCATGACATTTTTATAAAATCGACCTCCACCACCCCCATGCTGCATCTACATTGTTCAAATATATGACCTATCCCCATTATTTATTCCACCCCATCATTTTCACGAAACATACTTACCCCCTATCACCACCCCCTAGGGGTGCTCCCAAGCAAAAATACTCATATTTATGTTAATTAACAAACGTTTTTGCTCTCATCCCCCCTACTACCCCCAAAGTGCTACAAAGGGGGTAAAATGTATGACCGACCCCCCTTAGTTTTTCCATTCCAACAATTTTACTAAACATTCTTGCCCTCTATCTCTGCCCTCTAGGGGTGCTCTAATATAAAAGCAACACGGGATGCGACTTTATTAGCAAAACAAATAAATTCATTTGTTTTTTTGTGCTTTTGTATGAGAGCATCCCTAGTGGGTACAGATAGAGGACAAGTATGTATGGTAAAATTGTCGGGCTGGAAAAACTATTGGGGGTCGGTCATACATTTTACCTCAATAAGTAGCACTATGGGGGCAGTTGGGGAGATGAGAGCAAAAATGTTTATTAATTAACATAAATATGAATATTTTTGTATGGGGGCACCCCTAGGGGGTGGAGATAAGGGGTAAGTATGTTTCGTGAAAATGATGGTGTAGAAAAAATAATAGGGGTAGCTCATACATTTGAACAATGTAGGGGCAACATGTGGGTGGTGGAGGCCGATTTTATAAAAATGTCATGAAAATCAAGGCTTATATAGGAGCGACCCTAGGGGTTGGTGAAAATGTTGGGGTGGGAAATCTAATGGGGGTTGGTCATACATTTTATGAACTTTTTTCGAGTTATAACCCCCGAAACTCGAACTTTGACTCAAATCCGGCAAGGGTTAGACCCACCCCACCCCCTCCAAATTTCGGCTCACTAACTTTTTTATCGAACCTCACATAAAAAACCAACGCAGGGTATAAAAATCGAAAAATCGTTAGTAAGCCCATAGCTAATCAGCACCCATTATTTTTTCTCCCTTAATATTTTTTCTGAAGATACCTACCCCATATCTCCTCTTCTAAGGGGGGGAACTCCTGCAAAAATATTTTAAAATTTGTGGGTATTCGGGAAAATATTTTAATGAAATTTTTTTCCCCGCTTTCAGGGCGTCCAGAGTGCCCCTGGTGGAGAAAAATGTAAGACTTAGCTGCATTTTTTCCCCTCAACATTTTTCTCGAACATACTTACCTTCCTCTTTACCTACACTTGTTGTAAATTCCGTGTGAATCATTTAAGCGCCCTTTGAGATAATGTTATTAAATATTATTTTTGTATGAGGGTCACACTAAATATCCACACTAAATAAAACTTAGGAAGCCTTTCTAGCGCCTTTTAATTTAAAGATGATATAGTGTGAATTTCGAGTGAGTCGCTTGAGTAGTTTTTGAGAAAATGCGATTTAAAAAATATTTTTGTGTCAGGGCCACCCTAAATATGAACCCTTATTAAAAATTTTTTTTTAGTATTAAGAAATATTTAAAAATTTTCGAGTTTTGGCTAAACTAATGCACAGCAATAGATTATTATGTATACAGATTGTTTTTCCACGAACCGCCACTGTTCGACTTTTCGAACAGTCATTTCTCCGGTTCTGTCCATGCTTACTTTTGGAAACAAATCACAAATTTCTTTTTGGATAATTTAGACCCTTATCTGCAGTACTTATAAAAGTACCTTTGGATAAGAATTATTTTCAATCATGTGTCATTTAACCCATTAAAAATAAGTCTGCCCATAAGGTATTTTTTAACCACCAGTTGTAACCAAAGGGGGGGAAGGGGGTCGACTGACATCACATTTTTTTGAAAGCTAATTTAACTAGATATAATATGGTATAAAACTTCAAGCTTCACTTAAATCCCGACACAGAAAAAAATGCATATGAAAATGACAAAATCTTTTCGAACAGTGGCAAAAAATGGGTTAAATAGATAGTAAGGGTGCTTATTTGGTCTAGCCAAAGCTGAAATAGCCTATGCCGTAGTAATTTATAAAATTTGCTTGCAAGGGATGCCCCACGCCCTCATAACCAAATTCTCTTAATTCTTGTTATGAGCTTGCGTTGAATATGTCTAGAGTCTGCACGAAATTTGGTGACATTATCTCAAATAACGCATGAGCTACGGCATTTTGACATATTTGCTTGTAAAGGAGGTGCCACGCCCTTTTGTCCGAGTTTTCCAAGTTTTCGTTCACTATTTCTAGTATTAGAATATATTTTGGTTGCATTCCCGTAAATACTGTTCGTAATAAAGCATTTCAAAGGATTTTTTTGATTTTTCCCATTTTCAATAATCCAAGCAAGGTTTTAGAACATAGGTAGGATACGAAATTTCATTGAAAGTGCCCTTCTTAGTTTTCCCGTAAAGTGTATTTCCACGCACAGCCAGCCAGCCAACCAGACATACAAATATGGCTACAGGGCCGTATATAGGACTTGGAGACCCCTAGGCTCCACTTGTGGTGCGGGCCCCATCTGAAAGTATAGGATAGTCTCGTGTAAAATAACTTCAATTAAATTTTTTTCACCAGAACTATCTTAAACTTTTGTTGTAGAAATGAATTTTTTAAAGTTTTCAAAGGGCAAAAACCTAGTTTTGTGCAAGCTTGGTGCGGACCTGGGCCTAACTACAAAAGCCCAAAAATTAGAGGCCCGTAAATCACGGGAAGGTTGGGAAACATAAGCTTGGAAAAAATTCTGTTCTTACATAAAAATATGTAAAATAATGTTTGAATATGAGGCTAAGAATGACCAAGGAGTATGTCAGTCAAGTCAGACAAATCGCCTTATTAGATTCGACCAAAAAACTCAAATGAGCACTTCATGTATAATGTTTGGTTATTCAATAAGCAAAATTTTTTTTTTTGCAACAACTTCATTCTAAGAAAAATAATGCTAATTTTACGAACTTATAGTCATTATTACAAAATCATGACAATTAAGATTAGAGAAAAAAACTACTAAGCATGGCTCTGGTGACATATGTTTCATCATCAGACCAATTTATGTTTTATTAAATTTATTTTAAATTAAATGAAATAACAATTGAAAAATTTTTGAACTTTTTGTCTGAGGCCGGGATTGAACTATGAACCTCGGAGTCAATCTCTCTACATAGCGCAATTATCAATGGACTGCGCTATGTATCCTCAGAAAAATTGGTAGCTTAAGTGCCTATATTCATGTAGTGAGATTTTTGTTCTCTTTCCACTTTGTCATGACTGCTGTTGTTGTTGTTGTTTGGTAAGTTCCAGCCATTGGCTGTGAAATCAATACCGGTTTGTCATGTAGTTACTAGGGTTGCCAGTTGCACATGTATTGGCCTGTTCTCCATAATTAATTAAAATGGTTTATGTTGACTATATGAAAATTATACTAATTTTACGAACTTTTAGACATTATTTGCAAGAATATAAAATTCTATGCATTTTTCAACTTAGAAAATCATGAAAATTTTTCTGAGGGTATATAGCGCAGTCCATTGATAAATGCGCTATATAAAGAGATTGACTCCGTGGTTCATAGTTCAATCCCCGCCTCAGACAAAAAATTCCAAAATTTTTCAATTGTTTTTTCATTTAATTTAAAATAAATTAAATAAAACATTAATTGGTCTGATGATGGCTACGTGGCGGTAACCGAATCATATGTCACCATAGCCATGCTTAGTAGTTTTTTTTTTTTCTCTCTAATCCTAATTGTCATGATTTTCTAAGTTGAAAAAGGCATAGAATTTTAGATTCTTGCAAATAATGACTAAAAATTCGTAAAATTAGTATAATAAACCATTTCAAGAAAAATAATGTTCACCGTTTAAAAATTAAAAAAATTAGTATGCCAATATGCTTCTTAACACAAATAAAATGTTCTGGAACAAAAATTATAAAAATTGGTTCAGTATATTTTGTGCTATAGCGTTACAAAGAGTTTTCATAGAAGGCATTTTATACAAATAGTATTGATGTGATATTGACGGTATTAAGTCGAAAAGTGATAACTTTCAAATGACTACCTACTGAGTTGATGCACATTTGTGCTCGTTTTATGGTGCTTTCAAATTAGATGGCTTATTGTCAACTAATTCTCTATCTATCTAAGACTTACGTGTCAAAGTATACAAATATTTGACGCTACTTACAAAAATTGTGACTTCACAGTGTGACATTAATTTTGCTGCACCCTTTAAAACTATAAGTAAAAAACTAAAAACTCTGTTTAAAACAAAAAGAAGAGAAGGTGACCTTCCCCATGGACCATGGGTAGTTCCCTAAGAGAAACGTGAGAAAATTCTAAATTAATTAATTTAAAGCTCCCGCGCATACAAACAAAACAAATACAGACACTTACATAAATACAGCGAAACAATGCACAAAAACAATGCCAAACAAATAAACACAAACCACAAAATATTAATTAAAAGCCAAAGTGTGCGACCACAACGTCAGCGTCGGTGATGGTGGCGGTGACCGTCAGTTTCTTATCAGCAAAATAACATACGGCAGCATTAAAGTCAAAGTCAGTTAAGACAATCCAAAGAAGTAATGGTAACAGCGGGGGGAAACTTGAAGATGAGCAAAAGGGGGGAATATGAATTTTAATCAAGACACATAATTGCCAAAATTGATGGGTTGTTTCGTTAGCAACAAAAGCAACAACAACAATAGCAAAACTAAAATTACTAAAAGGATAACAAAATAAACAAAATCAAAGCACAAGTGGGCATCAAATAAATTCATCCGATTTAAGGCAGGGAAACAGAGTCAACAAGGCCGTTGCTGTGGTTTTAGCAACAGCAACACAAAATAAAGCAAATGAGCAAAAGACGCTCATCGAAATGGACCAGCAATCAGTGTTACAGCAACAGCAGTGGCAGTAATAAAAAATAAATAAATATAAAACTACGAAATAAATGAATACTTAAGCCAACTACGATGATGGCGCGTGAGAAACCACAGGCATAGCCGCAGATAAAATATGTAACCTTTAATTGTGTTGATCATAAAAGAAAGATACATATAAAAAAACGCTGCAGTTCAGATGACAGATAGATTTTTAATCTTTATCGCAAATATCTAAAAGGTTATGCACACAAATTAAAGCGAGCTGTTAGCAGTACATACAGAGTTTATTGCATAAGTTTACGAAGCTTCTGGTAGGTGATAAAGGAGGCTTAGAACAACAAAAAATTGCACCTGCGGGGGCCCAAAAATTTACCCCTGAGGAGTTATAGGGATAAAACTGATTTTCTGACTAGTTTTACAAAAAAAAAAAAAATTCTTGGATCACCCTAACGTTTTAGAGAAAAAATTTCTATGGGAAAGTTTTAGTTAATTGTAAGGTGAAATTTTTTGTTACAATGTAAGAACTTCTCCTGATTTTTTTAAATATTTACGTGTACTTGGATCGCCCAATGGTCAAAATTTCACCACAAATGTATTACATAATTTTAGTATTTTTTGGACAGTTTTAGTACTTTTTTTGCTATTTGGTATAAAATAGAAAAGCACATTTATCATCCCTGGTACAATGATAAATGTGAGACGAAAAGAAAACAAAAAACATGAAGACAGTGTCAGTCAGCTTTTCGTATTTCTCTTTGTGCTGTATCCTCTTTTCAGCTCTGTGAGACCGCGTATTTTGTCATTGTTAGTTTGCATTTAATTTTACCTGGCTTAATGGAAAAATATTAAAATAATTTTAACATTGTGCACATTTACACACAAATACCTTTCTAATAGTGTATAATTCAAAATTGTGCTCCATTTCTAACATAGTAAAAAAGGTAGGACAAATTTTTGTTTTTCGTATTCATATATAGATTTTGGTTGAATTACCTTAAATAACGCTCTTAATATTACGTTTGAAATGTTTTAATATGGGTGGCTAACCGATTGAGCTCATTCTCTTCCTAACTTTAACGACATATGCTTTGAATAAAATATTATCGAATTATTTTGCACCGTTGTCCACAAAAATGATTTCCACAGACTGATTTGGCTATATCAGCTCAGGAGGGTACGATTATTAAGAATACATGTATGTGGACTTTTTACAAAACAATCTAACTTGAGACAATAAGACCATTTCCAGGCTTTTAATCATAAATATAAAATTTAAATACGCTTCTTTTGGTGTAACTGTCATGTCACATTGATTTTTAGTTCCCGTGATATAAAGGTGTCCTATAATTCGCGCAAGATTTGAATTTTCCGTCATTTGTGCGACAAAGTGTTGCCAACCAAATAAAGAAAAAACTTTTACAGCTAAGACAAAAATGCATTGATGGAGAGGAGCCCGCTGCATCAACGAAATTCACCCAAATTATTGAGAAGCAGCTAAGTTGTTTTTTTAGTTCTACTGAAAAGTTGCCAATTTCAAGATTGGTTGTTTTGTCAAAATGTTACAGATATGCTTTTCTATTCCTGCTATGCGTCCTGCTCTGCGAAAGGACAAAGTGAATATAAGCTTTGTGTAGGGTTTAAAAATGGGGTTTATATTTCATGCAAAATGACACAGGCGTTATTGAATTATCTTTTTCTTGTCCTAAATAAGGCCAACCAATCCTTGGAATCTGCTCTTATTTCTTTGACTCCGCGACAGTCGCAGAGTGGACGATATTTTGGTCACTAACTATCGGTAGTAATCGATACGTATAGTATGCATTTCAGTGCAAATTTTGCCTTAAATGTGAAAAATATACGTGTGACTTAAACGAGCAAAGAGTTGCTGTGAAATTTCGTGTTAAACTGAAGAGTGTGGGATATCAGTTGGATCATGTTACGAGATTTTGTCCGAAAAATTTAAGATCCACCTTGTTACTGCGAATTTTGATCCATGTTCTTTGATGGACCACCAAAAGGCTCATCGCATTAAGACTTGTCAGGAGTTTCTTGAACATTTCGAGGAAGATGAAAACTTCTTGTCGAAGTTCATAATACGCATAGGTGATGAATCTTGGGTGTATGGTTATGACAACGAAGCAACGGTTCTAACGTCTTGTTCAAGTCACTTATTCTAAAATCCGCCAAACGGTAAGTAATACAGCAGTAATAGCTGTGTACCGAATCAACTAATAATGATATATCGACGGCTTATATTCAATACCCTCTATCTACAAAAACACAATTTTTCAGGAGAGCAGGAAATCCGATTCAATCACTATTCTTTGAAGTATTAATCAATTGGAATACTACAATATTAATTAAAAAGCTCTATTTGGCCCACAAATTAAATTTTTTTAAAAACGTTTGTTATTCCTGTTATTTTAGTAGATAGAGCTTATTCCAAAGCAAATAATAACTAAAATTTTTTACTACGAAGCTGTTTTGAGAATGCAATATCCTCTATCTACACTTTTTCCACTTGCTGTTAAAGTATTTTGAGAAGTTTTTGTACAGATAGAGGATATTACATTCACAAAAAAAATATTTTAGTAGATAGAGCAGTAATGAAAATGAAAATTAAATTGCTCTAGAAGTTTTTTTTCGGTTGTGATTAATATCATACATGGCATTTGACTCAATGAAGAGTTTGTCATCAAAAACACATTTTCGTAAAAATTGTAGATAGAGGGTATTGAATATAAGCCGTCGATATGCAATCAAAAAACTGTCTGATCCGTAGAAAAAAGGCGACACCAAGCGGATTTCTACGTAGTTTTTGAACAGCCTATGTATGATATATGCAGCAACTTTATTACCTTTCGTAACTTAAGTTTATATTAAATAAATTAAACCGGAATAAGGTAAGAATAACCTTACTGTTGTCCTACCAGCCCCATGGTATTATTCTGAAGTATGGACCGTAACGCAGACTGATGTTGCTTACCGGCAAATGTTTGGGAGAAAATTTTTTTAGAAAAATCTTTAGCCTTCCTTAAACCACACTTAGATTGAAGCGTTATGGAGACACAATTGTCATGCGCTGACTTACGTTATGCCAAGGTTATCGTGAATAATTTTAAAAAACGATTACTTCTGATACTCCAACAATTTCTGCGTGCAGTGTCTTTAGTCTAGTATTTTCCAATATTAATTTTTGGACTTTTTGAATGATTTTCGGAGTGGTCTTGGGACGTCTTGGTCATCTACAAGTGAGTGCCCGCCTTACTTAAAGAGGTTATGCAACTTGTTAACTATAGTTTTACTCGAACAAGAAACCACGTAAACGGATGACATCTCTTTCAGTATGGTTTATTTGAGATTTTATTCGGTGTGATATCTAGTACTCTATAGTGTACTCTCGGCATAACAGCCTTTGATTGTCAGTATAAATTACCTAAAATCATCACGAGATATTTATTCCACTAATCCCCGGAAACACAAGAATTTGCATAATCAGAAAACGAAGAAAAAAACACCCATACTTTGCATACAACACAGCAACATGATGTCACAACACAAAACAGCTGTTGCTGCAACTGATTTAGCAGCATGTATCTCAAAAACTAATAAACAACAACAAATAACAGCTGCAAATTACGATGCAAAAAATAGCATCCACAAGATATGCGCAGCGCAGAGGCAGACCGGCAACAAATGGCCAAAATTGCACATTCAAAACAGAAAGAAAAAAGGAGAAGAACCAAAATAAAACAACACAGAGAGCCACCCGGCAACTGCGCATTTTTCGTGTGCTCATTTATTTACACTTTCGCTCTCAGCGAGCGCTGTGGTGAATTTCAATGGATGCAGCAGCTCGCATGTTGACTTAGTCAAGACCAAAACCATACGCTCTCCAACACTCTCTCTCAGCATTCACTTGCTACAAAGCGACCATTTTAGCAGAGCGCATTTAAATTGAACGTGTGTGACTTTTTAACAGCGCCTGACTACCTGTAAAGTGCGAACAGCAACAGTTTCCCACAGTTACGGTCCGATGGGATGCTACAGAATTAAGTTGCATCCATCAGATTTTGTTTAGTTCGATGACAACTTGGCGGTTGTTTGTGTGTGTGCGCTTTTTTGTATGATGGCGTGCAACTACTTTGAAATTTAAATGCTTGGAAAATTTCTGCGTCAGCGGCAGCAGCAGCAGCAGAAGCATCAGCTTCCATCAGATACACGTACGCGTCGTCGTTGAATGTTTTTGTATCTTCAACGTTTGGCCAATTTTTTAGTTGACTGTGAACAGCCGGCTTGTCTTGACGTATGCAATCGCTGTAGGCGGATTGATTGTTGGTGTAAATTCGAGTATCGTGTATTTTTCGAAATTCGAATACGTACTCGTAGATAAACGTTTTGTTGTAAATCGCGTGCGCGTTTGACTGTTGACGACGAAGTCGACATTGAAGAAGGCGTGAGAATTTTTAACTTTTTGCGTAAGAAGAAATTATTGAGGATAACGTGTGAAAAAAAAAATTTTAATTCAAAGTGAAAATAGTGTGAAGTGGAAATAATAGATCATAGTAAAATAAAAAAAAAATGGTTTTCGAGATATGACCAATTCTATGCAAAAACAAAAAAAAAAAAAAAATTAATGGCCTGGGCACATTTCGAAAAAAAAAAAATATTTATTTGCGTTGATTTCGTTCATCACCTTGTCAAAAATCATAAATCTAATGGAATGTTCGCAAAACACAGAAATTTCGGATTGGATTACTTTTGGACAGTAATAACAGAACAAACTACAGATTAAAAAAAAAAAAAATTGAATTCCAGAACACTCATTTCAAAATCTTACTGTCATGATTTATCGCAAAATTTCAGGGTTCAGAATAAGTACAGTGATTATTTTAGAAACATAACCTAAAGAATGTCAAACCTTTCCAACTGTCATAAAAATTTGCTTCGGAAAACACTAGGAATACTAAATACAGGATAAACTAGGTCAATGTAGTGATAGATACTTTTACCAAGATAACGATCTCAAACATATTTCTTATAATATGAGATCATGGATTCAATATAATTTTCCCAATATATTCGTAACACTGGCGAAGGGTCTAGATATAAATGTTATTGAAATCTTGCGAAATTATCTGGACGCAAAATTTCACCAGCACAATATTTCTTCAAAAACTGAACTGTAAAGGGTATTCATGAAAGAATGGGAAAAAATGTATCCAAGCTATTGTGAAAAACTAATTCAAAGGATGCCAAAAGGACTAAACACGACAATTAAAAACAAAATAATGTGCACTAAATACTGAACTCATCTAGAAATGATCATTTTGTTAAGATGTACGAGTTTGGCTTTCGTACTGAATAAGCTTGATTTCTGTAACTTTTTATTTATTTTCAAAAATATCGAAGAATTTCAAGTTCGATTTTTTGGCAGAATTGAAGGATTAAATATACTATTTAAAAATGTGCTTCACCTTTTTTAAATTATTTTTGTGTACTTAGTTTTAGGGCATTGAAAAATAGTTTCTTTGATGTACGAGTTTGTCTTTGACCTACTGTATATTCTCGTAACTTAAAAGGCAACCTACATACCTGTAAATCGTCTCTGGCCAGTGCTGTAAGTAGTTTTCATTGAGAGAATAATGTCATTTATTGATTAAGTGCAGGCTGACTAATCTTGCTGGATTCTGCGGGTCAGTCCTGCTTTTGTAGCCCCAGAATCACGTAATTATGTCCTGATTGTTTCGGTTTTGCTCATATTAGATAAAAATGACTTTATTGTTTTATTATACTTCTGTCTTTGTTTTATGTTAATCACAATTATTCGCTTTTACTCAAATTCAATCGAGTATAAATTAGAAATGTTACGCAGCTTCGGTTCCGGTTCCCAAAGGTCGGAACTTGGATTGATTTTAACCTCCGACTCCGACTTTTGTTCCGGAAGCTTTGAATCAGAAGTTATAACGTAGATTGATTAAAAATTTGCACCGTTGAACACATAAAAAGGCGCAAAGTATTGAAAGTAATAATACAATTTTATTTTTATTATCTCTTACGTTCGCTCTCTTTTGTTTACCATTTTTTGAAAAGAGATCGAAAAACGGTACACTTGAAAAAAAAAAAACAACAAACCAAAACAAAAATAGTTATTTTCGTTGTACACACTAAAAAATTATAGTTTACTTTTCTTAGTTTTGACTCCCTTTGGTATTGATATCAAACTTTTTTGGTATTAAATTCCGATTTTTTTCCAAAAAAGTTTGAAATTTATTCCAGAAAAGTATGAAATTTATTCCAAAATAGTTTAAAATTAATACTTTCTTTTGGCATTGTTCTATATAAATACTTTTTGGTTTTAAAAATAAAATAAAATTTTTACTGTGTAGTTGTCGGTGCTGAATCCGAATCCGGTTTCGGAATCGCTCTATCACGTATGGTTTTTGGAATATTCTATTTAATAACACAATTTTTTCAAAATAAGCTATGAATTGGTCTTGTATGACTTTGTCATAAAAAGTTACGCCCACTTTTAAATGATACATGAAAGATAAAAATCGTATCTGGATTCTCAAATGATTTTCCACTCCATGGTGTAATTTTCAAATAGTCATAATTTTTTAAAAAAAAATTCTAAAAGACCAACTGATAGCTTATTTTGAAAACGAACAATAGAACTAAGCGATACATTTAGTAGAAAAGAGCAAACCGATTTAATGCGTCCTCTATATATCCTCAAAAATTGTGTTTGGACCTTTAAAATTAGAATATTCCGAAAGCTATATTGATTTCAAATGAGTTCTCGACACCGTGACTGGAAAAGAAATTTGTTTTAATTTTTTGCACGTTATTTATAATGTCCCGGATTGACATTTCGAAAAGCCTGTCACCTTTAACTTTTGTCGTTTTTTAGGAAATTTTTCAAGAATGTCCCGCATTTGGTCACCCTGATCAAGTGTAATAACATAAATAAATAAATAAAACTTTACCTAACTAACTTTACCAATTGGATCCTTATTTTCCGAGTTATCTATCCTAGAGGTATTGCAACTACTTACAAATATTACTTAGCCATTTGTATGGAGTGTGGATAATACTTACGTTGATCAGAAAATAAGGTTTCAGCTGGAAAATTTTAAAGGTAAAGTTTAATCATCTCCATCAAACGAGAAAAATGGTTTCTGGATTGCACTGCGATCTAAAAAGATCTTGTATTTTGTGTAAAGATTTCTCAAAATCTTGACGTAATAGAACAATTACGAGGTCGAATTCGGATCCAACGCACCCAACTTTATTATAATAATACTAAATAGTAGAAATAAGAGAAAAGTTTTTTTGCAGGACAGTGTTTTAAGATGACGATCCAAAAATTTGCGATCCTACTCGGATAGAATTGTTTTTGGTTGTGTAGGTCACTTTAACGAAAATTGATGAGAAGAGAATTAAAAAAGAAATTGTGGAAAACTTTTAGACGTATAGGGCTTAGTTTTTTTTTTTTTTTTAAAAAATGTAATGTAAAATGAGAAGAACTAAAGGAAAAAAGGTCAAGTTGATTAATTTTGCCTAAATTGAGTGAGTTGGACTGGTGATTATCATAAATATCCAAAAAAAACATCCATTTTAAAAGTTTGCTGTTATGGCTCTCTTGTCCGAATTCACCCAGTTTTTGTCCAGAGCTTTCATTTCTAGTTTTTAGTGTCCGAGTGAAAAACGTTTTCAGTAAAGCGTTTTGAAGCTTTTGCTTATATAGGAGTTGCCACGCCCTCTTGTCCGAGTTCGTCTAGTTTTAGCTTAGAGCGTGCATTTATAGTCTTTAGTATCTGAGTGAAGTTTGGTTGGATTATCTCAAAAAACTCTTTCAGTATAACATTTTGAAACTTTTGCTTATATGGGAGGTGCCACGCTTCCTTGTCCGATTTCACCCCATTTTAGCTGAGAGCTTTCATTTATGATTCTTAGTGTCTGAGTCGAATTTGGTTCGAATATCTCAAAAAACGCTTTCAGTATAGCGTTTTAAAGCTTTTGCTTATATGGGAGGTGCCACGCTCTCTTGTTCAAATTCGTTCAGTTTTTTCTCAGAGCTCGCGCTTAGAATTCTTAGTATTTATGCGTATTTTGGTTGCATTGTCGTGAAAAATACTCCTACAATTGCTTTTTGAATATATTTTTTGTATGGGCGGTGGGCGTGTCCGGTGACCGATTTCACTCATTTTCAATCTCCAGAGGTATCTTTAACGACGTAGGCAGTGTACCAAATTTCATTGAATTATCTTGTTCAGTTTTCCCAAAAAGTGTATTTCAACACACAGCCAGCCAGCCAGCCAGCCACCCAGCCAGCCAGCCACCCAGCCAGCCAGCCACCCAGCCAGCCAGCCACCCAGCCAGCCAGCCAGCCAGACAGACAGACATGGCTATATCGACTCAGGAGGTGACGCTGATCAAGAATATATATACTTTTCTATATCTGCCACGCCTCCTTCTCTGCATTACAAACGGAAGGACAAAGTGAATATACCCTGGGTGTAGGGTATAAGAATATCCGTTAAAAAAATAAAAAATGTCCAAAATCTTAAATCCAAGTAAAAAACATCGATTTTATTAAATTGAGTTAAATTATATTGATTGCCAATGAATGTTGGACATTATTTTATTGGATGTTTTTTTTTTTTTTTTGATGTCTTTTTTATTTTGGATGTTTTTATTTTTGGATGTTTTTCATTGGACTTTTTTTGGAAGTTTTTTTTTAGATATTTTTGAGTGGAATCAGTTGGACGGACTCTTAGGTTATTGAGCTTTGCAACGAAGTGAGTGCTTCAGCTAGTGATGTTGGATGTTTATATATCGTTGTAAAGAGCTTAATTAGGCCTAAATTTTTTTCTCATGGTCTTTGGACTTCCGAGGTCATATTTGGTAGAGAGACCCAGATTCTCTACTTTGTATCACTTAAATGCATTTTTTTGCAAGGAATGAAAGTATTATGCGTATAGAATTTTGAATACAAACTAAAAATTAAAGCAAAACATTCTTTAGCGCATATTTTGTACAGAAAAAGGCCACATCTCGAAAACCCTTTTTTTATTTTAACATTTAAAAATGTGCAATAAATCAAAAATTTTATTTTCACTCAAATTAAAATGAAACAAATATAAAGCAGATATTTAAAAGTTTAATAAAATTAATTTTTCTATGATAGCTAATTATATTTGTGAAGAGATAATACAAAAAAAATTTAAATATTTTAAGCCAATATTTAAAAAAAAAAAAGTGTGAAAAATATATAACAAAAATCAAAAAGTCACAGAAGATAAAAGTCGCTTAATAACAGATGTTAAACATTTCAAAAATAAAATTTAAAAAGAAAATTTTTTATGTGAAAAAGTTGAATAAATGAGTGTCGTGAATATTAATAAAATATTATAAAAATAATCAATAAAATTCACAAAAAGAAAGATAAAAATTTTAACAAAAAATTTTTCGATTTATCAAAATCAAAGTGATATCAACCTCTCACTAAAAATCACTTTGTGAAAAATTTTATTAATTATCAACTTGAAAATGCCGCCAAAAGTGACAAAAGCAACGATATATCAAAAAATCCCCTAAATAACTTAACAAAAGCAAATTAAGCTTTTTTGCTAAGCTTAAGCTTAACATAAAAAACAAGCCCACGACCCAAATAAACCCTCAACTATTAAAAGCTTTCCCGTTCTCTTCCAATACGACTTAATAATAACCACACATAAATCAAACCAATTTGCAAATCACCCACCACCAGCACTACCCCATTACAAAATTAATCCCAAATACAACTTACCACAAGAGTCACCATCATCGAACATCAAACGTATCCCATCCCATCACTGATCCAACATTAATCCCACCACTGCAAAATGTCACTAGTACCAGCAGCCGCAACCCCCAGCCCCAGCTACATTGTGTTGGTAACGCTCATTCTATGCTGCTGCTTCTCCATCTTAATACATCAATCTTCCGCCATACCCAACGATGTCTATTTGAAAATGTTTGCCGCTCAAGCTCCCACTGCTGATCCCTGCTATGACGATGATAAAGCACGCAAGTGTATACCCGATTTTGTTAATGCCGCTTATGGCGCCCCAGTTATCGCCTCCAGCACTTGTGGCCTCGAAGAACCGCAACGCTACTGCGAGCAACAACAACAGTCAACCAGCGGCGTTGGCGGCGAATCGGTGCTGAGCTGCAACACATGCGATGACGCCAATCCGCAGCGCCGTTTTTCCCCTGAAGCGCTCACCGATCTAAACAATCCAAACAATGTGACCTGTTGGCGTTCCGAACCGATTGCACCGGTGTTGAGCATTAATGCACCACCTGATAACGTCACGCTTACGCTATCGTTGCAGAAGAAATATGAGCTCACCTACGTCAGTCTGCAATTTTGTCCGCGTGCACCGAAACCCGATTCCATTGCGATCTACAAGAGCACCGACTATGGCAAATCATGGCAACCCTTTCAATTCTACAGCTCACAGTGTCGTCGCGTTTATGGGCGTCCAAATCGTGCGACCATTAGCAAAACTAATGAGCAGGAAGCGCGTTGCTCTGATTCACATCGTCATATGAGTGATTTCATGAGCGGCACACGCATAGCATTCAGCACATTAGATGGACGTCCTTCGGCACGTGATTTAGATGCGTCACCTGTGCTGCAGGATTGGGTTACCGCTACCGATATCAGGGTTGTGTTTCATCGTTTGCGTATGCCAGAAGCCAATGCATTGGTTGCTTTGGAAACGCCAATTGGCGGCGATCCTGTTGCTGTTGGTAAGGGCAAATATAGCGAAGCAGCCGTTACGGGAAATTCTTTGTTGTTGCAACAGCTTGGTTCAAATGCTATTGATCAACCGGTATCGATTACTGGTGCGGTCGTTGATGCAGCACTCGGCGGTGGCGGCAGCAGTGGTCAACATTATGCTGTCTCTGATTTTGCTGTTGGTGGACGTTGCAAGTGCAATGGTCATGCCTCTAAATGTACTGGTGATCGCAATGGTTTGCTGTCATGTGAATGTAAGCATAATACGGCAGGACGCGACTGTGAGCGCTGTAAGCCGTTCCACTTTGATCGTCCATGGGGACGTGCAACTTCGCGGGATGCACACGAATGTAAAGGTGAGTACATGAAAGATTTTGTATTATTTTTTTTTTTAGGTTTTAAGTGGATTCATAACAGTCTTCTGAAGTTTGGAAATACTGAAGTGTAAAATAAAAAAAGATTTTAAAAATATATGGGAAGAGTTTGAGTGAAACCCATAAATCTACCGACTTTTGCATTTGGTAATCTTTTGCTAAACGAATATTTTACAAAAGTTTTTAGGTTCAACAATACATTGTTCTCGTTAATATCTTTCTAATGAGACCATAAGGCCAAAAAAAATCGTCTACATCAAATTTGGTGCTTGACTTTGATTCCATCTATGATTTTTCTGATCTTTTGATTTCTTTTACCAACAATCTTGTGCAGCTGGCAAGTCCGCCAATTCAATTCGAATTCCACTCAAAGGTTTCGACTGTTTTGGGAGAGTATGTTTGATGTACCATCATATGAGTCACTCGATCTGGTTTGATAAGAACTCTTGGGTGCCGAACTCATGATCTGTTCACCTCAGGTCTCATGGCACCGAAATGCCCAGAACGTCAAAAATTATTGATTTTATAACGTCTATGTCATGTTATGGGGAGAAGAGAATATTTTGTCATCTGAGGGACACTAAGCAACATTGCGTCGACTCAATAAGCATGACCTTGTTCGGCGATATTTTTAGGTTATTTAACCCGTTTTTGGCCACGCTGCAAAAATTATTTAATATTTCGATACAAAGTATATTTTAAGAGTAAATGGCACCCCCTGATTGCAAACCCGTGTTTATCCCTACTCGTTATGTTGAAAAATCAAGTGATCGATTAATTGAATGTTGGGGGTAAATTATTGCAAATCTTAGCGTCACGAGTCTTTTGGGCAACTCCCTTTCAATTGGCATCAACGATATTTACCTTCTGGCTGACGGATTATAAGGTGTTCACCAACCTCGTTTGGTCCAATTTGTATGGGATCTTGTGGTGTGCGCTAAGGGCTAAGTACGATTAATCGAATACATCAATTTAACTTATTCCTGTGTCATTCAGATGTTGACAGGTATTGATTTTTGGATTACAAAAGAAAGTCCTTTGGCTCTAAATGCTTATCATTAATATTTTATTTTAATATTATTTTATATTTTTAATAATTTTTTAAAAAGATGTATCGACAAGGTGTTTAACCACATAATACTTTCGAGCAGTCTAAGACCAATGCAATATAAGGCACTAACTACTTTTCTGATATCATTTACTTTCATAGTTTATGAAATTATTCAACAAGGACAACTTTACTGTTCGATTAATCGCATGACCCTTTTGTGACCTTGGCGGAAGGTTCGTTACACCTTTCGGTAACATTTTTAGGTTATTTAACCTGTTTTTAGCCACGTTGCAAGATTATTATATTTTTTAAAATAATTGGCACCCCTTGATTCCAAATCCGTCATCAAAAAAACTAACCCCCACTCGATTTCCCGTTATGTTGAAAAATCAAGTGTTCGATTAATCGAATGTTTGGAGTAAATTATTGCGAATTTAAGCATCACGAGGCTTTCGGGCACCTCTCTTTCAACAGGAATCGACAATATTTACCTTCTGGCTGACGGATTATAATGTGATAATCTTGTGCTATGGGCTAACCGCTAAGTTCGATTAATCGAACACATCAATTTGACCGTTCATGTGTCATTCAGATGTTGTCAGGTGTTGATTTTTGGATCGCAAAAGATAGTTCGGTTCATTGGCTATAAAACCTCACAATTAATATTTTATTTTAATGTTATTTAATATTTTTCATAATTTAAAAATAAAGGTCTACCGAAAGGTTGTTTTCTACCATCCCTCACGATTAACAGGAGGGGGCTGGGAAGTGGTAAATAATATTTTCAAACAGCCAAAAGACCAATGTAATATAAGGCACTAACTACTTTTCTGATATCATTTACTTTCACAGTTTAAAAAATTATTTACAATGGAAAATTTAACTGTTCGATTAATCGAACCAAAAAAGGGTTAAAAGAGTTTTTTTTCTCAATCAACATACTTGAACGCTTTTGAATCTCCATAGAATATTAACGTTTTTTCGAAGAAATAAAATTTGAAGAAGATCATCAATAAAAACAAAGTTGCTATTTAACTTAATATCAGCAATATACGTTATCATTTGAAATTATCAGCCTGAAAATCGACAATTAAACTGAAAAGAAATGGAATGTCATTGTTTGTCCGTTTTTCAGAATTTTATTCAAATTTCAGTCTTATCAGCTTCTCAACTGTTAGAGAAAGAGTTTATCCTTCCTTGTCTTTCTGTCAACTTATCATCAATAAGCCTTATTAAGCCAGAAGATTATAATGTTCATTTGATTTCCAAACATTTTCATTAACAATAGCATCACTTTAACGATCGGGTGGTTGATCCAACCAACATCCAACAACCCAACCAATAGTAGTAACATTACGAGCAAATATCCCTTGCATATTTACGCAACGACTTAAGATTATCCGGCAATGAGCAACATTGGACACGTGTTTCTCTAACATATTGCAAGGGCGTAACGCGCATGTGGCGCACATAAAATACTGGAAACGTTTAGTTTCATTACTTTCGCTTATTTCATTACAAATAAACTGCTACAACAAATACTAACAACAACAACATCAGTGATGCAAAACCAAAGTAGCCGGAACGTTGAAAGACCATGAAAATGTGTACCGTTTTTAATCAATTTGCAACTCGCAATCTTCTGCATGTGCGCCGCTGGCAACACTGGCTAACTAACTAACTGACTGACTGACAAGAGCAACAAACATCGTCTCAAATGCAAATAAAATTGTAGTAAACTTTATGACGTTTACGTTAACGTTAACGTCATTTACATTTGGTTGAATCGCATTTAAGTCTTGGTCTTTGGCATTAGCTGGCTACTTTGGGTTGCTGCAACCAAACTCATCCGCATTTGGGGGAGTAATGAATTTGTTGGTGGGTGGTTGGTTGATTGGTAGGCTTGGGTTGTTTTTGCAGCTTAGGATTAAAGCCAGCCAGTGGCATGCTGCACAGTGTGTGTAAATGATATTTAATTAAATCAGTTCCCATTTTGTTCTTTTTTTCATCTTTGCCGCTGTTTGACTTAAGGATTTAGAAAATTTGTTTTTGACGAACATATGCAGCAAACATACTTGTATCACGTTAGGTATTATTTGAGTTCCTCGGAGTGACTATTTGAGAAATATAGTTAAAATGCCTCATTATATCTGGATTTGAGTTATGTTCCATCCAACTTCCGGGACATAAAAAGATTTCAAACTATCGTCCTAAATCTCAAAGACTTTGATGGGAAAAAACACTCTGAAATACATTATGGTCAAGATAGAAAATATTTTTGGAACATTTTCTGGGGAAACTAAAAAATTGCCCTTCTTTGGCTTGAAAAAGCCGAAAATTCCAGGTCGACTTTTGAAAAAAAAAAATGTTGAACGACTCTGACCATTTTGACAGAAGCTATATATTCTACTCACAACTTTGTAGTGAGATGGTACGTTATATACTGTCTGGTATATGAATCCCAAAAAAAAAATTACTATGGTCCTATTCACTAAAGAAAGAAATCTTGATTTGACAACAAAGTTTCTTGAAACCCATAGATGGACCGTATTTTCGGCAGTAACTCCAAAGCACTGCTAACTAGTTGCCAACTCTGAGGAAGGAACTGGGTATAGGGCTTAAATTTATATTGTAGCTCTAACTCTCTGACATGTATTTAGTTGATTACGCTTTTCCACAATTCATAGTAAGCCGCTGTTGTTTTAAATAAACTATCTTAAATCAGTTACTTTTTCCGAAGAAGGTAAGAGTGTTCTTGAAGAGAGAATATGCAAAACGTTCCCACCCACATTCCTTGCTAAATCGACGATGGATTAAAAATCTGAGGCTTGTAGAAAAGGACTTTCTGGCACCATGATAGTCAGTAACCTGTCGGAGTACTCAGTTTGTTAGTTCTTCCGGACTGATTTTTAAATCAGCCCTTCGGTGAAGTTTGTCATGTCTGTGGCTTGGATCTCCACTGAAGGTCAAGCTCTCCATCATTGTGGTGAATACGTAAGCAACTGCAAGATTCAGATAATTATATTATTTAGTGTTAACTGATGATATGAGGATCGAAAGCTTTTCCCATAGAAAAAATTCATTCTATTTAATTTTTTTCCAATTGTATAACAAAAAAATCTAAGTGGAAAGATAAAAAACTTCAGTCTGTGCTAACTTATTGTATCTTCTCTGGCTTAGGTAATGGATAAAAAGTGTTTAAAGAGTTGAGCCACTCTACTAGAAGAGTATATTTTGATCTTCAGATTCTATTTCTTGATAGTCTAGCAGAGCTCAACCTAGTGAGTTTGCTGAAATTTTTGTATGCTTCTAGGATTCTTGAACTAATTTAAAAAGTTTTACCAAAATAGGATTCTTAAATGAGTTCAAAAAGCTTGAACTTAGCAGTCTTTGCTATAGAAATTTTAATATCTAAGCATTTAATCTATAACAAAGATCAAAAATGGATTTTGAGCCTTTGAAGAACAACATTCGTTGCTAGCCAATTGAGAGGGGACTTCAGGCGATCAAATTTCGAAACAAAAAATTCCTTTAATTGATGGCGAAAATTGGAAAATATGTTTTTGGTTTGTCGGCAGTAAGAGCCTGGACATACGAGGGACTAAATTGTCGGGCGATTGTACTATTTGTAGGAAGGCGGTGGGAAGCGCTCCCAACAATATAGGCACTAAAGACATCGAAAACACTTTTCAGGCATCAGCAAGAACTCGAAAGCCAGTGTGCCAGACGGTTCATATGTCCGCTTTTTTATCCGTTACGAATCCGTTTTTTTTTTTTTGGGAATTTCTCCCGCAAACGGATCAGTAACGGATTCGTAACGGATAAAAAAGCGGACATATGAACCGTCTGGCACACTGGGAACAGTTAAAGAACAAGTATGTCAGCGTAGAGCAAAAATAAGAAAATTTTGGCTCGTCTGCAACAAACACAATATTTCAATATTTTCAAAATTTCTTGGAATTACAACACCCATGAAACTTTTTTTTTTTTTGTATATACCCTACCCTGGGTATATTCACTTTGCCCTTCCGTTTGTAGCGCAGAGAAGGAGGCGTGGCAGATATAGAAAAGTATATATGAAGCAAAACACGCCATGTGTTCCAGGTTTGAATTTTTTTGTCTCCGATTTCGCTCAAATTTGGCAATATGGTAGATCCAATATGTAGGAATAACAATCCGGGAGGATTTGGTCCTAGTACCATTTGTTGTTAAAATACAGGGTGTTGAAGTTGGCGTTTTTAGTCATTTTCATGAAAAGGGTGTTTTTTCAAAAATTTTTAGCTTACACTAAAGTTTGTAAATTTATAAATCTAAGTTACAGGTCCCATTCATTTTGAAGAGTTCTTTTTACAAAAAAATATTTCTTGGTGAAAAAATTATTTTTTACACTTAAAAAAACTTTTGAATTTTTTTTAAGAAAACCTCCTTTAAATTTTTTTTAAAAATACTTTAAATTAAAGCAGAATTTATAAGCTTTAAAATGATGTATAATTCAAGATGGGATTCGGACGCTACATGGGTGTTTTTGGCTTTTGAACGCCCGCTGAAGGCAAAAATCTTTTTTTACTCGAGAGGAAAGCATCTTACGTAAAAAGTGTACTAGGCAAAAAATGCTTAGAATCGTCTAAACGTGTGATTTTTTTTGCCTACAGCGGGCTTTCAAAAAAAAAGTCAACTTCGAGTTTTGATAAAGCATTGCTTTTTGATGAAAACAATACAGTGGAAACCAAAAAATGTCTTTACGAACATTATCCGAACTCTACTCCATCGATACAAATGGATTGCTAAATTTAAACATGGTCGTATCAGCACAAATGATGCAGAGCGCTGTGGACTCCCAAATTAGGCTGTTATTCCAGAAAACATAAAAAAATCCACAAATTGGTTATGAACGATTGCAAATTGAAGAATCTCGAGCTAGCTGACATTGTAAAGATATCAAATGGTAGTGTTTTTACCATTTTACACGAACATTTGGGTATGCAAAGCTCTTTGCAAAGTGGCTGCCGCGTGAGCTCACAGTCGACCAAAACAAAAACAAATTGATGCTTCAGAGGAGTGTTAAACCGCAATAAAATCGAATTCTATGGTCCATATGTGACAATCGATGAAACATGGCTTCACTTTTACACACCAGAATCCAAAAGACAGTCAGCTGAGGCCTATCTTGACGAAAAACAGAAATCGTAATATAAAAGTGGTATCGAAGAGGTGGAAAATCGCTATACTCGTTGTATCGCCCTCAAAGGCAACTATGTTGAATAATAAAATCAAGTTTTGTCAAAATTTTGTTTTTTTTCTTACTTATCCTACGGACTTATTGAATGACCTGTTAAATTTTACTTAGACACTAAGTACGTTAAGTGCGAGCGCTGAAAAAAAAAAACTAGAAGAAATCCGAAGAAAGAAAGAAAGAAGGTGCACCTCCCATATAAGTAAAAGCTTCAAATGCTACAATTAAGACGTTTTTTGAGATAAAAATAAGTACAAGCTCTGAACAAAAACCAGGCAAACGAAGACAAAAGGGCGTGGCACCTCTCAAACAACTAAATTTCACTCTGACACTAAGAACATTAAGTGCAAGATCTGACCAAATCCTATGTGAATTCAGACAAGAGGTCGTGGCACCGCTCGCACTAGCCACATTTTCAAAATATTGCAGTGTAGGATTTAGAATGTTTCACCAGGCCAAAGGCAATACCCTTATTAGTTTTTTTTTTTTTTTTTTTTTTGTTTTTTTTTGCTTGTCTATAACAATCACAATATTTCAAAAACAAACAAAAACAATTTTTCACGGGTGTTGTTATTCCAAGAAATTTGCAAAATATTGAAATATTGTGTTTGTTGGTATACGTAGGCTGCTAGATATATTTCTGGCCTAGGCAACACTAAGTGTTGCTAGGTGCAATCTGACATTGCCATTGGAAAGTTTGAAATTTTTTAGCATAAACGTACTCTGAACGTTTTAACGTACTACCATCATTTGTGTTGTTTACAGTGACTTGAAAAAATCAATTTGGCAAAAAAATGGAATTAACTCGCAAACATTTTCGTGTGATCATTTTTCACAACTTTCACGACAAGAGTGCATCAATGAACTTAAATCTTTGTATGACGATGAAGCACTATCCTATAGGACTGTGAAAAACTGGTTTAATGAATTCAATCGTGGCCGACGCTCGCTCAAAGACGAATTCCGTGAAGGTCGTCCAAAAACGGCCGTTGTGCCTGAGAACATTGATGCCGTGCGTGAACTGATAATGCAAGATCATCATGTGACACACCGTGAGATAGAAGCATCTTTGGGCATTAGTTCCATTCCAATACATTCGATATTGCATGAACACCTGGCCGTAAAAATGGTTTTTTCTCTTTGGATCCCGTACAATTTGACAATCGCTCAAAAAAAGGCTCGTGTCGATTGGTGCAAAGAAATGTTGAAAAAATACGATCGCGGTGCTTCAAAAGACGTTTATAAGATCGTCACAGGTGACGAATCATGGATCTATGCGTATGAGTCCGAAACAAAACAGCAATCGACCATGTGGGTCTTCGAAGACGAGCCAAAGCCAACGAAAGTTGTTCGTGGAAGAAGCACTTCGAAGCAAATGGTCGCCTGTTTCTTCGGCAAAACTGGTCATGTGGCGACTGTTCCGCTTGAACAACGTAGGACGGTCAATTTTGAGTGGTACACCATAATTTGTTTGCCTGAAACCTTCGGAGAAATTCGAAAAACGAACAAGAGAAGACGAATCATTGATCACCATGACAATGCGAGCTCTCACACATCGGCTCAAACCAGCGCCTTTTTGACCGGTCAAAACGTCGAATTGATGGGTCATCCGCCGTGCAGCCCTGATTTGGCACCCAATGACTTCTTTTTATTCCCGCACATAAAGAAAAAAATGCGTGGTCAACGATTTTCGTCGCCAGAAGATGCTGATGAAACGTTCAAAAACCATGTTTTGGAGGTGTCTCAATCGGAGTGGGAAAAGTGCTTCGAAAATTGGTTTGAGCGCATGCTAAAGTGTATAAATCATGCTGGAGAATACTTTGAAACACAATAAAACCATTTTTGACGATAAATATTCACATTTTCATTATTAGGCCAGAAATATATCTAGCAGCCCTCGTAGAACAACTTTGGAAGACTTTAGGAGCCACATAAAATCACTTTCTGGTCAGTTTTTTTTTTTAGGAAAATATAAATTTTGTTAGAATTTTTCTTTCAGAATTCTTCAAAGAAGTATCGACACAAAAACTGCATTGAAATTACATTGAAAATCACAAAATTCCTCCTAACTATTTCAAAAAATGTGCGTTTTATTTTGAAAATCCTTAATATATCACTTTTATTTAGATTTTCCCAATATTCAATTTCTATTAAACGCCAGGACATGCTTATCATTTTGTTTTTTCCACACAATAAATATTTAGTCCTTTGCTAAAACAAATTTATTGCTCATGATTGCACTTCATTCATTTACGCTTTAGCAGAGCATCGTTATTATTGTTGTTGTGTCAATGTTTTGCATATCCTGCAAAATACAATAACATCCACAACAACAACAACAACACCGTTGGCATTTTACTCTTGCTATTCATATCCTGTATACAAGCGGCAGGCAACGCGAGAGTCAATTGCGGAAAAGTCCTTTTCGACATTTCCAGTGCATAAATCAAACAGGGCGGGCGCGTGTTTATTAAAAGGGTGCCATACAGCTGGCTGGCTGACTGACTGGACACAACTCGACTCGAACCCGACCCGACTTACAAACAATGCGATGCACACACATATGGTAGCGTTAACACACAAATAAACCCATAAACATGCAAACAAATGCAACATATGCTTTGGGCTTGCAACATGCGCGCTTGTTTCCTTTTATATGATTTTTTCTATTGTTGTTGCTGTTATTGTTGTTGTTATTGTCCTTGTTGCAATTTGCGTGCATTTGCAATTTTTACTGCGGGCGCTTAAGGCTGACTCAGGCAATTTCCCAATTTTTCTTGTCATCTTCTATTGCACCTCTCTCGTCTCGTTTATTGCATTCATTGTGTGTGCGTCCGTCCTTCCTTCCTTGTGCGTCGTTGCGCCTTTTATTGAATGTGTACGCCGCCGATGGGTCCTTTTTCGGTCTCTTTTGCTGCTAATTCGTTTATTATGCTAAGCAATTTTGACAATTTTCCGAATTGCCATTACGTTGGCTGTTGGAAAATCTGGCGGAAAATTTTGAGTTGAATGTATGAAATTTCCTAATTTTTCTCCGCTTTAGCTCCCACATATGCGAGTATAATGATTAAGGTGTTCTCAGAAATAATTCACTTTTACAATTAATATATCGTTTCATAAACTCGAATGCTTTCTAAGATACCATTTTGAGGTCTTTCTCTAAAAAAAGTCTTCCAACTATCTATACAAATAACTCGAAAATTGATACTGTGTAACCCCACGAACTGCTTTGGGCTTCACATGAGCATATTTTGTCAAAGGAGCAAATATCATACTATACACCAATAAAAAAGTGGTAATGAATTTTTAGCTATTTCAATGGATCTCTCGAAGCTTGTTTAGAGACTTTTTGAGAAAAAAATGTTCTTTGCACATATCGAAGAGGATTTGGAGCCATTGTGTAAAAATCACCAATTGAATAACCGGAAATGTTACCAGCTCTCTTAGTTTTGAAAGAAATGAAAAACTATCATAGACCCACCCGGGGAATAAATGTCAAAAATTAACTTTACATAGTGCAAGGAGTGTATTCGGCTTCAAAATTACTTCCCACAGCTTCAATATAACATTTATCTGTTAATGCTCTGTTAAAACTCTGTTAATGATCTATTTAGTCGTATGGTTTGTGTCTGTGCTAAGATCTCGATAGAATTCGACTTTACGCTCTTCAAGATATATGGTTATAATGAGGTAATATGAAGTATATTGCCACTCCAATCACCTGAATCAAACCCAAGACTTTTGTATTAATTATTAGTAAACTACTACTACGCTCCAAGACAGGCAATATATCACAGCTCAACATTGTCGTTCCGACCCTCATCAGCGCAAATGTGCAAAACTTAAGCGCCCATTTCTAAGAAAGTTTTTGGAAATCAAGGTATAAATTGCATAAGCTTTGAGATAAGTCATACCTCGTCTTAAGGCTTCAGATATGAAGGCCGCAGTATAGTATTCCGATAGAAATGATTAATGATTCATTCGGGCGTTTCAATAAAATTGTTAATAATTAACAAGATTGTATGAAGATTGGGTATTCTTTATTTGTTCTTGAAATTCATATTTTGAAAAAAAAAAAGAGTACATTTTGGCGCCCCTGATCACAATAGGCGAGTAAGCTATTAAGGCTCTTGGTTTCAATATTATCATTTCTTGATTAGATATCGACAATTCCGCCAAAAGGTCCACCATGACCAATATATTAAAAGTTATTAAAAACTTATCATTTTATGATATTAACTTAGAGAAACATTTAATTTTTATTTTTTTAAGCAATTTACGCATAAATTTATTTACCATGATGACCAAACCGACTGCTTTAGTTCAATTTCTACTGTCCGGTTCATCACTGAAAAAGATAATTTGTCATCATAGCTTCACAAATCAAGCAGCAAATGCGTCAAAAATTACTATAAGTGCAAATATAATACACATTATTAAAAAATAAATAAATCTATTGCATAAAAAAAAAATTTTAAATTCATTTAAAGTTGGTCACGTTCGTCACTTTTAGCTCATTGAAATTTCATTTTACTGTTAAATACCAAAACTTCATTCTGAATAAATTTTGTTGTCCCAAGATTATAATAAAATCATACGAGGAACATTATCTTTAAACACATCAATCCATTATATCCTGTTTTATGGTATTTTTGACACTTTTTTTAAGAAAAAAGTGTTGCAATTGTCGGACAAGCAAATTTCACAATTGCCATCAGAACAGCGTAGAAGTTTTTTTCGCTCTTAAAACTGAATTTGTTTGAAATGAACTTTGCTAAATTAACTTAAAATTCATAAATATGCAAATCATTACCCGATTGAACCATAATGAAATGTCACGTTCATATTGTCACGCAACGATACAGATTATGATCAATACAAAGAAAAGTACAGAACATATTTGAATCAAACAAAATACATTATAAACTAACATTATTGCATAAGAATCTAAAATTAATTACACTAAAAATTTCTGACTTGTTTCTGTGAATTCTGACTTTCTTTGAATAGGCACGAAAACTGCTTCTATTTTTGTCACGTTCGTTTAAAGTCTTTTTTTGCGTGTATCTTAGAATCAGGACTTTGCCTGCTATTAACGATGGTCACTTTTTGATCTTTCTAGAACACATCGCTCATAAGAGTTCAAAATTCAACCTTGATTTCATAAAAATGTCAAAATTGGTTACATACATAGATTGGCAGTGAAAACATTTGCGATTCCAAAGCATGGTGTTGAACGATACTAGGAAAATGCCTCAAAAAAATAATCTTCATATCTTATTTCTGCGAAATTTCTAATTTATTCAGCAAGACACAAAATTAAGAGAAAAATTTTACAATTTTGTATTTTTCTAAACACCCTAACACAAATACGCCCATGCAAAGAAATTAAGTATGAAAATTACTGCTGATGTTGGCGACATTTGTAGTTGTAATAAAGCGTTATTAGCAATGTTATTGTTATTATCCTTGCTGTTTTTAGTGCTGTTGTTGTTGTTGTTGTTTTTGTTATTACTACATTAGCATCGTAAGCACGTTATGACACTAACGTGCACATACGCACTCGACGACGATGTGTGTGTGCGTGTGTTTGTATGTGAATTCAATTTTATTATTCATTGCCCACACATCTGTTGGATGTCAAAATTCGTTTAATTTGCCAAAATGAAAATTTCATTAAATGGAATTTAATTAAATTAAATAATTTTTCAATTTTTAGCAAAATTTAATGTTAAAAAAAAATAGTATTTTTTTTTTTTTTGTTTACTATGAAATGCTTTTTTCCTCTTTAAATGCGAATTTATTAGATTAAAGTTAAATTATCATCCATTAGTTGCAGATGTTTTATAATGCTGAAAATTCTGCGATATTGACAATATGGCTAAAACATTATCACATTAAATGAGCCGTTCAATATGACAATGGTGCAACTCCAAAACGAGGCAAAAGTAATGTCATATAAATTATGTGCCATAATGATCGGTCATTTGGTCGATATCATTTTTTCAACTTAATCCAAATACTTCCAAATCATCAAGTAAATTTTTCGTGAAAACAGAAATCAATTTTATTCATTTCTAACAATTATTATTATGACATTACTTTTGTCTCGTTTTGGAGTTGCACCATTGTCATTTTGAACGGCCCAAATAATTTCATGAATTTTATTTTAAATAAAATTATATTTTTTTTAAATTAAATATCCATCATGTGGCAAAGTAATTGTGTTATTTATAGTCGCACCGCACATTGGAATAAAATGAGAAAAGAATTCCAATTATTCCTAAAATTTATGGCATCCATCATACATATTTAAATATATAATCGAAAGAAAATAGCACTCTAACCGTTCCGTTTCCCCACCGGATTTTCATTGTTATAGAGCGGTCAACGTTAGAGTTTAAAATTAATATGCAGTACTTAAAATGTTGGTACTCGCTCATTTTAAAAAAATAAAGAAAAAGGTACTTTTAAAAATTACTTATCTCGTTCAATTTTTATGCCAGAAATATGTTTACAAAGCAAAAATGTGCAGAATTAAATCAACTATAATTTTTGTCTGGAATTTTTATTTGTTCGACGAATAGTTCTGAAGTTATTTGTCAAAAAATGCCTTTTTTGATCTTTGAACCCACAAAAAGGGGGTCAGATCCCCGTTGAGCAGTAGCCTTTTTTCGTAAAGTAACTTAGTATTATCCTATTAACAACTGTACCAAGTTTCAAGTCTGCAGCAATGTTTTCCTTTTAGATATTTTAGATATTGAATTTTAATAGAGGTCACTTTAGAAAATTAACGAAAACACAAAATGGGGCGCTTTAATGCAGTTTTTTTTTTCATTGGCTTACACACTGTACTTACCTCTTTTGTTTTTAATCAAAACAACGTGGGACTTTGCGTGGTTCTTTTTTTATGGTCTCCCAAAGTTTACTTTAGAATTCGCAAATCAACAAAAACTATATGTCCAATAAAGTTACTGTTAACAACAGGTTAATACCAAAATCTGCTCAAAGTCTGCTGTACACAATAGAAAAATTGTCATTTATTCCTAAAAAGTTGGTTTAAACTAAGGTTTTTAGTAACGTAGGCCTGCTTTTGATTTTAGAATCATAGAACGAAATTTTTTTTTATTGTTTTTTTTTGTGGAGCATTTATTTTAGCTTTCTTTCGTTTCCGACCAAGATACAACTTGACATCTCCGATTTTTATGAAAATTGGTGAAAAGTTAGTATTTGACACACATATAACTGTGGTAAAATGATTTTCAGAAATACCGAAAATTTCCAAAATGGCGGCCATAGGTAGTTTGATCCAACCTTTGGATACTCACATATTTGAAAATTCATAGCTCCTCGGCTTTTTATTCGATTTTGATTAAAGTTTCAGGGTTAGTCTAAAAAAGTATTAACTTTTGAAAAAAAAAGTTACACTGAAAAAAAAGTTTTTTTTGGTGGAAAAAAAATTTTTTTTTCTTTTTCAAAGCTATTAAGGGGCCCTTTTAACTTTTCTGAAATACTTTTATTTAAAAGTAAATTTTATTATAAATATTTTCCGGCTCTCAAAATTGTAGTAAGTTTTACGGTTATGAAGTTATGAATTTTTCAAGTTGTATAATGCTGAGTTTATCATGAGTTGTTGGTGCGCGTGCGCTGCCATGCATTGCTGCCACCGTTCGGATGTTTTTTTTTTTTTTTTTAGTGAACCTTAGTGAAATTTTTCATAGAATTTTTTTGTGGAATGTTTTAACCCATTATAACCCTGTTTTTGGATAAAGGGGTTAAAAGATCCATAAAAACTAGATATAATGGGCTAAGATGTTCTAGAAAATTGTTCCTTGCTTGATTTCATGTTCAAAAATTATAAATTTTTTTTTTTTTTGCAGTGTTGATAATATTCATGTCCCAAAATCCATTTTTTTACGTTTTTCAATTAAGTCGGAAAAATAATTTTTTTACTCAAAAGCAAGGCATCTTACGAAAAAAGTGTATACGACAAAAAATGCTTAAAATTGTTCACAGAATACTTGTGAGTTTTTTTTTTTATTATTCTTGACCAATTTTTAAAAAATGTTTCAAAAAATTCTGAAAAAACTCACACGTATTTCTAGGAAAATTCTAAGCATTGCCATATATACTTTTTTCGAAAGATGTCTTGCTTTTACATAAAAAATAGTTTTTCCGACCGATCTTAACTTTTCCCACTGGGGTATCAAAAGGGTTGCCAGCACAATTTAAAAATTTTTTTTTTGCTCGTATTTACCGATTGTAACACTTAACTAAACAAATACAACAATAAATGTTTGTGCATAATCATTATTATCTAATCGTAGATGTTGATTGCTAAGCCAACAACATCAACGCTAACATTATAAATCATAACAACAACAACAACAACAACAACAACAACAACCACACTTAAAATTAAGAAATGGCATAAGTGGAGAAAAAGGTGCACAAAGTCAAACACCGACATAAACTGCAACTTCATTACAGGCCGATCAATGAATGCACAAACAGCAGATGATGATCGCATGCAGCATCCGCAGCAGCAGCAACACTTATGTTGCTCATCATATTGCTCGGAAAGTTATACTTGGACTCACACTTAACAAATCGAGTTGTTGAGTGGCAGGTCCAGTGCTCGTGTCGCTCGGTCACTTCACGCCAAAAAAAAACGTCCAAAATGCGCGCTCTGTTGTATTCTATGAAATTGTGTGACGATGCGCAACGAGGTGTGCGCTTCTTATTTTTTGTTGTTGTTGTTATTTTTTCATATATAAAAAAAAGAAACGACATCCTTGACGCGTTACACTGCATCCGTACACTATGGATATGGATGCTACCGCCACTAAATGTAAAATAAATATCAACGAGCGGAGTTTGCGCAAAAAATTATGAGCATAAAAATCAACAACATAAAACATGCGGCAGCAGCATAAATTGCATGTTGCATGCATTTGCATGTGACGACGTACAGATTACAAGCAGCAGCAACAGCAGCAGCAGAAGATGAAGAACTAACGATGTGGTCTGATCCCCCCGCTTCCAATTGCGGCAATACTACGTACATCCATCCATGCGACATGCGATTCGAGTTTTTAAGTGGCGACGCGAACTGATTGTGGATGCTGCCAGCTGGCATGAAAAAAGTACCCAAACTGAAAAATAGTAGTAGGGAAAAACTTATGTTTTCAAAGTGTTGAAACGATGCCGCCGTAAACCGTGTCGATCGATGTTGCTGCTACTTTGCTACTCTGCTGATGATAAGTTGTTTTGGTCGCTTACATTTGCAAGTGTTTTTTGGAGTTGTTCAGGTTGGGGAAAGAAAAAAATGTTTCTTCGATTCGGTGGTAAAAATAAAAAGACACCGCTTTGTTGCACGATTGTTGACAAATTTACTGTTGTTGTTATTGTTTTTGTAGTAGCTGCTGTAATGATTTGATACGTAATATATATGTTCGTATACCTGTGACAATATGTACCTACAGAGATGGATTTATGGTGGCAGAAGTTACTGGTCTAAGCACTGTAATATCATTCGATAATACGAAGCATGTCTTAGTAAGCATACTAAGTCTTGTTACTTTACCTTTATATGCATCAAATAGTTTTTGAGATTTGAAAAGTAGGGTGCAGCACATTCTCGAAATAATGTGAAAATCAAAGACTGCAGCAAAGGTTATCTTACAGAACTTATAACAATGGCGGTATACTTGGTATGGATCAAAACTCCCGAAAGATGGCTCACTCGGGCCTAAACTAAGGGTGTTAGCGTTTCAAAATCAATGGGCCAATCGCAGTCAGTTTAGAATTTTTGTTCGTCTGCAGCAAACACAATATTTCAATATTTTCGAAGTTTCTCGGAATTACAACACACATGAAAACTTGTTATTGTTTTTATACCCTACACCCAGGGTATGTTCACTTTGTCCTTCCGTTTGTAACGCAGATAAGGAGGCGTGGCAGGTACAGAAAAGTATTTATAGTCTTGATCAGTGTCACCTCCTGAGTCGATATAGCCATGTCCGTCTGTTTGTCTGGCAGGCTGTCCACCTGTGGAAATATTTTTTACGGGAAAACGCAAGATAATTCGATGAAATTTGGTACACTACCTTTATTGTAAAGGCTAGCTCGCGGAATTGAAAATGAACAAAATCGGTAAACGGACACGCCTACGGCCCATACAAAAAAAATATATTCAAAACTCAATTTTATGAGCATTATTCAATATAATGCAAGCAAAATACACACAAATACTGTGAATAGTGACTGAAAGCCCTAATCAAAAACTAGGTAAACTTGAACAAGAGGGCGTGGCAACTCCCATATAAGTAAACGTTTCAAAATGCCAGGCCAAAGGTAACACCCTTACCAGTTTTCTTTTTTGACATACAAGAATCAAACTCAAAGCTGATGCGAAATTGTGGATCATCAGTTGCTGTTGCTGTTTTATGTTGATTACGTGAAAAAAAAAAAAAACAATTTTTCATGGGTGTTGTAATTCCGATGAATTTTGAAAATATTGAAATGTTGTGTTTGTTGTAGACGAGAAAGAAACAAATAACAACAAAAATTTTGCATGGGTGTTGTAGTTCCGAGATATATGGAAAATATTGAAATATTGTGTTTGCTGTAAGCGAGCCAAAATTGGCTCACTTTTGTTGTACGCTGGCACCCTTGGTCTAAACGACAAAAATCAATGTTATTCGACATTTTTTTAAATCAAAAATCACGAAATTATTTCAATTCAATTCAATTTCAATTCAATTTTATTTATCAATATAATATACAAAATTAGTGACATAAATCATTCTTAACATTATAAATTCATAATATACATTCTTAATAAGATACAAAAGCAACTAGATATATATACATACTTATATTGATAAAAATTCTGCATTCTGTTATTCCTGGGAATAAGTGGCGAATACAGTTTAGTTTAATTCTTAAGCTAGGTGAACATAATATAAATGTGGCGTGGGGCCATAAATACAAAGAAAATCTAAAAATTGTAAATAATAATCAAAAATAAAATTTAATACTAAATTAATACTAAAAATAATTGATGTTAAGTTAATTTAAATGTGAAAAAAGAAAGATATAAATTATAATAAAGCTCATTTTTAAAATTATATCGAAGAGACAGAAAAATTACACCAAAACATTGAGAAGGCGATCAACTTCTTCCAAATCAAGAGCAAAAAGCCATGATTTCGTCTCCTTTAGAAAAGATTGTTGATTTCGGATACTTCTTATGGATTCAGGAAGACAATTATAAAGTCTAGGAGATGTACACAAATAGTAATGAAAAAAATGCTGTGTGGTATGATTTGGTAATGAGGCAAGATTAAGATTTGTGTTTCTCAATTCATACGACGAATAGATTCTATTAACAAGATATCCACTTTTGATAAAAAACACTTTCAATACTTTAAAAAAATACAAATGTTTCAAAGGAAGTATTTTTAAGGTTCTAAATAATGGAAAGCTTCTTTCAAGTCGACCTTTATTACAAATATTTCGAATAGCGAGCTTTTGATTTTTCAACAAAGGACTAAACTTATTAAAACTTGCGCCTCCCCAGCACACCAGGCCGTACTGAAGTCTGGAATGGAATATGCCATAATAAATATTAGTTAATAAGTTTTTACTACACAGGTTTTTCAAGTAATACAATTGCCTATTGGCTGCCATCAGATATTTTTTTAAAGAGCTTGTGTGATCGAACCAGCACAATTTCCAATCCAGAAGTAGGCCTAGGTACTTAAATGACTTCACCCAATCGATGGTAAAACACCCATCAGAGCACAATTTATGCTCAAAATAGGTTTGTGACACAACGGCAGTGCTGCAAGTTTCCCTATCGACTAAATATTTTTTACACCCATAGCTGTGAAAAATTAAACTTTCGAAGTGGCGTTCTTTGCCTGAAATATTGAAGTACATCAACTTTGTTTTATCACTTAAGATAAGCTTATGAGCTGAAAACCAGTGCCTTAGAGTGCTTAGATCATGATTTATGTCCACAACTAGGTTTTGAAATGAGTCACTAGTGTAGACACAAGCCATGTCATCAGCAAATGCTATAACTTTACTTGAGAAGTTACTTGAAAAAATTGAATTGATGAATATAAGGAACAATATGGGACCAAGAACAGAACCTTGTGGAACACCTTTTCGAACATATAAGAAATTACTAAGCTGATTATCCAATTTTACTCTTTGTCTTCTATTAGATAAATAAGACTTGAACCATTCATACATTGAACCTCTAAAGCCACATTTATAAAGCTTATCGAGAAGTATGTTGTGATCAACTGAGTCAAATGCTTTGGTTATGTCCACAAAGAGAGCTGCTGAAGCTTTCTTTTGATTTAAACCAGAGTAAATAGCATTACAAAATTCTAATAGAGCATCTTCTGTTGACATGCCTTCACGGAAGCCATATTGACATTTACTAAAAAATTTTGTCTTATTTAAAAATTTTAGCATTCTCATTTTGACAGCTTTTTCAAAAATTTTTGAGAAAACTGAGAGAAGTGAGATAGGCCTATAGTTGTTGAGAGAAGTTCTTGCCCCTTTTTTAAATAGAGGAATTACCACAGCGTCTTTCAGCAACTCAGGAAAAACACCTGCGTATATACTTTTATTTACGAGATGGCAGAGAATATCGACAATATTAAAAATGATCTTTTTCACAAAAGTATTGGAAAAACTATTCTCAGTACTCGAGTTTGAATTTTTCAAAGATTTAATTATGTTAAGCATTTCTAAGGAAGAGATAGGCTGGAAAAAAAAGCTAGCAGATAAGGAAAGTTCCTTGTCTAAACAATTACAATAATGATTACTAGTGCCATTTTCAGAACCATCTTCACCACCTATAGAGACAAAAAATTTATTGAAAGCGTTAGCTTTTGATTTCAAGTCTGAGATTGTTACTTCGTTAACAATAATATTGCCAATTTCTATTTTTGGACAAGTTCTATTCAACAAGGTATTCACAAGTTGCCATTCTTTTTTTATATCGCCTTTTACTTTTAGGAATTCATTAGAATAATGGTTATTTTTACATTGATTAGCTTCGGATGAAATTTCTTTACAGAGTTTTTTGTATTGAGATTTAATAATTAAATTATCTGGATACTTCAAAGTTTTTTTATACAATTTATTTTTAAGCTGGATTTTACTCACAAGCTCAAAAGTAATCCAAGGTTTCAGCTTGTTTAATTTACAATTTTTATCACTTACAGTTTTAGAGCAAGCACTTACATGCTCATTTAAGATAGAACTGAATATATTAAATGCTTTCGAAGGATCTATTTCATTATACACACTATCCCAAAATTCAAATGTAAGGCGGTGATTTAAAGCTGTAAAATCAATTCTTTTATGACTAAAGTCAATGGGCACAGGTTTGTTTTTCGGTCTAACAATATTTTGGAATGAGAGAGACGTCATGCAGTGGTCAGAAATACCAAAATCATTTACTGAACTGCACAAAGAAATATTACTATTTCGACCTAGACGCACAAAAATATGATCTATGCATGTTTCAGTAGAATCCGTTATCCTTGTAGGTAGATTGATGCATGATTCTAGCCCAAAAGAAGAAAGAATCATTAAATATTTTTCAACAAAATCAGAATTGGCAAGTAAATTCAGATTTATATCTCCAAGCAGCACTAAATTATCAGACGTATCATTTGATAGCAGAGTAGCAAGATCACTTAAAAACACTTCAATTGACGAGTTGTGAAACCTATAAATACAATAAAAAGTGAACTTATTGTTGCCTATTGCACATTTAGTTACTAACACGTCCGCGCTACTCAATTCAATTGAATCACAAACACAGTCAAAATCATTAACCACAAAAACCCCTACACCCCCTGCAGCATAGTCATTATTACAGTTCGCAAAAAATCTGAAACCAGGTACTTCATAAAAAGACATTTCTTCATCAAAGATCCACGTTTCCGTTACGAAGATGAAATCAGGCTTATTCTTGAAAGAGTTCACATTTAATACCAAACTATCAAAATTTTTTCTCAAGCTTCTCATGTTTTGGTGAACCAAATACAAATCTTTTGAACTGGAAGAAATGTTATCAAAAGCAACATTCCTACAGTGCGCATTAGAAAAATTTTCAAGCGGATCAAAAATAATATTATTCATAAAAATGCTTGTAATTTAAACAATTTTTTTTAAATCCTCAAATGAATCGATCACTAATGTTACCGCACTTTCCGCTTTGCGCATTAATATTCTTCCATTTCCAATCCAAAGAAACTTGTATTTCTTTCCTCTCTTCAATTCTTGACAAGCTTTAAAAATCTTTCTTTTTTCAATAGATAAGCAATCATTTATATAAATATTAGACGGTTTATCTACGCTAACAAATAGATTAGTATTAAGGTATTTCTTTTTTTAAATTTTTCTTTTAACACTAATTTTTTAGTAATACGGGATACAAATTTAATACATAAAATATCAAAGGTCGCATTCAAAGTTGCAGAATCTCTGTTATCTTTAATCTTTTTCACAAAACAATCATCAACCTGTTCTTTAGAAATATTTATGTTAAGCCCTTCCGAAAATACTTTCATCGCGCAGTCTAAAGCGTTGTTCTGATCTACATCTGGTATACCAACAATTTCTATGGCTTTCTCATTGTTTTTATTGATTGCTCGTTGTTTTAACGAGTCCACTTCTAGTTGTAGACGATCAACTTCTATAAGCAAGTCTTCTTTTTCTTTTTGCAGAGTGGCAATTAAAGAGATTGTGTTTACCTGCATTTTTTTTATGGCAATTATCTCTTTATAGAGTAGCTCCATTGTAATGACGGGCTGGTTCTCTGCATTTGATGTATCACAATCATTCAAACTCACCACGGATTCAACACTCTCAGCTGATTTAGGCGACATGTTCTCAGCAGACGTTTTTTTGCTAGACTCATTTTCCACTCTTATAGATGGTGATAGCGTAGGTGGAAGAAAACGATGAGGAGAGCCATCTGTTTTAGGCGACAAATTCTCCGTTGTACTTTTGGCGGGATCTTTCTCCATTCTTATTGTTGATAACTGAGCGGGTAGAGGAGAGCCAGCTGATTTAGGTGACAGGCTCTCAGTTGAATTTTTGGCGGGTTCTTTTTCTACTCTTACTGATGATAATGGAGTGGATGGAGGAGTACGACGAAGAAGAAGAGAGCGACGACTCGCAGGTTTGCAGGCAGCACATAAATAATCATTGTTGTTGGCTTTTAGAAATTCTATATCATCAGCCTTCAGATTCAAACACTTGAAATGTAAAAAGTTATTGCAGCCGACACATTTCACCTTCGCCTGGGTACGATCAACCCTTTGTCCACAAATGCACGGCATTTTAAACTTTAGCGGAATTTATAAATTGAATAATTTCAGAATAAATCACGAGAGAAAAATTGTACGTGTTGACCCCACGACGACACGTAAACAGTGTGTGACACGTAAACAGTAGTGGTAGTAATTCAGCCGAAATCTTTGAAAGGGGTTGATTTTCTACATTTTAAATTTTTGCCCCATTGCTCCTCAGAGAAAAGTTTGCCATTTGGAAGTCCCGGAAAAAGTTGAAATTTTTCTTTTCAAAACTCGGTTTTTTTGCTATGGCTCAAGTTGCAAGAGATACACAAATACTTAAGACCCCAATGAATGTAGCGAATCTAAATTAAATTAATTTGCCTTATAAAACTTTCTTCCAAGGCTAAGCATTTTCCCACCAAATGGCACCATTTGTTTACAAAAAATTTCATTTTTTAACTTCAGAACAAACCCAAAATTTTAATAGAAAATTAAAGATGAAGTCAATAGCTTCCAAAAATGTTCTTCAAAATAGAAATCCGTTGAAATTTTGGAGAGATTTAATAGATTTTTAATACTTTTTTTTTTTTTTTTTTAGATGGTTATGGTTTTGGGGATTTTTCTTTTACATAGCATGTAAAAACTGTCATATAAACTCTGAATGTCACGCTGATCAAGAATATATATTTATATATACTTTTCCATACCTGCCACTCCTCATTTTGTGCGTTACAAACGGATACAGTATTCACTTGCTGGATGTAGGGTATAAATATTATCACTGGTATGAGCGATAAAGCTGTAACTCTTGGTATATTTTCAACAACTGCTGCCTCTTAATGTCTATGATTAATTTATAGAAATAATTCAACTTAATTTTTTTTTGACTTCGATAGTCTCTAATAAACATTTATCTTGTGGTTTCCCCCCTTTATGCCACCACTTAAGCTGTCCAGTTGTAAATTTTGTATCTGTTTTTGTCTGCGTATCTGACCTGTGATGTGATATTAAGATGTTGTCGACACAAATTCGACCGCATCGATTTATCGCATTCAATCAACACCATTTTGCAGATAAAAAAAAAGAGAGAAAACTAAATTTTAGTAAATTAAGCCAAAAAAACACAAACAACTAAATGCAACGCAAAGGTTACAAAACAAAAAGTACAAGTAAAAAATAAAAAATTTAAATAAATTTCTTATAAAAAAAAGAAAAGAAAAAAGCATCCATCCATTGTAAACACATAATGTTGGCCAAATGTGTAAATGATGACCTGCTGAATGATCAACTAAGTTATGTTTATATGAAAAGGAAAATGTTATCAAATCAATGTTTAAAATTAAATTAAGTTTTCAATGTTTTTAATATAAAATTTTACTACTAAGTTTCTTAAAATATTGTAGAGATGATGTTTTAGGTTTTTTTTTTAAGAATATGAGTCAACTACATTTTTGTACAAGAAGATATAAGTCTTATAATAATAAAGCTATTTAAAGCACGATAAATCAGTAAAAACTAATTTCCAGAAAGACAGACTTTACTCTATAATAAATATTGTATTAGTCTTAAGACATAACAAAGCTCTATAAAATAAGAGCTCATGATTATTGTTTTGCATCTGGGTATGATTTCCGAAAGTAATTTTCTACGCAAGATCTGAATCAGAGGTTAGAAGTTGTCCATCACTTGAGGATATCGAGATATTGAAGTTCATAAGCTCGAAAATGGTTTATTAGGCTACATTTTATGTACAGGACCCACAAAGATTTTCTGCTCTATTCAAATTATTGCAACAGTTAGTTCTACTCTGTTCCTGACTTTCGCTTCACGTAACTATGCCATTCCATTCAATCTGAACAAGTTATATGTTGACTCACCCACAATTTCATTGCGTCCAAACCTTAAAGACTTCCACCTAGAAATATGACTTTCTCTGATGGAATTCGGACAAGATCCGACAATTAATGAGGATCTAAATTTATAAATTTTATTATCACACAAATTGCTCAGGAATCTTTAAGAATCACGTTCGTCTAGTTTGAAAGTTCAATCGTTATTTATTCGACTTATGGCCAGAAAATTGGGATTTTACCGCACTGTGAGACAGCTCGAAATTACTGTTGAAGAGCTCGAAAATAGCTCGAAATTCTCAACCAAAAAAACATCGAAATTAATCACACCTATATGGCTCACTTTATTGACATTAATAATTCAGCCATTGACATTCCGCCTATTGTAAAAGCTTATACAAAAATTAGAACAAAGTGGTTTATGTCATTACTAAAGCAATTTATCAAAGAGCATGTACGCCATGCGTGATAGAAACATTAGAATCATAGAGAAAATTCTTCTGTTATGTAACATGGTCTCATATTGGATACAATTGGAATGTAATTGTATTCGCTGTATAGAAGTTTAAAGGTTTTGGGTAAAGCCACAATATCGCAACCAACTACTGCTTAAAAGTTATGTTGTATAACAGTTGGCTTAACTACGGAACAATAAAGTTAAAATGTTGTTAACTGAGGAAAACCTTAAGACAATGCAAATAACATTGGGTGTTTATTCTAAAATATGCTATGGTAATTTTGAAGGATTTAAAATAAATATATCGCAAAGGTATAAGAATTAATTTATTATTTTTTGTCTTTTTAACGTCAATATAAAGGCATATCTCTATTTAATTGCTTTCTTGGCGATAAATTAATGACAAAATGTGACACTTGCTCTTCTAATAAGTTACCAATCCCTTGAGACTGATGGGCTCAGAAATGGCCCAAAACATTTTTTGCTATTTCGCAAACTTAAAAACGCATTTTTTTGTTTTTTATATTATGTATCAAAAACATTGTGTGTAATATATGTAAACTTTGAATGTCAAACTTTTATGTGAACACCACATGTAAGAGCTTTATGAACCAACATAAAATAACTGCAAGTTTATGAAATATTGTAGAGTTTTCATAATTTTCTAACACTTTTAATTTTTCAAAACAAAATCAGTTTAGAATTCTTCATATGAATTAGAGTGTAAAATGAAAAACAAAACGATTTGAATTTCAATTAAGCGTACATCCGAAAATTTGTAAAAATTCTATAAAATACCATCCATACAGTTATCAATTTGTTTTTTTTTTTACAAATTTCCACCAACACTTGATTTTCAATCTAAAAAATTCCAACAACACCTGCTAGACAGCGTGTGTAAAAAAGTGAGAGATTTTATTGCCTCACGCCAAGTTTGCAATTTGTTAAGGGAAAAAATTAAAAAAATTAAAATTTCGAAAATATCCCTGTAACGCAAAGTTGCTACAGATGATTTCGATTAAAATGAACAGCTACGAAATTAGTGAAATTTTAATGAGTTTTGATTTTTACTTCAGTTTTTGACGAAATTTATAGTATCTAGTGATGTGCTAAATTTCCATATGTTTGTTGCTCAAGCATTTTTCTGGAAATTTTCAAAAACGCAACACCAACACCTATGCGTGGCGCAATTTATTTCGAAAGAATGGAGAAGTGAGGCGGCAGGGGACTTACACGGACGTTTGATTATCTATTGCAAGAGGAACTAATCAAATTGAGGGAAATTTGTTTATTTTGTTTTTGTAAATTAGCATAAACCTTACACAATGTTTGTATTTGTTGTTTTTGTTATTACATACTTATTTGTTTTTGTTCGAATAGGTGAAATTTGTTTTGTATATTTTCGATTCGGACACTATGCAACAAAAAATATATTCTTTTGCATAAACTTCTTTCTAATACATATATTATCAAAAAAATGCAAATTAAATTTGACTATTACGTTCTTAAGTAGCTATTTTTTACATAAAAGAAAAATAAAAAAAGTCTATAAAAAAAATTCAAAATTACTCATCAAAGTCACCGCCAAAGCAAATAATTTTCCAAACAAATTATCGCCATTCATTTTCCCACAAATTGTCATCAAAGCAAAGTGTTTCGCTTTGATATGTCGGGGAAAAAAATGAAAAATGATTTTTGCTAATTTGCGGTTGTCAAAAGATTAGGATTAAATCAGCTCAAATTGTTTAGTAATTTATCTTTATGTTTATGTTGTATTTTAATTGAAAGTGTTTTTAGAAGTGACAAAATGGCTGATTCAGATCAAAATTATTTTCATATTTAGTATTATTTATAGATTTAAGTATGTTTCTGAAGTATACCGTTCGATGAGCAATAAAATCTATACTTTGAAATTAAACTTCATCACTATCCACCTATTTTTTTTTATTACTAAAAGGAAAAGAATATGATAACTTTAACTTCTGAAACATTTTTAAGAAATGAAGATAAACTTTCAGGGTTCCTATATGTTTTTTTTTTTTTTTTTTAAGTTTCGCCTAAGCAATATACAATATTTAAAAAATTAAAATAAAATTTTAGTCTCAAAACGCTTAAATAAACTTTTGAAAAATCCAACATCAATTTTTAGGATTGCCAGATGGCTGTTCGAAAATTTATTTTAAATCTTACTATTTTTTACGTTCGCCATTCTAATTACATTCTTAAATATATTTGTCTTAATCGTTAAAAATTAATTGACGCTTAAATGGTTAAAAGCTCATTGAACAGGAATTTGGTTTAAACAAAACCAACAACAAAAAATTAATAAAACCGGGTGGCCTGAAAATTTTTATATTGTACAATTTCAGAAAAGTCTATCTGAGCGGGTTTGAAAGCAAAAATTTCACTTTAGTCAAAAAACATAAGAATTGATTAAGATTTTCGAAAATAACCAGGTGGCAACCCTAAAAATTTATTGTGAATCTTTGAAAAGTTTATTTAAGTGTTTTAAAAATAAATTCTAATTTTAATTTTTTAAATAAATAGTTTAAGCAAAACTAACAAAAAAAAAATCGGGTGGCAACACCGAAAGTTTTGTAAAATTTTAAAAATGTTTACCTGAGCGTTTCTGAAACTAAAAAGTTAAATTTAGTCAAAAAAAGTAAGAATTAAATAAAATTTTTGAAAATAAGCAGGTAGCAACCCTAAAAACCTATGTTGGATTTTTGAAAAATTTATTTAAGTGCATTAAGATTCAATTTTAATTCTTTTTTAAACAAATGGTTTAAGCAAAACTAGTAAAAAAAAAAAAACAGGTGAAAAGTTATTAAACGGCAAAATGTCGCAAAAACTGCAATATCACTATAAAATTGCAATTATTTTTAAAAAAAGTTGAAACTAGTGGATAGCCTCTCTAATTGTTTGTTGATTTTATTACATAAAGATAACATATTACTCTAAGTTATATAAAAAAATTGACGCGGAGAATGACACACACTTGCGTTCTTAACAAAATTTTTAAACTTTAAAAAAAAAAAAAACACGATCACTTACTATCGAAAAACGAAAACTGACTGAGCTGAAAATGCACCGAATTTCCTCTCTCTCTTCACTTTCAGTTCTCTTTTTACTCAATATTTAAAAAATTTACAGTTAGAATAAAAAAAAACTGAGCGGAGATGGTCAAAAATGAGGGACCAACTTCCATGCATGTGAATTCTATGTAAAAAAAATTTTTGGAAGAGTTAACACAGAAAAACAGTAACTGAAATATATATACAAACAATGCTTTTTAAGTTTTTTTTAGAAAATTACATAATATGCGAAATGGAAAAACTAAGTGCACTAAGAAGAGGTTAGCGACAGGACGGAGAATGACTTTTCAACACTTTATGTTATAATTTCATAGTTAAATATTAAGAATTTTTTTTTTTTTTTTGTAAGCTATTCGTATGTAATGTCTGTACTAAATATTTAAAATATCAAATTTTAAATTTAAATATAATATCAAGACCAAAAAGCAGCCTTGGTCAATTATGGTTAACACTCAAATCCACATCATGGGTAAAATTTACCCATGCGAAGTTTGTTTTCGTAATAATTCGCTAAAAAACGAACAAAAACACGAAGTAAGCGCATGTAAATTACCTCACTGTATTCTCCTTTTGTTGTGGGCTTTGTCGCAAGCGGTCGTCGTCGATTGTCGGAGGTATAGCGTTTTAATTTTTTTTTTCGGGTAAATTTTACCCATGTTGTGGACTTATGTAAGTTTTTTTTTCTTTCGTTTTGATTGAAAATAGTGAAAAATGGCACGAAAAAGAGTAAAACATGACGACGAAATAATTAAAATTTTGAAAAAAATTTAACTCTCATTGTTTTAACCAAAGTTAAAAAGCATATACCAAATCACACAACTTTAAAAAAGTTTGAAGGAGCTTATAATGAAAATTTTTCGTACTTTTAGTCCACTCTGAAAACAACCAATGTTGTACTAGAAAAACCTGTCAGATGTTTCTAATGTCCGGCAAAAAAAGACCGAAAAACTAAAAACCTTTGAATTTGGTGTAAAAAACCTTTTTTCTCTGAACATAGGGCTATGATTTGCAGTACATGCACATCCTTATTTGTTTTATTTTTTTGGTACTTTTTTATGAGCTTGTATAAAAAATTTTGAAATGTTATTTAATTGAATTGATAATAATATAAAAATACTTTATTTTATTTATATAAAAAATGTAATTTGTTACAAAAAACATGATATTTTTTTTTTTTTTTTTTGTGTTTCAAAAAATTGCCAATGAATTAATGTAAAAATTATTTATTTTCAAAGTTTTCTTAAAATATATGTAAAAAACACCAGATATGACTTATTTTCCTTTCAATTCACCTCGGTATTAGATTGTTAAGGTAGAAATAACTAAGTTTCGTTAAAAATTTGGGATATTGACCAAAACAGAATGTTTTTAAGTTATGGGTAAAATTTACCCATGATGTGGACTTGTGTTGCTAAAAATATGTTGGGGAGATGAGGGTTAATAGGTGTGCTACGCCCCTTTTTAGAATAAAATCATCTCTCAAAAAATGTTGCGCTAGAAAACTTATCTTTTAGACGTTTTTCACCATATTTATAGTTTTCATCGAATAATTCCTGTAGGTGACTTAAATTTTTTGAAACGGACACACTAAAAACTAACTTCTTAAACTGATACTTTTTTGGTGGATTTTTGAAGAGTGTTTGATCAAGTATAAGGTAATAATCTTGATCAAAAACTCTACAAAAAACCACCAAAAAAAATTTCAGTTTAGCAAGTTAGTTTTTAGTGTGTTTCCTTTTAAAAAAATTTAAGTCAGGTAGGCTTAATTTTTTTATACATTTTAACGACAATTATTTATGTAGCATGTAAATCTGCATGAAAGATTTTTGAATAGAGTAAGTTCGGGTAATGTGGTCACCTTTTTCTTTTTTGCCAATTTCTACCAAAGTAATGGTAGTAGGTTAGTTTGGTCAATTAATTTGTATTAGTTATTCTATTGTTTTTACTATTTCATGATTTATGAACTAAAATATTAACATTTTCAAGCGTGAGGCCAGATAAATTGAAAATACCTAAAAATAGTTGAAAAAGAAAAGTGTCGGGTAATGTGGATTACCCTGTCCATTTCACAAAATAGTACCGTTATTCGCAACTTTTATTTCCCAAAAGTCGGGTAGTATTATTTTAGATTATATTTTCTATAAAAAACTGAATAAGCTTTTTAAAGAATATTTTTTAGTAAGATAAACCAAATTCATACTAACAAAAGAATAAGTAATAAGGGATACGTAAAATAGTACTCCACATTATTCAAACTCGGGTATCCCACATATAATATGGGTTGTCTGCATTACCCGAATACATTACTTTTTTGAAATAATCATTGAATATAAAAGAAATGCATTTTTTCGTTGAATAATAGTTTCACAATTGCTTTAGACTTATTTGAATTTTGGAAACAGAGTTCTGAGCAAGTTATTTATTCAGAGAGTACTAAAAAAAAGGCAACTTAACTTCACAGCATATGTTAAAGAAGGGTGCACCACATTACCCGCATAGTCCATATTACCCTAACTTACTGTACTTTTTATCGTTTAACTGACCGTTCATGAATTATCGTAATTTCAATATCAGCACAATTGTGTATACGCGTCAAAATAAACACTCCTACTAGTTTTCAAATTACAGTATGGTCGTTGTCTTATTGCACTACATCAGATAACAAATTATCAAAATTTTACGAATTCCAATAAAAGAAAATTCATAATGCCAAGAGTTAAGACAACAAAGGCATATTTGGCGATGACTATCGTTTGACCGTTTCCATTTTGGCCTCTGAGTGCAATTGTTTTTAGCACAGCTCGCAGGATTCAAAGGAATTTTTTTCTTTTCTTCTTATTGAAAAAATAAACCCTGCAAAAATTCATTCTTCTTTATTTAAGGAAATTCTATATCTTTGCACTAACAATGCATTTTCTAGGCCTGGGTATTGTTGTAAGGAATCTAAAATAAAATTACAAAAAACAATGAAAAGAGCAAAAGGAGCAGTTCGTTGAAGATTTTTTTCGTTGTTGTAAAAGTACTAAGGCAGCAATTATAAAAATAGTAAGAAAATATTGTATATAATATCAAATAAGATGATGAAACCCTGTAGGAAACTTTACATGCAAACCAAACAGTCAAAAAACAGAAATGAAAATTTGACTTGAGCGAGGAAGTACGCCAAGATGTACTCAAGAAACTTTTAGTTTTATGCAAATGTAGAAAAATTCTGTGAACAGCATATTTTTCTATATACATATAACATTTAAGAGTTAAAAACTGCTGAAAAGGAAAGCGGATCTGACACAATTCACGAGAAATAAGGAATGAAATAAAACACACACATTATGTCGAAATTTATATTCATCCTCACCGACTCAAAAGTTAGGAGAACTCTTACATACGATATCTGCATAATTTTTTTTGCGTTCCGAGAAAAACCTGAAGAAGACTTTGATTCTACTGAAAGCCCATTTTGGTTAAAAGAGCAGGTTTTTTGCTTATAACTTTTTTGTCTTTACTTTTAATTTGCTTATAAATAAAAAAAGATTATAATTTTTTGTTTTTGGAACAGATGATGATTAACATTATTAGCTACCAACAATGAAAATACATTGATGGTTGGAGCTTACTGTTCAGTGTTTTTGAGTAAAACAACAATAAAAACACAAAAAACAAGGCAAAATACACATAAATAAAAAAAGCAAAACAAAAATGTATCGGAAGGCTGGTTTGCGTTACTAGTTTCGGGACCCACCACAGGTCAAAATTGACTATGATAAGTCAATTCCTCATCAGACGCTTTGCCGACATCTTATAGAATTTTGCAAGCATACTTTATTTAACTTTTAGCATAGATTAGACGAGAATCACAGCTACAAGAAAAACACAGCACATGCAAAAATTCCAATTTCTTTGTTTTTTCCCTTTATATGCATTGCCCTGCCGTTGTGAGTCATCGATATTATACTATTTTTGCATAGCGCTTCGTTTGCAAGGTTTTTTGCCGAGACAAAACGAAGTAGCAAGCGCATTCGTACTCAAAAACACTGAACAGTAAGCTCCAACCATCAATGTATTTTCATTGTTGGTAGCTAATAAAAAAAGATTATGTTCTTGGAAAATTTTGGCGTTTAAAAATTAAAATTTTTTTTTTAGTAGGTATAGAAAAAAGTCACAAAAAAATTTCAACGGGATCGGGTACTGGGCCGATCTGAAATTTTGTCCCTGTTTTTAGGCAAATTTAACAAGACCGCAATGTTTCTACTGGGTATTTCAAAGTGAAAAGTGTAAACACTTTGTAGGTGTGATACTGCGTAAGAGTGTACGTGTGGCTAACACAACAGCAATTGTTTGTTTACCTTTTTCAGCTCCTTTATTTCATTTTCTTTATCCAGTTAGCATGTTTTTTGTTTTCACTTGCTAAAACTTAAATAAAATTTTGCCAACAAGAGAATTCAAAAACGTAGAAGAAGTGGAGGAACCTAAACAAAAGACACCAACGCAAACAATCAAAACAATAAAGCGGATTTTGGTCAAATGATCCTGTGGGGAACGTAAAGCACCACACACTGCAAAACTGTGTGGTCCCGCTGTGTCCTGTCCTGTGTCCTTTCCTGTGTCCTACCTGCTGTTGTAAAGTCGTTCGTTCATTGTTTACATAAAATCGCTTGTTGTTACTTTTAATTAGAAATCTTTTTGGTCTCTTTGTCATTGACAAAGTTGTAAGTGGCAAGTTTGTTTTTGTTGTTGTTGCAATAATAATATTCATTGTTTCGTGCTTGTGACAGGTTCCTTTTCTTACAAAGAAGTGATTGACTGACTGACAAGCAGGTCGCCGGTCAACTTCTCTCATTCTTTTGGTGACTTTGGGCAAGTTTTTCTCAAAGAAAGTGCAAAATTATGTAGGCCATAATAATTATGTGCTTATCAGCTTGTTTTTTGTAATTTTTAATAGACTGCCAGTTTTCTGGAAGGAGAAAAAACTTTTTCTTGTACTCCGTAAGATAAGAAGTTTTCAACGATATTTTAAAAAGTAATTTAGATTGCTGGTTTTATACAAGATTTTTCTTTAGAAATTTGGAGCAAAAGATTATTATTGTTGGGGAGTTTTATTCCCTAGAAAAGTTGCCATTACTCCACTAAAGTTAATTTGACCCATTTTCGCACTTGTAACCAAAGTTTAAGGGAAAGATTTTGTTGAAAAAGTTTTTTCTGGGGTGTGAAAAACTCATGATTTCTTCTGATCCAATATTCAACTATTTTCTTAAAACTTAAAAAACGTAAAAAATATGTGACATTTATGTTTTAAATGTATAATTCGTTACTGTCTAACGTTTTCTGGATAAAACATCGATAATTGTAGACATTGAAGTATTTCCTTTCGATATAGAAGAACTTAAGTGATCAAAATATCTGTACCATACCTATCCTCGTCGACAAAAATGGAATTCAAACCAAGTTAAACTACATACATTCAAGTTCAAAAATTAGAAAATTTCATGAAGCAATTCCAGTGTGCCAAACGGTTCATATCTTCGCTTTTTTATCCGTTACGGATCCTACCTGAAACGATTCGTTTTTTTTTTTGGGAATTTCTCCCGCAAACGGATCAGTAACGGATCCGTAACGGATAAAAAAGCGGAGATATGAACCGTTTGGCACACTGGGATGCCAAAAAAGTATTAATTTTAAACTATTTTGGAATAAATTTCATACTTTTCTGGTATGAATTTCAAACTTTTTGGGAAATATATCGGGATTTAATACCAAAAAAAGTTTAAAATCAATACTAAAAGGAATCAAAAGTAAGAAAAGTAAAGTATAATTTTTTAGTGTAAATTTAACTAACTATTTTGATGATAAGAAGCTTGTAACATTTGACAATATACAATTTAACTGAAAAAACATTTTGTTCTCAAGCTTTGATCAATTTGGGTCTAATTAAATCAAACATTTAAAAATACACCTGATTCATGTTCCTGAATATTTGTTCTAAATGTTTCCAAGATGATTTATCATTTTTATTTCGTTTATTATGGCAACTTTAATCTATTTCAACTACTTATTTCCGGCTTCGGAAAAAAATTTTCTTTTTTGCTTATTTTTCTGGTCAAAATTAAGCTTTTTTGAAGAATTTGTTGAATTTTCGGTAAACGTTTAATTGATCATTTCCATTTTCAATAAATTAATAGCTGCTGGGTAGAAATTCGCCAGGTGGGCTCATGATTTTCGCCGTGGTGACAAAAATTGAAAACGAATATAGCAGCAATCTTCTAAGTGATAGAAAGTTATGACATAAAAAATTTTGAAAAAATTTAATTTGTTTATTTACAATGCACGATTGAGGTAGGGGAGATGTGTGTACCTTGGTCCGCTTTTCAGTTTTTTCAATGTGCTGGATTTTCCAAAGTTTCTATGGTTTTTTGATTAAGTTATATTTCTACAATGCTTTCAGCATCAAATGACGTGACAATAATATTTCTATGTCTTACCATTGAGTAGAAATATTACTTTTTCCGTTCCAATCTCAAACGGTCCAAGCTACACCATGCAAGTGTACCTTGGACTATCAAAAATAAAAAAGAATACATGGTGCATAGGTAATAAATTATGAAAGAACCATTTATTATGTAACCAAAACTAAAATTTTTTTCAATAAAAAAAAAATTAATCATGAACTAAAATTATAACACAAAAAAGTGCATTTAGAAAAAAGCCATTAACCAAACAAAAATGGTTGCAAATAAATACATTAATCACGTAAATAATAATAATAATATTATATTGAAAGGCGATTATGGCTTCCTGGTCGCCCGTCAATAAACATAGATCCAAGGTACACACAGAAAGCATGTTTTAAAAACTGTCAGCACCCATAACATACAGTAACAAAAACATCTAAAACACACTAAAAGCTTAAAACAATAACTAAACTTCCTTCCTGATGTTGTAAAACTGAAATATTTCGAGTAAGTTTCTCACAAAACGTTTCGTAGTTTACTCCAAAAACACTTTTTCCGTCACTTTTTATACCCGCATACAGATTGACGGTCTGAAGTCTACTAATATCAGTCAGTGGTATGAGTGGAAAATTCCATAGAAGAACATTATCGTACACGTGCAACCGTTGAGTGGCAACCGGCACTCGGACCGAGGTACACTCGGACCAAGGTACACACATCTCCCCTATCATTTTATAGAAAAATTAATTTCTCGTAAATTTTTTATTGAAAGTTTTTGAAAATCGAGCGGGATAGTTGAAAACAAATACGATCGACTAACTATAAATAATATTTATTGATTTCTTATAAATAAATGCTTATTTGACCCGGTTCTCCACATGATAATTCAAAATTTCTTCCAGAAACAGAAGCCTTGAAGTCCGAAGATATAGAAACAATTAAAATATTTTTGAGCCCGACCTTATAGTAAATAATATCAAATATTATTTCGCGCCGCGATGTTCGATGTTAAATAATATATATTTTTTTGCACAGAGACTAATTCAGCCTACTGTACATCAAATAATCTGGCTGTTATTAGTTTTTACCTCAAAAACGACTCAAATTACCCATAGCACCCTTTGAAAAAAAAAAACAAAAAAAAAAAAACAAAAACTCTCACCCATTATGGATAACATAATTGGAACATTTAAGCTAACGTTTTTCACTCAATCAGTTACTTTTTGCATTAGAAATTTATGTCAATGTTGCCAACCTTCTGTTGGCAATTTTCTATAATTTTATATAAACACTGAATATGTGTGCTCACATGATATCTATCAGACTGGGTTAATATATGTGCCGTACCCAATATTTTTTTGTTTTTGCAGGGTTTTCCATAAATAAGTAAAGGCATTAAATATGAATGACTTGTAATTTTGTCGATTGAGTAAATTATAGGGTTTTGTAGTTTCAGAAGACGACGATGATGATGATGACTTTGCGAAAAAGTTGCATTTACTAAATTGGCTTTGTTTTATTACTGCGCTCGTGAGGGTCGTGTTGAGTGATTTTGGAGTTTATTTTGTATTATGTATAAAGTTTTCTACTTACAATATGAACAAATAAAAAAAAAAACAATTAACTAAAAATTTTCAATCAAAGTCTGTATATTTTTAATTAAAAACATTGCTAGTCAAATGGAATAATTACAATTTGAAGATACACTGTTAAAAACTTTGCGGCATTTAAAGAAAAATTGTTATTGATTATAAACTAATTTAAAAATATCCTTAATATTAACTGAAATAACTTCTTTGAAATAATAAATAGTTGCTTCCATGGAATTATGCTGAACGTAAAACGTATCACAATAGTACAGTACGAAACAAAAGAAAGAAATGCATCAAACGTAACAACAAAAACAAACAAAATCGACAGAGCTGTTGCTGGAATCATCGAGAAGTTTTGTTTATAGCAGATACTGAGATTTTTTTAGAGTTCCTTGGAGATCCATGTTTGATTATACTTTAGTATGGCATAGTTTGATTACAGTACAACAAAAATGGAGTTTTACTTATGGAGTTAAAAGTACTTGTCCAGTAAACCAAAAACTAAAGATAACTTTTTTAAAAATCGTTGAATTATTATGAAATGAGATAATGATGTTTAGAAAGAAGTAAGGAAGGCCAAAATCAATCCGCTATATCGATTTTAATTGAGGACACATATGGAATATGTGTTTAGAGTGAAACTAAGTATTTCACAGAAATATTTATAACTTCAGGGGATGTTAAACGTTTCCCTTTCTTGTCCTTAATTAAGGGTGACCAACCTTTCTGGATTTTGCGGAATAGTCCTGGACTCCGCCCTCTTGTCCTAGATTCAAAAACGTCACGGATTTTCATGTATAATTTTTGTTTTCTTTTATCCTAAAACAATTTTAGTTTATGGACCATAGACTATAAAGGACTGATCATAGACTAAAGATAATGGACCACAGAACATATATTATTAACCATAAACAACAAAGACCATAAAGAACATATTATAGACTATGGGTTATGTACCAAAGACTAAGGATCTGATCATAGACCATGTATTATGGGCCATGAACCAGAGACCATAAAGAAAAGATAAAAGATCAGAGATTATGGACCATATAAAGAATGGATCATAGACCATATATTATGGACCATAGACTATAGATTGTGGACCAGAAACCATAAAGGAGAGATCATAGAATATAGATTGTAGACCATAGACTATAAAGGACAGATGAGAGACCATATATTGTGGATCATAGACCATAAAAGACAAACGATAGATCATAAAAGGTGTTCCATTAAGACGTGTGTTACTTTGATTTTGAATAAAACTCAAACTTTTCGGAATTTTTCCAAATATTTTATTTCGTTTGAAATAGGATAGGATTTTGTGTGTAAAATTATTTCGCGGATATGTTCACCGCAACTATTCCGTAGATATCTCACTCTTCGGTCATATTTTCAATGACATTATGCAGACTAGCCTCCGAAATGGTCCGAATCACTGATGTAATATTGCTTTTAAAGTCTGAAATCGTCTTCGGATCATTCACATAGACTTTATCCTTCATGGAACCCCACAGATATAAGTCAAACGGCGACAAATTGCATGATCTGGGCGGACAATTTACATCATCACGACGAGAAATTTGGGAATTTGCGCTGAGCTTCAACCTCCTACACAAAATAGTCCTCCAACTTAGTGTGGTGCCGCTCAGAGTTGACATATCCGGTGTTTCCGTCCTCATTTTCAAAAAAAAAAACGGCACGACCCATAAACCGCACTGAACAGTGACTCGAGATGCATTGGCTTCTCCACGGTCACTTGTGGATTTTTCAGCCAGTTCCGGCAGTTTTGTTTGTTAACATAGCCGCCGCGGTGGAAATAAGTCTCGTCCGAAAAGATGTTTTTTTTAAATTTTGGATCTTTTGGAATTGACTTGGAATTTAAGATACAAAATTTGACGATTTAAATGCGTTGTTCTTTCGTGTAGTGATCCATAACTAATATCACAATGAACAGGACACAAAACATGGCTGACAAGTGTCGATAATGCAGATTTTAATCGATAACAAACTCCCTTTATATTAAGGACCATTAACCATAAAGGACATATTATAGATCATATTTTATGAACCCTAGATCATAAAGGACCGATTGAAACTACAAATGATGGACCATATACAATAAACAATAGATCATAGACCATATATTATTGACCATAAACTATAGATTATGGACCAAAAACCATAAAAATCAGATCAGATCGTGGACTATATAGAACATATCATAGACTATAAATTATGGGCCTTAGACTATAAAGATAATATCGCAGACCATATATTATGGACCATAGACCATACAGGTTAGATTATAGACCAAAGATTATGCACCAAATACCATAAAGGGCAGATCATAGGTCATGCCCTAGCTGGATAAAATGGTTTTTTCAATTAGGGATTGGGCCATCAAACAATGCTCAGCCTACTTTAATTGGACAGCTCTGTTGAAGTTCGCGACTTAAAGTCTGCTGGTAATCCCGTAAAAAATAACGAGCCTTTTTTTCTATTTCTTTGTGAGTCTTATGACTTTCTTAATGAAAGGATTTAGATATTTTTTTTTTCTTGTTTTAGCGTCATCTCTCTGTAGTTTTGCGCTGTTTTCTTTTTGCAAAAAGACACCAAGTTCAAGCTATAAGCTCTGATTTTTTTAAATATATCTCAGTCGGTTTGAGCAGACGGAGTCTCTTAAGAGTTTCGGCTTAATTTTAAAAGCACTAATATTGAGCGGAGTTCTAAAATGATTTGAACAGAACATATTAAAACCACTCCTTTTGCAATGATTACAAAAAAATAGTAATAACATTTTCTAAAGTTGGCATTCATGCAGCAGCTAGCATGATAAGTCCGAGAGTTTTTTTCCTCTTATCATAACAGCTCGGTTCATGCTGGCAAGTGGTCCCTTTAATGAACATTTTAAATTAGAAAAATTTTGAAATATTTGTGGTAAGCAAAAATGTCCTTGCTAATTAATCCCTAGTTGCTGTTGTGGCCTGCAAAAATGTCATATTACCACAATATCATTATCCTTGTGCTCTCTATTAATCCTTTTTATGCAATTCAACTTGTGCAAAAATTTTTTCATAATTTTCATTTTTCTGCTTTGGTCCTAGTATCCTTGCGTGCGAACATGCAAAAATAACATAACGACATATAAACACAAACAGCAAATACTTGTCCCTTTTTGCTGCCATTTATTTTTCTTTTTTCTAAATTTCTCTAAAGCACTCAAAGGATATCTAAAGGATTATTTGTTTACTCACACTGCAAACTGTGCGCTTCTTGCTGTGTTGGCTTTTACATTTCATTATTATCATTATTATGTTTTCTACACATTTTTGCCCGCTGGACATCATTTCATCATTTTGAAGGGATATTTAACGAGAAACATAAAGAAACAGCAAGGACATGCTGTGTTAAGAGTAAATTTGCCTTGGACAGTGTGTTGTGTTGCTTAGGACATCAGCAGCAGAAGCAGGAGTAGCGGCAACATACAGATTATGTGTAATTGCCGCTTGCAGCATGCAACAACATTATAAATCTAGCAACAACATTTAGCAGATACTTGCATGCTAAGGATAATATCCTTAATTTTTTTTTTTTTTTTTTTCTCTTGACTGAACCAGACTTACCCATTTTTCCTTTTTCGAGACAGTCGCATGCTTTTGTACCAAGTGTTTGAAAAATGTTGTTGTTTATTTATTTATTTGTTGCTGCTATTTGTCTATTGCTATTTGTTGTTGTTGTTGTTATTGTTGCATGTTGTTTGCTCAGCTTTTTGCAGTTAATTGGATCAGTCAAAATCATCTACAGTAAATCTTTGCTGGGGTCGTTGTTGCTTAAGCCACTGTGCCCTGTGTGTTTGCTTTGCTTGCCAAATGTTGTTTACTTTTTCATTGCATACATTATGGCGCATTTACCATTTTATAGCTTTATATTTTTATTTATTGACTTAATTATGAGATATTTAATAATGTAGCAAAGTTGTTTTTGTTTCTGTTTTCTTGTTTAAGTGGCGTTCTAAGTCTCATTTTCGCTGAATTTGCTAATTGAGGCAACATTTGAACGAATGGATCGTAAATATTTAGAATTTATTTATTTGTGAATCACATTTTTGTTTTTGCTTTTTTTGAATAAATTCATTAATCATAAATCATTAGTCTAATGATGACATTTGATTGTTTATAATTTGGCTGTTTATAAGCTTTGTCGTAATTTTTTAAATTCTTAATTAGTTTTGTGATGACTTTGTTATTTTTAATATTTTTAATAAAAATATGGAGAGATTTTTTTAAATTTTTCGAAGTATTTTAGAGTGATTAAAAAAAACTGGAGGTTCGGCAATCACCCCCGAATATTTGTAAAATGGTAGTGAGCTGAGAAAAATTTTCTGATTTTTTTAAGGTCAGTTAGAGGTCAATTTCTATTTTATTGTAACCCTAAAAATGTTCGAAAAAAGCCGCACGATATCTCAAACTTTTTGTTTTGACTATTTTTGAAAAATTATATTGTAAAATGTCCCAAAAAAAATTCTGAAAAAATTCACACGACTTTATGGGTCTATGTTAAGCATTTCTTGCCTTATAAACTTTATTCGTAAGACGACTTGATTTTAAGTAAAATTCGTTTTTCCGATCGAAATTGTAGGGGAAAGTGGGGTAAAGTGGGAAATTTTTTTCGTAGCTCCATAAAATTAACAAAACTTCTTATTTTTTCATGTTTCAACTTCCTATAATAAAGAAAATTAATTAAGCTATATTTTTGCCAAAGGAACGAACCGAAAATATGGATTTTCTGTTGAGTACGACGCTTTGATCGGGGATGCCCAAAATGGCAAAAATTAAAAATCGTATGGTAAACTGGGAAACTTTCAAAACTAAAAACTAATACAAATGTTGGAAAAAAGTTCTAATATCTTTATTGTTAGTCAAAAAAGATTCAAGGAACACACCCAAAGAAGTAAATATGAAAAGAAATAATGATTTTGCTGGAAAACAAAATATATCAAAAAATGTGTTTAAAAAAATTTATGAAATAAGTAGTAGCTTATTCGTCGTTCTCTGATGAAACGTCAAAGTCCGAGTCACAGTGTTAGTAATAAAAGAAGCTTGTAGTGAGATTAACGCATTTCAAGTGAAATGGGCGTTGACAATCCTTTAGGATTTGATGGTATTGTGTCTGGTCATGATTTCGGGCATGAGTTCCATGCAAATGGTGCAGAAATAACGATTTTCATCTAAGCTAGAAGTTCTTTGTTTCTTCTTTGACGCTTTCTTTGCTGGTGGTGCTGTTTTGCTCCTGGTACTCTATTTTTCGTGAATCGTTTCCCTCTTTCTTCCGTTTATTTGCTAAACGTTTCTCAGCTGCTTTTTGCAACTCGCTTAGCTTTTCCGGAGTGTTTACTCACAATAGAAATGTACAACACTTATTTGGATCATGAAATAGCATAATACGTTGACCAGTGGGGACTAGCAATCGTGAAATAACATTTCCCACTTTACCCCATAAAAAATTTCCCACTTTACCCCGATACCACATTTTGCAAAAAATATGAGCTTCATTCTTTTACTCTATGAATTACACGGAATCCTTTTGTGTTATCAAAATTAAGAATACAAAGAATATTTTTGTGTACTTTTTGTGTATCGGTTTATCTCCAGAAATGGTAAAAATATCGATGCTTAAAAATTTCAAAATGAAATTTCAAAATGAAATTTCAAAATCACTTAAAAACTTTCCATGATTCCAGAGATCACAAAAATGCGTATGCACGCATCGCTATACCATAAAGATTTGCTTACGGTCATTGCAAGTACATGGCAGAAGCGCATGACAGCTATACTTAGCTAGTTTGCCCGAAAAGGGGCATTTCCCACTTTACCCCACTTCCCACTTTACCCCACTTACCCCTATTAAAAAATCGAAAAATGTCGACAGAAAAAAATGGGCATGGACAACCTAGGTCAAAAATATGAAAAGTTGTTAGTTTTGAGTCAAAGAAGCGCCAGAAAAAATAGTTTTTCGAGTTCAATAAAGTTTTATTGAAACTGCTGATTTCATCACGGTGAACTTACAACGAGAATTCTCGGTTATTTGTAAGATTTTCAATTTAAAAATTGTATGGTGTAAAAAAATGTCCTGTGCGACATGTCCCGTACGAACGTGATTAAAATTAAATTAAAAAAAAAAATTATAAATAATTTTTGGGTGAAATCAAAACCATTTTTAAGAGACATCAATGCACAACATTTTAAATTTAGTCACATTGAAATGTTGCCTCAGGTTTCCCTGAAATTGACGTTTGTATTGTAGGCCGCGAAAACCACTTTTTATCACATTCGAACGACTCGGTTTTTTGTAGTTATCTTGAAAACGAAAAATTCCCCAATAATTGCAACAATTATAGTGCTAATTAAGTGCTTTAAGTTAAGTCTACTCAAATAGTCAAATAAAAATAAATAAATGTGCTCGTCGGTCATGTTCGACACCATGGAAATGCTCACATATAAAAAATATAATATATCTAATTTAACGTTAATAGTAAGTATATTAGTACAGTGAAAGCTCCCGCAAGCGGATATCTCTCGTGGCTGGACGAATTTCTTAGTCCCAAGTTTTTCGTTATGTTTTTAGAACAAAAAACATTCCGGTGGGCAGACGCTCACTTGGTCGGGTAGGGCGCGGACATTACATTTATACACTTAGGCGCTGCTTATAGAGACCTGGGTTCAAAAACTCTGCTAGATAATTTTCAATTCCAATTTTTATACCCTACACCCAGGGTATATACACTTTGTCCTTCCATTTGTAACGCAGAGAAGGAAGCGTGGCATATATAGAAAAGAATATATTTTCTTGGTCAAGACCACCCCCTGAGTTGATATAGCCATGTACGTGTGCTTGGCTAGCTGGCAGACTGGGTGGCTGGCTGGCTGTGCGTGGAAATACAGTTTTTGGGAAAACTGAGCAAGATAATTCAATGAAATTCGGTGCGCTGCCTCTGTTGAAAAAAAATGAGCGAAATAGGTAAACTGACACGCCTACCGCCCATACAAAAAATATATTCAAAATGCAACTTTAGGAGTATTTTTCAAGACAATGCAACCACAATATACATAAATTCTAGGAATGGTAAGCGCAAGCTCTGTAAAAAAAACTATGTGAATTCGGACAAAAGGGAGTGGCACCTCTCATATAACCAAAAACTTCAAAACGCTATACTGAAAACGTTTTTAAGGACAATCCAACTAAATTTAACTCAGACACTAAGTACTATAAATGCAAGCTCTGAGCAGAAACTGTGTGAATTCTGAGAAGAGGGAATGGCATCTCCCATATAAAAAAAAATTTTCAAAACTCTGCAGTGTAGGGTATTTAATGTTTGGACAGGCCAAAGGTTAAACCCTAACAAGTTCAATTTCTGTTACTATAATAAAACACAATTCATTTGAAGAGCCTTCGGAGCGGAAAATGAAACACAATACGTATATAGCCGAAGTATAAAATAAATAAAAAATTAATGAATAAAACAAATGTTCAACCGCACTGGGATTCGAACCCAATGACAAGCAATGTAAAACGTCAATAAAGTTTGTAAATACACCCCATGGTGTAGTTTTCAAGAAAATTCTACAAGGAATATTTTTATAGAACATTTTTAACTCATTTCTCGAAAAACTGGGTTTTATTGGGTTAAAGTGCTTTATGCAAATATTTTGCGGAAGTCAAGAAATGTTTAAAACTAAAGAATAAAACGTTAAAATTTCAATAAATAAAGAATGAACACATTGCTTTTCATTGTTAACACTTAGTGAAATTTTCCGTCGAATATTTTTGTAGAGCACTTTAACCCAGTTTCTGCCATTGTTCGAAAACTCGAACAGAACCCAGAAAAATATGATGTATCGATGGTAAAATTGTTATTGGGGCTGCTCAAATGATATCATCGACGAAGTCTGTTCAAGTTGGCAAAACCAACTTTAAGTGACGCTTTTTTAATCTTACACATTAACATCGACGTCTGCTTGTTCAATTTATCGTAAAACAACCGCACATGCTTCGCAATGATAACAGGGCGGCATCAACCTTCATATTTCGCCCCCCTTAAGGCACCCTGGAAGAAGTCGATATCAATTTCATACAAATGAAATTTTTGAAGAGGGGGATCCTAAGGAGTGGAATAGGGGCTAAATATGTTCTAGAAAATGTTAAGGAGGAAACAAAAATGCTGGTTGGTCTTACATTTTACTACAGCAGGTGCACTCTGGAAACGCTGGAAGAAGCAAAAAAATTTCATAAAAATATTATTTTTGCAAGGATGCCCCCTAAAGAGTGTGGATTTGGGTTAGATATGTCAGGAAAAATATTAAGAGTTAAAATAATGAGTGTTGGTCACACTTTTTAATTCCTCAAAGAGCAACACTTGGGCAGCTAGCTTAGTTTGACCACGATGAATTTTGAATATTTTGGCTCACTCATAATTTGTTCAAACCTCACAAAATACAGAGTTGTAGCGTATACAAATCGAGAAATCGTGCACTAAATCATGCCTAATATGATTATTCAATATTTAAGGTGAATTGTGCAATGGATTCGAGATTTTTTAGATTAAAAGTTTCATCTAGCGCGGCAGAAAATGGGTTAAGCCCAGTTTTTGGATAGGCGGTAAAAATATCAATAAAAAATAGGAGCTAATGGCTTAAGATGTGCTATAAAAAGGTTTCTTGCACAATTTCAGTTTAGTTGTCAGACCGCAAGATTCATGCAAAATTTAATTTTATACCTTTACTGCAGGGACAGTTTGCGAAAATACGGGACTTTAGGTCAACAAATCGCTTTAGACGTAGAACATGTTGTAAAGATTGGGCGTTTTAAATTAGCCCAAATTATGCATTTTGAAACACTATTACGCTAATTTAGGTGAGTGGTTTCATAAGTAGTACAAATTTCAGAAATAATGTCCGAACATAATCCTGGAGTGCATTGGTATCCTTATTATTTTTTTTTTTTTTTAATTAATCCGTTTGAAAAAATTTACGAGTTTGTCAAAACAAAAGTAAAACTTTTTTTTTTTTTTGGTCCTGAAAACAACAAAAATGGTTTTAGGCAACAATAATTCCAGCAATCAGAAACAGCAATATGAAGCTAAAAACCAAAACACAAAACAAAATTCCAAAAAATCCAGCAGCAAAAAAGGACATTGCGAGACAGAAATCATGGCAATCAGCAAAAGAATCCTTTGACAAAAAGCAAAAAAAACAGAGCACATAAAACATGAAGTAATATAGAAAAAAAAGTGTAACAATAAGAGTGAAAACAAAAAGTAAAACAGGCAACAACTCAAGTGTGTGCAATTCTGGAATCACGGTAAACAACAATTAAAATGGCTAAAATACAGACAGACAGACAGAGAAACGGAGCAAACAAACGCACAAATGTTGCTGCGTTGTTGTATGAACTGTTGCGGCAAACAATTGACGAATACAAACAAACAGAAAACAACAACACATATGACATCCTTTGGCATAAAAGAGTAAATACCTACGTTATCCTACAAATACGTAATCCACGTGCAACAGCAACAGCATCAGTGGAAAGAGAGCAACATGACATAAAAATGAAAATTCCATCAGTTAGCAATGGTCGTCGCCACTTTTGCTTGACTTTTTTGACTTACGGTATGAGAGTGAAAAAAAAAATTCAAAAATTCCTTGAGGACATTTTTCGACAATATTGTCGCACAAAGTGGACGACGACAATGACGATATTTGTTGTTTGCCACAGCAACAGGAATAAAACAGCAAAAATCACATAATCAAAAAACAGGGGAAATGTCAGCAAAAGTGCAAAAACAATTGGGCAACAAACAACATAAATGCCAGGATATGCAAGGATTGTGCGATTGAGTGATTGCAGCGACAGCAGTACCTACTTCAGTGGAGACAGATTTCTTTTTTTTTTTATTTCTTGTTGCTGTTTTTATTTACATGAAGCGTTGAAAAGTTTAATAACGCCAAGTTTTTTGCTTTGCAGCTGAACTTCTTTATTTGCATTTTTAGCGCCGCAAAGCAAAAGTTTCGCTTTGTAAAAGATATTGACTGCGAGTTTTGCAGCAGCAAGAGCAAAAAGTGGCTTTTAATATCCTATGTAGTATAAAGGGTGGTTGGGATTCGGTAGAACACCGGATAATGTAAGATTCCTGGGACAATTCTGAACAACTTTTCTTGGTAACATTTTTCGAAATTCGCAAAACTGACGGAGATATAGCCATCGGAAGATCGGGTTATAGCTTTAAAAAATATTTTTTATTTTTTTTCAGTTTAATTTTGTTTTTAAAAGCTTTTTGAAGAGCCATGAATTTTCAAACGTGTGAGTATCTAAAAGTTGGTTCGGATTTCATTTGGCCGCCATCTTGGATTTTTTTCGGAGTTTTGAAAAATCATTTTACCATAGTCATACGTATGTCAAATACTAACTTTTGGCCAATTTTCATACGAATCGCAGATGTCAACCCAAATCTTATTCGATTACGCAAAGAAAAGCCCACTATGTTTCCACCGCAGATTTAGCACGGCAACCATAAATCTTCTCGTTAAATCCTACCCGCTTTCACCGGCCGAAAAATATTTATTTTTGACAATTAATGTCATAAGCGGAAAAACTAAAGTTGTTTTTCCTTCTGTTGTTAATATTTATGTTCGATTTGCTTTGTTTTTAATGACATTTAATGCCAATTGTCAAAGTTAAGGATAGACTTATTTAAATCACCTTATAAATCTCCGATGGATACGTAGTATTACTATTGAAATAAGAAGCACATCATCTTTCAGTACAATTTGTGGCAAATATTAAAGTGTGTATCGTAACCTTGGATTTTATTGAAAAAAAAAATCTTACATTTTCAGTTATGATTTTTCTCTGGTTGTCCTGTGGTATCATATTGCCTCTATTACATGAACATACACATACAAACTCCCAATATTTTAGCAAAAACATCCTTGCCATGATAAATTGAACATTATAATTGAAGTAAAAATCATTCAAACGTAATGTAATTGAACCACACTTTTCATTCGCATTATTGTTGTTGTGGCGGCTGCTGTATTTTTCAACCCTTAAATTCCCAAAAAAAAAACATCATAAAAACATAACCTTATCCTTGAGCCAGCATTTGCAACAGGACACGCTTATCAAATTAATTTGTGTTGAAACTCTTGTAAACGAAGTTGATTTTATTTTGGCAGAACTTCTAATTTAATTTTTTTTCTCTAAAAGTTTTTTTCGTTTTTTTTTTTTCATATCCTTGAGCGCTGTAACAATTGCATTAATTACAAGGGTTGCAATTGGATTATTTTGTTGTTTTTTTTTTTTCTTCATATTTTTTTACATAGATATCTATGATATGGGAAATGAAAAGTTTCAGAATCGATTGTTTAAATAAAGAATCCATAAATTGGCATATGGGAATAATGCCCAGTGAAATAACGCCTACTTAAATCAAAAAAACAAAATATCGCCTCCAAAAAACAACGCAATAAAGCCCAAAAAATTAAGAAAACGAAACAACGTCCAATATTAAAACAAAATCACATCCAAAGAATATGAAATAATGCTCAAAAAAAAAGGAAAATATCGCCCAAATTATTTTCATATAAATTTGGGCGATAATAATTTTGGAAATAACGCCCAAAATTAGGGCTTTATTTCGCTTTTTTTTTCAATTTCAGAAAAATATTTCATATTCTTTAGAGAAAAAATAATATTTCATTCTAACTAAGGATCAAACTCGCGACTCACAAGTTTTTTTTTTCAAAAATCGGTTAAGGTGCGTAAGTCCGAGGGATATGGCACCTTTTTTGTAGAACTGCTATAAAACCAGAATTAAAAGAGGTTTTTAAAGAAACTAAACACGAATTTTGTTTCTAATACTCTATTAAGTACTATATCACCCGAGATTATGAGTGATTTGGCACCATATGATGGGTGATTTGGCACCCTAGGTAACTTTTGAGTATTTGTTGTAGGAATCGTTGCTTGTTTTGGTATAAGATGTACATGTTTTATATGACCACACGCGGCACATTAGGTACGCATTGGATCTAATCATCTGGAATAGTACGTATAGTTTGTGCATATAGATCTCCACATGTAAACCCACCCATCAGATCGATCTTGGAGTAATATACTTTCGTTAGCTTCATCGGAAGAAGTATAACTAGTAACCATCTCACTTTTATAAGTCCTCCTTCATACGTTTGTAACGTCCCATATGACGTCACAATATAATATAATAATATATAATAAATATTCAATTAAATATAACACAAACAAAGAAAATCGCAGAAAACAATAACCAAAATCCCCAATAATTAATGCACATAGGCAACAACAAATACATTGCTATTACATATATACACACACACAATGAAAATTACCGACCAGTCTGGTAGCGGCTCGCAACTATAAAAGCGCGACTGCAAACAGTTGGCAGGCAGTCACAGCCAAACGTTCAGTGCGACAACATCAAAATTAAATAAAAATAATATCGATTTTTTAAACATTGAATGCTAAAAGGTAAAAGTGCAACGGCCTCGTATTCCTAGGTATCTTAGAGTAGTTTGTTATGTATCTTCCACAAAGGCTCCTGTTACCTTAAGTGACCAAAGATTTATCCACGGTGCTGGATGCTCTTTATAGTATCCTTACAGTACCCGAGGTCATAGGATCGTAATCGCCTGAAAGATCTTGTATATCCCTCACAAAGGTTCCTTAAGTGACCATAGATTTATCTACGGTGCTGGATGCTCATCATAGTTTCCTTAAAGTACCCGTGGTCATAGGATCATAGTTGCCTGGAAGAACTTGTATATCTCAAACAAAAGCTCCTGGCACCTAAAGTCACCCGAGATTCATCCACCGCGCTGGATGCTCATTATATAATATCCTTACAGTACCCGTGATTATAGGATCATAGTTGCCTGGAAGAACTTGTATATCTCCCACAAAGGCTCCTGGCACCTTAAGCGACCAGAGATTTATTCACAGTCCTGGTCTTCAAACCTTGTACCCGTAATCATTAAAAACTTAGTCACCGGGAAGACTTTGCCATAAGTTAAAAGGATCCGGCCAAAGGATCAAGGATTGCGCTCAGGACAACATTCCCAAAAGGAGTAATTCAGCCAGCCATAGTGCTGGTACGCCGGAAAAAATTGTAAAATTGAAGAATTAAACTAAATTAACCCATTGTAAACTCTTTTCATAAGAACAAATAAATCAATAAATAAATATAAAAATAAATTGTAATTGAAAACTAGACGTTAATAAATAAAAAAGATTGTTATAAACTGAAAGTTTTGGATTGTCTTTTAGTCCCTGAACTCCACTGACGCCTACCTCAGCCTTCGATCCAAAATAATCGTTAAACGTTGTATTTGGTTTTGTTTTCCGCATCAAGTTTTTCTTTTTCTGCTCGACCACAATATCACTAGATATAAGAATTCTTACAATTTATTTTCTTACAATCGGCTTGGAGTTTTTCGAAGCCGGTGGTATAGGCGAAGTTACAATTAACACCGTTTCTGGTCTGATGTCACTTGTGTTCAGGGTTTCCACAGAGTTTTTTAATTTTTCTGTGATTCTGAAGTAAACCTTCACATGTGTACTCTCAAATGTACTATAATACGACATGTAAAGGGAGAGATGGCACCAGAACGATATCACCCGCAGTAATTAGATGCCATTTTTCCTTTTAGTATGTACCTAGTAAAAATGCCACTCATGTTCGTATTCATCCGAAAATGAAATCACATTCAATTCAGTTTGTTTTGATATATGCACTATAAAGCTGTATCAAATGCACTGCTGCCTCTCGAAATATATGCGAAGCAAAAGTCAGTCGTCTAAATTCCTCATATTTTTCAACAATCCCACACAAAAGTTATTATTGCAATTACAGCTAAACGAACTACATACCACATCCCGCAGCTGAATTAAACTGTGTCCATGTTTGAATGCTATTAAAAGCTGCAAGTATTGAAAAAGAAAAGGGTGCCACTTCTCCCAGATTTACCCTAACTGAGAAACAAATTTTTAGTTGCGAAAAGAAAAACGATTTTTTAACGGTAGGTTAAGATGTTGAGGGTGTATACAAATATTTAAGTAAAGGCATATTAAGTGCCCGATCAGACTTACAATATCTACGAGGTCTGATGCAAAGTGTAAAAGCACTGTGTTATAAATTCACTGAATTGAACACTTTTGTATTAAGACCTTTCTGCTTGGTATATTTTGCACCACCCATGGTTACTACTCATTTAAATAGTTGTCCGCTATAAAATTCCTATTAAATTGATACAATAAAGCCGTACATAAATCAACGCCATCTACATACAATATATATTTACAAAACTTAGTAAAATATGTAGAATATATGTAAACTTAATATCAATTTAACATTCGCATATATAAATATTAAAACATACACATGTACATACTTATATATGTATCTTATCTTAACATATGACAAAGACATGACAGATTGTCATTAAAATAAATCGTTTTTAAAAGACATCATTAAAATCAAAACATGACTATCAAAGAACATCATAAAAGAATACCAGGAATAACAAGTTAATAAATTCTTTTTGATTACAACAAGAACAATGGAAAACCAATTTTCATATTGATATCTGAGAAAAAGAAAAACTTCAAAAACACAAACTGAACTTTTTCAATGAAAACAGAATATGTGAAAGCAATAAAAATCAATGAATGCAAATGTCTCAATTAGAAAGATCAAACTCAAACGGATCGTAAACACGATCAACAAGTTATCGACAAACAAAATACGATAAAATATTTATACAACAACGACTTAAATGAATTTAAAGTAACATGTTCCATAGATCAAATGCAAAGATAAAGTTAAATAAATTAAAGTTTTACGAGTGGTAGAGGGCTTTTGCGGAGGAACCTCAACATGTAGCACATCACAAGATGTAACTAAGTATCGATTTTAATGAGATGCAAATGACCACAGTCCAAGCTTTTGATTGTGATAGCGATAAGCAAGGAAGTGTAGGTTCTGATGCGCCCCCCGAGCACAAACGTATCTCTTTGGCAGTGTAGTTCTTCTTTTAAGTTTAAAATTTATTGTGCTAATCAAAAAGTAGTTAAGTAGCCTCTTGATTAAATCATTAGTGCGGGTGCAACAGCAGCTTTTATTTTTGTTCAGAGTGAATCGTGTATTATTTCCAAGTGGTAATGAGTTTTAAATGAGTATTAAAATTGCAGTGTTAAGTGAGCTTATGATGGCACTGATGATTGTGGGAAAATTTTTGTAAAAAATTATGCAAAAGCCAAGAAAATAATGAGCACCTTTGCAAAAAAAAATTTAAATTAATTTAAAATTTTTTTGTTTACATGGCGAAAAATGTTAACGAATTTGACAGTAGCAAACTAAAAAATAATCTGTCACGCATTCAGCTTTTGAACTTATTAAATTAGTTAATATCGTGTATTGTAAATTACTGCATTGAACATTTTGTACGCAACATTACCAAGCCAATAATTGTCAGTATACATTTTATCCAATTCGATATTCGTTAAATTTCGATTCGATATTACTTAAAACTCTTCATGAACTACTCAAAGTGATTTATTACATTCAACATTCATAACCTTTCCTTCGGATACTACTAAAAGCGAATCAACATGTTCGTCATTTGTTTCCTGTCTTTCCAGTATAACTCAAAACTCTACGTTTTGTTTCAATATCAATCAAAATCTTGCCTTTTACACTTCATTATTTTCAACATTCGTTACCTTTTGTTCAGATATTACTTAATATTATTCATCAAATTCAACATTCCTTACTATTTGTACCGATATTAATTAAAATGATTCATCGAAATCATCATTCATTCTTTTTGATACAATCAAGAACCTGCTGATACCTTCTGTAATTTAAAGATACGCTATAAGAATACAACGGTATACCTCGAATTTATCAATATCGCTTGACGGTAATCCTGCTTTGATCTACACGAAATTACATATTCGGACATAGGACATAAGATCTAGAAAAGTGTCTACAAAAGGTAATTCTTACAAATAACACTGTTCGACGCGGCGTGAAATCTGTGTCGTAAATGGGAATAACAATTTTTTTCTAGATTTTGAGTTACTGAATTCGAATCCACACACATAATCAGGTCTATTCCGTAATCCGTGTGGTTTCAATTACTTTTCATTGAGGAGGCTTTTGGATCAAAATAGTACGTCACACGATAAAAAGTATTATAATCTTTTTTGTGGAGAGTTACAGGTTCCACAAGTAATATTGATTCGTATTTACGAAAAAGTAACAGCTGCGAATCAATAATATTTTTAGAGCCTGTAATTCTCCGCAAAAAAAGATTATAAAACTTTTGATTGTGGGACTCACCATTTTAATCAATTACTGTTCCAATCCAAGACACAGATATCACGTCGTCCAGAGTAATAAGGCGATGTACTCTCACCGCTGTTTAGGATCGTGGTCTTAAAAGGTGCCCTCCACTAGCTTAATAAAACAAGTCATTGCGTATGAGATTATTTTGATAATGTTAGAAGAAGGCTTACTTCACCAAGAATAGTATAGAATCTTTTAAGAAGTTTGCTCTGATGCTTTTAACACAAAAACCTGACTTTATTGACTTAAGACCTTGGCAATTCTTTTTGCAAGTACTTCTTAGTTAACTAGCTACTGTCTTCAGTTCTTTCCAACTATTTATCGATTTGTATTTGGGCGGATTCAGTTCCTGCTTCATTGAGGGTTTGACTTCAATACTTGCTGATTTGTTCAGGGTGTGGCTTGTTCGTTTCCATTTTTGCTGTCTGATTTCCACGGAGATATGATGCCATCACGGCATTTCCAAACCTTATTTTTCCAAGGAGTTAGGTTCTAAAAATGCCAAAATTCCGAATTGAGAGATGATTTTATGCTTGAAAGGGACGTAAAACACCTATTAAGTATTAATAAATAACCAAGAAAGAAAATCTGTCTTGGTTTTAATGATTATCGTGATCAAGAACATGACCATATATTTTTGGTCTTGGGCCCGAAAAATTACCAAGACCAAAGCTAATTTTGCTCATCATAACAGACTGCCATTGTTAAACAAACCCAAATTAGAACTAGTAAGGGTGTAACCTTTGGCCTGGAAAAACATTAAATACCCTACACTGCAGTATTTTGAAAATTTTGCTTATAGTGTCTGAGTGAAATTTGGTTAGATTATCTCAAAAAACGTTTTCAGTATAGCGTTTTGAAGCTTTTGCTTATATGGGAGGTGCTCCGCCCTCTTATGTGAGTTCGTCTAGCTTTAGCTTGGATCGTGCATTTATAGTCTTCAGTATTTGTGTAAAATTAAGTTGAATTATCTCAAAAAACTCTTTCAGTATAGCATTTTGAAATTTTTCCTTATATGGGAGATGCTACGCCCTCTTGTCCGAATTCACCCAGTTCTTGCTCAGAGCTTGCGCTTACAATTTTTAGTATTTGTGTGTATTTTGGTTGCATTGTCGTGAAAAATACTCCTAAAGTTGCATTTTGAATATATTTTTTGTACGGGCGGTAGGCGTGTCCGTTAAACGATTTTGCTCATTTTCAATCCCACGAGCTAACTTTGACGACGAAAGCAATGCATCAAATTTCATTGAATTGTCTTGCTCAGTTTTCTCAAAAAATGTATTTCCACACACAGCCAGCCAGAGAGACAGACGGACATTGCAATATTGACTGAGGTGGTGACGCTGATCAAGAATATATAATTTTCTATATCTGCCTCACCTCGTTCTCATCGTTACAAATGGAAGTACAAAGTGAATATACCCAGGGTGTAGGGTATAAAAATCAAAGCTGAAGATCAGAGTTCCCATTCGGGTTGCTTTGTTTTTTCTGGAAATTGGTATGTTGTGAACCAAACCACAATATTATTTGGACTTTTTCTCTGAAACTTTTTAATAATTTGTTATTTAAATTTAGTGAAAAGTCACTGAAATGACTACATATTATATTTGAGCTTCAATTTGTTTTATTTTTGTTCTGACATCAAACATACATAAGTCAAAAAAAAAAAAGATTTTTCGGAATTTCCTGCTGTGAATTTCCTAAATACAAGGTTTCAGAGTCTAAACTAGTAGTTTTGCCATGCCACCAATAAAATTATTTTTCTATATACTAAGTAACTAAAATTTCTCAAACAAATTCAAAAGCTCTTTACTCGTGTATGGCAAACTAATTTGGCTACTGCGTTACTAAGCATAAACTAACAAAAGCACCTTAACCAAGCAATAGGGAATAAACTTTTATGGAAAAACAATGAGAACCTGAGGTTTGCACAAAAATTTCTCCCAGTGTAATTGATGTTATTCTTCAGCATAGCATTCAAATGTCTAGGCTACTTTTAGCACCTCATTTTGCACAGTTTTCAACAATAAGTCATAGAAATCAAAACTTGGCATCGCTCGAACAAAAACTTATCATTAATCATAACTCTTTTTGTTGTAGGTCTGCCAAGCCAAGTAGCAACTGTGGTTAAAAAGTGAATACAACAAGCGCATTGTTAAGTCACCGCTGCTTCCTTTTTTCATCACTTTATGCCAAAGCAACCAGTTAGTGCTACCAAATGTCATTTTAATGATCATATATCACAATTCAATTCAATAAAAAAGCAAAAAAAAAAAAAAAAAAAACTCATTGCATTCACTGGATTAAGGTATGCAGCACGGCAGTGCAAACATGATTTTAAGAAGACTATTAAGCCCATATGGCAATTAAATGTAGCCTCAGATAAACTTTATAATGAAATTCAAAGTGTAACAATAAGTATAAAAAGTTATGTAGACTAAGGGCGATAAAACGGCCCGATAAAACGGCCCTTGGTGTAGTAAAGAATTCCATTGCATTGATACAAACTTTAATATATGCCCACTCAAAGAAAAAACAAATGAAAAAGAACTGTTATATGGGCTTAATGAAATTCTTTTAAGCTTTAAGTGTGGTTTTTCTCAACTTCCTTTTAATTTTTATTTTTATTTGATTTCGTTAACGATTATTTATGTTTTTATGTTTTTTATGTATATGATATATCTCATCCACCTCGTCTTTGTCTACGACTACAACTAACGCTCCTCCAAACACTCTACTTAGCGTGTTTTGAACACGCTTGACCCACATAACTGTCAAGTAAGCTGTAAGCCATCGCACTAAACACAGCTTCAAATCGTACAAGGGACCGAACACAAACAAAAGGGTATTTCCATTGTTTTTGTATTGTTGCACATACTACTCGTACTACCGACATAAAACAAACAAATAAACAGACAAAGGAAGAGGAGGAGGAGGAAGAAAGAGTCACCATAGCGATTAAATGATTTTAACACTAATCCAGCGAGCACGTGATGCCCACCAACCGCTCGCTGTGCTTCGTTTACTTCAAGTGTTGATTGTGGAGATACAACACAGCTATCGGGGAAGTGTTTAATGTGCACATTGTTCGGATATCTTAGGGTATCCAATGGTTTTATTTTCTTTTTCGCCATGTACACACATGTTGAAAGAGAAAGGCTTTTATTTGAAGCAAAAAAAAAATACAAAATAAATTGTGTCACTTCCTACTCTTAATGAGATATGCTTACAAGTGCATTGTGAACATCCATAATAAAATATGTATATTTCAGTTGAACTGCATTGTGTTGCAATTAAAATCACACTTTTCGCTGAATTGAAAAATTTACTTTATTTTTTCTTAACAATAATTCACAACGCCTAAAATTTTTCGGACAAGAATTACTTGTCAAATTAATGTTTATTCATTCATGGTCAAGCTTTTTACAAACTTTTTCTTTGCAATAGAACAGAATTTTCTAGCTGGCAACGATGTTTCTCCAATGTATTTAGTTTATACTCAGTTATTTATCTTACATTTTTTACCTTAAACTCATAATTGAGACGAACATTTCCATGGTGTCGTGTTTCCACTGCCTTGGTAAACCAAACCAAGCTCAAAGATGAGCGTTCCCACTATGCTGCTTGGTTTCTTTTTCCGAAACTTGGCTTGTTGTTAACCAACACTATTTATTTTTCGCTTATACTGAAATTTTATTGTAATCATTTTAGCAATAATTTGTTTGTTTTGTTTAATTTTTATTATGATGTACATCATACATGTGACCGTTTCAATGTCAAATTTTTCGAAATGTTCAGTTAGTTTCTTAAATTTTTATAAAAATTTGCAGAGCTGTCCAAGTGCTCAATATAAGGACCTCTAATTATTAGTTCTGCGGAAAACATTTTTTTTTTTGCAAGCTGTGGGCATGGATCTACAATGTTTTGCGAAAAATCGATGCAATATTTTTTTTTTTTTGAAAAATCTTAAAAATAAAGTTTCCCAAAAAAAATTTTTTTTACTGAAATTTTTGAAAAACAAATGTTTTTCAACCATCATATCGCCCCCATACAAGTGAAAGTACTAAGTCAGTTTTTCTGAGTTTTGAGTTTTTGGTATTTCTGGTCTTAAATATTATAGTCTTTAGTTTGATAAGACCCATTTAGCTACATCTCTTTAAAAAATTCATTATTTTCATCATAAAAGTAAGTAAAAGCAAAACAACAATTTCTGATAAGGTTTGCCTATGTTGGTTCTCGAAACTAGTAAGTAGTAACCAGCTTTTCAATTAATTCTTGTATTTTCTTGTTTTCGAGATTTTGGTGGTGTTATAAATAAATTCATTGAACAGTAATCTAAAACCCATGACCCATGATTGTTGGAAATATAATCATAAACACATTTTTTAATTTTTTCACATCTACTCATTAAAAAAGTCACTCAAATCGGGCTAATAGTTCCTGAATTACAAAAATTTCGCAGATAAAACTGAGAAAATTATCACAAAACCTCACCGTACAACATATCTGGGCATAAAAATAAAGACACTCAAATCGGGTTAATGGTTCACGAGTTATGGAGAGAATTTTTAAAAAATAAATTTTACAAAACCTCACTGGTCAACGTATTAAACAAAAATCTTTAAATCGGGTGATTGGTTCTCGAGTTATGGAGTTTTGTAAATTTTCCCCCAACGAGTTTTCGAGTTTGGGCTTTTGTTCAATTACCTATAACCCCCCCATTATTGAAAACTTTTCACAATGCGTCCCCAAGCGGGCAAAAAGATGTTGCTATAAAAAACTCAGGTTTAGATTTGAGTAAGTTGCAAGATATGTGTACCGAAAACTGAGCTAAGATATATACAAAACTCCAGTCAACAAAAAATTGGATGTTGTCCGGATCTTCGGTGGGGATAAAATAATAATGTATCACCGCAGATCCACTTGCTTGTTAGCTGGAGTCTTAACTATAAGAAGCAGACCTCAGTTTTCAGTACTCATATTTTCATACTCAAGTCTGTCTGGCGCTTTAGCTATCATTTCATGGAGAAATTTTACAAAAATTACGTGCAGTTTTGTAAAAATATTGGCTTTATAGGGTACTGTTTTCTGATCCCGCAAGTTCTTCTGAAAGTTTTATTGACTGGCTTACAAAAAAAAAGAAGCTACGCAAATGGAATGGATAAGATAGAATCTCAGGAAACCCACTCAGCAAAAGTTTACCACCAAGATCTTGATTCGAATCAAAAAGCCAGTAGAAGACGTGGTAGGCGGTAAACTAAAAACTTTCAAAACAATTTTTTTATTTGAAGAAGTCCTTATAACTAAATACCTTATATATAGCTTTGTATTAAAGTTATATCACTAGCAGTACCAAAAATCAAATGAAAATACGTATAACATTAACTGCCGTATATGTAAATAATTAATTACAATTAAAGTTTCCGCCAAAATTATCAACTAAGAAGTTGCCTAAGTAACCGCTCTTGTTCATTATAGAACAATAAATTAGCATTTACTTTAATTTAAGTGCATAAACACTTTCAATTTCCGCAAGTTAACGCACATTATGACAGCATTGACAAGTGTGTGCTTGTGTTGATAATGTTAAATAAGTGTTTACACCATTAAAAGGATTCTAATATAGCGCAATTTAACATAAGGTGGAACCGTTGTTAATGACATCAAATATGAATACTATTGTTATTGGAGGAGGAAGGAACATTTAAGGAAGCAAAGTATTTGACGCAGCTGTTGAATGTTTGCTTGTAACAATAAATACAAGAAACTTTAGAAAGGAATAATAGCTGTTTTTAAGTACTTAAGAGTTTTAGACTCTGTTAAGAGACTGTGAACTTTAAGTAAACATTTGCAAATAATTTAAACATAATAAATGGTGTTTACTTAGTATTTCTGGTAACTTATAAGGCAGTTAAAGTCTTACATTTGTTGGAAACATGAATTATCACTTTTGTAAAATTATTACCTTTTGTGACGTAAATGCAAAATAAGGAAGTACCACCTGCGCCACCTTAAGTAATCTAAATAAAGCTCGATAACATACAAGCATCAGCGCCATCTGTTGAAAACTGATTTGGTATGTCATTTCACGTGAATCTGGCATGTAATTAAAGAAAACTAATGACAAATCAAGTTAAACAAGTACAGAAATAAACAATATCATACACGTATGTCAGTAATACAGGGTGTAATCGATGAGGTTACGAAGCTTCTAGGAGGTTATAGAGCAAGCTTAGATTAACAAAATATTGCACCAGAGCGGGATCTTAAATGTACCCCTGAGGATTTTAAAGATAAATCTGATTTTCTGACTTGTTGTACAAAAATAAATTTCTTTAGTCACCCCAACTTTTTAGAAAAAACTTCCCTGCAGGCAAACGAACTAATTTAAGAAGAGTCCTTTAACTAGTCCTCTACCAACCAGTACCAGTCCGACTTCAAACCCTTTTGCATGCAAGCAACTGTTCTTTTTTGTGTGTTGATGTCCTACGAAATTTCAATTGGTCACTTATGCATTACTTCTACACCAGTCCGGGGATAGTTGTGGTGTAGAAGTAGTCACTTAACAACTAGTCTTGAGCCAGTTGAATTGTGTGAAGTCCTTCTATAGTAATACACGTAGAATATAGTGAAAACTCTGGACATTTTTTTTTTTATTAGATAACTTTCTAAAGTGCCTCTTTTTTGCTGCCAGAGACGTTTCACAAACTTGATTCTTGAGATCTGAAGGAGATAAAGTCGAATATATTGCATCTGGAAGTAGAGATAGAAATTTGTATAACAAAAGCCATACATTTTTAAATATAATTTGATTTGAACTATACCTACAATTAATTTGAAAAAGTTTTTAAAATCATATACTTCAAGCGTCCCGTTCACACTGTATGCTGAATTTCCCTTTAACTCAAAAATTGCTTCCAAGCAAACGGTCGTTAACAGTTTCCTTAGAGCAGACAACTATTAAGGAAAACAACGAAATTTTTGTAAATACCATTTAAAAGTAAAACTTCTTGTAAATTTACTTACTTTGTTGTTAATCTAATTTCCATATTTTATATTTATGCTGTTTTTTATGGTTTTCTTGAAAAGTTAAACACAATTTGTTTTGACACAATACAATTTGACAGAAATTTGTTTTCGTCACGATTCAAATTTCTCTGCGCCTACAAACTACAAACTTAGAGCGAACTGGCCTCCACTGCATCCCTTTTTAACTAGTTTTGAGGTAGTAGTAACCGTGAACTAGTGTTTTTTGCGGATTGTCTCATATTTTTACTGCAGGGTTATTTATAGGAAACTTTTAGCTAATTGCAAGAGCTTTCAAAAAGTTTATTTAGTTTATAAGGTTTAAAAGGATTTTGCAAAAAGTTTTCTCCAAAACGTTAGAGTGACTAAAAAATAGAATTGAAACTTATGATTTAAGTGTTCTAAGCTATAAACGTAGTATTAATTATTGTAAATTCCAAAATGAATAACGACATTTCAAAGAGATTGGAATTGTTTCGAATAATCCAATGGTCGAATACTTAAAAAGCTATAACAATAATTTAAAGACTGAATTTCGTAACACAGCTACTTACTTCTATAAGAAGACGTGCACTTTTATGTTATTTGAATAAAATAAAAAATTCTTGAAACATTTCAAAAAAAAAAAAAAAAAAAACAAATACTTTGCAAATTTTTTCTAATGTAAAAAACCTTTCGAGCGCTTTTTACGTGCTTTTGCAAATTCACAACCTTTACGTGACATTATAACATTTACTTAAGTAACATCAAGGACTTAACTGAAGAAAATAAAAAACCCAAAAAACAAATGAATGAAAGAAGAGTAGAAATTAAGGGTTCATAAAAAATAATTTCGTTATTGAAAAATTCTTCTGGCGTAAAATGCCAAAAAATTTGAGATAAAATGATTGGGGATGGACTTTAAACAGAAGAAACAGAAAAAAACAACAAACTTTTAACTCCTTTAGCATTTTGTTCCTGAAATGTCAGCATTTATTTATTTATTTGTTTGTTTGTTTACGTTTTGTAACACCCGCACCCCCGTTACGCCCAATAATATTCATAGTACACCCATAAATAAAAGGGTGCACGTGGGCCGTCGACAGACAACAATATGTTTACAACGCTGCCCGCCTTGCCTTAACGAGTCTTGAAATTTGTAGTATGTATGTAGTTGTCAGTAAAGGGGGTAAATAAAACAAGTCCTTTTTCGAGTGCGTCTCAAAGTCTGAAAATCGTCGGATTCGCTTTTGAACGCTCGAGGTTATTTTAACTTAAGCTTGTGAAATGCTCAAAGATTAACTCATTGAAGCGGCAAAATGACGTAAATATTTGTATTTGTTTGCATTCTCTTTCTGTATTTATTTACACTTGGCTTTTCCTCTACTCCTTTTCGTTTTTCTTTAGAGTTATTTTTCAACACAAAAATATGCACTGTGGTTTGGATGTTGCAAAATTTATTTAAAAAAAAAAAATAACACTTAAAGTTAAATATCCTTTGCGTCCTAGATAGTTTTGTTTAATCGCACAACTAAACTGATTTGTCCAAATTTAAAATCGCCATAACTTCGGAAACATAAAAAGTACAATAATAATTTTTCATATCTGGCGTAAAATACATAAGTAGCATCTAGCTATAAGTTAAAAATGAGAATGATCGGATCAAGGACATGCCTACCTTTCATATAGCCAAAATATTTCAAGTACAACTATAATATTTGATATCTGAAATATAACACAGCACAACAACAATTTTGTTGCAGGGTAGCTGAAATTAATATCTGAAGGTACTTTCTGAAGGAACTTTCTGCGTAAAATCCAAATCCGAGGTCAGAACTGGTTCATCAGCTCTAGATAATAAGATATTTGAGGTAAAAAACACGTACACAGCCATTTTGGAAGTTTGATGAAGATTGCGCAATTCTTTTTTATGTTTTACCTTAATCATCATGTAGTGCTAGTCTTTCTCTTCAAAATGAGCTCTTCAAAAGTGTCGAGCGATGCTTTCTTCAAAAGTTTTAAGATGACATCACTTAATCCATAGACTGATGTCATCTTACTTTTAACGAAAGCATCGTACGACACTTTTCAAGAGCTCATTTTGAAGAGAAAGAGTAGATAAAAAAAAAGTTTTGTGCAGTCTTCATCTTTTCAAAAAGTTGATTCCGAATTTGGAATTAGTGACTTTAAAAATCCTACTACCCACAATTTTGTGTGATTCTTTGAGAAAAATGTCCATCATTTTGGATACGCCATTTTGTTTTTTGGAAAAAATTGATCTTGAATTTGGAATCAGTAACCTCTAAAACCCCTTACCCACAATTTTATCATGATATAGTAATTTTTTTAAAAAATTGGCCTCCATCTTTGATCCGCCATTTTGATTCTCAAGAAAGAGTTTCCAGATTTGGAATAAGCGTCGCCCAAAAACAAAAAAACTTATGTTTTTTTAGAAAAGAAAACCAGGAAAGACTTATGACAAGCTAGAATCGCATACCAGACCACTGCGCGGCATCAGTTAGCTATAATCTTCCTCACTAAACTTTATCTCTCAACTTTTTCAATAGGATTTTTACTTTTCGGGTTATCATCGATTGCAGAAAATGCTCCTTAAAATTATAATTTAGTGCTTTGTTTGAAATTGAAGGTATCTTACTTCAATGGATGTGATCTCAGAAAGTAGTGATTTATTTGGAAAAGTTGTACAGTGAAGAAAAAAGAGAAAGATTACGCCTAGGCGCGCCTATCCAATGAAAATTGAAAATTACATATGGGTCACGGCGCTGTCCTGAGAATTTAAATAACGATAACAACACCCCTCTGGGGTTATTTCATATTATAAAAGCCTATCAAATTCTACATATTTTGGTGAATTTTTAAAAAAATCGTTAGAGCGCTTTTTAAAAAAAAGCCAAAAAACCGTTAAAATTGAAATGAAAAAAAGTTTTGAGTTGACACACAAAAATTAAATTTTTATCAATATTTTAGCAAATAATGATCATAATGTGTATATATTATGAAAGCATATTAAATTCTTCAGAATATAAGACTAAGTAAAAAAAAATCGATTAGCCGGTTTTCAAAAATATGGCAAAAAACCGTTTAAGTTTCAATGGAAATCAATATTTTTAGTCGACATATAAAAATTAATTTTGCTTATTATTGCAACAAATAATGATAATTATAAATATACACACATATTACATATATATCATGTATGTTTCCTATAGAATAAAATGTTTACATTCCTTAACAAAAAAACACTGAAAAAAATGATTAAAAAAATTATTTAGTTAAAAAATATCGTTAAAATTGGAGTAAGCCCGACAAAATTCGGATTTTTCTGCAAAATAGTTCAAAGTGAAATTTTGTCACCAGAAAACTCTTTATTTATGCATGGAAGATAAAGTGTGAAAAAATCATAGTGAAATCTTCTACGCATAAAAAGTTATTCAAGGTCAAAGGTCAAAAAAATCATTATTTTGTAAATATCACACAAACGGTTACTTTTTCAGAAAAATAAGTCTAGGCAATTTTGTAGCCCTGAAAATTTACTATAAAAAAAATCTGCAAGTTGTCTTCGTACGACTAATAGTTTAGGAGATATTCTAATAAAAAAAGTGTCAAAGCTTGGTAATGCATACATGCGGTATATAAGTGTGCATAGCCACATGTTGATTTTTAAATTGCCATAACTTATGAACGATGAGTTGCACGAAAAAAACAAAACTATCAAATTATAGGGAATTGTATGTTCTATAAATGATAAGCAATGCATGTACACATACACTTTACCGTTTAGGAGTAATTCAATGAAAACCATAAAAATTAAGGAAAACGTTAAAACAGTCTGTTTTTATTAGAATATCTCCTAAACTATTAGTCGTACGAAGACAACTTGCAGATTTTTTTTATAGTAAATTTTCAGGGCTACAAAATTGCCTAGACTTATTTTTCTGAAAAAGTAACCGTTTGTGTGATATTTACAAAATAATGATTTTTTTGACCTTTGACCTTTAATAACTTTTTATGCGTAGAAGATTTCACTATGATTTTTTCACACTTTATCTTCCATGCATAAATAAAGAGTTTTCTGGTGACAAAATTTCACTTTGAACTATTTTGCAGAAAAATCCGAATTTTGTCGGGCTTACTCCAATTTTAACGATATTTTTTAACTAAATAATTTTTTTAATCATTTTTTTCAGTGTTTTTTTGTTAAGGAACGTAAACATTTTATTCTATAGGAAACATACATGATATATATGTAATATGTGTGTATATTTATAATTATCATTATTTGTTGCAATAATAAGCAAAATTAATTTTTATATGTCGACTAAAAATATTGATTTCCATTGAAACTTAAACGGTTTTTTGCCATATTTTTGAAAACCGGCTAATCGATTTTTTTATACCCTACACCCAGGGTATATTCACTTTGTCCTTCCGTTTGTAACGCAGAGAAGGAGGCGTGGCAGATATAGAAAAGTATATATATTCTTGATCAGCGTCACCTCCTGAGTCGATATAGCCATGTCCGTCTGTCTGGCTGGCTGGCTGGCTGGCTGGCTGGCTGGCTGGGTGGCTGGCTGGCTGGGTGCTGTGTGTGGAAATACACTTTTTGGGAAAACTAAGCAAGATAATTCAATGAAATTTTGTGCACAGTCTTCGTTGTCAAAGTTAGCTCGGGGGATTGAAAATGAGCGAAATCGGTCAACGGACACGCCTACCGCCCATACAAAAAATATATTCAAAATGCAACTTTTTGAGTTTTTTTTACGACAATGCAACCAAAATACATAGAAATACTACGAATTGTAAGCGCAAGCTCTGAACAAAAACCAGGAGAATTCAGACAAGAGGGCGTGGCACCTCCCATATAAGCGAAAACTTCAAAACGCTATACTGAAAGCGTTTTTTGAGATAATCAAACTTAATTTTACTCAAATGCTAAAAACTATAAGTTTAAACTCTGAAAAAAAAAACTGGGTGAATTTGGACAAGAAGGCGTGGCACCTCCCATATAAGCAAACAGTTTAAAACGCTATACTGAAAACATTTTTTGAGATGATCCAACCAAACTTCACTCAAATGCTAAGAGCTGTAAGTTTAAACTCTGAAAAAAAAAAAACTGGGTGAATTTGGACAAGAAGGCGTGGCACCTCCCATATAAGCAAACAGTTTAAAACGCTATACTGAAAACATTTTTTGAGATGATCCAACCAAACTTCACTCAAATGCTAAGAGCTGTAAGTTTAAACTCTGAAAAAAAAAACTGGGTGAATTTGGACAAGAGGGCGTGGCACCTCCCATAGAAGCAAAAGGTTCAAAACGCTATACTGAAAACATTTTTTGAGATAATCCAACCAAATTTCACTCAAATGCTAAGAACTATAAGTTTAAACTCTGAGAAAAAACTGGGTGAATTTGGACAAGAGGGCGTGGCACCTCCCATATAAGCAAAACTTTCAAAATACTGCTGTGTAGGGTATTTAATGTTTGGCCAGGCCAAAGGTTACACCCTTACTAGTTTTTTCTTAGTCTTATATTCTGAAGAATTTAATATGCTTTCATAATATATACACATTATGATTGTTTGTTTGGGGGAATGGAAAGTAAGGGGGGAATTAGAAAGGTTTTAAACTGGGAGACTAGGGAAAAAGAAAACTGGGAACCAACTAAAATTGCGCGGGAAAGTGCGGTTGAAAATAAAAACACGGCGGTGTCGGTTTAAGCAAACTTTATTCGTTCAGATCACTTCACGAACTGAACTTAAAACTTAACATATATGTATAATACATAAAAAGAGCAGGAGCGGACAGTGCTGTCCATCGTTCCGAAACTTGACGAACACCACAGGGTGTTCAATCTTGGCGCAAACATGCCGCCCGCCTTGCAGTAAGGCAACGTAAAATGAAAAGAAGCTACACTACGGATTTGCGCCAGTGGCTCTGGGGAAGATGCCTACCAGCTGCAGTGGTAGCTGTGGAATCCTTAGAAGGAGTGCGCTAGTGGCTAATCAAGAAGATGCCTACCTGCAGCACGAAAAAGATAGGAAGGAAAATGCGCCAGCGGCAAGCAGAGATGTGCCTACCGGCAGCATATATCAAAAACAAAAAAATGCGCCAGCAGAAAGATGCCTACCAGCCGCATTCATATAAAAAAAAGAAATGTTAACTAGTCGTTACCTGATAGTGGGAGCCCCACAAGATTGGTGCGCCAGCGGCTGTTATTAGAGATGCCCGCCGGCTGCATCTGTATGTGATCCACGATCACCAAGAACATGCTCCGAAGAGAACGTACCCGAAGATACTGTTTTGCGCCAGAGGGTTCCCGACCGTAGATGGGAGAATTCCCTCCAGCATGATTCGAGGGTACACATCCAACCCAAGCCGCAAATAAACAGGCGATGACTTGTAGAAGTCCGGATCAGCCAACTTTATGTTAGTGTAGGGCCCTCGGACTCTCTCGTCGATGTCTCGAAGCGGTGTTACGATGCGCAATTTTTTGCTCACCTGGGCCATGACCTCAATAGTCATACTCGTGTCATTTGTGGCCCGTAGTGCAAGGGCACAAACTTCCGTGCCATCAACCTTGATTGTTTTTAGGCGCCACCGCCTAACCAATTCACTGCTGATCACCGTATTTGGGGAACATCCATCGATAATGGCACGCACCGAACTAAGACGCCCGTCTGCCACAATACGTACAACTGCTGTGGGCACTAAGGAGACCACGCGCTTGAGAGTTGCAGCTGAAGGTGGTTCGGGAGCAGAACGCAATGACCGGGTTGCTGTTCGGGCTGCTGCAATGGATTCACGAGATGTCGACGGCCCCTCACTCTGTTGAGCGCCCCGTTGACCGTTACTGGGGTGGTTTTTCCATGTCTCTCGCCTATTGCTGTTACCAGCACGCTTGCCGCGGCGCCTCTTGGAACGTCGCTTGGTTGGGCGATTCCTTCTATGCAAATGTAGCAAGCTGTGGTGATCCTCACCGCAGTGGCTACACCTCCGGTTGTCCCGGCAGTCCTGGCGAGAGTGATCCGGAGAGAGACAGACGGAACAGTACCTCCAAAGGAGCACGGCTCGCAATCTCTTCTCCAAATTACTCTCTAAGAACTGCCGACACGATGGAAGTCCGTGATCCAATGAGCACAGACGGCACCTTCTAGGAGTTTCGCCACCCGGTGCCACCAAGGCTACCACACTCGGCAACCCACTCTGTGGGATACGTTCTACCACCGTCTCTGGCTCACTCAGCTCGGATGCGCTGAGGAGCATCTCCTCAACGAGGTCGCCGGCAAGACTTGACGAAGACATGCTGAAACGAGTTGGAATTAGAAAAGAAAAAGTGAAATTAAGTTAAAACTAAGCCGACGGAAGAACGACCAGCTTGACTACCGGCCGCGTAATGCAACCGCGCTCGGTTCGAATATCCGCAACGCGAACTCGGTTATCGTCACCGGAATACGTTTTTAATATTCTACCTAATCGCCATTCATTCACGGGCATATTGTCATCTCTAACAATGACCAAATCATTTAAAGCAATGTCTTGCTGAGGTGTTTTCCATTTTACCCGCCGATGCATCTCCTTTAAATATTCATTTTTCCATCGATGGCAAAAATGTTGTTGCATAGCCTTGACCTTTTGCCAGCGATTGACAATAGTCATAGGCTGATCAGAGATCTCTGGCTCCGTTTGTGAGAGAAGCGGACCGCCGACCAAGAAATGGCCTGGCGTGAGAGGCTGAAAATCGTTAGGATTATCAGACATGGCGCTTAGCGGTCGTGAATTCAGACAAGATTCGATTCGACTTAGTACTGTTAAAAATTCTTCGAAAGTATATCTCATACTTCCAGCCATTTTCCTAAAGTGAGTTTTGAAACTTTTTACTCCTGCTTCCCACAATCCTCCCATATGAGGAGCACCAGCTGGAATAAAATGCCACGACAACTCTTGGTGGGCATAGTGAGACAGCAGAGCGTCATGCGACTGGCTTAGAAACAACTTAAATTCTTTTTTAAGCACCTTTGACGCTCCAACAAAATTAGTTCCATTATCAGAGTATACCTTAGCTGGACAGCCGCGGCGCGCAACAAATCTAGAAAACGCTGCCAAAAACGTAGCGGTTGAGAGATCGCTAGTGGCTTCTAAATGTACTGCTTTCGTCGAAAAGCAAATGAAAAGGCAAACGTACCCTTTACTGATCCGACAAGACCTACCAATGTAGCTCTTTATGTCGAAGGGCCCCGCGAAATCAATACCAGTAGATGAAAATGGTCGAGAAATAACCGTTCGCTCAGCAGGAAGAGCAGCCATAATTTGAGTCTGCTGCTGTTTCTTGTGAATAACACAAGTTTTGCAATGGTGTAACGTTGTTTTTATTAGGTTTTTAGCCCGCGGGATCCAATATTCCATTCGAATAAGTCGGAGCATCAATTGGTTTCCCCCGTGAAGTGACATTTCATGGATATAGCGCACTAAGAGGCGAGTGAAGTGGCAATTATATGGCAATATAATCGGAAATCGTTCATCGTAAGTGAGCGTGGGTGACGAGGCCAGTCGTCCACCAACACGTAGCAATGCATCTGTATGCAGAAATGGGTTAAGAGACAAAATTGTGCTCTTAGAACCAATTATTTGTGCCGTTTCCAAATTGAAATATTCATCTGGAAAAGCAACTTTCTGGCATAACAGAATCAAACGATTTTTAACCCTCTTGATTTCAGCTTGTTCGAGCCGTTCAGATGCGTATGCAAAGGATGCACGCGTGTGTGGCTTGGTACGATCTATAAATCGGAAAACGTACGCCAGAACTCGCAAAGCACGTGGGAGCGATGAAAAACGTTCCACAACATCTTCATAATTCGAAAAGTATGAAAAGTGAACCTGAATAGATTTTTGTTCGACGGAAGTCTCAAAAACTGAAGGCTGAGATTTATGTTGCCCAAAACCCTCACGAGAAAGCCACGAAGGCCCATGCCACCAGAGAGAATTAGCCACTATTTCTTGAGGAGTTACACCACGAGTAGCCAAGTCAGCAGGGTTTTCATCAGTGTCCACATGGAACCAATTGCGGGTGCCAACCTTTTCTGCTACTCGAGATACTCTATTGGCTACAAATGTTGTCCAGGTGCAAGGGGGCTTGCAGAGCCAGGCGAGAACGATTGTGGAGTCTGTCCAACAATATAATCGATGCCTATCAATATCTATGTGTGGTATCAAAGAGTCGACCATATCAGCAAGTAGAGTTGCACCACATAATTCAAGACGCGGTAGTGAAATTGTCTTGACAGGGGCAACTTTGCTTTTTGCGTAGAGCAAGTGACTAACAAACCAGTCACCTTGCTTGATGCGGATATAAATAGAAGCAGCATACGCCTTTTCGGAGGCATCACAAAAAGCGTGAAATTCGACTTCTGAAGTCGGCGAGTAACTCACGTAACGTGGGATACGAATTTTTTCAATATCTTCGTATTCATGCAAGAATGATTGCCAAGTAAGGAGACTGTGCGGTGGGACATTTTCATCCCAATCAATTTCATCCAACCAGATTCGTTGCATCAGAATTTTTGCTGCCACCACTACTGGCGCCAGCCAACCTGCAGGATCAAATAGTTGGGCGATAATTGATAAGACTTCCCGTTTTGTGTACGACGACTTGACTTCGAGACGTTTTACTGTAAAATAGAAGGAATCAGATGTGGCATTCCAACGAACCCCCAAGGTTTTCGCGCAACTTTCATCTTCTAACTTTAAAAAGTTCTCGCGCAGAAGATGTTCTACAGGTAGACCCGCTAAAATGCATGCTGCATTGGCTGTCCACTTTCGCATAGCGAACCCTGCAGAGTCAAGAGCAGATATCAGCTCATTTCTAGCTTTTAAGGCAGTGTCCACATCGTGAGCGCCCGCTAAAGCGTCGTCAACATATGTGAAGTGCCGAAGTATTTGAGCAGCAAGAGGAAATTGCTGCTGAACATCATCAGCCAATTGCAGCATGGTTCTTATAGCTAGATATGGTGCACAATTGACACCGAAAGTTACCGTTTTTAATTCGAAGTCTTGAACATCATCATCAGGTGAACTTCTAAAAAGAATTCGTTGGTAAACGGAGTGCCTTGGATCCACAAGAATCTGGCGATACATTTGTTGGATATCACCATTGAAAACGTATTTAAAAAAACGCCATTTCAAAACCAGAAGCGTCAAGTCAGCCTGGAGAGTCGGACCCACGTATAAAATATCATTTAAGCTCACTCCATTGGAGGTTGGACTTGACGCGTTGAAAACTACTCGAACTTTAGTGGTTGTCCTTTCTGGTTTTATGACCGCGTGATGCGGCAAGTAGTAATGGGATGGCGAGATCTCGAATTTCGGCGGAGTAATATTCTTCATGTGGTCAAGCTTAAGATACTCCCTAACCACTTCGTCATATTGCACTTTGAGTTCTGGCTTTTTACTCAATCGAGCTTCACCGTTAAGAAATTGCTTAAAGGCAATGCCTCGGGAAAATCCTAATTTAATTTCGTCGGGGTAGCCAATTTTAAACGGCAAAGTGACTATATAGCGACCTTTTTCGTCTCGTTTAGTCGTTTTCGTATAATTTTCCTCACAAAACCTATCAGCTTGAGTTAAAAATTGCTTTTTAGGAAGCTCCTCCAACTCCCAAAAGCGTGCGATCTGCTTGTCGACCGCAACCTCACTAAAATGAGTGAGGCAAGTGGTGAAACTGGAGATCTCTTTACGAGGCATAGGGCCCGTAAATATCCAGCCGAAAACAGTCTCTTGGGCAAGAAGCGACCCAAGGATATTTCTTTGAAGGCCATCGAGAATTATGGCGGGGTACAGATCGCCACCGATCAGTACATCTATTTGACCACTGTGGAAAAAGTGTGGATCTGCCAATTGAAAATCAGGCAGAGTACTAAACAACGCAGGGTCCATCGAAACAGAGGGCAAATTACCAGTCAACCGTGAAAGGACAAAAGCCGTGGCTTCAATCTGGAACTGCCTATTTCTGGGGGAGCTGAGGATCAGATCACAAGCTTGCGAAACCTGTGCAGACACTGCGTTATTTAAACCTGAAACTTGAGCATTGACTGCTCGAGTAGGGAGCTTCAAAAGCTTCTGCAAACGCTCTGAGACAAACGTGCCTTCAGAGCCAGAGTCGATAAGCGCTCTGGTTGTGTACGCTGCTCCTAAGTGACATACGGTCACCATTGCTGTACCAAGCAACACGTGCTTGGTACTAGAAGCAAAGCAGTTTTGGATGTCGTTATTAGTGGACTGTAATTGCGTTGAATGAGATTGAGTGTTAGACCCCGGGGGATTGGGTCGCGAATTCGACTTGCTTGAGTCCACACTCAAAGCAGGGGCAGAGGCTGGTGTCGAATTGCGATGCAAAAGCGAATTGTGACGTTGTTTGCACGTTGCACAAGTGTATACACTCCTGCACTCTTTCACCTCATGTGAGTTCGCTAAGCAGTTGATGCAAAAGTGATGCTTGCGAACAACTGCTAAACGCTGTTTAGCATCCATCTTTAGAAATTGAGGGCAATAACGCAAGGCATGTTGCTCCGACGAACAAATTTTGCACTTGGTCGAAGTTATCTTAACCTGATAATTATTAAGCCGCTTACTAGTATTAGCGCTTTGACCTGAAGAGGATGGCATAGCAACTTGTTTGGGAACCGTACCACTTGAGCTGCGAATGTCAGAAACAGTTTCGAGAGTCTGAAACCGGCTTGTCAAAAAAGTATCGAGATCTGTCCATTTCGGGATATCATTTTTGCTTTTGATGGACTGCTCCCACAACGAGAGCGTGACCACAGGCAATCGTGTGGAACATAGGTACACCAGGATTGCATCCCAATTCGAGATATCAACCTTGTGTGTTTGAAGCGCAAAAATGCAACTGTTGATATCACGTTGGAGGTTTTTGAGCTCAGTGCCAGACTCCTTTAGAACTTGTGGCAGATTAAAAAGGACTTTCAGCTGGCTGTTTACTAAGATACGTTTATTTTCGTATCTATCAGACAAGTTTTGCCATGCTTGAACGAAACCCTCATTTGTCAAAGGAGACTTCCGCACAATCTCCTTTGCTTCACCACGTGTTTTTAAATTTAAGTGATAAAGTTTTTCTACTGAAGATAGCCGCAAGTTATTTATATAAATGGCCGTGAACATGTCCCTAAAGGACGGCCATGAGAGGTAATCTCCATTGAAAACCTCAGTATCGCACGGAGGTACAGGCATATTGTGACCCGATATAGGCATATGCTCTGTATCCACTGATCGCTTAGGGGGCTTTTCTTGTGAAAGCTCCGAAATTGTACCTGCTACCCTAATATAAGATTGGTAGCAAGTGCGATACCTATTCTTCAGAACTTCAAGGTTACTTTTATCCTCAGCAAATTTTTCCAGACTTGCTTCATATGCAGACTTTACTTTTCTCCACAGGCATTTAAGCTCTTCAAGTTGAGCAGCCAAGGAGAAAACGGGATGGGATTCAACCTCATTGAAATCTGTCTCAAATTCAATAAGTGAATCTGAGAAGCGAATAAATGTCTTCAAGTCTGACATGTTAAATTTGCTATTGGTTTCAAAAATCAAAAATTATTTCAAAACTTTATCACCAACAACAAAAAAAAAAAAAAAAAAATGCTTAAAAGTTGTCCTTTTATCTAGAAATCCACAAAAACCTATTTAAAATAATTCTGTATACAAAACAAAATATTTTGTATACCAGTGTTAATGTATATATATACAAGAAAACACGGTCAAGAACCAAATAAAATTATTTTAAGTAAATGTGGGCACAAAAACAAGTATTCTGTAAGAAAAAATATTTTGTACACAAAAATATCTTGTATACAAGTGTAAATGTATTTGTGTAATATTAAAATCCAAAGAACAACAACCAAATATGATTTTTTTCCCTTAAATTTGCATACACAAAAACTCTATTTTGTACACAAGTGTAATTTTTATTTAAAAATTTGTGTTTCGTCCCACTGTGCAGGTTTCTGTACTTTCTCACTTCTGAAAAGTACAAAAACCACAACAAGAGAATTCACAAATTTTCAAATATGTATTGTATGTATGTATGTAAAAAAAAATGCTGATAGAAACTCTGCATAAGCAAACTAAAAAATTTCACATATGTACGTATGTATTTACATACCTATGCGAGAGAACAATTTTCATGCAAAAGGTAGCGTTTTACTTTTGTAAAAGCCTAATCGTTACAACAACAAAGGGAATGCAAAAATATGTTTTTTTTTTTTTTTTAGGAGTGCAGTTAGACTGCCTGTATGCCAACACTTGTAACCTGCTGTGTTGTTGTAACTGCACACAGGTTATTACCCTCCACTTTTATCAAAAAAAAAAAGAACCGATTGCCAAAAATATGAAAAAAAAAAAAATAACGCGATCTATGTAAAGTCTTTCTAACGTTAAAAAAAATAAAAAATCTTCCGCTTTACATATATTCAAAAAAAGTATGGCAAAGTACAATCATATATTCATATAGCAGTATATATAAACGCACAAACTTCGTTTTTATGAATTTTAAATTCACTTTGAAAAACCAAGAAATTTAGTCGAAAAGAACCAAACCAAAATTCCTGCGGAATCCGAACCGAGACACATCAAAAATTTCACTCTTTCAGTTTCTAAACGTGATTTAATTCAAATCACCTACCTGGATTTTGTTTGTAAGAAAACAAAATATACCTCCAGAAGACCAAAAACTCGAAATTTCAGATGGTGGGAAATGCTGCTTCTGACGTTGTAGCGCAACAAAGTACCTCTTTTTGTTTTTTATATAAATGTTAATTTCTTCTTAAGTAAAAAGAACACTTTACCACCTTGTTTTTTATCTTTTTGAGTTTTTTTTTTTTAAGCTTTTAGTATTTTGTGACAAACAAAATTTCACAAAATGTTTTTTTTTTTTTCCGAAGACACTCGCGGCGTTTATTCTTTTAAAGAAAAAATTAAAAATTAAAGTTTTAATTAATAGCACGGCACTTAAAAACCGGTACGAGAAGGACCAATGTTTGTTTGGGGGAATGGAAAGTAAGGGGGGAATTAGAAAGGTTTTAAACTGGGAGACTAGGGAAAAAGAAAACTGGGAACCAACTAAAATTGCGCGGGAAAGTGCGGTTGAAAATAAAAACACGGCGGTGTCGGTTTAAGCAAACTTTATTCGTTCAGATCACTTCACGAACTGAACTTAAAACTTAACATATATGTATAATACATAAAAAGAGCAGGAGCGGACAGTGCTGTCCATCGTTCCGAAACTTGACGAACACCACAGGGTGTTCAATCTTGGCGCAAACAATGATCATTATTTGCTAAAATATTGATAAAAATTTAATTTTTGTGTGTCAACTCAAAACTTTTTTTCATTTCAATTTTAACGTTTTTTTGGCTTTTTTTCAAAAAGCGCTCTAACGATTTTTTTAAAAATTCACCAAAATATGCAGAATTTGATAGGCTTTTATAATATGAAATAACCCCAGAGGGGTGTTGTTATCGTTATTTAAATTCTCAGGACAGCGCCGTGGGGTGTGATCATCTCACTTTTTTCGAAATTTGCAGTTGGGTTCTCTGATTTTTATAAAAATTCACAGAGATGTTCTAAGTGCTTAGCATGGAGACCTCTCATTATTAGTTTTGCGTTATTAGTTATTTTTTTTTCTAAGTTATGGGCATGGAACTTCATAGTGTCCAATTGGTGTTTTTGCGAAAAATCGATGCAATTTTTTTTTCTAAGTCCCGCCATTTTGTCAAAAATAAATTTTTTAAATTTTTGTTTTCGGATTCTTGTAGCATTTTAAACATTAATTTATTTTCCATTTATAAATTTGGAAAATTTTGAAAATTTACAAAATGGCGGCCATTTTTTGAAAAATCTTAAAAGTTGATTATCTCAAAATAATATTCTTTTTATTTTTTTATTTTTTTTTTACAAAATGGTGAATGAAATACAAACATTTTGTGGAAGACTTGTTTTGCGCTAAATGGCTGCGAGAGCCACAGGAACTTTTTTTCTAAAAAGTCACGTGACAATTTTTTTAACTTTGTTTTGTGCTTTCATTTACACCCACTAGGTGGCCAAAAAAAAAAAATTTCAAAGTACAAGGATATAACTTTCATTACTTATTCATATTATTATACTACACTTGCCTAGTTCTGGTATTTAGGCCCTTTGGAACGGCCTTTTTCAGTTTCTTATGCTGGAAAAGGAAAGGTATCCAGACTATAACAGGGTTTCTCATGGGATGAAGTAGTTCAGGATGAATTTTGTAGATTCTGTAATGAAGAAGAGGCAATAACTTGTGACAGTCTAGCAAGACACAGATTTCGTTACCTTTCTATCTTGCACCTCTCTAATTCTGAGGTGGCCCCTTACCCCCAACGAACACACTGACTTTTTTTTTCGAAGATAGTTTTTTTGTGTTTCTATTGAAATGGACTTATAAAAACTATCTTAAGTGAGCCCAAAAAAAAAAATGTATTTCAAACCATACATACTTATATGTTACAACTGCGATCAGAATCATCTTTATACATTATCGGTTTTTTCGGAAATATTCAAACTGAATTTTCCCACTGTGCACTGTATCACATTTTCCCGAGCTTTCTGTAAAGCTATAAAATATCGTAGAATATTTTTTTACATTTATTTTATATATTTTTTTTATAATTTTTATTGTTGTCGTATGACATATGGTGTGGGCAAAAATGGAGGTGTGTTGTATATTGCCTTTTTTCATTGTTGTTGTTGTGTTTATTATTTATTTTCTGTTTATTTAGGGTTGCTTTATGAATTGTTTATTTTGTATTGAATGATGCTTTTTATTTCCGTTCTTAATGTTGCTGTTGTTGTTTCTGCTCTTCCTGTTGTTGTTAATATGGGAAGGTATAACTTTGATTGTTTGTTAGCGCTTGGATGGATGATTTTTTCCGTTTTCGTTGTTATTATCCTTCTTTTCAACTTGACTTATTTTTTGACAAATTCATTTTATTTGCTTTGATTGTTCTGCTGATAATAAAAATTGCAAGTATCATTTTTTACACACAGTTTATGTTTTTTTCTACAACAAAATGATAACAAGTTTGTCTTTGGTGTTGCTGCCTGCAACCAACCGCCCACTAATGATACTCTCATGACCGGAAATAAAACACAAGGGTTGTTGCGCATTCAAGCCCATATTATTTGCATTAACGCGGTTGTGCTTTAGTGTATGAAATTTTAATGAGAACTTGTCACTTTTTGAAAATGAAACTTTACACTTTAATGTCTTGTCGTGGTTTTGTAACTTTCTTCGAAATGAATTTCTTTAGTCATTTTTACCCTAAGTGCTTTGAAAAAGAACACTTAATGATTAAATGTGGAGTGAATAAGGAGGAGCATTTGAAGAATAATATGCCAAGAAGGTATATGGTCCATATGCTATCTTTTAGGGTAAACTAGAAGACTGGTAAAAAACGCCTTGAACCTGGAACTCACCACTACATATACATTAGACTGCTTCATAATTTTTTTTTTTTTTTTTGCTTCAGTTTTGCTTTCAAACAGGTTTTTTTTGTTAAAAGGATAGAAACTAAAAATTCTGGTGCAATGTGAGCCCATAATATGAATATTTACTGGTGGCGCATCGTATTTCTTTGTTTTAAGTATGAAAAGTGTGTTGAAGAATATTCTTCTAAACAATTTCGTATACATATACGTATATGTCGTGAAAGAGAAAACTTAGACGAATGAGACTACCACTAAAGTTTATAACATTTTTTTTTTTTTTCGTAAAGATGTCACATCGTTTGTTTTTGGCTATCAAAGTTTAAAATCGTTTTAAAACGTTTCGACTTGTGCTAAACATGAGGGATGAATTTCAGATTCTGAAATAACCTTTTTATTACCCAATGGCCAAACAAATTTCGTCAATTAATGATGGTAATCGTTAACATTTTGGAAATTTATTAAATATTTAACAAGCTATGGCTAAACCAAGTGCTAAATTAAAAATTTTTGGAAAAGTTGAGTTAATCACTTTGTCCAGTGAGCGGCTCATATGTAAGTACTGTGCTGATTTCAAATTCCTTTGACAGTGGTTTTGGTCTTATGCATTTCACAGGTTTCCAAAAAAAAAAAAGAGAGAGCTCAATGACTTTGTGCGAGATTAGGGTTAATCCAAGAAAATCGAAATTTTACTGGTCAAAATCATCTTGGCCGGTACTGGGCGGGGTTAAGGGCTCATTCCTCGTGCCATTGGGAGGATCGTTGATGACTCCAGTCAGCGACAGCTTACCTGACAAGTTCTTACAAGGCCTTACCTGGAAAAACTAGAATTTTTCGGGACCCAGTTCTTGTCACTCAGGTCGGCCTTGGTAGGTGCCTTTCTACTCACCACAGCACTTTTCTAGTCAAAGTTCTACGTCTTATCGGGAAAATCGAGGTTTTACAAGTTAGAACCCTCTGAGCACGCCCCTACCCCTTACGCTGGCACTGGGCGGGGTCCAGAGCTCTTTTCAAATGTACAAAAAAGACTCTGGTCCGAGTGTTCGACCCGGGCTGGCTCGACCGATATGAAATTATGCATTTTAACAATTTTGACCTCGATTTGACCTTGAAATCTTTTCGTTCTGGGAACGTATGCACCCCAGATTCGAATTCAGAGCGTCATAGTTCCTTTGAAACACATGGTCTGATCAAAACGGAAAGAACTTTTTTTTTTGTAAACCTGTGTTTTTACTAAGTTTTTAACATAGACGATCTATGGTGACTGTTTTAATCCATTATAACCCAGCTTATGGAAAAAGAGTCAAAAAGTCTCATGAAAGCAGGATGTATTGGGCTAAGATGTTCTATACTGCCGTCCTAAGCAAGAATGCCGTAACTCCAATTTTCCAAAAAAAAATGAGTTTACGGCGTTTTTTGGGTCATCTCGGTTCAGTCCGTCAACCCACAAGAACAGGTTGCATTATACCTTCATTTTTCCCTATAAAAACAACTACGACTTTTGTCGTTTCTCCCAGCCGTACACATAAACATAAACACAAAAACTCATTTTACAAAAAAAAAAAAATTTATTGGAGTTACGGCATTCTTTCTGAGGACGGCAGTATACGGAGAAGAAAAACAGTTCGTTATGCTTTATTTCTAGTATACTTTACAAGAATTTGAAGTCAAAATACATAGTGACATAATTATAAAATAAATTTTATCTTATCGAATTACAGTAAAGTAACATTTTTATAAAGTTCGAACAAAAAAAAAAGAAACTAACTGACCGCATTAGGATTCAAACCGGGATCCGTGCTTGTGATAGATAGAAACATATTATTTTTACATACAATGACAAACTTGTTCGACCACTACACCACTGACCTATTTGATGAAGAAATAGAAATTTATGTATTAAGCAAATATCAATCCAAACGTTAATATTTTTACTAGATTTATAAGGTAAAAATGGCTATACATTTTTGTCAGTTTTACTTTATTATTTCACTATATTTTAATTGTAAAAACTACTTTACGGCACCATCGAATAGTTCACACGTATGTTTATTGATGTTTGAAATTTAGTGTTAATTACTTTAATTTTTTACTACTCGAGTGGAGTAAAAATTATGACACTCATTTCTCTCCGTGTAGGAAATTGTTTGAGTAATTTTGTGATGACCTTGGGTCAACAAGTTTTATCCAAAATGTAGTTTTAGAGATTTACAGAAGGGTGATATTTAGAAAATTATTTTTTTGTGGGTATGTAGGCACAAAACGGTATCAAGGAGTACTATTAGTATGCTCCAAAGAGTTTTTCAGTTTAGTCTTGACTACAATTTTGTTTTAATTGTTTGCTTAAATATGGACGGGTTTGATAGCTATGACCAAAAATAGTAAGTTTTTTCGGCATTTTAGTGATTTGAGGCCCAAGGTGGAATTCTTTCGTGTCAGTTTGTTGAACACTTTCTTTCCCTACAACTTTGTTGAAGATAGCAAAACAAAATCCAGAATGATTTGCGAGATAAAGTACTATAAGATTTGACCTTGAGACAAGATAGGGTTTTACTAGTGACATCAAGTACTTTTAGGAATAGCACTCAAACGTTGTCTGAATTTTTCATGTTGCACTGTTGTTGAATCTAAATTTAATTCAATAAACTTAAAATGCCATATTTACACACATATAAATACATTAATAACTGTTGAATATGCTTATCTAAAAACATATGTTTGTGGCAAAAACAAGAAATAATTCATTTGCATTTTATTGACAACACGCACCCACATATTTTTGCTTTATCGCATATCTACATATCACAGCCAGGTGATTAATTAATGTAATGCCATTTACACGTTGTAGGTGCCAAATTTAGTTTCTGATTTTTCAACAAATCATCACCATTTGCAAAAATATTTATGATTTAATAGTTTTTTGTTTTTGTTTATGAATTTTGTTTTTAATTTTTTTTTATAGTTTTTACATCATGTTTTTTATTTTTATTTTATGTTTTATGTAGATTTTTGTTGTGTTTTATGTGGGTCTTTTTGGTCATTTGTTCGCAGCTTCAAAAGCTTTTTCAAATGAAAAATTGATTAGCTCAGAATGTTGGTCGTTTAGTTGGTTGGCTGGTTGTCATGCCGCGTCGCGTCGCGTTTGCTGTTGAAATTGTTTAAGTAATTAGTTTTGACATTTACAATTTGTTAATTAATTACATTTTGTACATTAAATGCTATGAATTTGTAATGTAGTTTATGTTCATTAGCGATGATTAAAATTTTAGGCTAAATTCAAATTACAACAGATTTAGCGGACATAAGTAATAGTACATTTACCTTTGACATTAGCCATCAAGCGAGTAAATGTTATTGACTTGTAATTAGTCATTTACTGTTTTGAAGAGGATAATGTTTTGCTTATCGTTTGTTAGTTAGGTTAGAGTTGGTTAGATTTGTCGAACTGTCTTGCAAGCTAAGTTTATATACACATTTCAGCCATAATTATTTCTTCTGATACTTATCGAACAAGTTTGGCACCCACGTCATCTTTCTAATGAATAAGATGAGGTCACGAATCCTTGTGTTAACCAGATCGCTCGAACTATCGAAATAGTTACCCCCAAAAAATTACAGATTAGATGCTACATTGGGCAAAATCAGCTTCTGCTTCGAGCATGCTTATCAAAAAGAAAATTACGATAAAGAATACATTCCAAACAATTAAGCACATACTTTCCTAACGCTGCGAGACTTTTTGATCTCTTATAATCCAGTATTGTTCAGGTCAGATGTATAAAAGCTACATGACGGTAAGGTTTGGCGACTAGAAGGCTCGAAAACAGTGTTATATGAAAATTTTTATCAAGTTATTTCTTACAAACTGGAAATAAGATGAATGGAATGAAAAAAGTAATGATTTGACACTGTTTTCTAAGCATCTAGTCGTCATACCGCTTTTTCAATCAACCGTACTAAGCATGTAATATGTTTCGAGTAGTGAAATAAAATGGTAGATGTGAAGCGACCATTAAACACCATGGTTGGAACAACGGAAAACAAAAGATTCCTGGGATTACTCTGAACAACTTTTCTTAGTTCCATTTTTCGAAATTCATAAATTGACAAAAGTGATGTCATAATATGAATTGGTTGATTTTTTGTTAGAAATGAATAAAATTGGAGGAGCCACGCCCTCTTGTCCGAGTTCGTCTAGTTCTAGTTCAGAGCGTGCATTTATAATCTTTAGTATTTGAGTGAAATTTAGTTGGACTATCTCTAAAAACTCATTCAGTATAGCATTTTGAAACTTTTGCTTATATGGGAGGTGCCACGCCCTTTTCTTCGATTTCACCCAGTTTTTTCTCAGAGCTTGTATTTATAGTTCTAAGTGTCTGAGTAAAATTTATTGCGATTATCTCAAAAAACGCTTTCAGTATATATCTGTCAACCTACCGATTATTATGGCACAAAATGTGTTTGACATTACTATTGCCCCATTACGCACTTCAAAATCAAATGAATTGAGGAGTGGCCGTACTAAAGGTCTTAGGTACAGGTACGTGGCAAAAGTAATATCATAATATGAATCAGGTGACATTTTGTTAGAAAAGATTAAACTTGTTTTCACGAAAAATTTACTTGATTTAGTGTGGAATTGATGGCATTATGTTGAAAGATGATACCGGTCAAATAATCGATAATTATGGCACATAATTTGTATGACATTGCTTTTGTTCGTAATGGTACTTAGGCCCTTTGGTATGGCCACTCCTCAATTACTTTTTTCTTTTTAAGTGAAATGAGTCAGTAAAGGAGCAAAAATAATGTCATATACATTTAGTGCTATATTTCATATTCATTGCACAGTAAAACTTTTAGTTTAATTTTAGAAGCAAAAAGTATTTATATAGAATAATACCAAAAAAAATATTAATTTTAAAATCGAAACTTAATACCAAAAAAGTTTAAAATTATAGGGAATCAAAAGTAAGAAAAGTAAACTTTAAATTGTTAGTGTCTGATAGACATTTTCTTGTTTTACCACAAATTACCTGAACAGAAAGTGAAAATCGAAAATAATTTGAAGAAAATTTGCTTAGGATATTTCATATAACGTGTAAAATGCCATGAAAGTCTCGTCAGATCTGCTTAAATGAAAACGTATTTCGATAGTTTTAAGAGCCATGAAGATTTCGAAAGGCTTAAAATTTTTTTAAAATACAAACGATATTTCAAATCTAATAACACACAATAATTAAAAGTAATAATCTCGCTAAAAAATAGCAACAAACTTCTCCAGCAGAGTAGATTCTTACCATTATGTTTTAGCTATTAAATTTTGATCACTCTCTCACTTTTCCTTAGCCCATATAATTTTAAAACACTTCAGTCGCTAAACCAGAGATTTGTAATCAGAGCAGTTCTAGGGGTTCTCTCAATAAAGGCAATGTGATGGAGAATCTTACCTGCGGTGGTTTGGGAACTTTCGTCTAAACAAAAATCTTGAGTTTCGAATCAGTGTCTTAAATTAATGGAGAAGTTTTCTTATTAACTCTACCAATCTTCCATTCCATGGCAACATATAAGGCTAATAGCTGTTTTCACTTTTTAAGAATATGCAGTTGTTAAAAAATTTTTTTTTGTAAAAATTTGTTCATTTTGGGGAAAAACAGAGTTCATGAAAAAAAATTCTTGACATTTTTTTGAAATTTTATTAGGGAAAAAGAAAATGTTTTTAGTGGAAGGTTCGAAATTTGTATTTGGGAACCATCAGGCCATTTATATGATATGGACGTGATAAATTCAAGAAAATACTGATACATGCAGTCAATAAAAGTTCTTGGTCTGAAAGTTTATGCTTTTAAGAAAAGCTTCCCGCTGTCAGGAAACAATTGAAACTTTTTTAATACAAACAAAAAGCAAACATTGTTAATCAGACTCCGAGAGCTGGATGGCACAACACCAGTCAACATAACAATTATTTCCGTTTCAGATTTAAAATGACGCGAGGCACTAAAAGAGACTGCTTGAACAACGCAAAGGCTCGTGCACTTGAATTCGTTTAAAAGTGTTTTAGTTATGTCATTTTATTTCTATTTCTCACACAATTTTTGACTTCTTTTTGTGAAAAAAAGGTCTTATGATTTTTACTACTTACGTTATGAGCGCTAAAGTACTCACTACGTAATGAGCTTACAGCATGCACATCCAAACATAAAACTGCCAAGCAGACGGTCAACAAACAGTGGGACAATTTTGTAAAGGTATTCATTTCAATGAATAATACATTTATAAAAAAGTCTTTCTAAAACTCCACCGTACACATGCCTGCAAAGAGTTGAATGTAAAGTTGCGCTTTTATGGAGTAGCTCAGACATGAATGAGTGAATGAATGAATGAACGAAACCCAGCACGGACAGAAGAGAAGCGTGCGCTAATTGCCAGACGCAGTGTTGGCGGAATTGCAACAGCAGCAGCAGCAGCAACAACTAACAATAAAAGTAACAACAAAGGCGTTTATTTCGTCGTACGAAGGACGTTGTGTAAATTTCAGGAGTCAAACAGGATATGCTGCCGGATGTATGAAACGACAAAATGAATAAACGAGCGAACGGACGGACGGCACGGATTCATGCTTGTTTGCAGTACCTAAAGCTTTTGTTGATATTTTAAGGGGTCTCACAATGAAGTTCAAGGTTGAGGTGTTTTATTTACTTTTACTCCAGTCATTCATTCATTCATTCATTTGAGAAAAACGTCGTTATCATAATTATTATTAAATATTAGACATTGTGCTCTTAGTGCACATGGTACCTATGGTAAACAAAACGGGTGAGCGGTGCTGGGCATGTTTCTATTTGCCCACTCAATTGTTGCTGCGTAATGACATTGCCCTCTTGTTGTCGTTATTGCTGTTGTCTTTAGTCTGTTGCTGCATTTTGGAATTACCCGACGATAAATTGTTAGATAAAACAGACAGCCAGCCACCCAGACAAATACAGTAAGATGAACTCACTTTATATGGGAGACAGTGCTGCGCGACTTAATTGTTATAGTAATGAGTTATGTGCACTCAGATAAGTTTCGAAAATAATTATTATAATAATTTCTTAACTCATTTTTGGTCTTTTGGTAGCTACATGATTTTTATATACTTAGGTACGGCGTGGTTTTTATGACTGTTAAATTAAACTGTTAATGAAAAGGTGGAATAAGCTACTTGTAAGCTACGAGAAATTAAACTATAGGTCGAACGAAAATAACAGTCGCGTTTTTTATAGAAAATTATTTGCAAAAAAACGATTTTTGACCTTTGATCACCAATTTCGATTTTTGAAGCAATTTGAAGGGACATTTTTTGCTAAATCGTCACGACGAAGAAGTGGAGTGGCTCTTGGTCAACATATCAGTTATATTTGAGACTCTGTAAAAAGGCGGTTAAAACAGATTACCTGTTGGAAAGGCTTAGAAAGAATATAAGATGTAGGACTGGAATTCTATCGTATAGATTCAAAACTGATATATTCTTCTTTTAATAAAAATTACGTTAGCAACCGATTTTCTATCGCTCATGGAGAAAAAGAAATAGTTCATGCTACTTTATTTCTAGTAAATTTTACTAGAAATTCAAGTCAATGTATGTAGTTACAACTCCCCAATAACATAAATTTTACTTTACTGTTTTATTAAATTCAGAATTTTCGAATAACTTTGCAGTGTAGCAATTTTTGGAAAAAATTGAAGTGATATTTACCTTACTGTAATGTTCAAACAAAAAAAAAAAAATAAACGAACTGACCGCACTAGGATTCGTACCGGAGCTCGTCCGTGTGATAGATAGAAACATATTATTTTTACTTACAATACCAAACATGTTAGACCTCTACACCACTAACCTATATGATGAAGATGTACAATATTTTATATTAAGTAACTTTTCTCTCAGTACCATCAAAAGTACTGACAAAAGTGCTTCTAAACAAGGTAAGCGAAAAACTTGATTTGGCCATCCTAAGACAACAAGCAGGATTCCGGCCAAACCGATCATGCGTGGATCGAATCAAGACCCTTAGAATAATTGTCGAACAATCATGTGAGTGGCGTGCTGCGCTTCAACTTGTCTTCGCAGACACAACGTGTTGCTCTCACCGACATTTACCACTAATTCAGGCGTATGACAAGGGTGTTTACTATCACCATCTCTCTTCCTTAACGTTCTTGACGACATCCTAGATAAAGCTTTTAATAAGGCCAAAAGGGGTAACCAATGGAACTTTACCGAACATCTAGAAGATCTCGACTACGCCTCTTATCGTTCAAACATTAAGATATGCAAAGCAAAATTGAAGACCATGTCTTGGAATCACAAAAGGCCAGCCTAAAAATCAACGCATCTAAGACTAAAAGCATGAAGCTGATCGCAAACAGAAATGACATCACGTTTAAAGCTGGCAGTGATGACATCGAAAACGTAAATAACTTCACGTATTGAGGCAGCATTATCTCCATGGATGCTGGAGCAAAAGAAGATATCAACTCAAGAAGAGCAAAAGCAAAAGGCGCGTTTGCTCAACTGAACAAAAGATGGTCTTCTTCCGGTATATCCACCAAAACGAAAGTGTGCATTTTTGATTCGAATGTGAAATCGGTTTTGTTATATGGGTGCGAAACATGGCTTGTTACTGAACAACTAACGAACAAGCTGCAAGTATTCGTCAACAAATGCTTAAGACGTATACTTAAGGTTTGGTGGTCTCGCACTACATCAAATGCCGAGCTACATCAGAAATGCAATCAGAGGTCTACAGCAAATGAGGTCAATCTGCGCAAGTGGAGATGAATTGGTCACACTCTCTGGAAACCACACAGCGAAGTTTATCGCCAGGCTCTTGAGTGAAGTCCACAAGGCAGTAGAGGAAGTGGTGGACCTAAAACCAACAGGAAAAGGTCGCTGGAAAAGGAAATACAAGAATCGGGAAAGTTGTGGCAAGAGATCAAAGTCATCGCAGGGGGTCGCAACAAATGGAACGTTTCATTTTGGCCCTGTGCTCCTAGGAGCAATTGGAAATATTTTTTTTTTTTTTTTTTTTGATTAACATGTTTAAAATGGCATTCTTTCAGCAGAGTTGGCCTTAATAATCAAAATTTATATAATGCTCAAATTTGAACTCCAATTTCGAACAAAATTAGCATATTTTGGGTTGATTTGGTGCTATATTGAGCTCAATTGTAAATATTTAACTTACTTAAGAACGAGCGTCAGATATTGTTCAAGGGTACCTTATAAATCTCCAGGGTGTTTTAAGTAAAAATTATATTGAAATTTACAGCCAGTGAGAATATTGTAGGAACTTTACTAGAATTCGATAGTTAACATCATTTATTATCTTTTTGGTTTTTTAGAATCGAGCTCAATTTTTGGATTAAAAAAATTTTCAAAAAATATTTATGCTAATACACTACACAGCAAAAATTTTAGTTTCATTTTAAAACCCAAAAGTATTTATATAGGACAATGCCAAAAAAAAATTATTAATTTTAAACAATTTTGGAATAAATTTCATATTTTTATGGAATGAATTTCAAGCTTTTTGGGAAAAAATCGGAATTTAATATCAAAAAAGTTTAAAATCAATACAAAGAATATCAAAAGTAAGAAAAGTAAACTATCATTTTTAGTGTGTACTAAAACCAAATCCCAGACCTAATTTCAGCATTCATATGACCTTTTATTGGTATGGTTTTTGTAGATGTTTATGGCCTTTCTAAAAATTATATTTTTATTTTCTTACTAGGTCTTTCTAAATGCCATTGTATACCTTTAATTTGTCTTACTATTTTCATAACTAAACACTATCAAATAATGTTTTTTAAAATAAAATTTATTTCATATTTTTATAAAATTCTGACTTTTAACTTAACTAAAATTATTTTCAAATCTTACTTTCTTTTCAGGTAAATGACAGTACAATCAACCATAATTTTGTGGTAAGAAAATAAAACCGGTATCAAAGAGTTTGAAATAACTATGTATGTATATTATTTTATTTTGAGAAAATATTTTATTCTATTCATGAAAGAAAATGTTCATGACATAAGCTTGTACATGACCGACTAGGAAAAATCCGTCAGACCAAACTATTATCCCAGATATTATAAATAAAATTCAGAATTCGCCCGAGATGGGCTTGTCCTCATTTATATTTTTAATATTTCTTCATCGAATTGAAAGTTTAAATGTTGAAATACAGAGTCTTCGAAGCTGCTTTCAAATGCGATCCCTTGCGATGATTTTGATCCCTTTCAATGCTTTTTCTGATTCTTCTGTGGCGAAAAACTTCCCTGGATAGTTTTCGTAGCTTAGTCTCCTTTGTTATGCTCATCGGGTTGCATTTTCGGTGTAAGTGGGCATTCTTCTTCCCAAATTTATGTGAGTATAGAATATAAAATTAAGCGGTGGATTCTGGAAATGGTTTCAACATATCAACAATTGTTCAATTAGTGTGTTCGTTGATTTGTTGCCTTAATAACCCTTACTTCATCTGTCAATGAAAAAGGTCATGAAATCAACCGCTAAGGTCTTGATGTGGGAAAGACCCTTTGTTGGTTGGTCAGCTCTTGTAGTTAACGTTTTTGTTTTCGATTACCTGATTTTGTCTAAATTTCATTAAAGACTCTGCCACTTATTCTTTTTTCCATATTTTTTGTGTACAAAATTGTTAAGTAATTTTTCCTCGAAACAAGTTTAGCTACAAGTGCATTAAGATTCTTGTGCACAATTCAACAAATATAATTAATTTCAATTTCCTTTACTCGACTCCCTTTCTCGAAGAAAGCCCAAAAACATCACCTACTAAAAATTTTGTTAACTGTGATTTTTATTTTCCTTTCACAAAACATTTTCCACTCGAACAATTCGGCGCGAAAGGTTGTTGCCACACTCCCTCGCCCCCTGTTTCCAGCCACTTTATCTTAATAACTGTGTTGAAATTTAAATACCATGAAAAGTCGGTGACTACAAGCATTTGGCTTTTCTGTTGGCAACAACGAAAGCAACAACTGAAAAAGCGTCTGCAATAAAGAATTGTACGCGTATTAATTTTGTACTTTCAAGTTGTTGTTGTCGTCGGCCTGACCCTGTCTTCAACATTTTCTTTTCTGTTTTTCTTTTTGACGAAATTTTCTTAAATTTTCGTCGCTGTGGCATTAGCGCACTCATTATGCCCAAACAAATAAAACCATTTAATACATTCGGCCAACATGACCCGTCCGTTGCGCCGTGTGCCGTGCAAGCAACCAAAAATGAACTTTTTCTCCAGAGTCTCTTTGATTGAGTTATTTTGCGTGTTTTTAAAGAATGTTCTAGGAAGGGGGTTTATTTCATTCCGCTGCTTTCTTTTTGGGATATCGTACGCTAAATTGCCATGATTTTAATTTAAATTGGTTACTTAAAATAAAACAAAATGAAAAAGTTTCGTTCGTCAACGGTTTGCAATAATTAAGTTATTTTCATATTGCCAGCACATTTTATGTTGGAAAAATAATTACAATTTTGATTTTAATTGTTCAGTGATTTTTGGGAATTATATTTGTTGTTTTGGAAAATAATTAAAATTTATAGAACTAGAATAATTTGATATGAATTTAGGTAACTTTTTGGTTAATAATATTTGATTTTAGTTTTTAGCTTTAGTTCTAAAAAGAACAACTATTCTTGTTTATTTTTGACCTAAAACCTAAAATGAAAATCAAATGCTTAGAGCTAGAATACTATTTTCAAAATCAGTTTCAGTAAACAATTTTTTGAATCGAAACTAGTTCTTATTAAAAAATTAATGATCTGAAGTAAAAACAGTAATTTTAATTACAAATACAATATTCAATACAGGGTATCAAAAATTGGCTTGATTCATTTCTAGCCTCAAAGCCAGAGCAGTTTTTTTAGCGCGGAATCCATATGTAGCCAGAAAGATGGGAAAAGTAGTGGCTTCCGATGAACAATACTTTGAATATAGTTATGTATTAATTCATTTTGTTATCGAAATAAATGCATATTTGCGGCAGAAAAAAAAAACCAACTTTTTAAGTTTTTTTAAGACCCGATACATTTCTCGAAAATGTTCCAGAAATTAAGGCCATCATATCTTCAATTAATAAAAAATTATTAAAAATAATTGAGTACTAAAAAAAAGAAATGTTTTGGTACATTTTTCGGAGATTCACTCATGTAGAAATAATCCAAAAGGTTTCCGTTCAATTTTTCTTTGAATCAAAAGTACAGTCCAGCAACCGTAACATTAATAAAATTATTATTTGTAACAAATGTTGCTAAAAAGTGGCCATGTAGCAAATAATGTTGCTCCTATATCTGTTCAGTTTTGTGTTTTTTTTTTTCTCCTGTTGACATTTCCACTAAATTCACTACAATTCAATGTAGTAAACAATGCATTAAAAAAAACTACCAAAAAAGGGAGCAACATAAAAAAAAAAAAACATTTAAATTACAACGTTTATGCAAATTCATAAAAATAAAAGATGAGGAAGCAACTACATAAAAAATATGACTTCTCTACGATTTTTTTGCTATTGTTATTATTGTGCTGTATTTTGAAAATAAAAAAAAGTAGTTTTTAACTACTGCATTAAACAAAGAAAGTAGCAAAAAGGCATTTGCTTTGGTTTTTTTTTTTTTTTTTTGTTTTCACTGTTGTTACATGTTGCATGCTCCATGTTGCACTCATTGATTGGAAATACTCGTAAAAGGTCACCAAAGTCAGCAGGAAACTTGTAGGTGCATTCGTTCATTCATTACACTAAAAGAAATTTGTTTTCGTTTTTTTACGATAAAAATAGATGAAGGGAATTCAGCAATGGAGTGAATTGTGCTTGACATCATCTCTTCCAAGTGACCAAAAATTTTACAAGTAGGCCACCTTAGGACTTAAACGTAAAAAAAGCTTTCTAAAAAATTTATTTTTATAGCAACTAGTAAAAATTTTTGAAATTTTTTTTTTTCTAAATACAAAGCATAGGCCAGGAAATGAAATAGTGTATTTTTTGGACCAAACTTTTTCACTTATTACAGACAATTCCCTTTTCAAATAAATAAATAGAAGTTTAAGCAACTTCTCCGCCTCTGAGAAAATTTTAAAAAATATATGTGCGCTCTCAGCATATCTAAAAACTATATTTTAGGAAAATATTGGAGTAATCGATAATGATTCAAAAGTTATAAACAATATAGTGACGCCGTACAAGTCTTCCTCCAGTAGCAAAGAAAGACAAGGCATCTTACCTAAAAGTGTTTAAGGCATAAAATCCTTAGCATTGTCCAAAGAATACGTGTGAATTTGTTCAGAATTTTCAGAGACATTTTGTAATTTTTCAAGAACTAAAAAAAAAAAACATTCGAAAATGTCCGAAAATTCTGGAAAAATTCATATGTATTCCTGTGGCAATTCTAAGACTTTATGCCTTATGAAGATTTTTCGTAAAAAAGACTTGTAAAAAAAAATTGCACGGCGGCACTACGTTGTTACCTCAAATTTTTTATTGGATATAGTTTCTAGATGTATGGAGAGTGCGCATACGTTTTTTATTATATTCTCAGAGGCGGAGAAATTGCTTAAATTTCTAATTATTTATTTGATACAAGGATTTTCAATAATAAATGAAAAATTTTAGTCCAAAAAAAAAAAACATTTTGTTTCCTGATCTTTGCTAAATATTTTAGAAAAAATCAAATATTCAAAAATCTTTGCTAGTTGCTACAAAAAATCATTATTTTTAAAGCGTCTTTTACGTTGAAATTCTAAGGTGACTCACTTGAGAAAATTTTGGATAGATATTTGACAAAAAGAGATTTAATATATTTGTTCATTATAGACTCGAAAAAAACCGACCGATTTTGATAAAGTATTCGCTGAGTATTAAAATCAAAACCGCTAAACCTTCCGCTAGTAAAGTGGGCGGTGCCAAGCCCTACAAAAATCAATGTATATTATCTCTGAAACTACTCAGCACAAATATGTGAAATGTTGTTCGTATGTAAAGGGTATCGAGACAAACAATGTTGAATAAAACTGGACAAAATCACGCCGCCAAAGAAACTAGTTTGCCATTGGGAGCATATGGGCATTTTCCAAGTGACGAACGTGACCGTCATACACATTTAAAGTGCAAAAAAAGTGGAAGTAAAACATATTTTTATTTTAGTTTTTCATCTACACTATAGCTCTTAGGTAGGACGATCATTAGTGACAACGTTAATAGCAGGCAAAGTTTTGGTTCCAAGAAACATGCAAAAAAAGACACAAAACGAACGCGACAAAAATAGAAGCATTTTTCGTTCCTATTCAAAGAAAGTGAGAACTCAGCAAAACAAGTCAGAATTTTTTAATTTCAGAATCTTATGCAATAATGTTACTTTATAATGTATTTTGTTTGATTCAAATATCTTCAGTACTTTACTTTGTTTTGATCATAATCTGAATCGATACGTCACAATATGAACGTGACATTTTTTCCACCATACAAATTTTAAATTGAAAATCTTTCAAATACCAGGATTTCCCAGTGAATGTTGGATCACCTTATCTTGTTAAGTTGATATAGCATAACCAATTTTTCCAAAGGATATCATTTGTCCCTATCCATTTCACATGTGTACGAAATCTCACAAATTTTGAATTTCTTTTTTAGTGGCATGGCATCGCCCATTTTCCCGAGGAACATTATTTCTCTTGGCGCTATGTATACATGTATGTGCAATAAATATTTTCGGAGATAAGTATGATGAAGTGATTTTTTTTTTTTTTTTTTTTGGGGTGTGATACCCCCATTTTTTCCAGTACACATTATTTGTCTAGGTGTTTTTACATTAATACGAAATGTTATTCATGTACGCTTAATAGTTTCAGAGATATGATGATTTAAATTTTTGGCTCATGGTGGACCTTTCTGAGGAAATGCCGATATATGTACGTATATAAAATGCATCGGAGAAAATTACATCCTCTAGAAAAGTTGGCGAATCTACGCCCCCTTCACAAAACAACATCAAGCAACAGAATATATAAAATTAAGATTTTGTTTATTAATACACAAGCCAGCCGGTCTCCACACAAAAAAAAAATTTCGAAAAAACGTCTCCTATTTAATAGCTTACTCGAGGAAAATTTACGAAACAAAAAAATAGCCAAAATGGTACTTTTTCCATAACTTCGACAATTGATGTCTAATGTTTAAAACTTATTGATCGTTGTAAAGAGCTTGATTAGGTCTAAATTTCTTGCTCATGGGTTTTGGACCTTCGAGGTAATATTCGGCTAGTAAGACCATGTTTCTCTGGTTTGTATCCCCTCTAAATGCAATTTTTTCCTTATTAAATTAAAATCTTTGAGAATATATTTACACTAAAAGCCATGAGGAAAAAAATTTGACCTAATTAAGCTCCATACAATATATCGGACATCATCTGCCGAAGTTATGGAAAGAACCATTTTGGTTTTCTTTTATTCCCTAGCTACTCTCAAGGTAAACTTTCAAATAGGGTGCGGTTTTTTCAATATTTTTTTCATCGACATGGCCTAATGGATAACATTTAGGAAATTGTCAATCTAAAAATTTAACAAAAAACTTAAAATAAACTAAATTATTTCCATGTAAAAATTAAACCAAAAAAAATATTGCATGAGAATAGCAAAAACTCGCATGCAAGTAAAAAGCTATCAAATATCCAATGACTTTATGCTGATGTTACGGTTTTTTTGTATTAAAAATATTTAAATGCAACAAGGTCAAAATTTAACTTCACCCACACTCAATATTATCTACAGTGAAAAATTTTCATAAAGGAGCTACAACAACAAAAACTACAAGAACAGCAGCAATTTTAACTACTGCAAAAATGGTTGCTGCTTTTCTCATAAAAAAAAATGCATTTTCATTTTCAATTGTAGATAAATTTGCATATTTTAAAAATGTTCATATTATTTCCTTTTTTGCCCATGTTTTTGTACTGTCATGTTATTGTCATTGTTATTATTATTGTTGTTGTTATTGTTGTTGTTGTCGTGAGGTCAGCTAGAATATCATAAACGATCTATATAAAGCAAATACTAGCGATCAGCATGCATAGATTAGCATTTAAAGTTTATGATGCTGCTGCTGCTATTGCTGTTGCTGTTGCTGCTAAAACAAAAGGATATTTAAGTGACTTCGTGCTGTTGCCAAGATAAGCAAATAAGTAGAATAATTTTTATTTGCTTTTTGCTGTTTCTTAAGAATTTTAGTGTTGTTGACATGACTTTTTCCGTTTTCATTTTCTTTTTTTATGCTTTGCATAACTAAGCAACCTAGACCTCCAGGGCCATGTAAAGTTGCACCCACACTATATAGACAGACACTCATTAAATACTCGTAAAAAAATGTTACTAAGATTCTAAGTAACGCTTCACATTTACTCTTCTGCTTTAACAGGGACAGTTAAATTACTTATGTACAACTTTCATGCCCCTTAAAAGTAGGCAACACTTTTCTTATGTCGCATGCGAAAATCTCATTATCAACTTTACTTTGCATTTTCTTACGCTTCATTTTGTCTTCTTGTGAGTTGTCCCTTTTGCGCTCTTAAGTAGTTCAAAGGAAAAAGTAGTAAGTACAACAACAAAACCAACAACAACAATATAACATAACAGCATACACACGCAGTACACTTTTACACTTTCACTTTTGTGCACACATTAAAGTTTTCGCACACAAACAGACACACAAATGTCTGCTCAAAAGTCAAAGCATAACAATACAATTACAGCAGCAGCAACAACTCCTTAAACATTGTCGTGTGTAGCTCCCTTAAGTAGCTTCATGTTTTTGAGATTCTTTTTATTTGTATTATTTTTATATTAGGGTGGGCCATATAGCATCAACACACAACTTAATATTGCCCCCCAAAAAAAAAAAACACCTTGGCGAGAAGAGAGCGCTCTAAATAAAACTGTGTGAAATTTCACACTATTAGCCTGTTTCACCAGAGATTTAGATCTGCTGAGATTATTAAATCACATCGTTAAATCCTACCCATTTCCACCGGCCGAAATAGATTTTCAGTAAATGTCAGAAGCAGTAGACTTAAACTTGTATTTTATTTTCTTCTTATTATTTTTTTTGGATTTGCTTTGTGTTTATGCCAATTGTCAAAATTCAGGGGTGCCACTTGGTCAAAAATAGTCAAAATCGGTAGCCTCGCAGTAATTAATGCACAGATTTAAGTAAAATATCAGAAGAAATAGATTTATTTTTGTATGGTAAATCATGTGATCAACACCCAGACTTAGAGCTAAGTCCAGAAACTGTCTTTAATCATCTTCTATATCTGTGGTGGAAACAGGCTATTGTGGCAACACTAATATCTATAGCTAAAATCTGGCAACACAATAAAAAGTTTGACATTTTTTATCATAAACGTACTCACAACGTTTTGATGTACAAAAGCTATTTGTTTTGTTTACAGTGAGTTAAGAAAATCAATTTGGCCAAAAAATGGAAATAATGAATTCCATCGTGGTCGTAGTTTGGTCGCCGACAAATTCCGTGAAGGTGGTCCAAAATCGGTTGTTGTGCCACTAAACATCGATGCAGTGCATGAACTGATAATGTAAGATCGTCACGTGACATATTGTGAGATAGAGACATCTTTGCACATTAGTTCTACTTTAATACATTAGTTGTAAAAAAAATTTGTTCTCGTTGGATACTCCATAATTTATCAATCGCTCAAAAAAAAGCTCGCCAAATTGATTTTCTTAACTCACTGTAAGAAAAACAAATAGCAGTTGTACATCAAAACGTTGCGAGTACGTTTATACTAAAAAAAAAACTTTATTATGGTGCTGCCAGATTTTAGCTTTTAACATTACTGTTGCCAGTTCCTAAAATATAAATAGTACCCCACATAGTGCTGTGCAAAAAGTTTCAGTAAAAAAATTTACACAATAATTATGTAGGCAGTGTGTAAAATTTTTTCAGCAAAGTGTTAAATTTTACTCATATACATCGATGACTCTCTCATTTCAGAGTAAATTTTATTCAGCTTCTGTGAGAAATTTTTGTACAAATTTGCTTAGGCCCGGATTCGCAGTCATTAGTCAACTAAAAAGTTAGCTTAAATGGAGACAGGAATTTAACTAATGTTTCATATTCACAGTGTTTTGGTTAACTAAAACACCGAACAAGAGATAAACATGGCAGCACGGCTAAATGTGTGGATTTTGTCTGTGGTTTATGTTTGTGGTAGGGAAAAAAAAACTAACAAAAACGATGGAAAATGCGCGCGCAGAAAATTTTAGTAATAAAGAACTAAGTTTCCCGATCAAATTATTGGAGAACACCGAAATATAATTCAGTGCAGGTCTGAAAAATTTTTATAATTTTCTTAAAACTTATGTGGATTCTATTTCTTCAGCATCAATTGCTGGTTTAACTAATGACTGAAAATGAAATGTTGTTGGTTAAACGCTTGTCATTAGTTAAATAATGACTGTGAATTCGGTCCTTAGTGATTCCTGTCTTAAAAAATAGTCGCAGATAGTATAGGCAGTAATGATTTTATATTTCAATCACCTCCTCTATCTCCTGGTACCCTTAACAGAGTAATTGTGATTGTACTGACAATGTCACTTAGAGACTGACGACATCCCACCACAACAAGAGAATTGTGCATGGCAGACTTGAAAGATTTGATTGCGGCCTGGCCATCAATGACAATGTAAACATTTCTCGAAGAAAATTCTTTACACCAAGGCCAAAGTTAGGCGTAGTCTAGTGGTCAAAGATTGAGTGATAAATTTATAATATCAGTCTCTAAATTGAACCGTTTTGATCAGATCATATCCAGGCATAAACATAAATTATTTTTTTTTTTTTTTTTTTGAGGACAGGCCGAAATTGAAATTGTCGAAAAATGAAATTTGTAAATCAAAATATAAGAAAATTTATAAAAAGAGGTACAGCCCACACTACACTTTTTGTTTGTATAGAAAGTTCCAAAGTAAAATATAAATGAATTTTGTCACTCTCATTGCTAAGTTTGCCGTTTGTTTTATTTACATTTCTTGGTAAGGATCCCATTTTCGCCTAAGCTTAGCACTTAAGTGGAAATAATAACTTAAGACTCTTAGATTGTTCCAAAGTCCATATTATACTTAGCGCACATACCTGTTTGTAGAAAAATGATGTCAAACATCACAGAACATTAAAGTAAACTTGACCATTATAAGCTGTAGGTGAGTACTTGTTAAAAAAAATGCAAGCTAATTTTTACTAAACAGCTTTTCGTTGAAGAAGCTTATTTATGAAAATCTTCCAAAATTTTCTTATGATTAGGAGTTTAAATATATATGGTCACTTACGGTGCATTTTTAAGTTTATGAATTTGAAAGTAGTGGCCTTTTCCTTCAAACCTTAATTTAAATTATAACAATGGAATTTTGCTTCACTGAATTATCGTAAACTGAAATAACAAAAAAATGTGTTTGACTTTCTAGGTTATGATATTTTGGAGAAGAAAAGAGATATCGATTTAATTAAAATTGTATTTTAACATCAAAATCTCGAATAATTTTTTCATATACGATTTCGAAACGGATTCGCTTTTAATAAAGTTAATGTTGTATTATCGTTTAGAAAACTCGTTACAATATGGCTACCTTTAAGCCTATTCTTAACATCATTATTACTTACCAAAACTCAAAATATAAATATTTTATTTTTGCTTCGCTACTGTATATTTTCTGTCCTTCAAGTTAAAATATATTATGTATATTCATAAAATGAACTTTTCAATATATTGGCCAAAATTTAATTAAAACATGCAACAACGACCGATAATACCAATTACTACTACCATACCAATAATTAAAAGTAAAGAAAATCAAGTTCAACATCTAATAACACACACTGTAACAGAACCATGGCACTAATGCTGCAGCAACATGAAATTTTGCAAACTTTGTTGAAGCTGTCAGTGCAACAACTAAGTAACAGCCACAGACATATTGTAGCCTAAGGGAGCAACATATAATTAATTAAGTAAGAGATGAGAAGTGATGCATAAAGTTGCACAGAAATTGTAAATATTTCCAATATTACTGTCGAGAAGGTATTGATTTTGCAACAAGATGCAGCAGCAAATGCTGTTGCTAATTATATTTATGTTGTCTGCTTTAGATAAGCGTTAATTGTAACAGCTGTACATATGATGTTGTTGTTGCTGCTACTACAGACTGCAACTATTGCTGATGATGCATTGAAGTTCATCAGCTTGTCAATTGAACTAAAGTTAACACGACATCAGCAATGTTGCAACGCACATACATACAACAAGTTAGCGTTTGCTGTTGCCAACATTTCATTTTCTTCGACATACACGGAAAAAAATGAGTGTCATAGTTTTTACTTCACTATAGTATTATAGTAAAAAATTAAGGTAATTAAGACAAAATTTCAAACATAAATAAACATACGTATGAACTATTTGATGGTTCCGTAAAGTAATATTTACAAATAAAATATACCGGCCTGTTCCGTAATCCGTGTAATTTCAATTACTTTTAATTCCGAAGACTTGTTGATTACTTTTTATTTTCGATGTGGATGTGAAGCCTATTCAACGACTGTTCAAGACGTTTAACTTTTCACGGTAGAAACGCAAACTTTTTAGCTGTCAGTAAAAAAATACACACAAGTAAACAAGATTTATGAATCAAAATGCTTTTTATTAAATTTATTAACTTAAATTGTGTTTCACTTTAACAACGGCTGCTGCATTGCACTTGAAATTATAAATGCTCACAATTTTGTCTCTCAAAATAGTGTATTAGGCGAGATGCCCAATTATGGGGTTTCCTCTGATTTAAGGGAATTTCAGAAAGTTTTTTTTCATGCTCAGTGCATTTTATTGGGTTAATTAGATGTTCTATTGCAATTTAAGAAATAAAATCAGGTGGCACCCTGTTTTCGAACTATTTTTACTAACACCATGATATAATGAAATGTCAAATAATTCACACAAACACTGACTTCGAAAAAGCCAATTTGCCGACTTTTTACTTGTCATCGGAAAAAATATTTTTTGAGTTAGAGTTTTTTATTTCAGCAATATTTACAATATTACATTTACAATAAAAATAAGAATTACTCGCTAAAAAAGGGAAAAACTCTGGAGCTTATACGTGTGTATTTTTTTTTTTTCAATTTGATCGATAAAACAGCTTTAAAAAAGCAAAATTCATTGAAAAGTCGTAGCATAATGCCGACTTTTCAAAAAGTTTCGCATTCCACTTTATAACCACTTTCACGTGAAAGTGGAATTGGGAACAGAGCGGATAGTGAAATAATAATAAAGAAATATTAACTCTAGCGTAAATTATGCTTTCAGTCAGAAAAATGTATAACCATTTTTACTTTATAATTCTAGTAAAAATATTTATGTTTGGACAGATATTTGGTTAATATAAAAATTTTTGAACTCCTTATAGTCTATTGATTAGGTTATTTTAAAAGGAAGCAAGACGTTCACGGGCTTCTATTATAGAACTCTGTTAATTGGTCATTAGAGATGGGGGAAATGCACCTTATACAGTTTTTTCAAAATATCTAGCGAACGAAGCAAAACTTCGATATTTTTCTTAGACAACTTTTTATAGAAAAATAAATTTGCCATCGAAATAGCATAGACATAGAAAATTTCTTATACTAAAAATTTTACAACAAAAATGGAAAAAAAAAAAAGCAAAAAAAATGAATTCTTGTATTTTTTTACTCTTTTGCCTATAACTTTTTTAGGATCAGAGATAGGTAAAGACATTGAGCAATTTAGAAAAAAGAAATAAAATTGTCTTAAAAATGATTTATTTAAAAATTTCTTATGTTAAAAATTAACAGAAATATGGCCACTCATACATAGAAATTTTGTTTATGCGGTCGAAAAAACGGTTTTTATTTAAAACCAAGGCGTCTTACGAAAAATGTATATCAGGAAAAAAATGCTTAAAATCGTTTAGGGAATACGTATGAATTTTTTCATAATTTTTGGGGACATTTCATAATGTTCCAAAACTTGGTCAAAAAAAAAAAATAAAAAAGTTTCAAAAAATTCTAAAAAAAAAATTCCACGTATTTCTTGAGTGATTCTAAGCATTTTTTGCTTCATGAACTTTTTTCGTAAGATGCCTTGGTTTTGAGTAAATACCGTTTTTCCGACCACATTGAAAAAAATTTCCACATTCCATTGGCCATATTTCGGTAAATTTTTAACCTAAGAAATTTTTTAATAAGTCATTTTAAAGGGAATTTTATCTAATTTTTTTTATATTCGGTAATGTCTTTACCTTTCTCTGACCCTAAAAAAGTTATAGACGAAAGAGTAAAAAAACACAAGAATTCTTTGTTTGTTTTTTTTTTTTCTTTCAAAATTTTGGTATAAGAAATTATTTTTCAATTTTTTGACTAAACTATTTCGGTGGCAAATTTAATTTTCTACAAAAAGTTTTCTAACAAAAATATGGAAGTTTTTCTTCGTAAGCTAGATATTTTGAAAAAACTGTAAAGGGTGCATTTCCCCCTCTGACCAACTGACCGATTTCTGTAATAAAAACAATTGAACGTCTTACTTCCGTTTTAGCATGTTTTTAACGACCTAATCAATAGACTATTATAGAGGTCAGTAGTATAGCTTATAATTCGCGACCTTAGAACAACAGAGTTCTAACTGCATACAAAATGTGTAGCATATAAAATTCTGTTGTTCAATGGTGACGAATTGTAAGTAAAAATAAGATTTTTTACCTATCCCACAAACGGAACCCGATTCGAATCCTAGTGTGGTCAGATTGTTATCTTATTATACCCTACACTCAGGGTATATTCACTTTGTCCTTCCGTTTGTAACGCAGAGAAGGAGGGGTGGCAGGTATGAAAAAGTATATACATTCTTGATCAACGTCACCTCTTGAGTCGATATAGCCATGTCCGTCTGTCTGGCTGGCTGGATGGGTGTGCGTAGAAAAACATTTTTTAAGATAAGTAAGCAAGATAATTCAATGAAATTTGATTCTCTGCCTCCGTCGTTAAAGTTAACTCGGGGGATTGAAAATGAGCGAAATCGGTCAACGGACACGCCTACCACTCATACAAAAATTATTCTCAAAATGCAACTTTTTGAGTTTTTTCACGATAATGCAACCAAAATACACATAAAAGCTACGAATTTTAAGCGCAAGCTCTGAACAAAAACCAGGAGAATTCGGACAAGAGGGCGTGGCACCTCCCATATAAGCAAAAACTTCAAAACGCTATACTGAAAGCGTTTTTTGAGATAATCAAACTAAATTTTTACTCAAATGCCAAGAACTTTAAATTCAAACTCTGAGAAAAAACTGGGTGAATATGGACAAGAAGGCGTTGCACCTCCCATATAAGCAAAACTTTCAAAATACTGCTGTATAGGGTGTTTAATGTTTGGCCAGGCCAAAGGTAACACCCTTACTAGTTTTAATTTTTTTTTTTACTTTTTTCACATTGTCCTTCCGTTTATAACGCAGAGAAGGAGGCGTGGCAGGTATAGAAAAGTATATATATTCTTGATCAGAGTCACCTCCTGAGTCGATATAGCCATGTCCGTCTGACTGGCTGGCTGTGCGTGAAAATAAATTTTTTTGGAAAACTGAGCAACATAATTCAATGAAATTTGGTACTCTGCTTCTGTCGTTAAAGTTAACTCGAGGGATTGAAAATGAGCGAAATCGGTCAACGGACACGCCTACCGCCCATACAAATAATATGTTTAAAACGAAAGGGAATATTATTATTTGCGATAACGCAAGCAAAACACTCGTAAATACTAGGGTCGGTAAGCTTAAGCTCTGAGCAAAAGCTAGTTGAATTCGGACTAGAGGGCGTGGCACCTCCCATATAAGCAAAAGTTTCAAAATGCTCTACTGAAAGCGTTATATGAGATAATCCAACCAAATTTCACTAAAACACTAAGAACAGTAAGAGAACGCTCTGACGAAAAACCTGGCAAATTTAGACTAGAAGGCGTGGCATCTCCCATATAAGCAAAAGTTTCAAAATGCTATACTAAAAATTTTATTTGAGATAATCCAACCAAATTTCACCCAAACACTAAGGACTATAAATTTACGCTCCGAGCAAAAAAAAAGAGTATCTCGGACAAGAAGGCGTGGCACCTCCCATAGAAGCAAAAGCTTTATAATGAAAACGTTTTTTGAGATAACTAAACTAAGTTTCACTCAGACACTGAGAATTGTAAATACAAGCTCTGAGTAAAAGCTGAGCGAACTCTGACAAAAGGGCATGGCACCTCCGATATAAGCAAGGATTCAAAACGCTATTTTCAAAACGTTTTTTGAGACAATCCAACTAAATTGCACACAGATACTAAGAACTATAAATGCAAGCTCTGAGCAAAAACTGGGTGAACTTTGACAAGAGGGCGTGGAACCTTCCATATAAACAAAATTTTCAAAATACTGCAGTGTAGAGTATAAAATGTGTGGCCAGGCCAAATGTGACACCCTTACTAGTTTTTGTTTTACTTCACAGTAAGGGAAATATCACTTAAATTTTTTCGCAAAATTACTATACTGTAAGGTTATTCGAAAATTCTAAATTTATTAACACCGTAAGGTAAAATATATTTTATTTGGGAATTGCCACTTTACTGACTTTAAATTCTAGTAAAATTTACTAGAAATCAAGTAGTACGATCTTTTTTTTTCTCCGTATAAGTATGTTTGTATGTTGTTGCTTTATTTGGCTCTTTATGTTGTTACAGGCAACATATGTTTGTATATTTTTTTTTTTTTTTTCTACTTTTATTGCCATTTATTTGTCGCTGAAAATTTCTATGTTTTAGTTTTGTTTTTGAGATTTTTTTCTTTTCAGCTGCCAATTTTTTCTTGTTATTGGCAATTTCCTTGATATTGTTTCTTGTCTATTCTGCTGCTCTGATTTTATGTTTTATGCTCCGCGGGCGTTCGTTTTTACTTTTATTGCTGCATTTTCATGTTTTCAGCTTTTTTTTTTGTTTCTTTTTCTTTATTTGGCCGATATCTTTTTTATTGTTTTTTTATAAATTTCATTAAGTTGTTGATTTATTTTCATATATGGCAACATTTATTTTATATCTTGTTAGATATGTCGCAAACCGGGTTTCTAAGGTGTGATCGACTCTACATTTGGTTAAAATGCGTCGGTTGTTGTGTTTGAGTTATAGGAAAATTCATTTTTGATTAATTTTTTTCTTCACATAAAATTTGTTGTTATTAATAAGTGGAAATGTAACGAAATGAAAAGAAAGTTCTGCTTGTCATATGAAAAACTAAAAAAAAAATACATGAATTTCTCTTGTTTAACAAGGGTTTAAATTGTTTAAAGACAAGAGTTTGATATTATTAAACTTTGAGGAAAACACGTCGTAATACATTTACAAATAGGCATACTAAAAATTAAAATTTGTCACAAAATGACATACCATTTGTCAAATTATAACGACAAAAATTTTTAATATTAAAAGCCATATATTTAAATTTCACATTATATATGGTCGGCCTCATTCTAATACGAAGTAAGTCAAAATTTTCTACTGTTCAGAATGAGAAAAAAATAAAATTTCTAAGAAAACAAATTAATGTTCTAACTAACCATTTATTTTTTATAACGCTCATGGGTATTTCCATAGAAAGGTAAATTATGAGCCACAAAAATTAAATTATAATTTCTCTGAAACTATTAAGCGCACATGGTTGAAATTTGATAAATGCGTAAAGAGCGCCAGGACAAATAATGTTCACTGAAAAAATGGGCGACACCGCGCCCCTAAAAAAATTCATTATGAGATTTGGTACTCATGTAAAATGGAAAGGGGCAAATAACATCCTTTGGAAAAATTGGTGTTGCCATATCAACTTAATAAAATAAAGTGAACCAACATTCACTAGAAAATCCTGGTTTTTTGAAAGACTTTCAATTTAAAATCTGAATGCTGGAAAAAAAAGTCAAAACAATCAACGCACAACATTCTAAAATTAACCACATTGAAATATTGCCTCAGGTTTCCCCGAAATCTTCGTTTGAACTTTTGGCGGTGACAACCACTTGAGTTTTTGTCCCATGCGACCGCCTTGGATTTTTGCAACTAACTTGAGAAAAATTGCCCAAAATCAAACTTAGCGCCAAATATAGGACTAATTAAGATAGTTTTACTTTGACTTTTTTTTGTTTCAAATGCCCATATACTTACTACACATTATGAAAGTATATTTATTTCTGAAGAACTTAAGACTTATTGGAAAAAACAGTGGCCCAAAAATGGCAAAAATCTTTTAAAATTTTAAACATGATGTATTGTTTCAAATTTTCTACCTCTCTTTTTATCATACCAACATTAGATCACATTTTGTGCTACTTAGGGTTTATCCTGCATCGCTAGTTTGCCACTCTAACCTAACCTAACCTCCAGTAAATTAATTATTTTACTGAATTCTCATGAAAAAGTAATGGTACGAAAGTAAAATATACGGATTAAACTTCAAAAAGTACAGTGACAAGCTGTAAAAAATGGTGAATAGAAGAGTAAAAACTGCGCACATGAAAAACTACCAGTGAGCTCTGCAATATTTGCTTAGAATACCCTTCAATTATTACTTATTTAGATTGTAAAAAGATTTATTCAGAAATTATTTAAATAAAACGATAAGCAATAAAAATAAAAGTGCGTCACCTATAAACACAAAGGTCTTAAGTTCGATACTCGCTCCATTAGCATGAGAATTTTTTTTTATTATATAATTTATTTAAAAAAATTAACAGTCATATCATGTAGGACAAAAATTTTTTTTTCGTTTCGTCTGAGCAAGGTTTCATATCGTCTAAAACGAAAGTTAGAGCTGTTTATTCATGTTTTTTATAAAACGAAACATAACGTAACTGCCTATATGTTACGTAGCAAATTTCAATTCAGAAGAAAATTGCATTTCGATTCATCGCAGATTTAGAAGATGCCAGAATTGCGTAGTATCAGGCTGGAATAAATAAATAAAAATATCAATCAGCAGCTGTATTAATAATTAATACATCCCGAGTGGTAGGAGTAGTAGATCCACGAGCTAATGTAGCTTAGCTCGGACTTTTTTTAATGTTTGATCCATAGTATAACATTCTATCGAGAATTTTACTTAGGAATTCAACAATATTATATGGACTATTTTAGGGTTTTCTTGGAGAAAACACAGTGGTTTCCATACAATGCAGAAAGCGACAAACATGCTCAGCTAAGTCAAAACCTCGAAAAGCTTGTATCTGTTCCAGAGTTAGTAAAGACGTCCTCTTTAGCTAGAAAGACATTTATAGTTTTTTACTAAGTTAAATACTTGATCAACATGGGCGTGAATTTCTATTTCAACCGACTTACTCTTTAGATAGGCATATTTTCCTGAGTATATGATGCTTTGATCATAGTTTTTATATGACCAAAAAGTCTATTTAGCTGCTTCCTGGAGGATTTTCAAGTTTTTAGGCAAACTGTTTCGTTGATTACAAATTTTTAAGCGTTGATGCTGCTAGATGGCAAAACATGATAGTTTTTATTCTTTTTTTTTCTTATGGAAATATCATATTTTGCCACGTTCTTATAGATTTAAAAATTTATGTTCATATAAATTAAAATAAAAAAAAGTCAAAATATTTACTTTTGCTAATCAAAATGACACTAACTGTCAAAGAGCTTTATGAAACAGAGCCAGTTACGTAAACGAAGACGAAAACTACGTAACGTTTTATACGCTACCAAAAATAAATTCGTTCGTCTTGCTTTCGTTAGCTGAAAAACGAACGTTAACGTATTAGATGATAGGGCTGTAACTGTGTGTAATCAATAAAAATTACGGTTTTACTGAAGAAATCAGTAAAAATTACTGGAATTTTCAATTAAAGTTTAGTTAAATTTTTTTTTGTATACGAGGTTTTTGAGGCATTTACACGTTTTAAAGTATACCATAGATTATCATGGAGAGCAGAAAGTTTGAGGTTTCGCATTCCATTCGTCTATTGATAACCCCAGGAGTAACAAAAGTATTATTAGGGTGTAAAAAACTTAAAAGTTTTACGTTTCCTAAGATAAACAACAAGAAGAAATGTTGAGAAGAGTTGAGAATAATATTCGTCCGTTGTAACGCTTGCGCGCCAAAATTCCATAAAAGTGAAGGCTCATTTTACATATTACTCAAATTACATTATCCCTGAAGTTTTATTAAAAAATTTTTAAAAAAAATCGAAGGGTATAATTATTGATAAAAAAAATTTGTTTTGAAAGTAAAAAATTTTATAAAAAAAAAAAATTATTTAAAAATTTTTTTTGATTTTTTCATAAAAATTCACACTACAAAACTTAACTTTAAAAAAATTTACATGAATTGGCCAACCATTTGCGAAGTTATGAACATTTCAAGAAATTTATAGATTTATTTTTTGCCGCTTTTTTAGTTTTTTAATAAATAGTATCTTTGAATTGCTGGGTAAAAATAGTTTTTAAAAATCATGGAAGCTAGTCTCAACTAGTGCTATATAAAAAAAGTTTTTAAATAATCGGAGATGTGAAAGCCAAATGCTATCCGGATACGTATGTTATTGATGTTTTATTATTTTCTTTATTTTATTTTTGCTGTTTTGCATTAAAATATGAATAGATAGGTAGAGCTCTAGAATTATCTATTTATTAACTTCAAATTATATACCCACATTCAAAAAATTAGCCTTGAACATTAAAAGTGCTTATTTAAAAAGAAATTACTACTAAATCCGTATGACCAAATCGCTTAGCTATGCAGCTTAACCCAATAAACCTGAAATAAAAATTGATTTTCCGTGTAAAATTCAAAATATTTGGATAGGAATTTCATAGAAATAAAAACAAACAGCATAACTACAATGGAAAAAATTAATATGAAATATAAAAACCGAACTAAATTTAAATAATGACCAAGAAAATACCCTAAAAACATACACAAATGCAGCACTCAAATGAAAAATGCATAAAATTAAAAACAATTTAATTGACCATTTGTAATCAATTTTCAAAAAAAAAAAATAAAGAAAAACAATAAAAAAATAAAACAAAAATAAAAATAACAAAAGAAAACGTTAAAACACAAAAGTAGAGTAAATAAAGAAAAGCCATAATAAAAGTAAAAATAAATAAAATAAATGCAGTCGAAGAAGGCAAAGGAAACAAAACAAACTTAGTCCGTACAACAACAAAATAACAAAAGTTCGAAGAAAATGTAAATAAAAACCAAAGAAAAATGCGTTAAGACGCAACGTTTTACCAGTTAAAAGACAATGACTAGAAGAACTTAAACAATAATATTGATATTGGTAGTGCCCGGTAGGAAACTGGGAATTATTGCTGACTTAGCATAAGATCAAGACTTTTGAGTATTTATTAAAACTGGCATCGTTATGTATGTAGGTAACAAACCATATTTATCTGCGTCAAATGGTTTCACAGAGATATGACCAATCTTGTTATGTAGGGATCATATCACCCACCATTTTTCAGTATATATTATTTCTCCCAATGCTTTTCACATATGCACCAAATTGCAGCGTAAAGAAATACAGCTCAATGAAAAACGCCCAAAAATAAAAACGAAATAACTCCCAAGTTATATGAAATAACGCCCAAAAGCAAAAACGAAATAACGCCCAAAAACAAAATAACACCTAAGCAATATATAAAAACGTCCAAAAAAAAAACGCAATCAAGCCCAAATTATTTTCATATAAATTTGGACGACAATCATGAAATGACTCCTAAAAAAAGAAACAAAATATCTCCCAAAAATCGAAATAACGCCGAAAGACAAAAATGAAATAACGTCCAGATTATTTTTACATAAATTTGGGCGCTAATCATTTTGGAAATAACTTCCAAAAATAGAAAAACGAAGCATACGAAATAACACCCAAAAACGAAATAAAACCCAAATTATTTTCATATAAATTTTAGGTGAAAATCATTTTGGAAAAAAAAGGATCGAAAATAACGCCCAAAAACAAAATTGAAATAATTTCCTATAAACTCAGGCGGTAATCACTTTAGAAATAACGCCCAAAAAAAGAAAACGAAACATATGAAAAAACTCCCAAAAACAAAATCGAAATAACGCCCAAATTATTTTTGTACAAATTTGGGCGATAATCGTTTTAGAAATAAAGCCCCAAAACAAAAAACCAAATTAACGCCTAAACCATATGAAATAAAGCCTAAAAACAGAGACGAGAAAACGCCCAAATTAAATATTTTCATATAAATTTGGGCGATAAACATTTGGATATATTGCCCAAAAATTATTCTCATATATGTAGGGGAAGAGTACAGGGTGCGGGCAACTTTTTTATTCGACTCATAACTTTTGACCAAATGTGTATTATGCAGACATATAAGTATCAATGGAAAGCTAGAGATCTTAGCTAACTAAGTACAAGTGAATAAAGTAAATTGATTTTGTCAGTTGGAAAAATTATATGAAAAAAATAGTGATCATTTTTGACAAAAAAAAATGTTTGGTTCGGTTGTGGCACCCTTAGAAATTCGGCTAGAAATGGGAAAATATAAAGTAAAACACAATCATATGGAGAAGAATGCAAAATTAATGTATCTTGGAAACATTGACTCACACAAATTCAACAACGTCTCAACGTCTGGATCGAATGGCATCATGCCAGTTTCCCTGAAACCAAACTTGATTGTTTTCGGCGTCAATGCCATATCAATTGTTTTGCAGACTAAACCGACTAGGTGACATAATTTCTTGCCCTTGCTGACATTGCTCTTTTGCCTAGTATGAGTTTTTTGTACCAATCAATGCTCGACATCTGCTCTTCGGTTCACTTGTCGGGAAACTCAATATCGAGATTTTTTGCAAATGAAAGCAACTTTTTCTCTGCAATATCTTTAAAGGGCCTATAGGTTCTTTCCATTCCACTAAAAAAGCGTAAAAAGGCATAAGAACATAATTTTAATTAGTAATGTTGGCATCCAATTCGAGGCTTACACTCGGCTTTGACAGTCACTTTAAAAACAACTAGTAAGGGTGTAAATTTTGGCCTGGCCAAAAAATAAATACCCTACACTGCAGTATTTTGAAAAGTTTGCTTATATGGGAGGTGCCACGCCCTCTTGTCCGAGTACACCCAGTTTTTGTTCAGAGCTTGCATTTATAATTCTTAGTGTCAGAGTGAAATTTAGTTGGATTATCTCAAAAAACTCTTTCAGTATAGCATTTTGAATCTTTTGCTTATATGGGAGGTGCCATACCCCCTTGTCTGATTTCACCCAATTTTTGCTGAGAGCTTTCATTTATAATTCTTAGTGTCTGAGTCAAATTTGGTTCGAATATCTCAAAAAACGCTTTCAGTATAGCGTTTTGAAGCTTTTGCTTATATGGGAGGTGCCACGCCCGCTTGTCCGAATTCGCTCAAATTTTTATCAGAGCTTGCGCTTACAATTCGTAGTTCTTATATGTATTGTGGTTGCATTGTCGTGAAAAATACTCCTAAAATTGAATTTTGAATATAATTTTTGTATGGGCGGTAGGCGTGTCCGTTGACCGATTTCGCTCATTTTCAATCCCCCGAGCTAACTTTGACGACGGAGGCAGTGTATCAAATTTCATTGAATTATCTTGCTCAGTTTTCCCAAAAAGTGTATTTCAACACACAGCCAGCCAGCCACCCAGCCAGCCAGCCAGCCACCCAGCCAGCCAGACAGACGGACATGGCTATATCGACTCAGGAGGTGACGCTGATCAAGAATATATATACTTTTCTATACCTGCCACGCCTCCTTCTCTGCGTTACAAACGGAAGGACAAAGTGAATATACCCTGGGTGTAGGGTATAAAAAGCACATTGTGTTGTGTGAACATTTTAGTTGGAATCGGTTTTGAATCACAAAATATAAAAAATTTTCTTCATAAATTATCGCTATTGGAAAATGATTGAAAAAAACTTTTATGTTGACTTTCACTTATTCAAAAATTATTTTCTTCTCAGCACAAAGCAAATGCGTCTCTTCGCTCCGGTAATTGCACAAAAACTTCGCACTGTCATAACACGCGCTTAACAATTGTCAGAACAGCCGCATTTGTTTTCTGTCAAAAGTTGCGGGGGGTGCCCACCCGAATAATGCCCGCAGGCGGTACCCTTCCCCTACATAAATAAGTTTAAAGGCGTTATTTCGAAAATTTCATATTTTCAGCGTTATTTCTTTTTCCTTGTTTTTATTGTGGGTATTATTGCCAAAATGATTACACAGGTTTACAAAAAAGAAAAATGTCCTGGCGTTTTGACCAGACTATGTGTTTCCTAGGGACTTTGACGATCTGAATCCAAATCCCGGGTCCGTTTTTTTCCAGAACGTCTGAGAAATAAGATTTCAAGGTCATATGGAGGTCAAAATGGGGTTCATGTGTCGTTTAGTGATAAATTCGCTAAAATTCTGAAACTAATTTTTAATAATGGAACTCTTAGGTCTTAAAAAGAATATGTGAGCAAAAAGAGTATCTCGGACCTAGTTTCGGAGATATAGCTATCGGAAGATCAGAATATATATCTTCTATGAAAACCGCTATAAGTTGGGAACCCCTGAATGGATTTAGAAAATATTGGTATCGTATGAAAGGTTTTTTGTTGTTGTTACTATTGTTGTTGTTTTTGTTGTAGTTGGTGCTGGTGTTGTTTATTTATTTGTTGTTGTAATTGAAAAATTTCACAAAATTTCAAAAAAGCTCATATCTCGAAAACTGTGAATCCAATTGAAAATGTCTTCAAAACATTTTTATAGGATTAAAATGGTTTATGTTGACTATATGAAAATTATACTAATTTTATGAACTTATGACTAAAGTTCATAAAATTAGTATTTTTATAGGATGTCAAAATACCTTTCATATGACACCAATATTTTACAAATCCATCCAGGGGTTCGCAACTTATAGCGGTTTTCATAGAAGATATATCCGGATCTTCCGATGGCTATATCTCCGAAACTAGGTGCGAGATACTCTTTTTGATCACACATTCTTTTTAAGGGCTAAAAACTCAATGATAAAAAATTAGTTTCAGATTTTTAGCGAATTTATCACTTAACGACACATGATCTCCATGTGACCTTGAAAAATTTTTCTCAGACGTTCTGGAAAGAAACGGACTCGGGATTCGAATTCAGGGCGTCAAAGTCCCTAGGAAACACATAGTCCGGTCAAAACGCCATGACATTTTTTTGTTTTTTGTAAACCTGTGTTATCGGCCAAATTTATTAGGAAAATAATCTGGGCATTATTTTGTTTCTGTTTTTGTCATTATATCCTAACACACCAAATTGCATCCATTTACCTCAAACAGTTTTAAAGAAATTATGAATTTTGTTATTAAGGCAGAAGTGGCATCGCCTATTAGTTATAGTGTCCGTGGTATTGCCTATGAGCAATACATACTTAGATACTGAGAAAACTTTATCAAAATCAGTCGTGTAGTTTCCGTATCAATAAGGACATCCAAATAAATTCTCATTTTCATGCACATATTTAAAGTTTTCCTAGTGGGTAACCGAAAATCACGCCGCACTGTTGGCAGTTGTAAAACTGCAGCCGGGCAACGCAACACATACAACAAGCTGACATATAAATTCAGCTTCCTAATTAAGTCTTTCAACTTGAGCGAAAACAACAACAAAATAACAACAACAAATACAACTGGCTGCAACAGAAAATCAAATCGTATCTTAAAGATAAACAATCTATAGATATCTTTCACAGTAACTCCTGCCGATGCAACACCATTCAATACAAGAACGCCTGCTGTGGCGCGCGGCGTAGGCGCGCATTGCTTTGGAATCATTTCATTGCTTTGGAATCATTTCATTTCAGAGTTGCGCATATAACTCGAAAACTAAGTTAATTTTTCTCTTTATTTCGTTAAAAAAAAGTGTGTGCTCTGTGCACTAAACAAAAACAATTCGTAATGTTTTTGTTGCTTTATCTTGTGAGTATTTTTCTTTGCAAGTGTTTCTTTTCTTCAGTTGAAGTTTGTTTTCTTTGAATTTTTTTGTGGAAAAAGTTTTTCTTTTGCACGCCCCCCCTTTGGCACAATTGTACTTGTGCTGCGCATTGTCTGTTGATATGTCAAATGCGAACACATGGCCAATGCTCACTAAATGCCCTCGTTATGGTTGCTGATGTTTTCATTGCCGTTGCTACCAATTGCCTTTTTATTGTTGCCACTGCAATATTTGTTTACTGCAATGTGTAGGCACAAGAAAAGCACGGTTTCATCGAACTGACTTTGTGTCTTCAGTTAATAGAATGACAATATTTCTTGTTCGAAATGACAGCTTGATGTTCATAAATATGGTTTATTATTTCATTGATGTTTAAGCTCTTTTTGTCTGATATTTTTACCACACTTTTCTAATGATTGCACTTCATTAAGGTACAATACCTTTTTCGAACTTTTCAGAAAAGTACAATGTTACTAGCTCATTCATATCCTGCCTGTGAACTAAGCTGAGTCCCTTGATTTTCAACATTTCAAATCGAAATAGGAATGCTGTCTAAGTGTTCATATTGCAAATTTTCTTAAGACTTGAGTATTGGAGCTGAGTGAACTGTGTATTTACTAGAATGGTGGTTTCACTTATGCACTAAATACCTTAAAGGTAAAGGCTTACATTTGTCTTCCTTTTACCATAATACTCCAACAACACTAAACTTTAGAAAAGATAGCAACAAATTCCAAATACTTAAATTGCCTTTTTAAATTCACTGAACTCACTAAATCTAGAATAGAGCTGCCATTTCGCATCCTATCTTGGTTTACATTGGCTTGAAATTTTTGTAATAATATAGATATTGCTAAAAGTAATAAAACTTGAACGATTTTTATTTTTTCGGACCAAAAAATGTTAATGGGGTAGAGAGAGATTCTGAAAATCATCGAAATTTGCGTGAAATTTGAATATTGGTTCACTATAGATAAGCTATTTCTTATTCGATCTCAACAAGTAACCCAATGTTAAAGAGGCAATTTATTTGCCTTTCTAACGAAATCCTCATATAAGGAAAAGGACAAGACGTTCTCTTTACAGTTAAATTTAAGTCACACCTCTAATAATGTGGCAACACTACACGAGCGAAAAAAATAAAAATAATTTTTTTTTACTATTGATGGTTCACCTAATCAAAACCGACATATTAATACGCAAGACAAAAATTTGTCCTACCTTTTTTAATATGTTAGAAATAGAGCACGACTTTGAATTATACACCATTAGAAAGGTAAAGTTAAAATTCATTTTATATTTTGCCATTTAGCCAGGTAAAAATTAATGCAAATTTTTAAATATTAACAACGGCAAAATACGCGGTCACACAGAGCTGAAAAGAGAATACAGCACAAAGAGAAAAACAAAAAGCTGACTGACACTGACTTCATGTTTTTTGTTTGCTTTTCGTTTCACATTTGCCATTGCATCAGGGATGATAAATGAGCTTTTATTTTGTACCAAATGTACTAAAACTGTCCAAAAAGTACCAAAATTATTTAATACATTTGTGATAAAATTTTGACAATTGGGCGGTTCTAGAAGATATTAATGGGTTAATTCGCAAAAAAAAAAAATTTCAAAATTTTAGACCTACCTATGCAGAGAAAGTTACAAAAATTGAGTAAAATTTAAATTTTGGTATTTTTACTAAATTGGTCATAACTCCATTATTTATACTTCGATTTTCCCCTTTAGCACTTTGTTTTTATTAAAATTTTTTGGATTTTTGTTCGATATAGATCTTTTATTTTTGGCGATTTTTTTTTAGAAAATATCCCAATTGAAAAACTTTCTTTTTCGTATTTCAAAAGAAAAGCAAAATTTTTCGAAATGTTAATTAATAACGCAGAAACTAAAATACTGCTCGAAAAATGTAGTCCAAGGTTTTTGAGATATTTGTAATTAAATATGGTCATCTTCTAATCCCTTTAAAAAAACATGAAAACAGTATCCATAGAAAAAAAAAGTTATTTTCGCAATAAACAATTAATTTTATATAAAAATTTTATGGTGGCAATCATATCATAGAAGAAAAAAATTAATTTGTAAACGTTTTTCATAATTTAAGTCGGAAACAATTTTTGAAATTTTTTCTGTAATCAAAGTGGATTTATAAGTATTCAAAATAATATTTGTTTTAAGGAAATATGAAAAACAGATTTAGATCTATGGAATATAAAGGCGTTTTTGTTGTGAAACTATACATATCAATAAATCATTCCAGCAATACAACAAAATGTCGTTAATCAATAAAATAGTACTTAGATCAGCAAATCAGAAAATCATTAAATAAATAAACAAATCATTCAAAAAATAAAACAAAATACCAATAAATTATTTAATAAATCAGCGAATAAACAATTTAGTTAATAAATAAGTCTTGATTCGTTGATTCGTAAGACAGTAAAACAATAAATAAAGTAATCGGTGGCCAGTTAGTCAAGAAATCAATAATCACTATATAAAAAATCAGTATATCACTAAGATTGAAAAATCATAAATTAATCAAATATAAAAAACCAGCTCCCTGATATCCCAATGGGTATGAATGATCTCAATGCCAGGATAAACTTAAAAATTCTTTCGCGGGTTTTACACAGATGAGAATAACGAAGTGTCATATATTGGAGTACTTCCCTGCAAACTACGAAAAAATACACGTGTAACTCAATAAACGTGAAGGAAGTAAAACTTATATTTGAAAAGTGGGCGTGGCACTAAACTGATAACGTCCACTCTTTAAAAAGTATATGTGGCCTGTTTTGTTAAAACGTACCTAACGTGTAAAAATCGATTTTGAGATTTTCACGTTTTTAAGTCTTTTTTTTAAATAGCATTTTCTCAAAGACCGTTTAATCGCTTAAGATGGATTTCACACCTTGTATTAAGGACAACAACTTGAATTCTAAAATTTTCAGGGTGGCTCTCATAAATTAAAACATATTTTTAATTTCATTTTCCAAAGTCGCTTAATTCATATGAAATTTACACCAGTGGCCAAGGGATACGACCATAAAAATTTTAGGGAGGCCCTCATAAATAAAACAATATTTTTTTGTAAAAACTTTGAACTCGTTTTCCCAAAAACTTATTTTATTAACATTCGGCGCCTACCTACCAAATTTAATCAAAATGACCTGTATAAAGATTTGGGTGCAGCACTTTTTCGAAATAATGGGAAAATCAAAGGTTGCATCCAAGATTATTTTAGGAACAGGCTTTATTACAAAGACTGCACACTTAGGCTTGATCAAAATCCCCGAAAAGATGACCCGCCCGGGGCTTGAATGAAGGTCTTAGCGACAAAAATCTGGGTTTCTTTACAGTTTTTTTAACTTTTCTTAAAAATCACTAAGCTATTGGTAGTAATTCTACCCAAGGCTTTGAAAGGGATTAATTTTCTATATTTTTCGCTTTTTTCTAATTGCTCTACAGTGAAGTTTGCCCAATGGAAGTCCTGGAAGTAATTCAAATTTTTTGATTCAAAAAACCGATTTTTTTGCTATAACTCAAGGTACAAGAGACGCACAAAATTCCATCAAAGGTAGGAAATCTGATTTGCTATAGTTTTGTTTGCAAATCCTTATTCCAAAGGTAAACGTTTGCCCGCTAGAGGGTGCCATTTGTTAAAAACAATTGTGTATCATGAAAACGTGACCTTTTTATGTTTTGTTTTGAAACATACTCAAAATTATGATAAGAAACTAATGAAGAAATCAAGAGTTTTCAAGCATGGTCCTCAAAATAGGAATCGGTCGAAATTTCCGCGAGATATGACAGTTTTTACATACTTGGTATTTTTTGTAAAGTTATGATTTTGGATATTTTTGTTTCACAGTGTATTTTGCATCCACAACTTAAGAGTTATTTATGTGTATTATCTTATGTTAAAGGACGATAAACAGTGAAACTTTCAAGTCCAAAAACGTCAGAATCGGTTTGCGGTTTCCTTGCGAATTTCAGCCTGAGAGCTAGGATTTTTTTCAATTTTTGTCAAATATGGCTTTTTTGAGTATGAGAGACTGTATACCCTAAATACCGTAAGAAATGTATAATATTGTGTCCCAAAAACTGAGGGAAATATATTTTGCTATGTTTTGTTTCTGATAGTCATCTTTCCATAGCTAACAGTTTATGCGCTAGAGGCCGATTTTTGTGATAAAAAAACTTGAATTTTTGGAAATTTTTTTTTTTTAAGCGACCGTTTGATGTTTTTGCTTGCAAATTTTCCCGAAATTTAAGTAATGAACTTTTTTAACTAGATGTAACGAAAAGTCTCGCCGTAAAAAGTGTCACAAAAATGTGTCGTAGCCTTAAAATTTCACACCTCACGCGGCCAAAGAAATTTCACTTCAGAAAAGAAGTGATGCAGATCAAAACTCAATGATGAGAAATTTAGCATGCCTATCATATAGCATCATAAATTCTTCACCAGCTGGTGGATTACGGGGCCCTCCTGATTGCGGCCTTAGTAAATGTCTACAAGTCAACAGACTACGTGGAAGAAGAGAAATAATAACTAGTAAGGGTGTAAATTTTGGCCTGGCCAAAAAATAAATACCCTACACTGCAGTATTTTGAAAATTTTGCTTATATGAGAGGTGCCACGCCCTCTTGTCCGAGTACACCCAGTTTTTGTTTAGAGCTTGCATTTATAGTTTTTAGTGTCAGAGTGAAATTTAGTTGGATTATCTCAAAAAACTTTTTCAGTATAGCATTTTGAAACTTTTGCTTATATGGGAGGTGCCACGCCCCCTTGTACGATTTCAACCAATTTTTGCTGAGAGCTTTCATTTATAATTTTTAGTGTCTGAGTCGAAGTTGGTTCGAATATCTCAAAAAACGCTTTCAGTATAGCGTTTTGAAGCTTTTGCTTGTATGGGAGGTGCCACGCCCTCTTGTCCGAATTCGCTCAGTTTTTTATCAGAGCTTGCGCTTACAATTTGTAGTACTTATGTGTATTGTGGTTGCATTGTCGTGAAAAATACTCCTAAAATTGCATTTTGAATATAATTTTTGTATGGGCGGTAGGCGTGTCTGTTGACCGATTTTGCTCATTTTCAATCCCCCGAGCTAACTTTGACGACGGAGGCAGTGTACCAAATTTCATTGAATTATCTTGCTCAGTTTTCCCAAAAAGTGTATTTCAACACACAGCCAGCCACCCAGCCAGCCAGCCAGCCAGCCAGCCAGCCACCCAGCCAGCCAGCCAGACAGACGGACATGGCTATATCGACTCAGGAGGTGACGCTGATCAAGAATATATATACTTTTCTATATCTGCCACGCTTCCTTCTCTGCGTTACAAACGGAAGGACAAAGTGAATATACCCTGGGTGTAGGGTATAAAAACTACAAATGTAGCTGAGAAAATGCAAATTTTTAAAATTTTTACATCTCATACAGAAATGCTTTGGTTTTTCCAATGTCAACTTGAGAAATAAGTTATATTTAAAAGATCAAGATTAACTAGACAAAGATAGTTATAGGAGACATAATGCTACAAGCGAAACAAAATACATAAAGACAGTGCGTTGGCTAAAAAAATATCCCCACATACCATGGTGGCTCCATCCAATCTACACTTAAAATAAATCACCTACAAAATAAATAAAAGAAAAATGTTTAAAATAAAACTAAAAAGATATCATACTGGTAAAAAGAAAATACTGATTAATTTAACATTTTACAACAAAAGAGCGCGCGCGTAATCCGCGCCATAATAAATGACTGCAAGCAATCAATGGCAAATTGTGATAGCGGCTACTGTTACACACAGTGCAGGCGACACAAAGCAAGACAATGAGGTGCTTTTTTCATCTTTCAATGCTGTTTTTTGTCTACATATTTTTGTTCAATATACGCAATGCAATGGCCACAAATTATATTTTTTCTTTCATATACAATAGCAAAAGGCGCTTTCTAAAAATTTATTCATTTGCTTAAAGGGCGTATCCCTATTGCCAATTTATATTAATGATTTTTAAATTTCGCTATATATTGCATGTATATATTTTACAGATAAATTATAAATTATGATGATTTATTGTCAATTACAAGAAGAACAACAAAAAATGGGCAAATTTTTCCAACAACGTGTGTCAAAAACATTGAAAACAACAGCCCCAAGATCAACAAGATCATTGTTGCTAATAATAATTATTGTAGTTGTCGAGTTGTTGTCGATGATCATCGCGGCGCATTCAATAAAGTTGTTAAAAAATCAGTAAATTTCATAATTGACGTAGGCAGGACAGACAGACTGCCGGACGGCAAAGTAAGAAAGTGACGCCCAATTACACAGCGTCATTGTTTACACACAGAAATTGTGTTGCTGTGATGATGATCACCCACAAACAAGTAACCAGTGATAAAACATACAAAAAAAGAGCATTTTTTTAAGACTCTCGTTAACCACGCATAATTATTCTTCATTAAATTTGTACCTTCTGTGGTTTTGAAAAGGGAGGGAGGGAATCCACAATTTGTGACGCTTAGTAATTAAAACGCGCGATCCCTTTTTTTTCTCTCGAAAGGTTATTTTTGGAGGATCTTTTTTATGTTTTTTTTTCGGAATTTGTTTTTCTTTAATACTTTTCATTAAAAGTGATATGATCAGTACCTATACGATTATATATGGTTGTTTAAAAACCATAAGATGTTCAACTTTATTGTTTTTTTCTTTTTTCTTCTTCTTGGTAGTTCAAAGAAACACCATCAGCAGCAAAATAAACGAAAAATAGCGTGGAGGAAGCCACAACAAAGAACGAAAAAGTGATTTCAAGTGATACCCACTTGAGTTTCGATTGAGTTTTGATTGAGATAGGTTCGGGTTTGATTGTTTGGTTTATTTTGAGGTTGTTTCGGTGTTTTTTATTTTGTGTTTCCTGCATTACTGTTTACAGAAAAAGACATATTTTGAAATTTTAAAAAATATTCTTTTACATTTCAAGCACAACTATCAGTATGCCTCGTTAAAAAAAAAAAAAAATGCTAAATATTTTTGGAATATCTATGGAAATCGAAACTTTGTTATAAAGGGTACAATCTCAAAATCCTGACTTAATGGACAAATTTTAACTTTAGATTAAGTACCATATAAGCTGTTCAAATCAATTTCCAGAAAAATTTATATATGTAACATGGTAATAACGCAATTGGATGCTAGATGAAATGAATTTTTAATTTTTTTAAATACGCGTGGATCAGGGAATAAAATGGTGTTTTTTTTTAGAACAAACATTTTTTGGTTTGTTATTGAATGTCCCTAATTTGAATAAAAAAATATAAATTCTAAGCAACTTCTCTGCCTCTGAGATGTGCGGTCTCCACTTATCTAGAAACTATATCTCAGAAAAAAATTGGGATAGTCGATGTGGTTTAACAATTATTAACAATACAGTGACGCAGTGGAAATTTTGTGTCAGTAGTAGAGAAAAGCAAGGCATCTTACGACAAAAGTGTATGAGGCATTCAACGCTTAGAATTATTCAAAGCATATGTGTGAATTTTTCCATAATTTTTGGACCTTTTTTAATTTTTTTATATTTCTTTTTTTTGTTTTAGACCAAGATGCCTTTGTACTACTGGAAAAAGATTTTTTTCTGGGGTATAGTTCCTAAATAAGTGGAAAAAGATCACATATTTTTTATAATTTCCTGAGAGGCGGAAATTTATATTTATTTATTCTGCGACTTCAGAAATTGTTGGCCCTTTTTGAAAACACCTATGTTTAACCATTAAAAACTAGTTTTTTAAAAGTGGGGCCAAAAAGACCCATGCAGATAGAATCTAATAGTTCTGTAGAAATGTTCTTGTGCAATTATATATGAAGTTTCAGGCGATAAAATTCATCTTAAATCCAGCAAACCAATCCAGCAAAACGGTTAACACCACTGAATTCCCCATACCCGAATTAGGTAGGAATGACCTATTTCCCGTTAGACCAAATTTTCAACTAGTACAGTGTAATCAGTATGAATTGAAATCCTAGCTGTTAGTTTTCACGAGATAGTTTATTTTTACTAATTAGACAGGCCCACGAAAAAGAAACCCTGCGCGACTGATCAGACCACCTGAACTTTCTGATATCGGGGTCGCTAAATCCGAATATGGTGCCAGAATAGCGAATTTGAAAAAAATCTCAAATTTTTAGAATTTTTGCTGATTTATGAAAAAAACGCGAACCAACCTCGCTATTCTGGCACCATATTCGGATTTAGCGACCCCGATATCAGAAAGTTCAGGTGGTCTGATCTTTCGCGCAGTGTATTTTTTTCTTTTTTTTTTTGTGGGCCTGTGTTACTTTTGCTTGAGCGCAGGATAAGGTTGGGTAGATTCGCACAGTTTTAACGTATCACTGCTTTTTGCCCAACGATAGACACATTGGCATCTCTCAGATTTTGAGAAGTAATTGCAAAAATTTTTTCTTTTATTTTTTGAATCAGTCTACAAGCAATGAAAATTCCTTATTCTTTTTATTTTTGTATTTATTTAAAATCAGTGCGAAATTTCACACGAAACTCAAAATTTAATATCTCACAATGACACCACAGTACATTCAAAATGTCAGACAACACTTGTTGTAGCTGTGGCATTTCAACATATCACTGTGGTTAATCAAAGACACGTTTCTAGTAAAATCTTAAAATCAACAATAAAAAAAAGAAATATACCCGATAAGTCTCTTATATTTTTGTAAAGGACACTAAATACTTTGCACAAAAGATTAGAGATCAGCAGAAAATACAACAGATGGATTTTTTTTTTTTTTGCAAAAACGGCAGCAACAACAATTCGTCATGGTCAAAAAGAAGAGAAACAAAAAAAAAATGGAAAAAATACTTAAAATGTAAGTGGATTGTTTAAAAAGAAAAAAAATATACGAAAAAGAAAAATCTACATTATCGCGCTGACATCAGGCATACAGAAGGACGACGATGGTAACAACAAATACTTGAGAACCTATGATCCCAACAACATAAGTAAAAGAGGCACGCTGGGAGGGCAATTTACCTTAATAATGAATAAAATTTAAATCTTTTGTTGTGAGCCATTTAAGACAAATTGATAGCACAAACGGTTTAGGAAACGTTTTACGAACATAATTCTTAAGCTGTCATGATATTTTTTTGGAAATGGAAAAATGCCAAATCTAGAAAATTATTAAAAAATGTATTAAAAAACAAACTAAATCAAATCAGAATAAATATAAACAAAAAACAACGGACTGATTTACCAAGAAATTAATTAGTTAATTCAAAAAGTAGTACTATATGAGCTTAAACAAACAGAAATTTCCCAATTGTTTGATTTTATCCCTAACAGCTGTGCCAAAACACCAGAAGGAACGAAAACTATTATCTCAGTCTTGGCTTCGTACAGGCATTTATTGTCAGGAAGTATGCAAAGGACAATTTCCTACATTATTTCACATCTCTCTAATCCTCACTAACCACATCAAATGCGTAGTTCCGCAGGTCTAAATAATCATAATATCTTTGTAGGATTTTCTATATTTTCTGTAGTAAAATGCAAATCAAAAGGTTCAAAATCCTTAGGCTTTGTATGTGGCATTTTCGATACTACGGATAATTTCTTTAGCAATGCATTTCCATTCATACGGAGCCATGTAGTAAGTAAAGGAAGCTACCAAGCAAAATGACAATATAATAATTTTTATGCATCAAAAGTGCAATGTTTCAGCGACACTTACCCTGTGTCCAACGAATAACTTTTTTTTTTTTTTTTTGAATCACGTTAGTTTTTTAAAAAAAAAAGATATTATATTTATTCAAATTATTCATTTTCAATTGTTATTTCTTTCAAAATGGACAGCGAAATAAAAGTACGTGTAAAAATAATTAAAATTTTCAAAAAAATCCATTGTGGACTTTGAAAAAAATAGCAACAGATCTCTAGGTTCATCGTCACACTGTTGCAAAAGCCATTAAACAGTATAAAAAAGACTAAGAATTGCACGAAAACCTGGATCAGGAAGAAAAAAAGGTCTAACAAATATTGGTAAGGTAAAAGATGTCAAACAACTCTTTCGAAGAGCTCCGAACACTTCTGTCAGAAAAGCAGCTCGTGTAATTAAATGCTCTGATTCTTTTCTAAGCAGAACCAAAGCTAATGCTTGGCAAAAGTAGTATAAAGTTCAGAAAGTTCCAGATCGCAATGCGGTAAAGAATTTAGAAGCAAAAAAACGAGCTAAAAAATTTAGGTCTAAATTTATAAAAAAAAAATTACGTGCTGTGTGATGGATGATTAAACCTATATTCTGGCAGACTTTTCACAACTTTCGGGTCAAGATTTTTATGTGGCTAATGGACGAGGTAGTTTTCAGGAACAATACCAGACATAAAAGCAAACAAAGTTCCCTAAAAAGTTTCTTGTGTGGCAAGCCATTTGCATTGGCAAAAGAAGCCAAGCATTTGTGACATCAGAAACGATAAATACAGAAACGTATATTAAAGAGTGTCTTCAAAAACGGCTTTTACCTTTCCTAAAATAGAGTGCTAACATATTGCTGGCCCGATTTAGCATCATGCCACTATTGAAAAAAGGAACTTGAGTTGTATGCAAATAATAATGTAATTTTTGTACTACAGGAAGCAAACCCACCCAACTGTCCAGAACACCGGCCTGTGGAGAGATATTGGGCGCTCGTGAAATTATGGATGCATAACATTGTTCTCAGTTCCAAATGAAATCCTAGCTGATCGTTTTTTAAAATGAGGTTGAAAAGCGGTACGTTCGAAAAAACCACAACAAACCAAAATAATTATTTGCAATCTATTTGTCGGTGCTGAATCTAAGTCCATTCCCGGAATTTTCTTTTCAATGCATCACTTCGTTTTCAAAAAAAGCTATGAATTGTTTTTGTATGATTCTTAATTAAAAAGTTATGACCACTTTAAAATGATACATGATAGTGAAAAATGGTGTCGTTTTCAAAAGGTCATAACTTTTTGAAGTTGAAGCATAGAACTAAGCAATGCATTTAGTAGAAAAGAGCAAAGCAATTTCGGGCGTCCTCTATATAACGTCAAAAATCGTGTTTTTGAACTTTTTTACCTAAAATATCTTTAAAACCGTACGACCAATTCCGAGACTGGATTCAGATTCAACTTCGATAAATACATCAAAATTGACTACTTTGGTTGTGGTTTCTTGTGTTTTTTTCAATTGGACCGTTTTTCGACCTCATTTCAAGAAACGATTTTATTCGAAACAGATTTTGAAACTTTGAAATAGCTGGAATAAGATTACGTGAACCGTTTTGTTCTGAAACTTCATTTTAATTGAGGATAGGCTTGTCTAATTTGTTTTATATATGTATAAAGTTTCGTATTAATACGCTAAGGCACAACTTAAGACCCATCTTTTATTATGTTAGAAATTAAATACAAATTTAAATTATGTATATGCTATTCGAAAGGTATTTGTTAGAAGATTTGCAGAAATTTAAAATTACATGTTTAAAAACTTGATACTTTTCCTGGATTTTTCATCCACTTTAAATTAAGCTTTTTGGAAAAGGTGTTGTATCTGTTTTTCGGAGAGTGGTTTATAACTTTTTACTTCATTTATATAAATATAACATATATTTGGCATACGTTAATGTTTCTTTGCTACTACCTTTCACCAAAAGGCATTTCAGGAATATGTTACATTCCGAACAATATTTTCAAATTAATCCCTTACTGATTCTGCTTTGGTGTGTTCACAGTGCAATGTAATTAATGAAATTCCATGCTGTCGCTATTTGCCCAATTGCAATTGCTGACAAATACCATAAAGGTTCGCTAATGACATCAAAAGAAAAAAATTTTTAATTTTTGCAAAACCAAAAAAAAGAGAACTATGCCATTTTCATTTTCAAGCGAAACAAAAAGGAAATTTCATTTACACACGCCAAAGCTCGCGTGGAATTTCGCACTTAATCTGTCCACCAAATATCATGCGAACATAATGCAGCTGCTTTAAATTTTAACAAAAACGCAATGTATATTTTTTTAAATCATTTATTTGCTACAACATTAAAGTGCTGATGCGTTATTTTTACATTAAAATTTAAAATAAAACAAAGTGATTTCCGCAGACAAACTTTGCTTAACAAAATAAAAAAGTCGTAATTTGGGTAAAAAAAAATTTCATAAAAAAATTCACACGCAAAAAAACAGCACCATGAATAAAGACTTAATTTAAAAATGTGAACATACGTATTCTCGTATATGTGTCAAAAACTACAAAAATATACATGGCAGTTCCTGTCGTAAATACGGGAGAGCTGACGCCACATTTTTAGTTTTCTGCACGATGTGCGAATTTGAGTCTATACATACTACATATATGAGTATTATATGCAAATGAGTATACCCCATTTGTTGCTGCCATAAAGTTGCAATAAAATTTATATTCTTCATTTTTATGCTTTGTTTCCTATTTTATAGAGTTATTTTAATACCAAATGGGTCATCTTATGCCATAATTGCGTGGAATAATGGACAAAGCATTGCTAATTTGTTTGAAAGTGTGGAAAAAATGCAAAGGAAGATTAAAATTTAAATTTTGCCAGAATGTTCAAAGAATTATTATCTAACAAATGTGAAACTTTATCAACATGTCAGAAATGTTTTGTTTTTAAGTTTCGCACACATAGAATCAGTGGGCTTTAATCTGGGAGATGTGGTATACTGCCAGACACAATCCTTCTCAAGTTTGTTCAGGTGAGAAACAAATTACGAGCAAAACCGTGAATGCAGCCATATTTTTCGTCAAAAGTTAGTACCGAAACTGTTCTCGTAACTGATAGAAAAAAAATTTAAGTTCTTAAAACAAAATTGATTTTTTAAATTTTTGATGCTGAATCCTTCGAATCCGTTGCAGTTCAAATTGGACTGGATGATAACCACTTCCAACTACCATATTTACCTGAATTTATAAATGAAACTTTTATGTCTCATTATACATATTGCTTAAAAACTAGCAAAAAGAGATGTTTTTTACACTTTAGATCAGGATATCTCGGAATCCTGATGTGATAGAGCAATCTTAAAAAATTGTTATTTTTCTTTTTTAGCACCGCTCACTAAACTATTGCACTATATTTCAGTATGAAGACTAATAGGGCTATTAAGACAGCAGAAAGTCTTTCATAATACATTTCAGAAATACTATCTAAGACTTCCAAAGACTTTCGGTATTCTGGCACAAAAGCCTTAGGTATGGAAAAAGCTCATAAATTCTCCACACAAAAGCTTTAGTGGTGAGCTTGTCAAATTTTGCAAATTTTTGTTCATTTACTCCAAGTTTTTGCAAGTTTTTACCCGAGAAGCTCTCGTTTATATACGTTTAATGCGTATAAAAATTTGGAGGAACAGACTAAAGGTCTTCTTTTTACGCGGCGCGATATAATATTGTGCAGAAATTGTATAATATTGTGCAGAAATTGTTCCACATAATATAATATTTCCATGTTACTCCATGAAAACAAAAATTAAACCAAAAGAATTATGATTTTGTAGTAGAAAACTTTACATCCCAGTTGGGCCAGTCTGCAAGAAATCATCAATGACGGGTGCACGACTATATGAAATCTTTAATGACGGATTCGTATTTTTGTATGGCAGTCGTTAACGAAATTTCCATACAAGTGTCCCATATTTCATCAACGAAATTAATGTTGAAAATATTTGGAAGGTGATTTAGGCTTTGAACAATACAGTGCAAAAATATGAAGAACTTTACATCGGGAATAAACCGAATATATATTTTTTAAGAACTTTTTTTAAAAATTTCAACAACTACAAGCTCACTTTCCACACCCCTATCCTCAATCAAAAATAAGTTTAACGAAAATGCCCTATGAAACGGTTCACAGCGTCTTATTCCAGCTGTTTCTTGGTGTCGAAATCCGTTCGGAATGAAATCCTAGATGATCATTATTTAAAATGAGATTGAAAAACCGTAAATTTGAAAAAAAAACACAATAAAGCAAAACAAAACTAGTAAGGGTGTTACCTTTGGCCTGGCCAAACATTAAATACCCCACACTGCAGTATTTGGAAAATTTTGTTTATATGGAAGGTGCCACGCCCTCTTGTCTAAGTTCACCCAATTTTTGTTCAGGGCTTGCATTTATAGTCCTTAGTGTTTAAGTGAAATTTAGTTGGATTACCTCAAAAAACGTTTTGAGTAAAGCGTTTTGAAATTTTTGCTTATATCGGAGGTGCCACGCCTTCTTGTCGGGGTTCCTTAGATCTTGCGTTTATAGTTCTTAGTGTCTGAGTGAAATTAAGTTGGGTTGTCTCAAAAAACGTTTCCAGTATACCGTTTTGAAACGAGTTCACCCAGTATTTGCTCAGAGCTTGCATTTATAGTCCTTTGTGTTTGAGTGAAATTGAGTTCGATTATCTCATTTCGCTCATTTTCAATCCCTTGAGCTAACTTTTACGCCAAATCCACTGTATTAAAATTCATCGAATTGTCTTGCATAGTTTTCCCGTAAAAAAAATTTCCACAGACGGACAGCCTGCCAGCCAGTCAGACTATATCGACTAAGAAAATGACTCTGATAAAGAATATATATATATATTTTTCTATACCTGCCACGCCTGCTTCTCTGCGTTACAAACGAAAGGACAAAGTGAATATACCCTGGGTGTAGGGTATAAACAGTCATTTTCGATGTATTTGTCGGTGCTGAATCCGAATCCAATCGCGGAATTGCTCTATCAAGTATGGTTTTTGAGATATTCTATTCTAAATGTTCAAAAACAGATTTTTGAGGTTATATAGAGAATGCACGTTTTATATTTTGCCTGAAAATAGGCGTGTTTTTGTAAACATCGTATTCATCGACTTATGACTCGGTGCATTGTCTTGGAAAAGCAGCAGGCACTTTAAAATAAACTTTCAAATTTTCATGTAAAATTGTAAATCTACCACCTACTGATATCTTAGAGGTCTCAGCTATATCTTACACATTGTCATTTCCGGAGCAACTGCCGATTTTTGGGCGAACAGAGCGTTAAGTATTATGAGTACTTGTATGACCGCATTTAAATTTAGCATGCGAATGGGTAATCTATACATTAATAAGCAAGACAAAAATTTGTCCTACCTTTTTTGCTATGTTAGAAATGGATCACGACTTTAAATCATACACCATTAGAAAGGTATTTGTGTGTAGATGTGCACAAAGTTAAAATTATTATAATATTTTGCCACTAAGCCAGGTGAAATTAAATGCAAAATTTTCAATATTAACAAATTTCTTTTCTTTTCGTCACACATTTGTCATTGTACAACGGATGATAAATGAGCTCTTCTATGTATTTTGTAACAAATAGCAAAAAAATAATAAAACTGTCCAAAAAGTTCCAAAATTATTTAAAACATAGTTGCTGACCATAGTTTTCTTTAATTCGAAAACACTTAAGAAAATTCTAACATTTTGCATGACCAGAAATCACAAATATTGATTTTGAACAGAATAAAAAAATATTCGTCCATCAAATCAATTAAAATTATCTCCGCCAAAATTTCAGCTCGATCGGTAAAGGTCGACTTGAAAATTAGTTCAGTTTTCACGTAAAATACTTATTTCATAAACATAAAAACAGACAACCTCACAAATATTTTGGCATTCATCACAAGACACTATTTTGAAATGTTTTAATGCACAGGCAATACAATATATTTTATTTATAATTTTGATATTAATGCAGCCAGTGGCTGGTGCAAAACAAGATGATGTATTTTTAATTATGTCAACAAAAAGGGACAATAGCTGTCTGTCTCTTCACAAATGGAAAAATATATGTTGGAACCCTGATCAATGGCAAACCTCTGGAAACTCTCACTATGTGTGACGCAATAAAATATTCAACAAAATATTCTAGGTGCATAATCCGAGATTCAACCTTCAAATCTTGTACGAAGAAAATACACCTGGCCATTACAAAGATTACGATATTAATTGTGGCAATAAATTAATAATTCAAAAATCTTTGGCGCAAAATACAAAGTCATCATTAAAATGTAATTAGCATTAAATATGAAACAAAAACAACAAAAAAAAATAAGTCATTTACAAATTACAATAATAAATATTAAAATATGTTTGCAAGTTACACTAAATACCAACAACAAAAAACTACAACATCTTATTCTTGCATGCAACTTGAACCGTTGGAAGCTGCAACATCAAAAGACCAAACGAATAAATTGAAAAATAATTGAGTCATTAGGTAGTACCCCTCCCCCGTCCCCTCTCTCTCACCCTTTTACATTTTGGCACATCATAATTACATAGTCGCGCTGTTAAGCTTTAACATTTTGCCCCTTTTCGTGTATTAAAGTGTTATTACTTGCGGGCAATTTAATGTGTGTTGTCGGTGCTGCTGCTGCTGCATTGGACATGTTCATAAAATATGGCCCAAACACGACGTAGCAATTGCGGCAGCGACATGGCCAAAAGCCACAACATGCAACATTGAGAAGAAGAAAAATGAAAAAAGCCGACAAATATAAAGCAACAGTAAACAAAACTAAAAACATTTGTTGCACACCAATGGCAACACTGCTTTATATATGTACGTATGTATTTATGTACATTATTTCGTTGTTGCTTGTATTTTTAATGCGAAACTCAAGTATTTTGTTGTTTTTAATGTTTTCAACTGCAAAATGAAAATAAAAATAAAATAATTATGTGCTTGAGGTGCGAACATCAACAAAAACAACAGCAACAGCAACAACATTAAATGGCAAACATGATTTAACAATTTATTTTATTGTATTAATTTCATTTAACCCCCTCCCCCTCCCCCCTCTGTTTAACACCTTGTTTCTGCTGTTGTTGTGTCAACGCGCACTCAAAATTTAAAAAATTTCAATTTTAATTACAAGTTTGCAAATACTCGGGCAATGTCTATTTTACACCTAAGTGACAGCAGGCGCGCTAATGTTGACAGCTGCTGTCAAAATAAATTTTTTATTGTTAACAAAATAAATGTCAAATTTTCCTGCCTTTTAAATATGCCGTACATTAAAAATATACTATGTAGCATATAAAATAACCAAAGTGACAAAAAAAAAGTAAACAAAAAGTCAAGTTTTATTGTACATGTGAGGCAAAAATAATGTCATGATGTGAACTTTATTGTTAGAAATTAAAACACTGTACTCTTTTTTTCCGGAAAGTTTATCCAAAGATGTGCAATTAACAACATTAGGTTGAAAAATTTATATCAGTCAAATGCCCTCGTTTTATGACATTTGGAATTGTTGCTCGTAAAACATATGGCTCCATGTGGTTGGCTTGTTACCAATTAATTCTCCATCTGTCTACAACATAACTTTGAAGGCAGAATGACATTTTATGCCATTTGCAAAAGTTATAATACATTCAAATTATGACGCCTGTTCTTTGGCAAGAAGACATTTTTCTGTCAACAATAAGATAACTTCTAAGATCGCTAGGGCTCTTATTTTTCTCAGGAAAATCCATCTAAAAATCAAAATTTTGCTAACTCAATTGGACCACATTTTTGTAGGTGATTTATTTATATTCAATATTTGCCATCTGTAGACGTGTTCCAAACAATATCTATCAAATGCACTATGGAAAATTTTAGCAATTCTTGAGGCATAAATTAATAATAGCCAAGCCATTTGAAGAACAGCAAATAAACTCGATGTCTGTGATGTTATTGTTCAAGATAGGCAAGATCGAGTGAAGCATGACTTTTTTGGTTGGCAACCGTTTTTGTCTATTTGAAGTTGATAAATTTCAAATTGTATCATTACCTTCCGAGGTATCATCCACTAAAGTAAACTTACCTTAATTCCATTAAAATTTCATTTAGTCGTTTACATAGAGTTACGATACATTTATTTCAATGAAAGATATCTCAGAGAGTTGTGATCTAATTGGAAAAACTATATGCTTTTCGTTGCTGTTGTTAAATAAAATAAGTTCAAATGCATAAGATATCAGAAAATAAATTCCCAGTCTAATAAGCAAACATATTCTACTTTTTGGCTCAAATTCATCATTCATTTATTCATCAACATGGTCTCCTTCAAGAGCGATACAAATATTCAAGAGCTTCTCTTAACATTTAGAAACCTTTCTTGAAAAACGACTTGTCTTTGCTCTCAAAATAAGCCAAAGTTTCGGGAATCAGTTCTTTATTTAGTCTATATTTCTCTGCAAAAATAGGTATCGCATGTTATCATAATTTTTCTGGAGAACAAATTTAAATTTTAAGTTGATATGAAAAAATCACAATTTCCGTTTTTTCGAGTTGTTTTTCTAATGAACTACAAGTCCTAGCTAAAATCTGGTTCTTCCGGCTTGTAAGTCACGGTGCTCTTAAATAGTCGATAGGTTTTTTGGCAATGTGGAAAAAATCTGTGAATGGGGTTTCATTTGTATTAGTTTAGTGGTCTGAAAAATGCAAACCCCGAAACCGTAGCTGATCATCCCCGCGAAATATCGCAAAAATACATATCCCATATAAAAAAAAATAAAAATCGGAAAAAAAACGCAACAAACAAATATAAAAATAGTTACATTTAATGTATTTTGCAATGTTAAATCTGAATCCGGCCTTAAAATTGCTATATCTCATACGGTTTTTGAGATATCTTAGCCTAAACAAGGAAAAAATACCGTTTTTGCTATATTTTTAAGCTATATAACTCGAATATAGAACAATCATACGCAATATTCGATACATTATCTAAAAGCTCCAATCCTTTTCTTTTAAATCACATCTAAATTATATCAATAGTTTAATTTTTCTCCGAAATATCGTAGACTGAAATAATGACAAAACACGTTTTTTGCACTTTTAAAACATTTTAGGTTAGGATATCTCCGAGAAAAATAAAGATATCGACATTATTTGAATAAGGTTTAGAAGATTGATTAGAGCTTTCCATTTCTGCATCAGAATTTACGGATATACGTCCTGTTATATAGATCCAAAACACAGCAATAAAACATAGCATCGGCTTTTTTTCCTTGTTTAGGGTATGGTATCTCAAAAACCGTATAAGATACAGCAGTTCTAAGGCCAGATTTGGATTCAGCATTGCAAAGTACATTAAATATAACTATTTTTATATTTGTTTGTTGCGTTTTTTTTTCGATTTTTTTTTTTTTTATATGTGGTATGTATTTTTGCGATATTTCGCGGGGATGATCAGCTACGGTTTCGGGGTTTGCATTTTTCAGACCACTAAACTAATACAAATGAAACCCCATTCACAGATTTTTTCCACATAGCCAAAAACCCTATCGACTGTTTAAGAGCACCGTGAACTAGATCCCACCGAGAACAATATCCTGCGCTTCATAACTCATTTTCACAAAAAATGCCATCTTTTCACAGAATTCTTTCCATAGAGATTTTTTTGAGGTCTACAAAAAGCTGGGGCTACATCTGGAGAGTATGGTGGGCGGTAAAACAAATCGAAGCTTCCCAACGGGAAACGGAAGCGCATTGAAACGACTTCAGTTGCGCTTCTAGGGAAGCAAGAAGCTGCTTCCAGTGCTCTTCTCACTGCTTATATTTTTTAACACAGCATGTCCTAGCGGAGATGCACATCTTCAGGAGCACATGAAATACGCTTCAAATACGCGTCCGTGGAAGAACATATTTGGAAGCTTATGAAATACGCTTTCGTGGAAGTTTTACAAAATTTTAAGTTCCATTTCACAAAAATTACTTTTTTTTCTATAACTTTTGGTAGATATATTAACTTTTATTTGAACAATTTTTTATGGTACCAGAGATGTGCTTCTATTGCACTCTTTTTGGAAGCAGCTTAATTTCTTCCCGTTGGGTTAGTTCATTCATTTTTATCTTAGACTTGTGAACAGGGTGGAATGTCTTGGAAAAATAGCAGCGGAACCCTCTTTGAAAATCACTTTCGCATGCTCAGATTTTCATGTGAAATTGTAAACACGTCACCTTCTGATATCTTTAAAGTCTTGTAAAACAATTTTTAATGATTACACTGTACAACAATTTTCGGTTTTTTTTTTTTTTTTTTTTCAAAAAACTAAGCCTTCGATAACGGATTTTGGTAAAGAAGACCAAAAATTTACAAATATCAGCGTTTTTAAAGCATTACTTATCATGTCGATTTAATACAAAAACGCGTCAAAAGAGGAAACTTTGACCCCTCCTTGTATTTTTATACAACCAGAGTATATTCACTTTATCTTTCCATTTGTAACGAATAGGAGGCGTCGCAGATATAAAAAAGTGTTTATATGTATTCTTAATCAACGCCACCTCCTGAGTCAATACAGCTATGTCCGTCTGCCTGGCTGGCTGTGTGTCTGTGCGTGGAAATACACTTTTTGGAAAAACTGAGCAAGACAATTCGATAAAATTTGATACACTGCCTCTGTCGTCAAAGATAGCTGGTGCGATTGAAAATGAACGAAATCGATGAACGGACACGCCCACCGCCCATACATAAAATATATTCAAAATGCAACTTTAGGAGTATTTTTCACGACAATGCAACCAAAATGCACATAAATACTACGAATTTGGACAAGAAGGTGTGGTACCTCTCATACAAGGACAAGCACAAGCTTCAAAACGCTATACTGAAAGCGTTTTTTGAGATAGTCCAACTAAATTTTACTCAAACACTAACAACTATAAATGCAAGCTCTGAGCAAAATCTGGGTGAAATCGAACAAGAGGGCGTGGCACCTTTCATATAAGCAAAAGTTTCAAATGCTATACTGAAGGAGTTTTTTGAGATACTCCAACCAAATTTCACTCAGTCACTAAGAACTATAAATGCTAGCTCTGAGCAAAAACTGGGTGAACTCGGACAAGGGGCGTGGTAGCTTCTATATAAGAAAACTTTTCAAAATAATGCAGTGTAGGGTATTTAATGTTTGTCCAGGCCAAAGGTTCCACCCTTACTTTTTTTTTTTTAGTGTTATACAAAAACTTTTTTATTGCAACAATTACCTTTTGCCTCAAAACTGGTATCCAATGAATGCAAATGAAACTGATTAGGAAATCCCACCCAGTTTGCCGCCAAGGCCTTGAGTGGAAGACCAAAAGTCACATAGAAAAAATCATTAGAAAAGCAAATTGCAGAATTGGGAAAGTCGTATAAGTAAGTCATTTTGGCCCTTTGCTCAGATTAGTTCTCAAAAGAAAATTCATAGCTATGAAAATCAAAATTAATCAAAAATTTAATAAAGAATACTATAGAATATAACTTCTGGCTAAGAACAGCACTTTGTCATACAGGTATCAAAGTAGATAGCATTTTGTTCTTTCATATTTTGTATCTTCAAAATAAAATGCAGCAATTTAACGCAATTTAATTAAAAAGTAAAACGCATTTTTATGTAAACCTGTCATTTTTTACATCAACTGACATCATAAATGACTGACAGACAGCATGTTGGCAGTTGCCACTACTGAACACCACAGCATACCAGATACCAGAGAGTATTCATGTCAACAGTTGGCACAGAAACTGAAACTGTGCAGATATATCCGTACGCGTACCTACAGCATAATCCATCCAGTGGATAGCAACCACACGCAATGCAAATCTTTTTTCTTTTTTTGTTTCGACGTAGTTGAGTAGAATCTTCTTTTTTTTAAATATTTATGATATCTTCTTTCTTTCGAATTGACTGGCATTCAACTGTCAGAGTAAAAGTTGCAAGACTGTGCAGTCAAAAAGTTTATAAAAAAAAATAAATTTTAAAACAAAACTCAAGAGGATGTATTTTCATTGAAATACAAATTCCTTAATCTAAGTGACAAAATAATCGCATTCGGTGAAAATTTAAACAGGTGTTTTTTCAGTGCAGAATTACCTTGGTCGGCGAAATAGGACCAAACCCTAGGTCGCAAGATCAGACTTTGCTTTTTCAAAGGTGAGCCAAGGCAAGTTTAGAATCTCGCCATAAGAATTTCAAGAGTTTAAAAGATAGATGTTTGTAGAATTTTTTCCCTTCAAAAAAAAATTTCTGAGAAGAGAGACCTTTGCCTTTAAAATACATAGCAAATTTTAAAGATATCTTATAGCTCCCGTTTTCATATTCATTTCACCTTACTTTTTAAAAGTAATTTCGATTCCAAACCTGCATATTCATAAATCAGCCTTTCGAATTGGACCACTGTTTCATTGCCAAAAGTAGTCAAAATAATCCTGAAATACTCTACAAATTTCGAACCATTTGTCACAAAAATATTTTCAATGGAAATGCAATCAATCATAAATGAAAACGTCATGAAATGCGTACCAAATTGGCTAGGAATTTCAGAACAGTGGGTGGCGGTAGTGACGCTGTGCAACGTTAACTGGTCATAGCAATGTGCTACAATTGGTCAAATATGTATGTTACCAACATACCAACCAACGCAAATCAACGCACAAACGTGTGGACAGTAGATGAAAATATGTCTGTGACTGTGACTGTGAGACGCATACATATACAAACATATCTTGGCACTAACAATTTGTCAATGTCGACAGCGTTACCGATGATGACGAATGCAAGCCATTGACATTCATCTGAAAATTGAAATCAACGAGCCGCAGAGTTTTCATTTCAGCCAAGTTATTTGTGGGACTTGATTTTTCTTTCACAGGCTGGCTATATGATTTTTCAGGTATTTGCGGAGTTACAAATTGAAAAAACGAGTATTTAATCTATTTTATTAAAGGTTTCCATTTCAAAAATGATTGGCATTTTATCACCTTAGAAAAAGATATGGGTATTTTAACTTTTAATATGAACTAGAAACGCCCAGTGGTCAAAATTCGACCACAAATGTATTTAATAATCTTGGTACTTTTTGAACACTGTTAGTACTTTTTTATGGTTAGTTGGTACGAAATAGAAAAGCTCATTTATCATCACTGGTATAATTCGAGCGAAATATAAACAAAACAAAAAACATGAAGTCAACGCTATGCTTTTGTCTTTCTCTTTGTGCTTTATCCTTTTTTCAGCTCTGTATGGCCGTGTATTTTGTTGTTGTTAATATTGAAAAATTTGTATTTAATTTTACCAGGCTTAAAGTCAATATATTAACATAATTTTAACTTTATGCACATCTACACACAAATACCTTTCTAATGGTGTATAGTATTTATAAAGTCGTACTCCATTCCTAACATAGTAAAAAAAGATGGACAAATTTTTGTCTTGCGTATTAATATATAGATTACCTTCTTAAGGTAGTCTACCATCCTAGCATCCTGGACATTTAACATTTAAAACCGGCCACCCTTTGCTTTCCCCTAGCTACGCGACTATAGTGGAGAATCGGTGCTTGAGATACCTGTTACAAAATTGAATCTACTCACATAAAGATATATAGAGAAAGCAGAGTTCTCCAGTTCTATTTTCATTTAATTTTGCTACTATTTACTCCAAAAAAAATATGTTTGAATCAAATAAATTATCACTTGCTGAAATATATCGATTACAGGCTTAAAACATTGCAACTAAAACTACAAATACAACAACAACAAAATCTACAATAGGTACGTAAGGGGAAAGAAGTCCTTCAAAAGCCCTATTAAAGTTCTTCTTTTTCACCAATAAGCACTTCCGCTCGGTAAGAACTACTCTTTCTTTTTGACATTGCATGCCTTAGGATGTAAGCGCTCTAAAGCTTACCGCAGCCTTACGGTAAAATGCCTTTAAGCTCTTATTTATAATTCGACGGTAAGCATTCTTATGGTCTTCTTATGGTCTTTGGTCCAAAATCAATGGTCTATGATCTGTCCTTTATGGTCTTCGGTCTATAATCTATGGTCTACGATCCATTATATATGCTTTATGATCTGTCCTTTATGGTCTCTGGTCCATAACACAGTCCTGCGATAAAAAAAAGTATGAGATTAGAGATGGTTATTTTTATAGATGTTTGCTTGCTGAATCCGAATATAACCTCCGATTTGCTCCATCACGTCTGAAATCAGAGTTATCCTTGATTTAAAGTACAAGAAACGCAATCTTCAGACATCCTGAAAGTAGTCTAGTTCACTTTTGACTGAAGCATTGAATAGCATTTAGCTTCTTCTTTAAAGCGTACTTTTAATTTTTCCAATTGGATCATTAGTTTCCGAGATAGCATCCATTGAAGTAAAGGTATACAAATTGAATATAGTCCTGTGCAGGGATTAGCGATACCTTTACTTCAATCGATGATATCTCGGAAACTAATGATTCAATTGAAAAAGTTAAAAACACGCTTTAAAGAGAAAGCTCAGGACTATTCAATGCCGCTGTCAAAAGTGTACTAGACTTCTTTCAGGATGTACGCCATATGTCTGAAATAGCGTTTCATGTACTTTAAATCAAGGGTAACTCGGATCTTAGACGTGATGGAGCAAATCGGAGGTCATATTCGGATTCAGCGGTCAAAAGTCTATAAAAACCATCTACTCTCATTTCATACTTTTTTAACTTTTTCCAAAACGCAAGACTGTGTAATATATGATCTATGGTATGTCGTTTATGGCCTATGGTCCATAATATATGATCTGAGATCTGTCCTTTATGGTCTATTGTGGTCCATAAAGTCAGTCATACAGGTGTGACGAATTTCAATGTTTTTTGGTTAGAAATTTCGCGCCTTTCAACAGTAATTTCGAGCTGCCTGGGAAATTTTCCATTTTCCGAAAAAACGGAAAAATTGTTTTGCATAGCTTAGTTTATTTTTTCAGGCAGACGAATCCGCGGGAAGAGTTAGCGATGAAGTCTTTTAACGCAGGGGTTAGTTCCGAGCTAATTTTGAGCTAAAAGCATTTTCCGGAACACTCCCAATTTTCCTGGAAAATCCTAAAAAAACTTTTTTTATGGCTAACTTTATTTTTTTCAGCCAGACGAATCTGACCTTGAATGAAGCGTTTTCCAGAAAACCTTAAATTTCCCCGGAAAATCCCAAAAAAATTATTAAGGGCTTGCTTTATTTTTTCAGCCAGACGAACCTATGAGAATATTTGGCGATAATATCATTTGACACTCGAATTTCGAGCTAGTTTCGAGCTCATCAAAAACGAAAAGTGTTTTCCGGAAAACCTCAAACTTTCCCGGAAAATCCCAAAAAACCTTTTTTTACGGCGGTGCCATGACTTAATACCCACGGACATAATCCCCATTTCGCAAATCGGTGTTATGTCTGCAAATTATTGGATATATTACAGATTGAAACCGGTGTTGGATTTTTGGGAGATTTAAATCCTGAGCTGCGGCTGTTGTCAATAACAAAATAAGGTGTTAGGAAATATCGTTATGAGGATTATGTCTGAAAAACTTTCGGATTATGTCCAAAAATCTTTAATTTTTTTGTAAATGGGGATTAAGTCCGAATAATTTGATAACTAACTGAATTTTTTAAGTACTTATCTAAAAAAAAATTTTTGCCTAAAATTAACGAGAGTAAAATTGTAACAATTTTTTTTAATGTTTTCATTTTGCTTAATTTTTAACATAAATTTTCTATTCAATTTTGCTTGAATATCCGTTAAATTTAGAAACTCGAAACTTCTTGAGATATACCGATTTTTGGACCATAAAGTCGTCCAAATTCATTTATGAGATGGTGTGATATGGCTCGATTTACTACTACGCGTATTAAGTAGCAGTTATGAGGTTAGTCACCCTATTCTTAAAGGATACACCTGCTTTTTAAAAATATTTTATGCTAAAAATCCAACCAAATTTCACTGAACTAAGTCTCCTAAACTACAAAACGTACGAAAACAACTCTTACAATTTTTCTATATGAAATTTCATGAACTACAGAATTGTGTGCCAACAATTCTTTTGTAGATGTAACCATTAGCGAGAAAAAATTTGAATTCGCATCTTTTGAGCCTGAATAAATTTTTTGCAGCAGTAAATTCGTTATCGATTTTTGACATTTGTTTTAAAACACCAAAATAAAGCAATTCCAATTTGAAATGACCTTTTTTATTTAAAAAGAGTCTTATTTCACTGGACTTATATGAAAAAATTGAAATGTAAAATTTCACATTTCGCATAGAGCCTTAAAATCCAGTAATTACTTTGTTCAGCTTAAAGTTATCACATTTCATACCAACATTTAATTTGCATAGGAGTCACAACCGGCTCGCGAGCTGCGCTATGGTCGGCCACCCCTGTGGTATGACAACATTTGTGCTTTTGCGTACGATTTTTCTCTGCGAGCTGTGTGTTATAAGTTATCGCTTACATTTGACCTTAAAATAAAGAAATATTGCGGTCTAATGAAAAAACATTTATCAAATTTTTACACAAAATTTGTTAACAAAATAAAGTTGACACTAAGTCGTAGAGTTGCTGTAGATTAAAAGATAAAAACAGACGGGAAATTGAATGGTCAGCAATTATAGCTGATATATCAATTAGTTTTTGACAACTGGGCATTAAACTAATGACATTACAAAAGAAGTTAAGGTTAAAAAGTTGTGGTTATAATGCGTTACAAATTGAAGTATTTACTGGATTCATACATATTTTATTATGAAAAATATTAAATATTTTGGACCCATGTTTTTTATCGCAGCTCTATTTGGGCTTTGGAGTAACTGGAAAACTTAAACAATTTTATTCAAAATGTCATCTTTTCATATAAGGTGCATTTCCATCTCGGTAACTATGTTTTTAGAAAATCCAAGCATAGTTGTAAAGAATTCTATGCATCCTCAGGATGTCAACTGTTTGGTGTGCTTTATGAAGCACCTTATTTTTTTTGTCCAAAGTTATGATGCCAACAAGGTCTGCAGGCAAGCTCCACAGAGGCAAAGCATTTGAGGAATGGAACGAGTTTGGGTTTCATCAGTTTGACGTTACATGTCCACTAAGCGTCATACTATCAAACTTAAGTTTGGCAAGTTTCTGAATAGATATTATGTTTCTACAACCTTTTATGATGAAAATGTTGCTTTTCCACATATTAAAACAGTCCCCAAAATCGTGTTTTTGAAGCTTCTCGATTTCTGCTTTAACTACATGAATTATCTCCACGTTGCTATCCTCTAAAATTTTTCTTTACTTTCGGAAATATCACAAGTCGGAGACCCGGATCTGGAGAATATGCTACATGTTATTCCAGCAGTGTGATTTTATGATGATGTTTGAAAAACCGACTCTGTTTCTTTTTTTGTTTTTTGTTTTTCAAAAATTTTTGGTAAAGAGTCTTCAGAATACCACACCATTTCCAGTTTTCAGGGGAACAGCAGCTTCAGTTTTTATTGTAGTGAAGTAAATAGACGTCATCACTTTTGTTGCTGACTGACTGTTGGAGAATTCGCTTATTACGGGCTCCATATCATGGACTGTTGTTCAGTTTCCGGATCGTACTTATTAAACCAAGCTTCGTAAGCTGCTATGATTTTGAAAAAGTTACTAAGTAGATTGTCCGTTTTCATTTTTTTCTATAAGAAATAATTTAAAATTCACGGAGCCCATCGAGCAGATTTCTTCGTGTACAACAGATCATTATCCAATTTTCGCGACACAGAGATGTTATTTAACCCCAAAATCATCAGCAAGCATTTCTCTTGTCAATCTAGGATCTTCGACAACCAGGCCTCTATTTCTTTCATCGATTGAAGATTTTGACTGACCATATTGTAGCTCGTTCTCTACAAAAAAGTGTCAAGTCTGGAATCTCTGAAACAGTCTGAACAGAAGATGCATTCGTTTGTCGGTTCGCAAATTTTTCAACTTTTCATCAGATATTTTTAGATTATCTCGCCTCCATTGCGATCGATCTTTTTAAAATTTAAAATCAACTATCGTAAAGCAATTTGAATTTTTTAAAAAGAAATAAACTACCACCAGATATGCGAACTTTTGTAAGTCCCCACTTATGATTATGATAAAAGTGCCAGATATTTTGTGTTTTTTTTTTATTATTAGAGTATAGAACGGGGCAATGTCATGAACTCAACTTTGACATGCTCGTAAAGCCGTACATCGCAAGCGAATGCGACGAGTAAGCATCCGATCGAAAGATAACTTCATTGGTTACATCCATGTGTTACAACATTTGTGAAGCGAGAAATTGTGTTTGTGTAAGTGAAGAAAACAAAATGTGCACGACATTACCCCCCTCAAAATTTGTGGGGTAATGTCGTGCATTGTTTTTCCGAGTATAGTAAAGGTACCAAAATGTGTGAGAAATGATAGGTAGTGGTTCTATAAGAGAAGATTTAGCATTATCATGTATTTATTCATTCGTATACAAGTGTGAAGTACATAATATGTTGTGTAGAGTAGAACGGGGCAATGTCGTGCACTTATCTTTGACATGCTCGTAGAACCGTACATCTCAAGCGAATGCAACGAGTAAGCATCCGATCGAAAGATAACTTCATTGGTTACATCCATGTGTAACAACATTTGTGAAGCGAGAAATAGTGTTTGTGTAAGTGAATGTGCACGACATTACCCCAATGGTCGTTTTAAAGGTCAACTTCGATAGCTCGGTGAAGCCCAAAATTTTTTCGAAAACCTAATACTTCTTTTCTTTGGCAGGATATTTCGTTTTAGAAAACACTTACCTGGTATATTTTCCCGCAAGGAAAATTATTTTTCTGACCCGATGAAAGAACACTTTTATCGTCCCGAAAGCGTGCGTTTTGAAAAAAAGGTTACTCTGTAGAGACGAACTGGTGAAAATTGCTAGTATTATATGCATAAGCTCAGTAGGTCAGCAGGTCCCTACCTTACAAACAGTTGGTAAATCATTCAATTCTTTGGGCTGAAACAGCCAGTGCACGACATTACCCCCTGCACGACATTACCCCGTTCTGCTCTACCTATTATTATTTAAAGCCTTTGGATTGCACTGCGACCTGAAAGATCTTTTGTGCAGCCTCTTTCCTTATCAGAACAGTTCCAGACTATCTATAAATCTTGTCACTGCCGTGGAATATATTTTACCTATGTCATTTGGATTTAAAATCTCGGCACCTAGGTATCTTACAAGTACATAGTACATACTCCGCTGTTTCCGAGTCCTCTAAACAGAGTCTACAGGTATCATTGTCTACCAAACCCATCTTTTTTAGGTGATAATTGAGTTTACAGTGACCTGTTATTATTTCACTGTACGTTTTTATATCTTTTCTACTGAGATTTAAAACAGCTTCTACCTTAATATGTCTTGGATTGATTAGTCTCTTCGCCTGTCGCATACCTTCTTGGGCTATCCAGTGATTGGAGAGGATTTTTTTTTCCCCATTCTCGTATTAAGTTATTTTTAGAACTGTTGTTTACTCCGCAGAACGGTTCTGGGCCTATGAAAGTATTGAGTGCGTCCATATTAATTTTGCCTCGTTTTGGAGTTGCACCATTGTCATTTTGAACGGCTTAAATATAAAAATAGTTATTTTTAATGTATTTTACAATGCTGTCTCTGAATCCGGCCTTAGAAGTACTGTATCTTATACGGTTTTTGAGATATCTTAGCCTATACAAGGAAAAAAGACCGTTTTTGCTATACTAATTCAAATAATGTCGATATCTTTATTTTTCTCGGAGATATCCTAACATAAAAAATTCAAAAAGTGCAAAAAACGTGTTTTCTCATTTGTTCAGTCTATGATATTTCGGAGAAAGATTACGCTATGAACTTTCAGATAATGTATCGAATTCTGCGTATGAATGTTCTATATTCTAGTTATATAGCTTCAAAATATAGCAAAAACGGTATTTTTTCCTTGTTTAGACAAAGATATCTCAAAAACCGTATAAGATACAATACTTCTAAGGCCGGATTCGGAGACAGCATTGAAAAATACTAAAAAATAACTATTTTTATGTTTGTGTGTTGCGTTTTTTTTTTTCTGAATTTCAAGAAATTCAAAACACTCCCAGACAAGCTTTGAGTGCATTGAAAAAGCCATTAATGATTTTAGAGTTGCTTGGTTGTCCGAATAAAATTATATGTCGGTGCCGGAAGTGCCCCTTCTTAGAAATTCTCTGGCACACAACTCTAAAGCGTGGACATCCGCCTGAAAAATGGAAGCTGTTTTCCCCATTGCAACTGCTTTTTGTAATCTTGGTCCCACAACTCCAGCTCCTGCGCTGCCATCTTCCATTTTAGACCCATCAGTAATCCATAGCTGTGAGCCCTGTTTTACATTTATATCCTTCCTCCTCCATTCTGCACGGTCATTGATTATCACTTTGAATTTTCTAGAGAAAACAAACTTTTTACCTAACTTATCGGAGACCTAAAGACATGTTTTGTCTCAGAATACATCCAGGATTTTGACATGTCCTGTTAGACTGCCTTCTTTAAGTTGTTGTAAATGATGTAGTCTGAGGGCTGCACAGGCTACTTCCTTCATAACCTTCCGTAAGCATGCTTAGAGCTACTGTCGGGCACGTCCTTTTTGGTTTATCCAAGAACAAGGTATCGTTGAACCTCAAACTCATTCATTTTGCAATTTCAGTGAAAAAAAGTACAATATGTTAATGAAGATAGAATTGAAAATTTCCATGCTCGTCTTGTAATGATGTAAACATATTTTTTTTGTTGTTGTAAATGTCAACATGTGGCAACATTTTCTTAAGTCAAACAAAACAGCGAATGTCAATGTCAGACAAAAGTCATAAACAACTAACAGGCAGACGTTACTTCTTCTGTAAAGTAGCGGTAAAGAGCAAAAAATGTAGTTTGCGTACCATTTAAGTTTACAATGAACGTGCAAATATTTTCTCAAAAGCAAAAGCATTATCTTCTATCTTTTTAAAAATGAATAATGAAAAAAAAAGTGAAAATAAATACGAGAAGCGTGCGTATGCACTTGCATAGATAAATATTGACGTAAATATTATCATGACAATGTTAAAAGACTGTTAGAGTTAACAGTCGTTAAAGATTATTTAAGTTGATTACCACAGACGTTTCAAAATGACTGTCTACAGATTACAAAATCATTAGCAACATAAAAATCTCTGCAAATTTCTTATCCAAAAAAACACAAATCTCTCAATAACACAACCAAACATTTTTACTGTCGGCGCTGCAGAACTTTATTGTTGTCATCTATTATGCCAGATTAGGCCATTTAAATGATAACCGATATTGCGGCTGATTTGTCAAATCTATTGCAATTTACATAGACAAATGAGCTTAAAAAAAGAGCCAATAACCCAACAACAAATAGAAAAGAAAAAGTTTTAACAAAAAACACCAAACATAGCGGAGCATAGCTTGGTACAAATACAGCAATAAATAAAAATCTGAAGTGTTGTTGTGAGGGTTCAGAAAAACAAACAGAAAAATACAAAAAGAAAATATCTCTATATCGAAACACAAAAAAAAAGAAGATATATCCAAAAGAGCAAAATGATTTGTTACAAAATTCATTCATCACACGGAATTTTCTTGCTGCTACGTCTGTTGTTATCATTTTGCAACGTCGTTGTAGTACTCAAGGGAAATCAACAACATTAAAACCTATCGACAACAGCAACAGCAGCAATAAAGCAATGGCAATAGCTCCCAGAATCCCATCAACAAATCATAATCCCTTGCGCTAAAGCTAAAAATCAAACATGGACTGAATGTCTTTTTTTGTTGTTATGGGGGTGTTGTATTGTGTAGACCCCTTAGTACATATTTGACTTTGGCATTGATTTAACGCGCCTTATTAATAAACACTTTTTGGCGGCATTTAAAACTTGAACTGACTTTTTGCTACTGCTGTAATCGTAGAAATATTATGCTTTCTTTTGTGCAACATAAATGGCAACATTTTTCTGGGAAATGGGTAAAACTCTTTGGGGAGTTTTATCGTTTAATGGCTTATTTTAACGAGTTTTAAAAAAGGTTCTAAGGTTTTAGATTTTTATGCTATTTTTTGTAGAAACTTTATAGCTTTATGGTAAGAATTAGGGGTCTGCACAAGACATCTTGAAATAAAGTGTACTTTTTTTACACCCACATTTTACACCGAACTGATGCATTTGATCCAAAAAATTCAAGATTCAAATCATCATGTACACTGATTTCATTTTGACACTATTTACATTGTCTTGTTTTATCAGTGTGAAAAATAAACTTAGTTCTAAAAAATACTTCAGTGAACTCTATTTTATAAAAACAAATACTTCAGGTCACTGTAAAACGTGCGAGTAGAGAAACCAGAATAAAATTTATGATATGGTAACACTTGCAGAATTGTAGTAGCTTTCATGCATTTTCGCGAGGGAGAGAGAGAGCGTAAACAAAAAAGAGGCACAAGAAGAGAGCGATATACTACTCTTATCACACCATTAGCATTTAGTAGTATACACTACTACTACAGTATGCAATTAAAATAACTGAAACAAATCAAACAAGACAAATTAGCACAGTATTTGTTTATTTTCTTTCAAATTCTAGTTCTGTCAAGACATTTACACACGACACTGAACTGGAGCATTTGATAAATAAAAAAAGGGTACAAAATATAACGTATCTTGAAACGAAATGTCTTAAAACGCAAACAAGACGTCTTGTGCAGACCCCTAATAAGAATATTATAATACAATTACAATTGCCATCCACATAGTAAATAAATTACAAGTTTACTATATGGATGACACATATCCGGAAAAACATTTGTTGTATTTAGGTTTTTTTAAAACCTTGAATTTTGTTATATACTTAGTGTTTACAAATGAAATTGCCAAAAAAAATTTTTAAATTATATCACGAAAAAATTCGGCTGCAAGCTTTAAAAAAAAAAATAATACCGTGCATACTCTCTGCCTACATTTAGAACAATTTTAGGTTTTTTTTTTAGTTTTTTTAAATTTTTAAGAATTGACTTCAACTGAAAGAAAACAAACAAATAATTTCCAAAGTTGCTACATCTCCAAGTAATGTACTTTTAGCTGAAATCAATGAAATACCATAATAATACTATAAACAACTTATTAATATTCATGCCACATTAAAGCTAGTTTTCCTTCCTGGTAAACTAAGTATGAAAATATTATAACACTTCACAGCAATTTTGACGTTTTTGAAAACCTCAATAGTTTTGAAAAGTGTTTTAAGTGTATTTTGGTCTCCTAAACACGAATCTGCTACATATCCGTTTTTTTATGGGTCAGGCTAGGTTTTCTGTAAAACCGGCTTGGAATTCATTAGAAAACTTTTGATTACTTATAATGTAAAATTAGCTATAAATAGAAAGTGTTCCAATATTTATGATCGTAGGCTTGTTAAAAAGATATTATAGGATAGATTTCGTTTTTCAAGCTTTGAAAAAAAAAAAAAAAAATCTTTTTTTTTGGATGGAAATCGTTGTTTTGCATTTATTTTTAAGATGAAAATAACCACTTTTTAACAGAGATATATCTAAATGGGTCTTATCAAACTAAAGACTATGATATTTTAGACCAGAAATACTAAATAACTCAAAATTAGAAAAAAAACTGACTTAGTGCTTTTCACTTCCATAAGGGCGATATGTAGGGTAAGCGAGGGTTATATGGACTACGCGGGTAATATGGACTACACGGTTATTTTTAATTGCTTACGTAAGATTTGCCGTAATTAATGTTCAAACTTTACGTCAGTTCTAGCGTTCGGTGAAGTTGTTTTTTCTGTTTAGTGATTATTTTTTTCTAGTGCGTAACCACAAGAGTTTTTTATTAAAAACCATTTATTTCACCAACAAGTGCTGCAGGTAATATGGACCACCAAAGAAAGAAGCCTCAAAAACAAACATATTTATTATCTTCTTCAGATGAAGAATTTAGCTGCAGTTTTTATGACGAGTCTGATGGTGATGATTTGAAATACGTAATCTGGTGTTCTTGGAGTCATGAAGAATGTGCCGGTTATGGAAGTGACATTTTTTATATGCAACTTCTGTACCAAATAAATATATGGGGCAATATGGCCTATATAGTCCATATTACACTACACTTTTTTTTCTCTTCATTAAGAGTACTTTTAGTTTATAAACTTTATTTCTTTATTTTGATGAGATATTTATATAAGGACTGCGTTCGATAAAATTGCCCGATACAAAATTCAAAAAAACTCTGGAACTAATAGTCCGATTTTAAAAGTTAGACTCATTCTTGATCCGCCATTTTATTACAATTTTAAAAATATTTTTTTTACAAATTTTTTTGTAACTTTTCTGAAACTCCTTCCATTAAGGATTTTATGGTATTATTTGATAACTTTCTAGCTGCTGAACACAACTTTTCTCGAAAAAATTGTTAGCATCCTTGGCAATTTTTTGCATTGCCTTTATCTCCTTTTTGACCAAAGCACAGTATCTTTCAATGGCCAGAGTTCTGGACAGTTTAGAGGATTTGCTTCACAAGGCACCAAAATCACATTATTTCTTGAGTACCCCTCCAAGGCCAATTTACTAAAATGACAAAATGTTAGGTCTGACCAAAAGAAAGTGGAAACTTCATGCTTTCGTAGGAAAGGCTTAAGTTTTTTTTCCAAGCATTCCTTAATATAGAATTCGGAGTTTACTGTTCCAGTGGTTACAAAAGAATTGCTCCTTTTGAAACAACTGCAGATTGCTTGCCAAACCAAGAACTTACGAGGAAATTTTGACTGCTCTTTTGATTTAAGCTTTTCATCCACATTCCCCCGCGAGTCTACAGTGTAAAATTTTTGGCCTAGAAACTGCGTGAAATAGGCTAAAACATACGTTTCGTCGTCCATGATGCAGCATTCGAATTTTTGGAAAAAAATTAATTTTTAATTTTATGGCGCGCTGTTTTGCTTTTGTTTTCTTCATAGCATTTCTGTCAGAAACTTTTTGTACTTTAAACGTTTTCAAACTAACCTCCTTTTTGGCCTTGCGAACTAAAATGTCGGAACACTTTACCCTCTGTGCCAGTTTTCTGCATGAAATGTTGGAGTTCTTCTTTATAATTGTGACTAAGTTCTTCTTTTTGTTTTGGTCACGGAAGCCTTTTTTTTTTGCGGAACCTGGCTTTCGAAAGACATCCAAGTCTTCCTTAAATTTTTTCAGAACTCTTGATACCGATTTCACATTAACTATGCTATTCCGAGCAATTCTATTTGTAGTCCACCGCGGGTGGTCTTCAAAAATGTTTATTATTGACTTTCGAACTTCTAGCTCGTTTGCCATTTTTAAGTAAATATGACTGACTAGGGACAAAATTTGAAAACCATAGTTTTGGTACATTCATTTCAAAGCCTACTGCGAAAAAAATTTTAAATTGAGTAATTTGAAAACAAGTCATTAGATAAAATGTATCGGACAATTTTATCGAACGCAGTCCTTAAAAGTGAATCAGAATAAAGGTGAATTCTTTCCTTTAATGAATGAAATAAAATTAATTGTTTTGCTTTATGTATTTTGATTTTTATTGAAAAAAAGAAAGATTGGTTGTTCATATGTCCCTCCCTTTCCCTATAATTTATTACGATCTCAAAAATGTTCGGAATGAAGCGTGTGATATTTTAAATTTTTCATATTGATTCGAGGTACATACATAAAAAAATATTATCTTTAACTACCATCCTCAATAAAATCATTTTATTTTTAAATTTTCACCATTGAGTAAGTCTCTTAAACTACTTTTTTGTCCCAAGATTATAATGAAATAATGCAAAGAAAATTTTTTTTAACATTTTAACCCATTATATAACGCTTTTATTGGTGTTTTTGACCTCTTTTTCCAAAAAATGGATTTATAGTCATAAATATAAATTTTAAATACGCTTTTTTTGGTGTTATCGTTATGACTTAATGATTTTTGCATCCAGAGATATAAAAGTGTCCCATAATTCACGCAAGATTTGAATTTTCCGCCATTTGTGCAGTAAAGTGTCGCCAACCAAAAAAAAAAAAAATAAAACAGTTTGACAGAATGGTTTAGTGAAAACGCATAGAAAGAGAAGATTGAACGCTGCATCAGCAAATTTCAGCCACATTATTGAGAAGCAGTTTTTTAGCTCTCCTGAAAATTTCGATTAGGTTGTTTTGCCAAACGAAACGATTTACGCGTACGATTTTCCCAATTGTAAATCTTAAATCAGGAGACAGTTTCGAAACATTTTACGTTGAATTTGTGTGGATCCATTTAAAAAAAAAAAATTCCGCCACTTCAAAGCAATCGTTCTGAACCATAATATGATTGATATTAAGCTCTAATGTGATTGTTTATCAAAAAAGTAAAAATGCTCATTTGTGTCCAATACATGTCATTTTTGGATTGTTCATCAAAAAATTAAAATGCCCACATGCCCTAAATCTACGAATACTTGTTTGAGGAAAGATATAACCAATTTATCGGTCGATCAGAAATTATCAAAACAATAGTTGACATAAGTGCATATGGCTTTGGTTTTTGATAAATAAGCACAAAAGAGCTTGAATTAAGCAAAACTAATTGCAAATTTATTTTTTCATAAACATTCCAAAAATGAAATGCATTGAGCACAATTGGTCGTAATTATCAAAATTTGTGTTATGCCCACATTTGAACTCGAATTGCGAACAAGATGACCATATTTTGAGATGTATTTGTGCAATATTCCAGCAATTTCATTTATTAACAATTTTTTATGACATTTATTTTTCACCGTGTTTGTTACTAATCTAAATCATATATCTGACCATATGTCTTATTTCTAACTTTTCCTTATAATGATCACAGTTGCATTTATGGGTTAGTAAATTTTATATTGAAAAACAATTTATTTTTTGTTTTGAATTACTTTCCAGAATTATTTCTGACCCAAATATTTTCATCTCTATTTGCATATTTTTTTTTTTTTTTTTTCAAATATTGCAAGGTTTTTTAAAAATATTTATTACCCAGCTACGTAAAACTATAACTTTTTACTGGCAATGCCCCTAAAAGCATAAACTGCAATATTATGCTAAGCCAAAGAAATAGGCTACTGAAAGCTATAAAACTGCGCTTAACCAGGCTAAGACACTTATAAATCTTCATTAATGTGGGCTTGTTGTTGGATCATAAATTAACCAACATTATGGTTTGGTTAAATATCAAGCTAGAGAGAAAAACACTTAAAATGCTAAAAAAACAAAACCAAACTCATAAATGTCTAAAAATGATTTATAATAAACGAAAACGTGAAAACAAAGGCTGATCAAGTAACAACTTGCCAATGATGCCACATTTTTAACAACTCCACTCACATGTTAAATCCTAAAGCAAAATGATTGATTTACTGCTAAGATAAGTTAATTAATTGATTAGTGGCAATTCATTGTTTTCACAATTGATAATATCTCTCTCTTTCTCTCTCTTTACAGCTTGCAATTGTAATGGCCACGCCCGCCAGTGTCGCTTCAATATGGAACTGTTCAAACTATCGGGTCGCGTTTCCGGTGGCGTTTGTCAAAATTGTCGCCATTCAACAACCGGTCGTCACTGTCACTACTGCAAGGAGGGTTACTATCGTGATCCACCGAAACCATTGAATCATCGACGCGTCTGTAAACGTAAGTATCTCTCTCTCTCTGAATGATCTGTGGTGGCCTTAACATTTTAATGAAGTCGCTTGACCGCCAGTGAAAAAAAAAACCATTTATGGCGTGATTTGTATCACATTTTAATTAAGTCAACAATTTAATGGGCGCCCAATAATTGATTTGAAACAGAAATTCCGCTTAAATCATAAAAACTACAAGTTGATTTTTTTGGTAGAAGAAAAAACCTGCACTTTGGTCGCACACGGGGCGGTTGCCGCGCTCGATTGACACTCGATTTAGTGTCGCATTGTATGACAGCCGTTGTAATTAATGTCGGTGTTTATTTTTTTTCCAAGTGAATATTTTCAAATCTGTATGCGCAATGAATATTCATGCGGAATTTTGTGACAAAATTAATTTTGAATTGATTTTGTTGCTGTTGTTTTTATTGCCAAAGCAATTTAAATAGTTGAGGTTTTGATGCAGGTTGCATTTTTATTGCTTAATTCTGTGGAATCAAAAACTTTTCAAAATAACAATCACATTGTGGAACGAGCTGAATATAACACTTAATGGAATATTCATGCATAAGTTTTACATATTTTTCATTGATTTATTTATTCGATTGGCGTTCAGCGGTGGCGAACACGAACGACACATTTTTTACATTTTGTGGTACTAAGATTTTTTTTGTATTTTTTTTTTAAATTTTGGTAAGCTCGGAGCTCTATTATTATATGGAGTGTAGCGCATAAGGAACCGGAAGGTGATAGAGGAGGGCTTTACTAACAAAAAATTTAATCAGACGGGGGTCTAAAAAGTACCCTTGAGGAGTTATTGGGTTAAGACTGTAGGAAACTTTAAGGTAATGAGTTTTTTAAAAATGTGTATGGCTTAAAAAGCGTAAAAGGATTTTGCAAAGTTCTGAACTTATAAAGTTGTTATTTAAGTTTTTTATTCCTTTTTTTTATTTTGGTGGCCATTTTAGTATGAAAATGGTCCTATTAAAATACCCTTTCATGACTTTTTTTTGGAGTCCTCGTTAAATTTTCTTTAATTCGGTAGTATATTTGTCATAATAATTTTTTTAATTGCAGTCAGATAAAAATACTTTTCGAGAACAAGACTCCAGTAGATAAATTGCAGCGCGTACTCGCAATGCGCGCGAGTAACCTGTGCGTCACATAGAAAAGTATTTTTTTTTTTTTTTTTTGACCTCAAATTAAAAAACTTCACACGACAAATGTAAACCGACTTTAAGGAAATTCAACGAGGACTCCAAAAAAAATTATGGAAATGTGTGTCAATAAGGACTGCGATCGATTAAAATGGTCCGATACATTTTGTCCAATAACTTGTTTTCAAATTGCTCAATTAAAAAAATTTTTTCGCAGTAGGCTTTGCAAAGAATGTACCAAAATTATTGTTTGCAAATCTTTTCCCTAGTCCGTCGTATTTACTTAAAAATGGCAAACGAGATGGAAGTTCGAAAGTCAATAATAAAAATTTTTCAAGATCACCCGCGGTGGATTTCCAATAGAATTGATCGGAATCGCAAAGTTAATGTGAAATTGATATCAAGAGATCTAAAAAAAATTAAGGAAAACTTGGATGTTTTTCAAAAGCCAGGTTCCGGAAGAAAAAAAGGTGTCCGTGACCAGAACAAAAAGAAGAAAATCGTCACGATTTTAAAGAAGAACCCCAACATTTCATGCTGAAAACTCCCAGTGTGCCAAACGGTTCAAATCTTCGCTTTTTTATCCGTTACGGATCCGCTACTGATCCGTAACGGGTAAAAAAGCGAAGATATGAACCGTCTGGCACACTTGGCTGGCACAGAATGTGGTGAATTTTGAGTTTTTAGCTCTCAAGGTCAAAAAGGAGGCTGGTTTGAAGACGTTTACGGTACAAAAAGTTTCTGACATAAATGTTGTGAAGAACACTGAGGCAAAACAGCGCACCATAAAATTAAAAATTAATTTTTTTTTCAAAAATTCGAATGCCGCATCATGGACGACGAATCGCTTCCAGGATGAAAAGAGTTAGTCAAAAAAGGAGTCAAAATTTCTTCGTAAGTTCTTGGTTTGGCAAGCAATCTGCAGTTGTGACAAAAGAAGCAACTCTTTTGTAACCACTGGAACAACAAATTCCGAATTCTATATTCAGAAATGCTTGGAAAAAAGACTAAAGCCTTTCTTACGAGAGAATGAGGTTTCCACTTTCTTTTGCCCAGACTAGCATCTTGTCATTATAGTAAAATGGTCTTAGAGTGGTATTCAAAAAATAATGTGATTTTATTGCCTCGTGAAGCAAATCCGCCTAACTGTCCAGAACTCAGGCCAATTGAAAGATACTGGGCTTTGGTCAAAAGGGAGATAAAGGCAACAAAAAAAGTAGTCAAGGATGCTAAAGATTTTCAAGGAAAGTGATGTTCAACAGCTAGAAAGGTATCAAATAAATCGATAAAATCCTTAATGGAAGAGGTGCCAGAAAAGTTACAAAATTTAAAAAAAAAAATAAAAAATATTAAAATTATAAGTACGTAATAATGGCGGTTCAAAATTTAGTTTCATTTTTAAAACAAGACTACTTGTTATTGAGATTATTTGAATTTTGTCTCGGACAATTTTATCGATCGCAGTCCTTAGGACCTTTCTAATACTAAAATAACCAAAAAAGTCAACTTTAAAAGTCCAGAACTTTGAGAAATCCTTTTAAACCCTATAAACCAAATACATTTGTAGAAAGCTCATACAATTAGTTAAAAGTTTTTCATAAAAAAGTTTTCTCTAAAACATTAGGGTGGCTCAAGAAATTTTTTTTTTTCTAAAAAACAAGCCAGAAAATCAGTTTTCAGGGGTACAATTTACACCTCCCTCAGGTGCAATTTTTTGTTGGTCTAGTCCTCCTCTATCACCTCCCTTTAATACTTTTTCTAAAAAGTCATATTTTTGCTTCGAAAAAATGAGCCAAAGTCACTTAAGGGTTGTACATGAGAATTGATTATCTTTTTCATGGTGTATTTCTCTGAATTATTTATATTACAGACATTTTTATTGCATTTTTTACTAAAATATAGTATTTTCTTATTAATTTAAAGAAAAAAGTAATTTGGAGCGCTAAGTTTTGGGTAAAAAACGCGATTTTGGACGATGTGTGAAGTTTAGAGTTTCCGTTTTTCCGCTCAGCATTTCCTCACGGAATTTGCTTGATTTTTCTCAGAATTTTAGGACTTGTTGTGTGGCCATAATGAGCGATTTAGATTTTTTAACCCATTCTGTCGCCATGTCCCCTTACGATTTTTCTGAATTTTACTTGAGAATATTTGGAAAGGTGCCCCGTAACATAACTACTACTTCTGAAATGTGTGCTCTCCCGTATACTGTTGGAAATCTCGATTTTCCCGAAACTTTCAGGTAAAACGACCTCTTGACTCCCCCTCATATCGAAATTTTCTTGTACACTTATCGAGAATTTCATTTTACACGTCTAGGAATATATTCCACCACATTTGGTTATAGAATTTTAAGAAAAAATTTTTTTATTAAAACCTGGGTCATATAAGGGAAAATTATTTTCGAATATGCCCTTATGTGTTGCATACCTATGGAAATAATGTATTGTAGAGATAAAAGGGATACAAAATTTTAGATCAATTTCTATTGGACGTAGGCGGATACTCAAAGTTGATTCAAAACTAAAGACTATGTTGTTACAAAAATTTTCACATTTTGTGTGTACTCGTAGTATAAATAATATTTGGTTCTAAAAATCAATTTTCTTACATTTTTCAATCACGCGGTCGGAAAAACGCTCATTTACTCAAAAGGCAGGTATCTTACGAAAAAAAATGTATATGTCATAAAGTATATTTTTTCAGAATTTTTAGAGACCTTTTGTAACTTTTCAAAAATTGGGCAAAAAAAAAAAAATCTATAAATTTCACTGAAACCTTCACTGAAACCATAATAACTTTTAAAAATATGATCCGATTTTAGTAAACTTGAGCTTAAAAGATTTGCACTAATAAATTGAAATAAAAAAAATGTATTTGTATACACTATTGGGCCAAAAAACGTGTTTTACTTGCCTTTAATATGAAAAGTTGTACGCAACTACTATAAAAATTAACTTTGCGCAGCTATAACATGCCCAATTTCAATCAGATCTTAATTATAGTTGCATTTGTTGGAACTGTTATATTTTTTAAAAAAGCTGTGTATAAACAAATTCGATCGAAATTGGGTTTCTCGAATTATATTCTTAAAAATGGAACTATATATAACCTCAAAAATCGAAATTTTAAATTATCTCTGGGAAAAGAAATAAATTCGATTTTCAAACTCAGCGACCTCAAATTGGCTTAAAACATATGGTTTGCAAAATATTACATACACAATTTAATTATTTGTAATGTAGTGTTTTCAGCTAAGATTTTTTGCCTGTTAGTATGCCACTAATATCGTTAAGCTGTCTGAGGTCAAAACTAATTAATAATAATAAAAAAAGTGGTAACAAAGTTAAAGATTTTTACAAGCGACAGACCACACAAAAACTTTTCAGCTAATTCTATACTTTAAGTTATAACTTTAGAGTACTTTTAAGGAAAATCTTTAAGGGCGTATGCACATTTTTTTAGGCCTCACTGTGTTCACGTGTTGACAGCCGCTTTCCAAAACACAAGCAACAAGTTTATTGTTTTGTTTCACCTCGTGCAGAAAACAAAAAACAACAAAAACAACAAAACAACACATAAATACAACAAGATACTCATATGTAGATACGTATGACTAGAGATACAAAGTGAACTCTTGCAGACGAAAAATAAAAAATACAATATTTAATAGATAGATGATTGCCAGCAACAGCAACATAGTTTATGTTGCTGTTGGGTTTTTTTTTTTTTTTTTTTTGTTCGTTTTCGCTGTTTTTATGTAAATACACGCAACCATCCTTAAGTACAACAACAACAATAAAAACAAAGCAATTCACTTTTAAATCAACTTAAAAAGAACATAAAACTTCCAGCTCCCACTACCCCACCCAGTAGATACTTTAACCCCTCGCTCGAACGTTTATCCCAAGATGAGAATTAATTGCGTGCTTTGCAAATAACTTGGCGCAAAACTTTTGACTGATGGCAATGCTGTTGCTCCTTTCGCTGACGCCAACAACAGCAGCCTCAGCAACAACATTTCGATGCTGCCATCAACAGCAACACCGTTAGTTAGTGATGCTAATAGGAAACTCATTTTCATTTAAGTTACCTTAAGATTGTTGTTGTTGTAGTTGTTATTTTCTTAACTTAAACAAACAAACCGTTTTACAAACGCTTAGTACTTATATATATACAACATGTGCAAATGATTTTCACTTTTTTTTTCTGGCTGACATAAACGATTTTAAAATTGCCATTACTCGGTAGGAAATGTCATTAAAAGTGTGCCTGCAGTTAAAGTGCATAAGTAGTAGATAATATCGTTCCCCATACAAAAAAAAAATATAGTTCGCCATAAGCCCCCCATTTTGAAAGCTTATCGGTTTCGATTTTTAAGGAAAAAACATTTTTTTTTTTCGACCTCTAAATAAATGAGTTTTTCATATAGCTCCGCCATTTGACGTCCGATCATCAAATATAGTATATCGTTATAAATGTCTCAATGTGGGCTATATATATGTGTGGGAATTTAAAACCTCAATACAAAATATGAAAAACAGTATGTTTCAAAAACGAAAATCGCCCCCTAAAACTGCGCCAGATTCTTTTTTTATTAATTTGCATTCTATTTAAAACGTGAAATGTTAAAAAAAAATATTGCATATTGTTAGGGGGCGATTTTCGTTTTTGAAACATCCTGTTGGTCATAGAGGATTTAGATTCGCTATAACTTCTTCAATTTCAACAATTTGAATTAACTTTGAAGAAATGAATTTTATGATTTTTTATGGGCTTCAATTCTATGAAGCGCCCTTGTCACCTTAGGGTGGGTAGGAACTGAGATAATGAGTACAACTATTCGAAAAAACCTTTGAGATAAATTACTTCCATGAACGAAATATACGAAAAAATCATTTAGGCGCTTATTTAGAGGTCGAAAAATTAACTTTTTTTTTTTTTCCTTAAAAATCAAAACCGATAAACTTTCAAAGTGGGGGGTCTACGGCGAACTTTTTTTTCTGATACTATCTAGTGCACAATTCATCCGATGACCTAAATTCCTATTGGGTATTAACGTATATTTTTAGGAGCAATAATAGTTTCGAAACGTGTAGGAGCGTGAGAATTCATCAAAAATTGATATTTTGCAGCTGCCATATGATAATGCAGGTACATGGCAATAAATTGAGAAATTTCGCCATTACTCAGTTAAGAGATGCATCTGCTATTGAGCAAAAAAAAAAGTGCATTCGTAAGATTTTCCAATTTTTTTTTTTTTTTTTTCTTCTTCACTTTATTGCAACCGTTGATGGATTTCTTTGCATTATGTGTTGTTATTGTTGCTATCGCTGTGTTACAGTGATTTACCATCTTCTTTGGCCTAATTGGACATTTATTAATTAACACGTCGGTATCATAAAGAAAACTGCGCAAAGAAACTCTTTTTTTAAGTGCGAGCTATAAAACTTTTACTGAGGTGTTATAAACTTTTGAACAGCACTAAGAAATACACTTAAAATGTTTTGCGAATATCTGCGTTTTTGCAAATTTCTTTTCACGCAAGAGTAATATACATTCAATGGAAAATTTACTTTTATAGAAATAAACATTTCTAGGATGAGTTTAATTTTTTGGGGAATTTAATTAAATTCAAAAAGCAATAAATCATTTTCTTTACAAAATGTTTGATTTAAGAGTATCAATGTCAAAATTGATTTTTCCAAAAATATACCTTGGAAGTATTTAATTATTATACTTTCACATGCTACTCGTTTCTAGGTTAAGAGCTGTAATGAAAATTTTAAATGTTTATTTTTAAAGCAGAAATCTTCATTTATGGGTGTTTACAACAAGGAAATTTTACATATTTTAATTTACGAAATTCCAAGAATGACAACTTCTGTATATTTTACAAATGTATGCTGTTTATTGAAAACAAAAAAAAGTTTTAAAGAATTTCCCTTTTTGGGAAATTTTGTTGTGCACCTATTTTTGCCTTAAATTGATGCATATGGCTATGCTTAATAGATAAAATGGATGTTACCAAAATTTCCCTCTTGTAGAAAAAAATTTCCTTTATTATAAATTTTTTTAATATCATTCTTGGTAATGGTATGTCTTTAAATATAATCAAAAATTGACTTTCATAGCAATAAATACTAATTTTTTGGTTTTTTATTGAATTCAATAAAAGCGCAATCATAAATGAAATTGATAAATGATAAATTTATTTCTTTCTTAACACGTTGAGTGTCCCCATACGGCGGTACACACTTAAGCTTCCCCAGTGTGCCGTGTGTACCGCCGGCGGTGCACAGTCACATGTGAACTCAATGCAATATATATTCTGAAGCACTGCAGTAATGCAAAAAATTTTTGTGTTTTATCACAGAAGAAAAGGTATTTTTGGTTAGAGTTTTGAAATTTTTTCGACACCTTTTATTTTAGAAGAATTACAAAAGTTACAAAAAAGAGGAACAAAAAAAATTTTTATTGGAACAAAAACTAACAAAAGTAAAAATTACATTTAATCAAAGGTTATAAATAATAAAAACTAATGACTAATGTGTTATGTTGAAACATTCCAGGCAAAAAGGTGTATTATAATCCATAAAAATTATAATAATTATTTTTACACCTATTTCAAAATGTTGCGAACTTTTTGGTTGTTTTTATTGCTTCTTCACCTCAAGATGTATATATTATTTGGCACTGTGGTTTAATATTTTCAGCGAACCTGTGGTGAACAAGGTAATTAGATAATTTGGTTTCACCCATGTGCCACGTGTACCGCCGACTTTCACGCCATTTTATAGGACAAATAACACTCATAAGCACAAATTTCTTTCCACAAACTCATTATATACCCCTATAGATCAATATTCAACAGTTACAAGTTATTACAAGTCGACATTTTTTCATACATATTGAATTTGTATGGTGGCACAGCGCTACAAGTAAAGGCACTCAACGTGTTAAAAAATATTTTATGAATCAGAGCAAAAATTGATTTTTCCAAAAATAATTGAAACATATACATGTATATTAGGATGGGCCGATTTGAAAACTGATCTCCGATTTTTTGAAATAAATATAATCAATTTCACGTTATCAAGTAAACTTTTCGGAAAAACAGAACCCATTTTTATTGATTACTGACAGAATACCGGCCAAAACATATTATGATATTACTTTTGTCTCTATAGGAATTTTGAAAATTAAGCATAAAAATAAATATTGAACGCAAGGTAAAATTTTCAATCGTAAATGCGCCGAACTTAAGTTGAACGTAGAGTTATGGTTCCTTGGGCAAATATTCATAGAATTGAATGAACTTTCACATAGGGGGGTAGCCGAGGTCGATAAAATTTCCACCATACAATTTGGCCCACCCTAATGTATATGTATGTGTACATTCAAATCTTACTCGTTTCTAGATTAAAAACTGTAATGTAAATTTTAAACGATTATTTTTAAAGCAGAAATCTTCATTGTGAGTGTTTACAAGGAAATTTTACAAGTTTTAATTTACAAAATTCCAAGAACGAAAATTGATTGCACATATTTATTTGTACAAATATTTACTGTTTATTGGAAAAAAAAAATTAATTTTGAGGAATTTCCCTTTTTGGGGAATTTAGCTATGCACCTATTTTTGGCTTTAATTAATGTTTAAACATATGCGAAAGAGATAGAATGAGTGTAACTAAAATTTTCCTTTGTTGAAAAAAATTCCCTTCATTCATAGAAAATAACATTTATTTTTTTTTTGGGATTTTCTTTCCAATAAAATTGCAATTTGAAAAAACAAAAATCCAATTTTGAGTGTACTCTCAAAATAAGAAATTTTACAAATTTTATTTTTATTGAAAAAAAAATCAATTTTGAAGAATTTTCCTGTTTGGGAAATTTTATTGGACACCTATTTTTGTCAAATTAAAAAATGGGAGCAACCTTAATATGCCTTTGTTACAAAATAATTCCCTTTGAGGGAAATTTTTTTAACTGCAGTCTTTTGGTTATGTACTTACCTCCAGATATGTTCTTAACTCCAGATAGGAGGCTGAAAAAGTGGGTATGTTGACTTAAATTCGACTGAAAGTAACTCGGATGTGCTTGCATCGTGAAGTAAGACAGCTTTTATGGCATCATTTCCACGGTCAATAAAAATATGCGGGCTTCTACTTTTAATACTTCAGTGCATCAAAAAAGGTTCGATTGCACGGTAGGCAGGAAGCAAAATCTAATCCGACCAAAATGTACTAGAAATCTACTAATGCAGATTGTTTTCTTATAATGTGAACATAAAAATTTTACTTTTTATTCAAAAATGATTAAAAATTAATATTTCAAAAAAAGGTCATTGGGTTGTTTTAAAATCCAGTTTACCAGCCATGTTCTGAAATTTTAGGTGTTTCAATTTCCAATAACATGAAATTTTGAATGCGATCTCGGTAACTTTTTTTTGTTGGTCTGCGGTAACTGTATCCAAATCTGGCAACTATTATTCTCTATCAGATCAGGTATCCGAGTTATCCTTTGTTATCAAATTGGAACCGATAGCCAAATAGAAATCCGATTCCATCTTACTTTTCGAAATAGGGAACACATTAAGTTTGATTTAATCTCGATTCCGAAAAAAATTGGATTCCAGAACGTAGCTTTATTTAACGTTTTTAGAACAATTCAAAACTTCAAAGCATCAAAATAAGAAGATTGGAATAAAATAGGGTAAAAAAATTTTGCCTTGTAGAATTTCTTTATTTTCAAAGGCTTTCTGAATTGAGTCGCGCTCTTCCTGAACTATTTTCTTGTCCCCTTAGGGGGGTGCGCCCCACCGGTTGAGAACCTCTGGCTTAACCTATAAGTCGTACGAAAACATTAAAAATAATAAATAAAATATCGCAAAAAGTGAAATCATTTTAAGTTGCATATATTTCCAAAAAAAAAAGAAGAACATAAATATACAGACCTACATATTTTCGTACAATCTTTTAAACATAAATCTAAAAATTCTACATTTCATTATAAACAGCAGAATAAAACCTCACACAATGCACAATTTAATATTGATGTTTTTTTTTAAGTAGGTAACACCTTTAACAATCTTGACCACACATTCACAATTACTTATCTTTGAATAATTTCACCTTTCCAAAACAGACTAAATAATTTATGACTGCAACTAACTTGTAAATTCATGTTCCACTTTAGTCACTAAATGATTCACGATTCATAAATTTCCTGTGTGCAGACAAATTACGGCATCCGAAAGAGTTATTCAATAAACCCAAAAATAAGAGTTCACACATGATGCATAATTCAATTTCCAAAAACAGTCCCTTATCGTTTGCTAATCAAAATGAAGCTGCATATATATTTCCCAGAAGTTGCAAATGCCATAAATTAATCATTAATTATAGGTTACAGGGATAAGAAGGGGTGGAATGAAATAAACTTAAGTTCAGGTTTAGCCGGCGCTTAACTTAAACGAAAGCTTCAAATGTTAACGTCGACAAAATGCAACAATTAAACTGCGTTTTATTTTAAGAAATATTTATATAGTCATTAAAACTGGTTCTTTTTATTGATTAAAATTTTTTTTTTTTTACATTCAAAATTATTAATGCGAAATAAACATTTATTAGTTTAAGCTTATAATTCGATCCTTTAAGCGGATTATTAAATGATATTAAAAAAAAATTTCTACATGGCTCCGAGTAATAATATTTTGTTTATAAGACAATTTAACCCGTTAAACAGCAGCTTCCATTTAATTACCTAAGGAATAGCTATTTTAACTTGAAATTAAATATATGGGGCATTCCATTGTGACTCATTGGACATTTTTCTATAAATTATGACAAAACTTTGGTCATAACTAAGTTATTTTATTTATGTGAAAAAAGTCTCGAATAATAACTAAAGAACCCTTCTTTAGCAAAGTATATGGAAATTTTAAAAAGTTAGTGTTTTCTGTCTTAAATTGTTGTTTGAATAAGTGTTACTCATAGGACATAAAACGGAACGTTATTTTTCATTTATTAACTTAAGGAAGAATTTTAGCCAGCCTACTGCTATTTTATGATTTTTTTTATATATTGTAATTGAAGAAAACAGGTAAGTGAACCGAATTACGGCATATTAAGGTACTGTTTACTTCTATAACGATTCCAAGTCTTACAACTCAATTTTTGAGATCGGATATATAATTTTTCATAAGGATTGATTTACCCGGAGTCGATTAGTGCTAAATTTGAGCTACATAACCCTTATATGTATGATAATAATTATTTATACTTTTAGTAATACTTCATTTGTTCCTAATTCCAGACTAAAACTTTGCGTTGAACCTAACTCCATTAGAGTGTGCACCTAACTCCGTGCTAACTAAAAATTTGTTTGTATGGAACATTAGTAAGTACATGTTACAAACAAAGGAGGCAACTGAACAAAAAGAGTCACGGAATTAGGTTCACTTCCACAAAATAATGCACTTTATTCCGGCATTTAGAATTCTTAACATCTATGAAATTTTTTAGAGATTTGTTCACATAGTACATATAGTGACTCACGAAATTGATCACGCTTTGGCTATGAATGCAAACAACTAACAAAAAGTCTGAAATGGGCTTGTATTTTTATTTTGGTAAAACTGAATTAAGTAAAGGAAAATGAAAAAGGGATAAATTCCATGAAAACTCTTTCTTAAATAAAAAATAATAAAACAAAATCAAAAATACTCAGCGTGATCAATTTTGTGACTTCGCAATATGAACCTTGGAAACTAATGCTAATATTTTGTACAGCCTCCTAGTGCATCAATAACTGCTTTTATTCTTCTGGTAATACAATCTAGAAGAGTTTCACAAATTTCTCTAGTAATAGCATCCCAAGCATTTTGAGCCCTAGGCCAAAATCCATTTAGAACACCAGTTTCACCTTCCATCGATTTTCTCAATATGCCCCATAGATGCTCGATAGGATTGAGGTCTGGAGATTACGAGGGCCATTTTATTCTTGTGATTCCATTATCTGAAAGCCATTTTAAATCTCATTTGAGAGGACGGGTATTAATACAAAATGGGTCCAAAACCCCTGAGAAGAGTCGTAGGCCTGATAATTTTCAAAATTTTTCTTCAGCATTTCCCTATCGATTCGTTGCATAAATTTTTTTTTATAAAAATGCACCTAAAAACTTATGAAATAGATCGAAGACCACCCTTATGATTTCCAAAACTTATGTTCGACCTATTCTCATCTTAGTCACATTTGTCCTAAGCGTTTTAAAAGGTAGATTCTTGTTTTCAGTCTGTCTGTCGAATCTTTTGAAACAAAATTCATTGCCTAAATTTAAGACAGAATGCTTAGACTTCAATTTTTTGAAATAACCAAAAATTTTCATACAAAACAAAAATACTTATCTTTTAAAAGTTCGTTTATTGGTATTTGGTTAAAAGAAGCAATGCTATCTTAAAAAGAGCTGTAGATAGAACATTATTCGGAAAAAAATTTTGACATTATTTTCAAAATTGAAATTGGCACTACGATATGTATGATGAGATGATACCTTATTCAGTTTGAAAATAGTAATAGAATAGCATTTCAATACAAATTCCTGCTAAATCTTTCAAAAAAATAAAACACTGCAAATGTTCAATTTGATTGAAAAACTCATGCCGGGAATCAACAAGTGTCTCTGCTAAACACAAAAATTCAATTATGAAAAATTTTAAAAATTTCCCTTAATTATTTCCCTCAGGGAAATTACAATAATGAAGCCATTTTGATATGAAATTAAAAAATAATGCATATAAATATAGAAAATATCGTTTTTATAAAATTTCCTTAACTGGGAATTTTTAAAATTTTTAAAAATTTTTAATTATCAAGTTCTGTCTTACTTCAGACAGTCTTGACATTTACCTCATAGTCTTATTTTTATAAATTTTTACAAGTTTTTGTTTACAGCAAACTCAAAGAAAATTCTATTCTATTTTTCTGCAATTCACGGCAGACGCAATTTTCCTTCGAATTAAACAAAATGAAAAAGTTTTCCCCCAAAAAAAGTTTGGCATTGACGTACTCAGCGTGTTTATGATTTGTTTACACTGTAAAAACAATTAAGGCAATAAACAAATTTACATTAGAAAATACAACAAAAATACTTACTACAAATACAAATTGGCGCAGTTTATGACGAGTAAAAATGGTTGGAGTATTTTTTCAGCCGGTGCTGTTGCTGCTGCCGTTGCCTACGCAATGTTGCTCACTTGCTGCCTGCCTGCCTGCATGCCAGGGTGTATTAATTTAAGTTTCCTCAAAATTCAAACATAAACAACTCAAACTCAAACAAAATGAAATTTGTAAAAATAATTGAAAATATTTAGCAAATAAAGTGTTCACCTGAAATTTTTGGGGCGCAAATACACCGTGCAAAATATTGCATGCAAGAATAGAAGAACAGCAACAACAATGAAATATTTATGTTGTAAACAAGAGATTAACTAGATTAATATGAGATTATATGGGGTATAATATATTTTTCAAGGAAAAACAAATACATACACATACATTTATGTATGCATGCATGTATGTTTGCATATGCAAATGGTAAATTCGCTGAATATTAGATTCTTTGAGTGTAGAGATCTTAAGCGAAACACAATTTTAGTGTAAAATTTTAAATTCAGAAAGAAAAATAAATAAATTGAAATAAATGAGTGTTCTTTCTGGTCTGGTGCTGAATTGTACAAATTGTCGGCATGTATTTTGTTTTTGCTTTAAATCCAGCAATTATAAAATTTCGAAATTGTCTGCTTAATGCATCATAAATAATGAAACACTTAAGTTTTGTAATTTTTATTTTTTGCTAATTTCTTGATTTTGCTCAATATTAAAAATTTTGTTTTTTTTTTTTTCTTTTTAATTATAAAATATGAGTACTGGTTTGCTTTGATTGTTAATTTAAAGCCTGTGGTTACTTTGAAGCTTATTTCTCTGTTTGTAATTAAATTTTTACTCTTTCCCTTTCTGCTTAATTATTTTAAATTTAATTAATAATAAATTCCTAAGTTCATATGTGAAATTTTTAGGATTTTGTAATTGCCTTTGAAATATTTATTAATTACTACCGGTATAGCGTGCGCAACAACCTCATGTCCGACCCCAGCCAATTTTTGCAAGGCTAATGGTTGACACTATTTATATTTATGCATCAAGTTTTATAGCAAAAGCTGCTATTCTTACAGGGATATAGCATTTTAACTATTTTTTTTCTATGATGGATGCAACACCCCTTTGCTCAATCCACTCCACTTTTTGCACGTTGATTGGTACTAAAAATCTATCCACGTACCATGTTTTATAACAAAATCTGGCATACCTGCGGAGACATAGCATTTAAATGTTTTTTTTTTTTTTTTATATGGGGGCTACAGCTCCCCCTCACCCAATCTCTCTTTAGCATAGCTTTAAGCCACATGCAGTACAAAACTACAAATATGGGGATATCAGAAAATAATCTCCTCTTATATGACCCAGGTTTTAAGAACATTTTTTTTTTTCATGTTCCATGACCAAATGAGGTGGAATATACATATAGTATTCCTAGACCTATAAAATTAAATTCCCAATAAGTGAACAAAAAACTTTCGATCCGAGAGGGTGTCAGGAAGTTGTTATACCTAAAAATTTTTGGAAATATCGAGATTTAAAATATTATACGGGAGAGCACATATTTCAGAAGTAGTACATATATTACGGGGCACCTTTTCAAGTATTCTGGAGTAAAATTCAGAAAAATTGTATGTGGGTCGTGGCGAGAGAATGGGTTAAAAGTACAAATCGCTCATTACGGCCACATAACAAGTCCTAAAATTCTGAAAAAATTCAAAAAAGTTTCTTGATAAAAAATAAATTGATTTTGTTGATGATGTATTTTTAATTTAAGCGCCCCCTGCCGACTAAAAACGAAAAACTCTAAAGTTCGCATTACGCCAAAAATCAAGTTTTTTACCTAAAACTTAACGTTTTTCGTTTTTTAATCGGCATGGGGGGCTTAAATCGAAAAAACATCATAAACAAAATTCATCAAGAAATTTACTTGAATTTTTTCAGAATTTTAGAGCTGTTATGTGGGCATACAGAGCGATTTCGACTTTTTAACCCATTCTGTCGCCACGACCCACATACGATTTTTCTGAATTTTACTCTAGAATATTTGGAAAGGTGCCCCGTAACATATCTTTTACTTCTGAAATATGTGCTCTCCCGTATATTATCGGAAATATCGAATTTCCCAAAATTTTTAAATATAACAACCTACTGACACCCTCTCGGATCGAAAGTTTTTTGATCACCTACTGGGAATTTCATTTTATACGTCTAGAAATATATTGCACCACATTTGGTTATTGAACATGAAAAAAAAAATTTTTTTTTAAAACCGGGGTCGTATAAGAGGATATTATTTTCGGATATGCCCATATATAGATAAAGAAGAAATATCAATTGCTCTAGACTTTCTTAACCATATATGAGATTATGATATTGTTAATTCTTTTACCTTTTACTAGCTCTTTTACCTGGAGTTGTCCGGGGTAAATTTCCTTTATTCACATCCAATCGGTTCTGTTCTTAGCATCAACTACACAATGGGCCTCAGTTTTTAATGACAACATGTTCATTTCGCGGATCTTACATTTCTCCCAATAACCCATTGAAAGGAATAACGAGTTTTCCAGCAAACTTGTTGTTGGCAAAGTGTCCAGTGCTAACTGTGGGGGTTCTTGCTATAAGCGTGATTGTACTCACGTGGGAATATTCTTCGGCTCACCTTTATTTTTTGTAAATATATTGCGTTGGTTTAGGATCAAAACTAAATACTTAAGTATATAAATTGCTTTAAGTATGACACTGCAAAACTATCTTGATTCCAAAGGTATTTCATGCAAAAATTACACTTAAAAGTACTAAATTCTCAGTCTCCTGGTGTGTCTCTCTTCCGAAATTAAAGTTTTAATGCTGAATAAAGCTTTGCACCAAAAGCGAAAAATGTTATCAATAGTGTTTAAATGTAATTACCAAATTATTGCTCAATTTTATTGACTTTTATCTCAGTCTCCTGGAATATCAAACCATCTTGAAATTTTCAAAAGTTTATTTGCGAAGGGAAGTTATTTTAGGATCGCTTGCATTTGTCTCAGATCGTGGATATTTTAGTTGATATGCCGAGTTTTGTGTGTGAGATAATCTTGCTGCCAGTCAGATTCTTAGTTACATGGTTATTATTTTTGTCAAAAATATATTTTGTAGGTATTTATAATTACATTTATAGGTTACAAATCCTTAGCATTTTACTATTGAGTTCCATAATTTTGTCATTGAACGTTGTATTGACGATTTATTGACTGAAATATGAAAAAACCTCAGATCCATAGCCTAAGCCTCCTGGAACCTTTAACATTTAAATTTCATTTTTTAGTAGCAAAAATAATTGGGTTTTAACAAACAGCGCTTAATACGGTACTCAGCCTCATAAACTAATTTTTTTTAACGACAGTAAAATTCATGCATCTTATTTTTTGACCAGTTCATTTTAGAAAAGTAAATAAAGACCTAAGCTGAACTTAGACAACTTATCTGAACTCAGATACCAAACAAAATTTTTTGTTCCGAAAAAAGAGTATTTTCCTTAATTCGTGGGTGGAATCAATCATGTTATTGATTACGCTGTTCGACAATTTGAAACTTTTTGTAAAACACTTGAAAAAATCCAAAAAATTCTTAAAATAGGTGATAAAAAAATACCCGTGTCTCGTCGTTTTTCTCCAGCAAGTCAGATTTTTTTTAACGATTTTTGAAGTGTTTTAATATACTGTACATGAAAAAACAAAAAATAACGCATTCTTTTGTTAAATCGATACATATAACTATATGATCCTTACATCTGAGGTGAATCATGTGTTCAGTAAACTTATGCAGGATATTGCGAGAAATATTTTTGTAGAAAATTCTAACCCTTGAAAACCCCACATGTGGGTCACTTTTGACCATTTCTGAAAACGATACAAAAATTACCCCTTAATCGGGAGAATAATGGATCAATATGTACAACGGAAATGTTTGCTATAAAATTTTATTAGTTGTTGCCGAATACTAAAAAGTCGAAACTTTACCTCGAAGACCAAAAACTTGTTAAAATCAATTAGGACTTTGCAAATTGTATATTTATTACATCCCTACCGCGCTTTCCTTAAGTTTAAGAATTTTTGTCTTTAGTAGCTCCTAGTGAAATTTTCCGTAGAATATTTTTGCAGAATTCTTTAACCCATTGTAACCTAGTTTTTAGAAAGAAAAAAAAGTTCCTTAATACAATGGGTTAATATTCTAGGAAAATGATCGTTGTGTGATTTCGTTATGATGTATCCAAAATGTAGTTTTAGACTTTTAAAGTGAAGTGAAATTTGGAAAATATTAATTGTAAGAAACCCTAATTGATTTTAACGATTTTTTTGGTTTCGAGGTAAAACTTCGACTTTTAAGTGTTCAGCAACTAATAGTGAAATTTTATAGCAAACATTTCTGTTGCACATTCTGGCTCAATATTCCCCTGTTTTAGGTGTCATTTTTGTTCATTTTTAAGTAATGGATCAAAATAACCCACATGTGGGGGTTTTAGAGGGTTTAAATTTTCTACAAAAAATTTAATATGGTGAATACAGAATCCAATTATCTTTTGAACGGTTTTTTAATTTTTTTTGTACGACTCCTCGTTAAAGAGTATTCGCAATTTTGAAAGTAAGATATTTTAATATGAACTTATACGTAGCATTTACATATAAAAACAGTGCACAACGGGTTATCTCCTAAGCTGGAAAAGGTCACTGGAAAAGGAAATCCAAGAATCGGGAAAGTCGTGGCAAGAGATCAAAGTCATCGCAAGGGATCGCAACGAATGGAGATGTTTCATATTGACCTTATACTCCTCCTAGATGTTAAAGGAGAATACATACATACATTTCCTTAACTATAAACTACACAAAAACATTTTTTACATAGGAAATTTCCTGTGTTACAAAATTGTGGAGAAAATTTTTTCTGTAAAAGTTTTCGTTAGCGATATATTTGCAAAAAACTGATTTTAGTGGCCTTTGACCCTGAATAACTTTTTATACGCACAATGGATTTCAATGGACTATTTACACATTATTAACCATGCATAAATAAATATAATTCCGGTGAAAAAAATTCACTTGGAATTTTTTCGCACAGCAGCTCTTTTTTCGTCTTATTTTCCTGGGCTATTTAGTTTAGTTAAAATTATAAATTCAAAAAAAATTGTACTGAAAAATTGCGGTAGAAGACACATTTTATTGTTTTTCTGGAGAACCACTGGCAGGCCTACTCCAATTTTTGGAGGACTGGTAAGTTACACCAGTAGCTTTTTTTACAAGAAAAATACAAAATATCAAAAATGACATATTTTGGGAAACTCAATTTAAAATTTTTTTTTAGTGTAAACTAAATAAAAAAAAAATTATTTCTGCTAGTTTTCATTTCAAAGCCTCCCAGTGTGCCAAACGGACTCGTTTCGGATCCGTAACGGGTTCATATTTTCGTTCTTTTTATCCTTTACGGAATCCGTTACGTATCCGTTACTGATCCGTTTGCGGGAAGGATTCCTAAAAAACAAACGAATCGTTTTTTCTTCTTTTATGGATCCGTTTCGAACCTGTAACGTACATCAAAAACGAATTCAAAACGGATTCGCTTTTAATAATGTTAATGCTGCTTATAAAAAAAAAAAGAAAACAGGGTGAAGCGCTTATTTTTAATTAAAAAAAACAAAATAACAAAAAAAAAAATTACTAGCCCGGCCGGGAGTCGAACTCAGGCTCCCGGGGTATTACTCTTTCATACACGAGACGTTAGACAACTAGGCTATTGACCGATATGATGTTTGCGTAACTGATGTAGACTTATTTGATGTTGAGATTTAAAGTTTGTATATTAAACAAATTTCTGTTGTTTTTTTTTATAAGTATTCTGTGTTGTTTTTCTTCCCTTCTTTTGATAAAAAATGTTATATACTCAAATTTGGAATCAAAAACATTTTTTCAAACAGAGTTTGAAAAGTTTACAAAAAATCATACGCAATAAAATAAAAAGAAAAAAAAAACAAATCAAAAATATTTTTTTTATCATAAAAATTAAATAAAGCAAATCCGTTTTGAGTTCGTATTTGAAGTATTTACGGAATCGAAACGGATTTGCCCAGGTTCGAGTCCTACCAGAGGTGGATTTTTACCCTTTATTTTTCTTCCTTTTTTTTCTTTTTATTATTTTTTAATTGCTAATAGGCGCATCAAAACGGTTTTTTTCTGTAAATATACAGCATTAACATATTTAAAAGCAAATCCGTTTTGAATTCGTTTTTACATAAGTTTCGGATTCGAAACGGGCCAGCACTGCGGAATTTAATTTTTTTTTTATTCGCTAATAAGCGCTTCAAAATGTTTTTTTTTTTTATCCAAACAAAGCGTTTTGAATTCGTTTTTGATGTACGTTACGGGTTCGAAATGGATCCGTTACCACGGATTACGTTTTTTATACCTTTATGAACTCGTAATGGATTCGAAACGGATCCTCATCCATTTTTGTGCACATTGGGCTGTTTCAAGACAAATCATTTGACACCATAAAATTGAGAATTGGATAAATGCAACTAAAGTTATAGCTTCTCAAAGAAAGCTAACCTATCCCATATCTCCGGCATTTTTTTAAATTTTTAAAAAATAGTTGGTAGTAGTTTTTTTCACTATGCTACTATTGCTTATGCCAATTTTTAGCCAAATCGGGTGTCATCAAAAAAATCTTGATCGTTTTGAATTGGTTTACACCACGGTATAAAGTATAAGTCGAAACCTTAATATTGGCTTGGTTAATGATATCCTGGAGAATTGTTTTTCAAAATATCATACCAAAATTTCGCGGACTTTTGACCAGACAATTTCGACTTTGCCGCACTGTTCGACGCCTGACTCTGACTAATTCTTTCTTGCATTCTGCTTTTCATTTTGGAGCTCAACGCTTTAACAGTAGGCTAATTGTTAGTGAGAGTTTCCAACTTTCCGGTACTAGTGTTGGTATTTCTATTGACTTATAGGCTGAGAAGATGACAAAACGTCCACCTGAAAGACGTATCAAGAGGAATCAAGTAAATGAAAGAGTTGAGAAAATTTCAGATCTTTTGAAAAAACAGATATCCATATCCTCTTATCTTGGTGCCTTTGGGATATATGGTGGTTTCAAAATTTGAGTTTAAAGCGGAATCTACCTATAAAGCTTTTCACGGAATCTTCAACAAAAAAAAAAATAAATTGCCTTGGTTTATTACAGGGTGGCGGATTCGAAGTGTTGCCAATTCAAAAGACTATATTTTTAGTTTCCATGCACAGATTTTATTGATCAAACGCTATAATTGTTGGGAAATGTTCAAATTTTAAGAATCTACTTGAGATTTTCGATATGGCTACCTTTGGCCTTAACTATGGCCCGTAGACGGTCGAAGAACGAGTCGCATGCTGCACGAATTTGATTTTGTGGAAGTTTGCGCCATTCTCGTTGAAGGACCACTTTTAGCGCATCAACGCTCTGGTGTTTTTTAGTCAAGACCTTCTTGTCCAACATACCCCAGATTGAGAAATCCAGCGGATTCGCATCAGACGAATTTGAGAGCCATTGTTGAGCAGAAATGAAGCTATAAACGTTTTTTTCTAACCATTCTTGATTCACACGAGCTTTGTGTGACGGTGCCGAGTCTTGTTGGAATGTCCATGGCTTGCGACCGAAATGTTTGCGTGCCCACGGTAGTAAAGCACCCTCCAACACTGATTCAAGATACACCTGGGCGTTACTTTGACGCCAGCGGCCAAAAAAACGAGTGGTGAGCGCCCATCAGCATTCAACATTCAAATTTTCGTAGGACCTCTCTGTCAAGTAAACCCGATCATTTTGTTTGTTTACATATTGCTGGATACAGTAATTTTTCTCATCAGAGAAGACAATTTGTGACAGATTCCCGGCGGCGTGCAAGCGCAACAACTCCTTGGCTCTATCGAGCCTAACTTTTTTTGAGCAGGAGTGAGATCATGCGCCTTTTGGAACTTGAGGGCCTTTAGTCCGAGCTTGTTTGACAATATGTGTTGCATTCGTTCACGCGATATTTTCAGCTCGGCAGCCATTTGTCTGCCACTGCGTCTCGGATTTCGCTCAATTCTGGCCTTCACCTTTCGAACCATTTCTGGTGATGTTGCAGTTATTTTCCGACCACCACCATGTCGTTTGGCAACGCTGCCGGTACCATTGTAACGTGTTATGGTCCGATACACAAACATTTTATTCACTTTTAAATATTTCAGCTCACGAACAATTGCTGGTTGCGATTTTCCAGCCAAATAAAGAGCAATCACACTATTACGTTTGAATTCCATTTCGAAAATTTTTTATTTTCAATAAATTGACACGCAAATGCTTTTGGTTACTTGTTGACAATAGAATGAACTAACATCATGCCAATTTTTAGACAGCTGTCATGTTCCATCTGTCAGATAAGTCTATCTGAAGTTGGTAACAGTTCGAATCAGCCACCCTGTATAGTTTAATCTTTGCCAAAAAAAAAATCAATTTTTCTTCCCTTTCTCAAATATTTGTGTATTTTCATTAAAAATATTTCATTTAAAATGACAGTCATTAAAATTTTAGGCACACAATGCAACCAAATTAATTGAAATGCCTCAAAAATATTCATAGCCAAATTAAACTTGACATTGAAGTCAATTAAAAAAATTTCTTCAATTGAATTGATCGTATGAGTTTTATTATACCAATAAATTATCAAATTGTTCCATAACAATTAATTGAATTAGTCGTATAAACATTTGACAACAACAACAACAGAAACAGATACAACACTTTAAAATCAGTAACAAGTAAACGTGGCAACTCTACTACAGTTAGTGTTGCCATGCAAAGAATAATTAAATTTAACAAAATGACACAACAGCAGTAGCAGCAAAGCAGCAACACTCACTTGTGACACCCCCACAATGGGGCCAAAAACAAACTGCGCGGAGCAGCAACAATTTATTTTCATTGTTGAAATGCAAACAACAAAAAAAGTCAAACATTTGTCACGACCAATTGTTGGTTGCACTGGTTGTTGCTGTTGTTGTATTACCAAAAAGTAGTAATTGAAATGACAAGTGAATAAATACAAAATAAAAATGTAGAATATGTGCTAAAATAATAGTGAGCAAATGTTGCACAGCATGTTGTATGCATACAGTAAAAACTCTTTAAAGCGATTTATACTTTTGCTTTTGAAATTGGTTTTTTTATAATTTTTTACCAAATTGCTTTGTTTTTGTTTCTTTCAAGAGTATTTCTAGCCCAGTATATTTTTTCTTTACATTCATAGTAGGGGAACTTCTGGGATTGTGGTATGCCTAATCGTTTTTTGGAATTCGCAAGTGAATCATTTGAGCAATTTCAGCCAAATTTTCTTATGTTGTTCAGTGAAGTATCGGCTACAGAATATACTTATTTCAATAAAATGTGCGCAATTTCATTTAAAAAAGTTATTGAGTCAAAAGAGTTGTGTTTGAAAAATTGGCGGATAATGTGGTATATATGGTAGGGCAATGTGGTATACTATATTAGTATTATATGCTGATGAGTGAAGTAGTGGCTACAGAATATTTCTTCTTAAAAATTGTGCAACTGCAAAATAAGAAATTGTAGAGCATAATCTGACATACGTCAGTTATATGTCAAAAAACCTGTACATAAAAAGTGAGCATGTAATGTAGTACATATAAATAGACTAATGTGGTGTACTTATACTATATAAGCAAATATGAAATTTGAAATGTACATGGGTTCTCAAACTCATAGTTTTTATTAAAAACTAAACAGCAATAAAATAAAGAAAAGAACAACAAAAAATATTACTATACCACATTAACCGCCTTCAACTGTACCACATTAGCCGATTTTTAGAAATTACAAAATTATGAAAATAATATGGGATACTTTGTGAATTTACACAGTTAAACATTTAGTTCTTAATGTTTAGCACTTACCTTAATCGAATATAAATTGAACTTGCAAAGAGAACAACTTTTTCTTAACAAAATTTTCTTACGAAATTCGTTCAACTGATAGCGGAAAAATTATGTTGGTGCCTGACAGCAGCACATCCCTGGTCTTTCCTGTTTTCTGACTGGATGAAACAAATGACGTCTGTACCACATTACCCGACAATACCACAATCCTAATAGTTCTCCTACATATATTTTTCTTTTATATTTTTGTAATTTTTTACGTTTGAGGGTAGACAACTTTCAAGGCATCTGCATGTTCATTGTCAATTTCACATTCGTTGTTTTAATTTATCAAGGTTTTACTGTAATCAAATATTTGATCAAAGCGAAGCGTGACATTCCAACGTGTGAATAGTAAAATTGTTTGTTTAACTGCGATAATGGTCACCCTGATCAACTGAAATGGTGTCACAAACAAAATAAAGTGATGTTGCAAAAATTTCGAAACATATAAAGTTGTCCGTTTTAATTTGAAATTATTAGAAACAGTTTGACATTTGATCTTGCAATAATAAATTTTACTGTAGTTTTTCTATGAAATACAGTACACTGAAGTATTTGTTAGATTAGGGCAAAAATTTCTCAAGTGCGCTACCTAAGAAATTCGTCGTCAAAGTTATCTCGTGGGATTGAAAATAAGTGAAATCGGTCAACGGACACGCCCACCGCCCATACAAAAAATATATTCAAAATGAAACAATAGGAGCAATATTTGCAATAACAGTAGCAAACTACACATAAATACTACAAATTGTAAGCGCAAGCTCTGAGCAAAAACAGGGTGAGTTTGAACAAGAGGGCGTGGCATCTCCTACATAAGCAAAAGTTTCAAAACGCTATGCTGAAAGCGTTTTTTGAGATAATCGAACTAAATTTTACTCAGACACTAAAGACTATAAATGCAAGCTTTCATCTAAAACTGAGTGAAATCAGACAAGAGGGCGTGGCACCTCCCATATAGGCAAAAGTTTCAAAATGATATACTAAAAGAGTTTTTTGAGATAATCCAACTGAATTTCACTCAAATACAAAGGATTATAAATGCATGCTCTAAGCGTCAACTAGACGAACTCGGACAAGAGGGCGTGACTTCTCTCCCATATAAGCAAGAGCTTCAAAATACTGCAGTGTAGGGTACTTAACGTTTGGCCAGGCCAAAGGTTACACCCTTACTAGTTTAACTTGACTATTTAAAATCCCTTGTCAAGAGACATGTCAACTACTTTAATAACATGCATATGTTTTTAGTACGATGTTTTTATGTCATCAAAGAATGCAAGTATCTGTTTCATTGAACGTATTCTTACAGATCACAATAAAAAAAAAATAAGAAGGAACCTACCTATTTGATCCTTTCCTTTTTTATTTAATTCTCAACAGCGAAGTCAATACTGCACAATGAATGAAATTATGACGGGAGAATTACTCTACGGGAGAACGACAAAATGTTGCAAAAACAGTAATATCACAATGAAAATAGCAATTACTTTTAAAAAAAGTTGAAACTGGTAAATGGCCATACTAATTGTTTACTGATTAAAATAATTAATTAAAAAATTTAAAGGGAGAATGACAGACACTTGCGTTCTTTACAAAATTTTCTAACTCTTTAAAAAAAAAAACTTATTAAATAACGTAATAACACTAGGAAGCGGTTAGAGACTGCAGGGAGAATGACTTTTTAACTTTTTGACTTTATAATTTTATAGTAAAATATTCAGAATTATTTTTTTTTAAGCTTTTCGAATTGGTTTTTAGCCCCGAGACATTGAATGGAACCTTTTTTGGAGAATAAACCATGTAAAGGGTGTTTTTTTTTAGAGGTTTGTTTTTCGAATAGAGATAAAACTGGCATTTTGTGGTCAAATCTGGCAACTCTAATGTCATTTATGTTCAGTTTGGTTTGCCATTTCATCATGAACAGGTTGACAAAAGAATAACGCTTGCAAATCGTGCAAATTTATTTCGAAAATAATGGTTCAGTTCGCGAAGCTCCGTCCATTTTATTGTCGACATAATCGTCCATCAGAGCAATTAATTCGGTTAACCATGGATCGTTTTCGCACTGCGTTTACTCTATGTGATAATACGCATCCGCAGAGACGTCGAACAGTGCGCACCGAAGAAACAATTGCCGCTGTAGAGCAAAATGTTGAAGAGGACCCGAATGAATCGATTTGCCACCGTGCACAGCAATTGGAGCTTTGTCCATCAACTTTATGGAAGATTTTGCGCAAAGATCTTGGCTTGCGACCTTACAAGATCCAGCTTGTGCAAGAATTAAAGCCGCGAGACCATGCAATGCGTCGTGATTTTGGTGTATGGGCCGAAAATGAGTTTGATCTCGATGCTGATTTTCATCGCAAAATTTTGTTCAGTGATGAGGCTCATTTTTGGTTGAATGGTTACGTTAACAAGCAAAATTGCCGCATTTGGAGTGAAGAGAATCCACATGAGACCCTTGAGACGCCATTACATCCACAAAAACTGACTGTTTGGTGTGCTCTATGGGCTGGTGGAGTCATTGGGTCATACTTCTTCCGAAATAATGCTGGAGAGTCAGTTACCGTTAATGGAGACCGGTATAGAGCCATGATAACCGACTATTTTGTTCCCGAATTGGATGGCATGAATGTGGATGAGTTGTGGTTCCAACAAGACGGCGCTACATGCCACACAGCGCACGTCACAATCGATTTATTGAAGGAAACATTCGATGAGCGCATAATTTCGCGGAATGGACCTGTCAATTGGCCACCAAGATCGTGTGATTTGACACCATTGGATTATTTTCTTTGGGGATATGTGAAGTCGCTCGTCTACGCCAACAAACCAAAAACGTTAGGGGACTTGGAAGCCAACATTCGTGGCGTTATTGCCGACATACGGCCCCATATGCTCGAAAAAGTGGTTGAAAATTGGATCTGTAGAATTGGCTTTATTCGAGCCAGCCGCGGCGGCCACATGCCCGAAATCATATTTAAACATTAATGGCATAAAATTATCCTTCCAATAAAGCCAAATTGATGGACATTAAAATGATTTTCTTGTGTTTTATTTCAATTCGAAATTCTATACCTCTAAAAAAAACACCCTTTACATATAACTTTTGTTAAATATCTTTTTGCTAATTTTTTGAAGATTTGAAAGATGTTTTCTTTTTTTTGCAGACCAGCATAATTATTAGCTTTTACTCTTCAATAATAAAATATATTTAAGAATTTTTATCAAAAACCTCGACACTGTCTTATATTTATTTACTTCTTCGATACCGTTTGATGTAAGTTTTCTGTTTTTAAAATTTATCGAGTTTTCGACATCAGTGGGAAATTTTTACACTGTATTTTAATACTGTCTGAGATGGAACACTGCTGAAGTGTCACTTCACAATAAATTCACAAACCATGCTGTTTGTTTCAGTGCAAAAACTCTTTCTGTATTGTTTCTTTTTTTTATTCTTTTTTTTTATTCATTTTTTTTTTTTTTTATCTTGTAATCAACGCTGCGCTTTTTGTAATTTAATCTGATTTACAATAAATTAAATGCGATTTATTTGCATGAGCGGCAGTGGATTGACCGTATGTGGTGATGCCGACCAACACTTGGGATAAATTACAACAAAATGTCAGCATACCACCTTTTGCTGACAGAATCAAGAAGTGTTTTTTTTTTAAATATTTTTAGTACAATATAAGATCTTAAGTTCAAAAAAAATAAAATCATCTTAAACGTATTGATTTACAAAGTAGCTTACTCTAAGAAAAGGCATGAAGATGAGGAAATATTTATTACGAGTATAATATTATTTATAGAAAAATTATAAGAAAAATTTTGGAATCTTGAGAGAATAAACACGAATCACCTTTCCAAGAAAATGAATTTCTATAAAGCAAATTGAATTTTTTCAATAGAAATAGTCATAAAAATAATCCTAAAACTCTATAAATTCATAGTGAAAATGTGCAAAGTCTTTGACCACAAATAGTACTGTGTAAATGTTCCTTTACTCATTTAAAATTTTGTATCAGTTTTACATATGACTTCCACAATCACTAGCTTAAGATGAATCACCATAAACTGCAATATAAGAGCGCTTCATGTCATATAAAATTTCCATTCTAAATAAGATTTATTATCCAACTCCTTCAACTCCAAACTAATCCAAAACTAAAAATCTAACGTATGACGCCCAGCAATTGTTAGATATGACAAAATCTGATGTAAAATATCACCCAACGATGTCAACCGACGACGATGTAACACAAATAATAACGTGGTAGTTGAGGTGTTGGCGTAAATTACAGCAATGTTGCTGATGTAGATCTAATATGTTGCTGTTGCTATTGCTGTTACTATTACTGTTGGTGCCATTTAAAGTACACCAAAAATTCAAATGAGCCGAAATGGCATTATGTGAAAATTAACCATATGACTGCAATGACAACATTAACAACGGCAACAATAACTACAACAACATTACAACGACAACAACAACAACAAAAAGAACAATAATAAAAGCAACAACTCCAATAATGACAATTGACATTTACATGAAAGTCTAACCACATAAGCCGAACAAGCTTAAGCATCCTTGTTCACAATGGACAACAAGCAGACTAATGTTTGTACACAACACGTTTAGATAGAATACACTGAAAGAAAATGTATGAACCAAAAGTTTTTTATAAATTTTCTACAAACAACAGATCATAAATCAGCGGAGATTTTGTTTAAGCTCAAAACATATTTCGACCAACGTTAATCCAACTTTTAAACAATCGTAGCGTGAGAGAGACTTTGTTTACACTCGCAACTACTCATCCACCCTTTCCCCTATCGTGCACCGTCTTTTTGTTTTATTACTTTACCAACGCTCAGTGATAGCTCCTACACCGAGTTGATTTGCAAAAACAGAGATAGGTTCGAGAGTTAAGGGAAGAGAGGAGTAATGCCGATGAATATTCTTCTTGAATCTACTGCTGCCACAGCTGTCGGGAAAGTGCTCGCAGGAAGATTATTCCGCAACTTAATCGTGCGACCAAAAAACGAAATATCTCGTTAGTGAGATGTTCTACTAAACATGCAACGCTATAAGGATAGGCCAGATGAGACGCCCGATTACAATATCTATAAAAGAGGATGATACATCCAATGTTACGACGATGTTCGAGAGAGTAATTAGAGATAACAACATCCACATCTACTATCAACTTTATCGCGCGACTTTGAACTATATTTAGTAGCTCCAAGGTCATAGACCGTACGAAGGTCAACAGAGTGGAGTATTTCCCACACGATTTTCAGGTCAGCTTGAATCGATATACCTAGAACGTCAAGACAAATGCTGCTATCATTCTTTAGGAAGTGGATTGGATCAATGGTCGATGGCAAAAGGTCATCGATAAAAACAAGAAAAAATTACGGGGAGAGGTCGGAACCCTGTGGAACTCGTTATCCAACTATCAAAGGAATCACCGACGCCATATGTAACTAGTTCTGTAAGGAGGGCACGATGCTACAATCGATCAAAACCTTTATAAAAACATAGAAAAATAGCCTCACTTTCACCAAGAAGGTGGACACATTGGTTCCACTTCTCAGTGACGAACGCCATTGCGCCGGAATAGTTCTGCGCAAAGGTGACGAAGCAGGATGTGTCCATTTTTATGGGTTATTCAGGAGACAAAAGTTAAACTTTAATTTAATGTGGAAAATTACACAAAATCTGTCATAATTTGTCATGTCTTATGTCTCGGAAACCAAAGGGCATATAGATATACGATTTTGCCAGTTCGTAAACCTCACTTAGAGCAGACTAAATGAAGGAAAAAGTTGTCGTCCCTATACAACTTTCAAAATAAACGATTCATTTGATTTTAAAAAGCATAAAGGGGTAAAAGTATATATATTTTATGCCATAATAATGGGTCACTTGACCAATATTATTCACCCCATTCACATTGTATTACTTTTGCCTCGTTACTCCACTTTAAATATAAACAGCGCAAATAAATCCTTTGGTTATGTTAATTTAATATGGCAACAGAAATAGTTTTCCAGAATAGTCCCAGGAATCTTAAATTTTTCGGTGTTCTACCGATTTCTGCCCATCCATGAGCAAACTTTATTTCTTGAATAGCACAATTGTTTCAAGTGTATAAAAGGCACTAAGGATACAAAGTATGTACACGTTTGTAATCACAGAGCCATAATGCTAGCCAACTCGTATGACCAGGGTTGGTTGGCTTGGTTAATTTGGCTTTTATAGGTAAACGTGTGAGTGCTTTGAAGCATTGCTTACAATGATTACCTTGGGTAAATGTGTTGTTTGTTTGCTTTGTTTTTGCTCCTTCAAGAGATTATTGCTGTTGCTGTTGTTGTTGTCGTTTTAATGATATACAACGCCCTTATGTTGTTGCATTGCATTGTTGCTGTTGTTGCTTATATTATTGCAGTAAAAATGTTACTCTAACAATTTACTATTTTGTAATTGTCAATTTAAGTTCAACAATATTTAATTTTTATTCAAAATCACGCCCATTTTCAGCATGGGCGACATTGTTAGTAACAAAAATCCAAATCCAAAATACAAAATAACCTGAAATATATGTTAAGTTAAAACTTTGGACATTTTTTTGCAAAAATATGTTTAAATTACTTATCTGGCTTCACGCTATCTTTCATAATTCGAAATGCGTTGGTCTCATTTGAGTCATTTTTCCACAGTTTTTTTATATAACCCCGTACAAAAAGTGGGCCAACATATTTGTAATGAGTGAAAAAAAGATCCTCAACTTTTTTGCTCCACTCTAACTATGACACTTGATATCCTACAAATCATCAGTTTTCCCCCAATCCATTAACCATTACTGTCCTCGTATGCACACCTTTTCAGCAGTCTGGGGACAATGTTCCCCGCATGTACTACCTTTTTACTAATCTAGGGAAAAACGTCTTCATATGACATTGGCTTTATCACGAGTCTACAGACATTTGTCCCTATATTAATTAATTTTTTAATAGTCGATGGGCAGTATAAACTTCGATTAGTTTTATTTTTGTTAAATAAAAGAAAATTTTATTCATTGATGTTTTTCTGTGTTTTTCTTGAAAACTTTCGATATTTTTTTATAGTATTCGAAGTTACTTTAACAACCCTGCAAAGACTTCGTTTTTTCTATCAACTGTCCCACTATGCACCACCTTGTAACTAGAACTAAGCTTGTGCTTTTTTAACTCTTGCAGAATTAAATACGCTTTGGGACTAACTCCTGCAGAGTTTTTTCCTCCATAATTTTCTTAAACATAATCCCAACATGTTCACACATTAGCACAGCAAATATTTATTGCTCTCCAATCGATAATGGTCTTGCTGGCTGATAATTCATTAAATTTGCCGACAACATTAAATTAAATTGCTTTAATTTACACGTTTATCAACGAGCAGATAGACAGACAAACAGACAGACGTGTGAACATACCCACCTACTTACCAACAGCATATGCAGGCGTTAAGAATAACATCCATCCAACCACACTTTAAGTTCGTAGTGTCAATGCCAAGATGTTCTCTAGGATTTGTGGGTCGATTGGGACATGACGAGTAAAATTCTTGTTTCGCACTAAATTGGAGTAGTGTGCGTCTCTGGAGGAGTTGCTGTTGCTGTTACGTTTAAATTACCATAAGTTAATGGCATGTGAACTAACAGCAGATTAAACCATTTAACGTGAAAACACCTTAAGGGAAATGGTTACGCTGTACTTTAAAGATTGGAAAAAAAAAACTAAATTTAATTGGAGGATTATGAACCAACAATCTTGGTTGAATATTTCATCAAAATTAAAAAATTAAGAAAGAAGAAGAAAAATATCATCCGCATTGAAACGTTTTGAAGGGATTCATGATAATGATGGGACAAAAGAAAAGTGGTGCAAGGGTTAAGTTTTCAAGCGGGGGCCGTGGCAAATTTCGGATACATCCCTCGTTTGAAATTAATTTTGAATGATGCTCACCTAGGAAGTAGAACGAAAATGTTTTTCAAGTTAACAATATTGTCACTAATCTAGTGGTTCTCAACTGGTGGGGCGCTACATATTTTAGAAAGCCTATGAAAATAAATGAAAGATATTTAAAGTAGACGCCTTCTTTCTAAACCATTTCAAAATTTATCTTATCTTATTTTATTCCGATCCACACTGGCTTAAAATTCTTAAAAGCTGTCGAAAAAAAGTCGAAATCATTATATTTTCGAGACGAAATTTTTTATCCGTGAGTTTTTGGGGTCGTTGATTACGAATCTGATATAATTTTTTTAAAAAACAAAATGACGGACTCGAAATGGCAAAAACCAACACTTGCACAATTTTTATATCTGATTTAAAAATTTATTTCAAAACTTTAACTTTGACAGAGTTGAGTGCAACGGTAAATTGATCTACATAACTAGTAAGGGTGTAACCTTTGCCCCGGCCAAACAATAAATACCCTACACTGCAGTGTTTGAAAATTTTGCTTGTATGGGAGGTATCACGCGCTTTCGTCGAGTTCACCCAGTTTTAGCTCAGAGCTTTCATTTATTGTCCTTATAGTCCTTAGTGTCTGAGTGAAATTTGGCTGGATTATCTCAAAAAATGTTTTCAGTATGGCGTTTTGAAGCTTTTGATTATATAAGAGGTGCCACGCCCTCTAGTCCGATTTTACCCAGTTTTTGCTCAGGGCTTGCATTTATAGTTTTTAGTGGCTGAGTAAAATTTAGTTTGATTATATCAAAAAACGTTTTCAGTATAGCGTTTCAAATCTTTTGCTAATTTGGGAAGTGCCACGCCCTCTAATTCGATTTTACACAGTTTTTTGCACAGAGCTTGCATTATAGTTCTTAGTGTCTGAGAAAAATCTAGTTTGATTATCTCAAAAAAATGCTTTCAGAATAGCGCTTTAAACTTTTGCTTATATGGGAGGTGCCACGCCCTCTTGTACAAGTTCACCCAGTTATTGCTCAGAGCTTGCGCTTACAATTCGTAGTACTTATGTGTATTTCGGTTGCATTGTCGTGAAAAATACTCCTAAAGTTGAATTTTGAATATATTTGTTTTGTATAGGCGGTAGGCGTGTCTGTTGGCCGATTTCGCTTATTTTCAATCCCACCAGCTAACTTTCACGTCGAAGGCAGTGTACTAAATTTCATTGAATTATCTTGCCCAGTTTTTCCAGTATTTCCACGCAAACACCCAGCCAGCCAGATAGACGGACATGGCTGTATCGACTCAGAAGGTGGCGCTGATCAAGAATATATATACTTTTCGATATCTTCCACGCCTCCTTCTCTGCGTTACAAACGGAGAAAAAAAGTAAAGGGTAGGGTATAATGATGCAGATATCGTTTTAAACAGTTCTTTCAACTTTTGAATCGGTTTGAGATGATTTTTTTTGTTTTTGCTTCATAAAAAATCGAACTAGTCTGATAAACGTCCAAGTAAATTTTTTATCTACTTAAAAAATATTCCCTACAGTGCAACATAATCATTATATTGGCTAATGATTGCAAAAAACAAAATGTTATTCAAATGTTGTAAGTTACAAATTTCACACTTTAACACTTTCGATGCGAGATACAAACGATTTGAAAGATGGTTTGACAGATAATAAATATCTCTTACAAATACAACAACATCAAATAATAATTTTCCGATGGTCAATTGCAATGGAGAGGAAATCGAGTAGCACAAAGTAAAGAAAATTTCCCATTAATTTTCTATATGACGACGTTTGTACGTAGCTAAAACCACGATATCCAAAGAATTTCAAAGCACCAAATGAGCAGGATGTCGAATTTCTATTTCAAAAACTTTGTTTGTTTGTACGCGTATGTTTGCGTTTGTATGTATGTGTGTATGCGTATGAGTAATTGCAATCTGAAATTACGATGCCAAGCATGAAAAACGTGATACACCATAAATTTATGTGTTAAAATATTCAAATTTTGTCTTGAGCTACACTCCACACCCCAGCATTTGGAAGGCGCAACATTTCAAACGATGTAGCGCGCCGCTGTTTTCTATGCGCGCGCGCCCTCTTGTGTTTATTTGGCGCACTATGAAAGATTTTTCAATTAAAAAAAAAGAAGCAAATTCTGACAACAAATGAAATGAGCGTCCAACACAGAAGCCGAGATTTCTAAATTCCTGCTGCGAGAGCTTTGCTGCTGGTGCTGCTGGTGTCATGAATAAACCAAAGATGGGTACCTGAATACGAGAAAAAACAAAAAACAAACCGAATGGACAGTCAGCTGGAGTTGGTCATTTGTTGTAGATAGAACAGAAACCAGTGACCGAAAAAAAACAGTAGGACTACGGATTCCAGTTTTAACTTTTTTTCTTCTTTTAATTTGAAAGCCTGGTACGCATGTTGACTTGACTTGCTGTATAGCTGAGCGTTTAGTATAATTTACAACAACAATGACAGCAGTAGCATCAGCATCAGCAAAGTCAACGTGTCAACATGTTAGAACACAGAATATGGGCAACATCAACTGCATCAGCAGCAGCAACAACTTGGAACACAGCTTGCAATGACATAGATAGATATTTTAGTTAGACGTTTGTCAGACGAAGAGACCCAACACATGGCTGGACCATTAAGGTGATGTAAAAATTGGAAAATAATTTTTGCTTTAGTAGAATAGTGCGGTTGATTACTTTGGGCATGAATCCTCTTTGGCTTTCTGTTCACCTCGAAATGACCAGAAGAACTAAGTTGAATTTTAAGCATCACCTTGAAACCCGCCGAGTCCTATTGATTTATTTAAACTAGAGTTTGCCTACGGGCCGAAATTCAAACATTTCGATTTGACTTTAAAACAGGCCACGGAACTGTAAACATTAGCCAACAAACTCTCATAGGGGAGTGACACTAGTAACTTTAAAACAGAAAGGTGTGATGAAACACATAAATTTCTTCCTAAGTGTTCTACTTATCGCCATATGCATTTAGTGACGTGACACTACCCAAAACAAACAGTTTTTAATATCCTTTGCATTCCATCTCCATACCATATTTCAAGAAAACTGAGAGCATGAGAGCATAACGTTCATATTATCATTTCTTAGTGGTAATCCTATCTCCATATCAAATTTCACTAAAATTGATGCACTTAAAACCACAAAGTTCTTATAACACTGTACAACAGCAAAAAACCCGTAGGGTTTGACAACGGTTTTTACTAATTTCGAGGTCCCAAAACCGACTTCATGTCAGTTTTTTCGGGTCACCCTAGGATTTGCACCCCAGTGGTCCAGTTAAACCCTGCCCCCATTGCTAATTAAATCAATATTTCGCCGTTAATTGAGGACTGGAGGGGATTTTTATGTAAAACCAAGCCCCAGTACTTTTCAAAGAGAAAAATTTTTTCCCTTGGGACCTAACCCCTCCGAACCCTTCTAAGGAAGGCTTCATACGTACTGAACCCATATTCACACCATATGTTTTTTTGGTGCTCCTTCTTAGGAATATTTGGAATATCAGACAAGGGGGTCTTGTGCCCCCCGTACAAAAGACCACAAAATAGGCATCACGCTAAACACACTAACTATGTCGAAGCCATATTTTCACGATATCTAACAATCATTTTTCAACAGGGTTATATTTTAAAAAATTGAGGATCTAATGCTGGGGCGTTGCGCCGCGCGTACAGAAACAACATACAAAAAACACTTAGAAAACTATGTTTCCGCACTTTAAACAGATATCGATTCGAAACTTGACGCATGGGCGTAAGTATATACCGAAAACGATACAAAAAATTGAAGGGATTGAAAGGTGGGGTCAATGTACCCTCCATACAAAAAAAATTCTGGAACTTTAGCAGCTATGAAACTATAGAGTATTCGTCCCTTAGCGTTAATCTTTTCTCCATACCAAATTTCATAAAAATTTACGCAGCGGTTTAGATGTGAGGACGCTTTATCCATTTGGGGGCGTGGCACTACCCACTTCAAAGCATAAAGGTCATATCATCTTTCCTTAGCGCTAACCCCATCCGCGTACCAAATTTTATAAAAATCAATTAAGCGGGTGAACCCTGAGAGCATTTTTATACCCTACACCCAGGGTATATTCACTTTGTCTTTCCGTTTGTAACGCAGAGAAGGAGGCGTGGCAGGTATAGAAAAGTATATATATTCTTGATCAGCGTCACCTCCTGAGTTGATATAGCCATGTCCGTCTGTCTGGCTGGCTGGCTGGCTGGCTGGCTGGCTGGCTGGCTGGGTGATGTGTGTTGAAATACACTTTTTGGGAAAACTAAGCAAGATAATTCAATGAAATTTGGTACCCTGCCTCCGTCATCAAAGATAGCTCGGGGGATTGAAAATGAGCAAAATCGGTTAACAGACACGCCTACCGCCCATACAAAAAATATATTCAAAATGCAATTTCAGGAGTATTTTTCACGACAATGCAACCAAAATACACATAAATACTAGAAATTGTAAGCGCAAGCTCTGAGAAAAAACTGAGCGAACTCGGACAAAAGGGCGTGGCACTTCCCATATAAGCAAAAGCTTCAAAACGCTATACTGAAAGCGATTTTTGAAATATTCAAACCAAATTTAACTCAGACACTAAGAACTATAAATGAAAGCTCTCAACAAAAATTGGGTGAAATCGGACAAGGGGGCGTGGCACCTCCCATATAAGCAAAAGCTTCAAAACGCTATACTGAAAGCGATTTTTGAGATATTCGAACCAAATTTAACTCACACACTAAGAACTATAAATGAAAGCTCTCAACAAAATTGGGTGAAATCGGACAAGGGGGCGTAGCACCTCCCATATGAGCAAAAGTTTCAAAATGCCATACGGAAAGAGTTTTTTGAGATAATCCAAACAAATTTCACTCAAATACTAAAGACTATAAATGCACGCTCTAAGCTAAAACTAGAGGAACTCGGACAAGAGGGCGTGGCACCTCCTATATAAGCAAAAGCTTCAAAACACTATGCTGAAAACATTTTTCACTCAGACAAGCTCTGAACAAAAACTGGGTGAACTCGAACAAGAGGGCGTAGCACCTCCCATATGAGCAAAATTTTAAAAATACTGCAGTGTAGGGTATTTAATGTTTGGCCAGGCCAAATTTTACACCCTTACTAGTTTTCTATTAAGTGGTATAGAACTGCCCACTTTTAAAAAAGAAAAAACTTATGCACAGCTCTTCCTCACAACCTTCCCAACAAAAAAACTAGAAAGGGTGTTTGTTTTCGCCTGGCCAAAAATTAAATACCCTACACTATAGTATTTTCAAACTTTTGCTTGTATGGCAGGTGCCACGCTCTCTTACCCAAATTTATCTAGTTTTTCTTAAAGATTACGTTTACTGCTCCTAGCGTTTGAGTGAAATTTGGTTGAACTATCTCAAAAAACGTTTTAGTACATCAATTTGAAACTTTTACATATATGGGAGGTGCCACGCCCTCTTGTCCGAATTCGCCTAGTATTTACTCAGACTTTGTAAGTACTAGTAATTATTAGTATATTGCTTCCATTATCGCAAATAATCCTCTTAATATTGCATTTTGAATATATTTTTTGTATGAGCGGTAGGCGTGTCTGATGACCGATTTTGTTCATTTTCAAGCCCGCGATCTAACTTCAACGACGGGGGCAGTGTTCGGAGTTTTATTGAATTATCTTGCTCAGCCAGCCACCCAGATAGACTGACATGACTTTATCGACTCAGAAGGTCAAGAATATATATACTTATCTATATCTGCCACGCCTTCTTCTCTGCGTTACAAACGGAAAGACAAAGTGCATATACCCAGAGTGTAGGGTATAAAAATCAAGCAAATATGTTGAGATTTGTTTGCGTTGAAATTTAGAAATTTAATTTTTCAAAGTAAACAAGGCCGCGTTAGGGTGAAATTTCAGGACCGCGACACATTTTTCGACACTTTTCGTTACATCCCGTCTTAACTCGCAAAGCATGAAAGATATTTTTATGAAACTTGGTAGGTAGGTGCCGAACGTGAATAACACACACTGAACGAAAAGTGGCCGTAATCAAACAAGTGACACGCCCACTTTTCAAACATAAATTTCTCTGCAAACATATATTCTAAGTTTTTTTAACTTCACCACCCTAAAAATGCAAACAAAGAAGGTCATCATCATCAGCATCAAAGCTTAAATAACAAAACCAAAAAAAAAAAAAAACATGTCATACTAGCCGTCAGCTACACTCGTTTATGGAAAATTATTATTTTCCCAAAAAAAAAATAAATAAATAAATTTCAAAAAAAAACACACAAAAACAAATGGAAATTACAAAAAAGCTGCTTTTTCAGTAATTTGCCTCTGCATTGCTGTTTGTTCAGTGTATTACACGACTCCCCTCCAACTCTCCTTAGACCCACCATCTTAATCATTCTATGAAAGCTGTGTAAATGATTTGAAATCTGTTGCTAGCAACCATAAGCTGCGCTGCGTACTGTACACAACGTCCAGTAGCCCCCAATGGCAGCAGCAGCAGCACCACCTCACTCACCTTAACATGCATCAATGCAAGGGATTAACTTGCGGACTACAATAACAACAACAACAACCAACTTCTCTTAATCCCACATTTGAACATAAACAAACGAACACCAACCAGCCAACCAACCAACATTTCAAATGCAAGCGGCAAGCGTTGGAGCGCGTTGAGGATCAGTTGGCATCAGTGTGTCTGTCTGTCTGTTTGTATGTGTGTGAGGAAGCCTGACCATAGGTTTATTTAACTGCCTTTGTTATTTGAAGTTTTAAATTGAAGTTGGAGTTTTGTGTGACTTACTGACTTTCGGATATGGCTGCTGTTTACTTAAATGAGGAAGTACCCACTGATGATGATGATGATGGTTGGACACGTGCGTTGCTTGAGAACAAACAATGGGCATAATTAATGCAACGTCGTTTTTCTTCGAAACTAAGCAAAGTTTATTAGTTTAAATATTAGTGATGGGTGACTACTGCATTAATTTCATACATTTGTGTTACTATTATATTATCCCGTTTTCATTTGCTTGGTTAAGGTGATTTCATTGGTTTAAGCTTAGTTGCGCACAAACCATTTTCATTCATAGTGAGTATCAAATAAACCAAATATTTCAACAAATATAAAAATTGGAGTAAACTTGACAGGAGAATGTGATGCCAGGAGAATGACAGCAGCAAACATCTTAAAAAAAACATGAAACTGGTTGATAGGGATTCTAATTGTTAATTGATTTAACCATCTAAAGATAAAAGAATTCGAAAATAATAGAAACAAAACCTTCCACACACTCGTGTTCTTTACATAATTTCTAAATTTTAAACAAAAAAGCGCACTAACTGATTGAGCTGAGAAAAAACTTTTATCCTTTCACTTTTAGTAGATAACTGAATGATATGGACAAACAATGTCGTAACGAGCAAAATAAGTGCCGCGGCGCCTCGTGTGCGTTTTGCACCCATTTTATTAAAAAAAATTATTTCTCAAAAAAATTGCATCAGTCAATTGGGTTGAAGAAAAATTTTTGAGACTGTGCCCGATCCTCTTTGGAGTTTTGATCTCATTTTGAAAAAAATTGTATTGCTGCAATCGATAGAAAAAGTGAATCTAAAACCATTTAACGGTGGGGTCATCCCTGCCAAATAGTTTCAAAAACTTATTTTTGACCTTTTCCTATCGTAGTCACTAGTAATGAGCAACATTAGTCTTGGTCTTGATTCTTGGTTTTGGTCTTGGTAATTTTGTAAGACCAAGACTGCTATGGTCTTGGTCTTGATCTTGCTCACGATGATCATCAAGACCAAGACTGCTTTTTGGTCTTGCGAATTTATAGTTAATAGGTGTGTCACACCTCTTTCAAGCATAAGATCATATCTCAATTCGAAATTTGGCATCTTAAAAACTCTACTGCTTTGTAAATAAAAGGTTTGGAAATTTTGAACACTCAACATGGTCTTGGGCTCTGTTTGCCCATCTTCTGAAACAAAAATTAACGATCCAATCTTTGCTCAAATTTGAGATTGAACTCCAATGTTTTGAAAAACAAAAATTTTCATACAAAGACCTTTCTTTAAAAAATTCGTTTATTTCTTAAGCTTATGGCATTTGGTTTAAAGAAGCAATAATATCTTAAAAAGAGCCCTATTTGAACAATAAGGGGGGCACTACTTATGTTTCGGGAACCGGCAACACTAATGTCAATACCTAAAATCTGGCAACACCATAATAAAGTTTAACATTTTTTAGCAAAAACGTACTCACAACGTTTTGATGTACAAGTGCTATTTGTTTTGTTTCCAGTGAGTTAAGAAAATCGATTTGGACAAAAAATGGAAATTTCAAGAAAAGTTTTTTCTTGGATTATTTTTCACAACTTTCGACGTGGGTTATGTCAACAAAAATGTGTCGATGAACTCAGTTCTTTATATGAAAATAAAGCACCATAAAAAACCACAGTATACGGTTGGTATAGTGAGTTCAATTGTGGTCGGAGATCGGTCACCGACGAATTCCGTGAAGGTTGTCCAAAATCGGTTGTTGTGCCACAAAACATCGTTGCCGTGCGTGAACTGATAATGCAAGATCGTCATGTGATGTATCGTGAAATAGAAACATCCTTGGGCATTTTTCCCATTAGCATACATTTGATATTGCATGAACACCTTGGCCGTAAAAAAGGTTTGTTCTCGTTGGATCCCGCACAATTTGACAATCGCTCAAAAACAGGATCGTGTCGATTGATGCAAAGAAATGTTGAAAAAATACGATCGCGGTGCTTCAAAAGACATTTAGAAGATTGTCACAGGTGACGAATCATGGATTTATGCGTATGAGCCGGAAACAAAACAGCAATCGACCGTGTGGGTATTCCAAGACGAGCTAAATCCAACAAAAGTTGTTCGTGGAAGAAGCACAGTGGAGCAAAAGGTCGCCTGTTTCTTCGACCTAATGGGTAATGTGGCCACTGTTCCGCTTGAGCAACGTAGGATGGTCAATTCTGAGTGGTACACGACCATTTATTTGCCGGAAGTCTTCGGAAAAATTCGTAAAACCAACCTCCGAAGACGAATCATTCTCCATCATGGCAATGCGAGCTCTCACACATCTTGTGAAATAGATGAATTTTTGAGCAGTCAAAACATCGAATTGATGACTCATCGTCCGCACAGTCCTGATTCGACACCCAATGACTTCTTCTTCTTCCCGAACATCAAAGATAACTGCGTGGTCAACGATTTACGAGCGCCGAAGAAGCAGTTGAAGCGTTCAAAAACCATGTTTTGGAGGTGTCTCAAGAGGAATGGGAAATCTGCTATGACAAATGGTTTGAATGAATGCAAAACAGTATTGATCATCAAGGGTAATATTTTGAAAAACAATAAAGCCATTTTCAATTAAAAATGTTTGTTATCATTTGCTTTTCCCGAAATATAAGTAGTGCCCTAAGTTTTCAGAAAAAAATTCTTACTTTTTTTCAAAATCAATGCTTAATCATTGTGTTTTTTACTTGTTTCACTTGTAAAAAGAATTGTATGCTATTTTTAACCAAAACTACTCTCAGAAAATAAACCAATCGAGACAATAGAATGGCTATGCTTCGGGCAATACATATAAAACTAAAATTAAAAAGTGAAGTTAGTTTATTGACTGTTTTTTTATTGCTTGTATAGTACTAATGAAAGTACCAACGCGCTTTTTCTAAATTGAATTAAAAAGCTTAACCCATCCAGACAAGACATTGCTTATAAAGCTTGCAATGATATCATTGAAAACGCAGCTTCATTTATAGTATCTGTGTCGAGGGACAATTTACTGCGAAATCTCAGAATTCAAAGGTGCGTTTGCTCAACAAAACAATTCAAATGTTGTCCCATAATTCACGCAAGATTTGAAATAAACACAAAATATTTTTTTTGGAACATAAAGTACATAGAATAAGGTTGTGTATGGAAAAATCAGATGTCTTCTACGGTTTAACTGGCACATATGCACTCTTTTGTCGAAACTTTTTATGATTGTTTTGTAGAAATGTGGCTGAATTTCGTTGATGTAGTGTTGAATCTCCTTCTTGAATGCATTTTTACTAACTGTAAGCTGTCAAGCTCAAGTTACCAAATTTTCAAAGAACAGTGTTCTTCGAATTCTACGAACTAGACTCCATCCTGCGGGAAATTTCGGTACCTCTAGCCATAAATTCGCAAGTTGAATGCTACAATATTATATATAATATCTATATATTTTGTCCAAATTATAAATTGAATTTGTTAATATCTACGTTAGCCTATTTGGAAAAGTAACAGCGATTTAACAGTTGAAACAACCTTTATTTTTTCCACTAACAAATTTTCAAAATTATTTATTAAATTAATTTTTAGTTCGTTATAAATTTGCAAAGATCGATTTTCATATGAATTTATGAATGCATTTTGTAGCACATAATTATGACAATTAAGGAACGAAATAAAAACATGTCCATAGTGAGTAATATATGTTTCAACTTTGGCCACAAAGAGTCATCAGACTATTTTTGTTGTTGTAATCATAATTATTTATTTTTATTTAAATAATTATAATTGAAAAATTGCAAGTTGAAAATTTTTGTGTTGACCCAGGATTTGAACTTACACCATGGTAAATCCCTCAAACGCAGCGTCCCAGGATTTGAACTTACACCATGGTAAATCCCTCAAACGCAGCGTCCAGTCGGTAGACCGCTACACCATTATATTTATTAAATTTTAGTTTTTGGTTTTCTTGTTTTACAGAAAACAATAGAAAAGTGGCTGTACTGAAAAACTATGATTTTCGAGTTACCAACTTATACGTTGGACGTATTGACATATAAGCATTATCTTATTGTGGAAAACATTTTTTTAAGTACATCATTTTGTTTTTAAATTAAATTGGCCCACAGTATAAGCTTCAGCTGATTTTAAAAATTTTCCCAAAAATTGTTTAAGTCATTAAAGCAAATACTTCCCCAAAATACCGGATCCATTGAAAGCTTTTAGAACACACACACAATTTTCACACAAGCAGACCAGCAAAAACACTGGACAGACAAAAAACATCCACAACAAATGAGGTGTTCAAGCATATTCTCTTTTTATTTCTCATCAACAGCGAAACTTTTTTGAATTTGTTCAAAATTTGGGTGCAACTGGTAGCCAGCAGACCAAGTTCAATTGCATCATTTTAAAAGCTACCCAAAATGCTTACGACCGGCTCGTCCATAGAGTTGAGTTCATTTAAAATGCAAAGTACATTCGTAAATTAATGTAGCTGTTGTCAGTGGGCGGCATTAGTGTTAGGGGGCGTGTTTCGTTGTAAAGCTGCTTGCTAAAAAAAGGACTTTCGTTGCATTTTCGGTTGCTTTTAAGCGACGGTCCATTTAAGCGCACGCAAATGGTCAGCAATGAATTAAAGTTAAATTGTTGAGTGGTGTTTTACTCGAATGCTTTCATTTAATGTTACCATTTTGGTTTTTGAGTAATTACTTTAATAGTGAATAGTGTTATAGTTAATTACAGATATTTTGGAAATCATAGAGTTTCTCCGCTACTTCAGAACACTTGGCTTTGCATGTGATTTTTCTTTTGAAGTATCTTATTAACTTAAACAATCGGTACTCGCTCCTCCAATGCTTTTTTGGCAGCTGCTTACGCCTATCCTATTTAATGAACATCAACATTAACTTAAACAAAATATCCTTATAACCTTAATTTCGGTCCAAATAAAACGCACATAATTGCTGGTATTGAATGTCAAACGCTTAAAGTCACCCACACGACAGCGTGTCAGGCGTCAATGAAATATAATACTATAAAGCACACGTACGAGTTTCCACCAAGTAGGAAAAGATTCAGCTGTGAATGGAATTTAAAATATAAATCTGAAGTACTCTCTTCATGATACATAAATCAGAATACTATTTAATCCTTTTCAAATCATTTTTGTTCATTATTATGAACATTTCATTTTGCACAACGTGACATATGAGAGGTATTTAAATATTATGTTATTTTTCGAATATCTCGAAGACCAGAGCTAAACTATAAAAATGATTTGAACCAAAAATCAGCGTATACGGCTCCTAGGACCCATAAATGCCAGAAAAAAATGTGTCCAATTTGAATATGTTGTGTCTCTGAAGAATAAACTGAACTAGTAAGGGTGTAAAATTTGGCTTGGCCAAACATTAAATACCCTACTATGCAGCATTTTTAAAATTTTGCTCATATGGGAGGTGCTACGCTCTCTTGTCCGAGTTCACCCAGTTATTGTCCAGAGCTTGGATTTATAGTTTTTAGTGTCTGAGTGAAAAACGTTTTCAGTACAGTGTTTTGAAGCTTTTGCTTATATAGGAGGTGCCACGCCCTCTTGTCCTAGGTCGTCTAGTTTTAGCTTAGAGCGTGCATTTATAGTCTTTAGTATTTGAGTGAAGTTTGGTTGGATTATCTTCAAAATCTCTTTCAGTATAGCATTTTGAAACTTCTGCTTATACGGGAGGTGCCACGCCCCCTTGTCCGATTGCACCCAATTTTGTCGAGAGCTTTCATTTATGATAATTAGTGTCTGAGTCGAATTTGGTTCAAATATCTCAAAAAACGCTTTCAGTATAGCGTTTTGAAGCTTTTGCTTATATGGGAGGTGCCACGCCCTCTTGGCCGAATTCGTTAAATTTTTTCTCAGAGCTTGCTCTCAGAATTCTTAGTATTTATGCGTATTTTGGTTGCATTGTCGTGAAAAATGTTGTAGTTCTAAAATTGCATTTTGAATACATATTTTGTATGGGCGGTAGGCGTGTCCGTTGACCGATTTCGCTCATCTTCAATCCCCCGAGCTATCTTTGGCGACGGAGGTAGTGTACCAAATTTCATTGAAATATCTTGCTCAGTTTTCCCAAAAAGTGTATTTCAACACACAGCCAGCCAGCCAGCCAGCCAGCCAGCCAGCCACCCAGCCACCCAGCCACCCAGCCACCCAGCCAGCCAGCCAGCCAGACTGACGGACATGGCTATATCGACTCAGGAGGTGACGCTGATCAAGAATATATATACTTTTCTATATCTGCCACGCCTCCTTATCTGCGTAACAAACGGAAGGACAAAGTGAATATACCCTGGGTGTAGGGTATAAAAATAACGCTTTTATTCAGTGGAAAAATGTGAAATGTCCAAGACATAACAAACAATTAAATAAAATTGTACATTTCTACCTTAATACGTTAAGGTTTGAAGGTTTGAAGTTAGCATCCAAAAGAAGTCTGTTTTGTAAAATGTCCGAATACATGATTTATACGAAAATGTTCCCCAATATTTGAATTTATATTTGTTATACCACAAGATATCTTATCGACAAAATACACTTATTTCAAATATATCGCTGGATCGTATGCAAAATTTTGAAAACAACTGTACGAATGAAACGTCCGACATGCTGCTCTTACCTAAACCATCATTCGTTATTGACTTTCGATCGCCTAAACTACGACTAAGTTCTCTTAAAAATAGGGACACTTTATAGTTTTTATACACGGATGATGCTGGAAAGCTATTGTCTCTTATTTGATTATTTGATAACACTGTGCAATAGTCAAAAAGACCAAAAAGGGTTAAAAGGTGTTTTTCGTGAATTTTGATCTCCTAAAAATGTATACTTTCCGATTTGTTTTTGTTTTATGCATCGTGAAAAACTCTAAAATTTGAAAACTATTGAAAAATCTTATATATCGAAGATCATAATGAAAACCAGGGCTATAATAGGTTAACGAAATTTTTAAAAAATATTCTTCGTAAAATTTTATTAAGGAATAACCAAAAACGAGGAATGCTTAAAACTTAATAAAATATGTTAAGAATCCAATTTTGGCCATCTGGTGAAATATTATTTCTTTAATTCTTGAGCAAAATCAACTCTATAATACCTTTCTAACAAGCCCACGATCACAAAAACTGGATTCTATATTTTTAGCTGATTTTACATTATGTATAAATAAGTAATATCATCGCACGGAGAAAAATTTTTACTCCACTCGAGTGGTAAAAAAATTAAAGTAACTAACATTAAATTTCAAAACTACTTAAATAAACATAAGTATGACCTATTTAATGGTTCCGTAAAGTAATTTTTACCAATAACACATAGTGAAATAATAAAGTAATATTTACTCTAAATTGCCTACATTTAAAATAAGTTATGCTTTCAGCCAGAAAAATGTATAACCATTTTTACTTTATAATTCTAGTAAAAATATTTATGCTTGGACAGACATTTGCTTAATAAACAAAATTTTATAAGTACCTCTTCATAATATAGGTCAGTGGTGTAGAGGTCTCACAAGTTCGTAATTGTAAGTAAAACTAATATTTTTCTATTTAACACACGAAAGGACCCCTGTTCGAATCCTAGTGCGGTCAATTTTTTTTTTAATTAGTATCATTTTTATTTAAAAAAAAATACTAAATATACTGTTAGGTTATTCTAAAGTTCTGCATTGCTTTGAAATTCTAGTTAAATTTACTAGAAATACAGTAGTACGAACTATTTTATCTCCGTGTGGCATCTTCTTAGTCGGCTTTACAGAAAACCTGACCTAACACAAAAAAATAGATAACATATTGTTTAGGAGAACAAGATACACTGAAAACACTTTTCAACAATCTTAAGCTTTTTAAAAGCGTCAAGATTATTGTACAGTTATAAACCATCAGTTGGGTGTAATACTCGACATTTTTGATAGATTCTATCTATTCCCTACTAGGTACTTACATATATTTGTATACACAAATACAAAGACAGACACTTTTAATGTATGCGTAACTAAATAGAAAATTAAAAGCCATAAAATCAGTATGTCACGTGCAAAGTCACTACTTAAATTGCAATAAGAGAGAAAACTAGTAAGGGTGTTACCTTTGGCCTGGCCAAGCATTAAATACCCTACACTGCACTGTTGTGAAAATTTTGCTTTCAATATATCATTTTGGATCTTTTTCTTATATGGGAGATGCCACGCCCTCTTATTTTAGTTCGCCTAGTTTATGAACAGAGCTTGCATTTACTGTTTTTAGTGTCTGAGTGAAATGTTGTTGGATTTTCTTGAAAAACACTTTCAGTATAGCATTTTTAAACTTTTGGGAGGTGCCACGCCATCTTCTCTAAGTTTTTCTAAAAAATTATCTCAAAAAATGCTTTCAGTATATCATTTTGGATATTTTACTTATGTGGGTGGCGCCACGGCCTTTTGTCCGAGTTAGCCTAGTTTTTGCTCCGAATTTGAGCTTACCATCTCTAGTATTTATGTGTATTTTGGTTGCATTGTCATCAAAATGCTCATAAGGTTACATTTTGGATATATTTTTTTTTATGGGCGGTAGACGTGTCCGTTGGCCGATTTCGCTCATTTTCAATCCCACGAGCTAACTTTTACGACAAAGCAACTGTGTCAAATTTAATCTAATTATCTTGGTTAGTTTTCCCGTGAAAAATATTTCCTCGCGCTGACAGACAACCAGCCAGCCAGCCAGCCAACCAGCCAGCCTGCTAGCCGGCCAGACAGATGAACATGGCTACATCGACTCAGGAGATGACGCTGATCAAGAATATATACACTTTTCCATACCTGCCACACCTCCTTCTTCGCGTTACAAACGAAAGGACAAAGTGAATATACCCTGGGTGTAGGGTATAAAAACAGAAAGAGATTACGAGTGAGCAAAATAGAAACCGAGCACACACTTTCATCTACATACAAACGAGTATGTAAGTGTACGTGTGCCTTGTGTAGAACATTAAATTAAGCTGACAGCACGTGTAAAACGTTTTGGATTGCAGGCAGGCAGCACCTTAAGATGGGAGCAACATTGGAACATTAGAATTAAAAGAACAACGTAGTAGCAACACCTGTTCACATGGGGGTGGCAGCTATGGCAACAGCATTCGTATCCACCCTTTTTATTGTAAGAGTGAAACTGTAACTAAAACGTAAATTAAATTCAAAGAAAAACTGCATTCATCATGCTGTAACGTAATAATGCCAGCAACAACAAAAACAAAAAGCGAAAAATAAGCAACTGTCAAGGGTGCTGGCTGAAAACCCCAAGAAATCCATGTTCCTTTCTACAAATGTGAAAGTAAGCTCCCTCCCTCGTCTAAGCAACAATTTAAGACCAAGACATTTAAAGTAAGATTAATGTAGAAATGCGTTACTAATGTTGCATGCAGTATGCTGTTGCCGCTTGTGCAACAATGACGACGCACTATGCTGCTGTCTCCGGCGTATGCAATATTTTGGCTCATTACTTTTACATGCCACGTTGCACAGTTTAAGTCGGGGCATTACGTATTTGTGAGCAGTTGGGGGCGATTTTGTTATTTAAATAAGTTCTTCAAATTCAAATGTATTTTCAACTATAAAGGTATATCATGCACCACTATGTGGCAAAGTAAAATTCTAATATACATAACTAATTTAAAGTTAAAGCCGACTGCAAGGCTTATCCTTTTTTATACGCAATAAATTTTTATTATTTTTTTCTACATGGTTCTAACTAAGTCAGCCTGACTTTATTGGTAACAGCACCCAGAGTAGTTACTGCTTTCATTTTGTCTACTCGCAGTGATTTAACTCCGACTTTCACTTTTCTATTTTGACTTATGGCATTTGTCTGCTCCCGGAGCTTTAAAATAAGTCAAACGTAAAATTACTTATTTTATCATACCCCTAATGGTATAAACATCCCCCTCATCATATTTTCTTCCGTAATTTTTCACCATGGCACTTTTTCAATTTATGCACAAGACACAAAAAGCAGCAAAAGTTTCACTTTTTATTTAACTTTCAACAGGGTCCTTTTTTGCGTTTTTTGTTTTGTTACATTTGTTTTCATTACCAAAGGATCAACCTTATTGTAACGCGCATTATTAATCAATTTTAAAATCCTTGCAAGTTTTTACTATGGAGTTTTACTCTTAGAGTTTTTTTTTACTACAGTTTGCATGAATATATATTGACTAAGTCACGCGGAAAATGATTTTTTTATTCAAAAGAACATTTAAGTATTTCCCAGATGATTTTTTTTTTTTTAAATAAGTTTTATTTAAGTCATGTTATGCATTTAAATGTTGATATTAAAATTGTCCAATTGTCCATAAACTTCTCTATAAAATTCAACTACATATATAATACATAGCGCTTTCAATGCCCTGGATCAAATTATTCTGCTGAAAACCACTCTTAATGCTTTGCTTGAGCACCTGCCGAATTTGAAGGTTTTGCATTTTCTGCATCATACAGCACGAATTCACCCCAATTGAAGCGAGTGAGTTCTGCATAATACCTTGTGTCGTTCTTTGGGTCATGACTTCCGATTTCAATGCAACTCCACTGCGGTGGTTTCGATTCTACCCGAAGAAAAAACCCAATAATCGTAGGACACAGCAAACCAAATTTTACACAGGGCTACTGAAGACCGTGGTACTAGAAAAATCTCCAGGCAGGTTTCATAGCCACTACTACTACAAGAATAATCGTGTTTACTACCCAGTATAAGTAGCTCTGACTAGTGTGGGACTGGCAACCCAATGTCGATTTACCTTTTATGGAGAACTATGTTGACGTAAAAATGTTTAACTAAGTACATACGTAATCATGCATGATACCATTTTCTTTAGAAGGCGTAACTGAAAGATTCTGTCCCACAACAGCAATCGAAAGTTACAGACTTATCCCGTTTACTCTAAAAGCTACACACTTTCACGCATTAGCTATTACAATATCAACTGCCATATCAAGTGGTTGCCTCGGGGAAGATGTGAGCTGTTTGAGCCATAGATACACTGACAATGTCTAAAAAAAGAGAAGATAGAGCAGAAACCAATTTGAAATTGATATCGAATGTTTTTTTTTTTTTTTTTTTTTTTTGACTAATTTAGGTATGCTAATTCCGAATCTGGCAGTCGTTTTTCCCCATCAGGTCTGCGATCCAGCATTAAATAGCCCTAAGCTTCTTCCTTAAGCCATACCTTTAACTTGTTTCCGAGATATCATCCATATAAGTAAAAGTATCGAAAATTAAATTTGTATAGAGTTGAGATACCATTACTTCAGTGGATGATATCTCAGAAAGTAATGACCTAATTTAAAAGGTATGGTTTAAGGAAGAAGCTTAGGGCTATTGCCGTTGGGAAAAGTAAAATATTTTTTTTTCTTCGATGTACGCCATATGTCTGAAAATAACGTTTTCTTCACTTTAAATCAAGGATAACTCAGATCTTACACCTGATAGGAAAAAACGGTTACCGAATTCGGAATCAACTATCTTGCATTAGCTAAAAAAGTAATCTAGATCAAATGCATTGCACAGTGTAATTAGCCATTTAATGGCTAGCGTAACAAGATTTGGCTTCACCATTTCGGATTTCGCTAAAATTTAGTACAAGGTTTCTTCTAGCGATTTAGGTATAAACCCGGACAGTTTTTACTGACTCTTTTTTCGACACTTTTCGTTTCTTCCCGTTATAGCTCGCATACTGCTTAAGGTATTTTGATAAAATATCGTAGGCAGAAATAGAATTTGAATATCATATACTCGCTCAAAAGTGGGCGTGATAAAGTTAGAGCCACGCCCACTTTTTAACGATTAAAAATTTTAATCTATGTATGCATATCAAAAAGACTGTATGTGTGTCTGACGAATTATCACTCAGAAACTATTCGGCCAATTAAGCTGTAAATTTGGCAGTGAGTAAATCTTTGGTATGAAAAAGTTGTTATGTTATATACAAAGGTTTCCGAAGATCACATGAAGGCTTCATAATCAAAACAAAGATTATTTTCATTTTTAAAATGAAAAATATCTAGGTAAACTGAAGAGAAAACATTAATGGCGTACTATTAAATAGCCTAAACTGATAGTTTTCTGAGAAACCCAAAGGTTTCCAAAGGTCACCCGAAGGATTCATAGTCAAAACGAATCTTATCTTGGTATACTAGGAGGCAAACATCTATGGCGGACTATCAACAAGTTTTAATTGATAGTTTCCTGCTAAATACGAATTTTTTCGACCCAAAGGCTGCATAGTCGAAACGATACACTAGAGGGAAATCATTAATGGCGGTGTATCACCAATCTTTGATTGAATATCTCCTATGACACCCGATGGTTCACTATCTGTCAAAAATTGGACAGAACATGAAAATATAATAGTTAAAAAGATGTCCTAGTTATGGGCAATTTTGTGAAGCCGTATTGGTTGATTTCATATTTTGAAATGTTAAAAAAATCATAACTCCAAAATCATTAAGGATACAATCTTGATTTTGGGTTCATATGAGAGGAAATTTGGTTTTCTTTCTTTCTAAAACAAATATTTTGGAGAGACAAAAGAGTAGACAATGAATAGTATTTTGAAATATTAGAACTAAAAGAAAACTAAAAATAGTACTTTGTGCAAAATCGAAAAAAAAAAATTATCTTATTCTCATAACCTGACCTTTCAAAAATAGATCTGAAAATGAAAATCGGTTAAGAAATTTCCAAGTTATGGACAATTTTGTAAGGCAGGATTTTTTTTAACCCTTTCAGGACCAACAGGACATATATGTCTTTTTTTAATTTTTCAATGTCTCACCCACATTTTCTTTGCGATTGGAGCCAGACAGGTCTTCTTCGATAGAAAATAGGTATAGATATTCAAGTGTGTCAGAAAAATTGAGCTTTATATATTCAGTACCTCACAGGGTGATCCCAAATCCAAAAAATTGTGTTTTTTAGTAATTTACAGTAGATTTTATCTCAAATACTGTCACATAAACGATATGAAGCGTCTAAGTAGCAAGTGTAACAGACTGTCAGCTTTTTAAAAATTTCAAGAAATTTCACCGGTTTATTTTCCTACAGGTTGCTTAGAAAAAATGGGACACCCGTGTCCCGTTGGTCCTTAAAGGTAAAAATAAGGTACTTTTTTTCGCTAAAATTTCTTATTTTTGCTTTTTTTACATATAATACTGACAAAAATAATTTATTCGAATTAAATTATAGAAAAAACTATACAGAAATCATCCGCGGTGAATTTTGAACCAAATTTTGTTATTTTGCGAAGCAAAAATAGTCCGGCCAAACTTGGTAAACATATCTAATTTTGTTGAACATAACCTGATTTTGATCGGACATGGCTCATTTTATTTGTAATTGAATTTGTGTTTAAATTTGTACTTAAAAATGGAAAATAATGCTACCGACATATGTGTCCCATCATTTTTTTCACACTAGGAATTAAAAAGATTTGGCTTTGAAAACACACAAATTTAAAATTTTGCAACGGTTCAGGAGCGGTCCGGAAACAGTGAAGTATTTGCCGTATTTATGATTTCTGAACCCCCACAAAATTCATAAAATTCATTATTGGTTTTGGCCGAGATCCAAGTCCTGAATTCTTGTTACATGGAATAACTGTAGTGCATTTTAAGTTGGATAATTACAATCTTATTGAACTAAAACCGATTTTTGGTTAGATGTTATTCCACTAAATAGAAACAACAGTAGTTGATACGAGTTCTGACACCGAACTTGACTATTGAAAATTTATCTAATTGTGGAAGATATCATGAATTAAAGCTTAAGATTCTAAGACTCAAAGCGCCAAACATCAAATTTCCCATTCTTTATTATGCTCTGAATGGAGATAATTTTACATGAGAAACTCTTTATCCCCTTGAAAAGCAAGATAGAAATATCTGGTTTTTTACTGCATCCCAGAATAAAAATTTCGATTCCGAAGTCCGTTTGCCAATATTATTTTTTCTAGTACCCAGATTTAAAAAATTAAAGGCCGTCTGTAGGCAGTCATACTGTTTTGTCTGAAAATATTTTGTAAAGCCCACATGCTTTCTTTTTAAATTGAATCAAACGAAAGCTTTATTTGTTGAATGTTTACCAAAATGAACTCAACTCCCCTACCCCCCTCAATTAAAGTGCTAAAGTAGTCAATCAAAAAAACATCACAATAAATCAATTTTTGCGGTAAAATACAAAAGAAATTGAAGTTAAAATGATTTCATCAATATTGCCATATTAAATAGGCAGCGCCAATGCTGCTGCAATCTTCAAGTACATATCTGCAAGAATGCCAATAAATATTAGCATCTGTATCTTGTATCTTTCAACGATATGTTTGATGTGATATTAATGTGCAAAAGTTCAAACGTTTAATTCCATTGCTTTCAGCACTACTCCACCCATGGCACTTCCTAAATATCTTGCTTTTTTTCACAGTTGCTGGCTGGTTGGCTGCTGCTGGTGCTGCTTTCATTCAATTCATTCAACGCTTTATCGTTTGTTTTGAAGATTTTGTTACTTCTGCTGAAGTTGCGTATCGTTGCGATACTTGAGTTTTGCTCTTTACTGTTATTGAAAGCTAAAATCACTTTCAATCCTTTTGCGCCCAATTGAATTTTGATGCTGCTGTTGCTGTTCAACTTAATTAACTTGATGTTCTTGAGAATTTCGAATTTTTTTTTCGTTTTGGCCCGATTTTAATGCCTGGCGTTTAAGATAACCGTTATTTTGTGCCAAAACAATTAAGTTGATATTTTAAAGTAAATGATTTTTATTTTTTTCTCTTGCAGCTTGTGATTGCCATCCAATTGGTTCATCGGGTAAAACATGCAACCACACTTCTGGTCAATGTCCCTGCAAGGATGGTGTTACCGGACTCACATGCAATCGCTGTGCACGTGGCTATCAACAGAGTCGTTCACATATTGCACCATGCATTAGTAAGTATTTAAAATTGTACATGTGTATATATGTTAAAAAAACACTAACTCTCATAAATGTACTTAGTCACTAATCATATGTCTAACCCATTCTTTTTCCATCCTTCCTTTCTTCCTTGAAACAGAGGTGCCGCCACGCATGATTAACATGATGGATTTACAAAACACAGCACCTGAGCCAAGTTCTAATGATCCCAATGCACCTTATCGCACTGAAGGTGGGCGTGGTAAGTAAGTGTTGCTTTTTTTTCATTTATTTGTTTTTCATGTTGTAATCATGTTAGTTATTGACATTCATTTTAAATATGTTTTGCAAAAAAAGTAGAAATCGTATGTTTTTGTTCCTTATAACTAACGACATCATTAAAATCACTCTATGTACAAAATTTATTAATATTCGCTTAATAAATGTTTAACCTGTAAGTTCGTTAAACCTTTACCACTTACTAGTAATTACTTTGTAAATGTTGTAATGCAAGTGACTGCAGCATATTAAAGGCGTTAATTAATTGTAAGTTTGTTATGTGGTATACCATGTTGCACCCTATCCTAAATGCAATGTTGAGACCTAAGGATGTTGGTGAAAAGTACATACTACCAAAGGTGAAATGTTTTAATTAAAGCAACGCTTTAAAATGTAAAAAAAAAACTATACAGACAACTTTGCTGTGTTTTTTTTTTTTTAATGCTGAAGTAATTTTCTTTTATACTTTATAAATTCTTAGTTAAATTATGTTTCAGAAATAAACCTATTAGAGGTTTTTCTCTTCTCAATAAAAAAAACATTTCATATACTCGTAAGCATTTAGAATTTTCTATCTTTCCCAATCGGAATTGAGCTAATGCCTTGTTCCCATTACCTTGGTTAACCAAATCCAAGCCACAGCGCAAAGATTAGCGTTCGCACTATATAGCTTGACAGTATTTTTTGGTTGATAACCGAATACTATACTATTCCCACTTTTCACTCATATTTTCGAATAATTTCCCCGTAGGACCGGCGCGCTAAGTACTGAATTTCCATTCTAACTTTCAAGCGCTTCTTTAGCTATTTTCCGGGCATAACCGAAACCTTCTTAATGGTGTAAGCGACATCTACTTCTCGATTCACATGTAGAATTTGCATTGTACTCTAACAGTCATATCGTCATATCCATATGGGGCATTACATACCGTTCCGGATACCATTTTGCTTTTGCACTTCCGAAACTTTTTTGTCTTATAGTACTAGTTGAGATTAGAATCTATGATTTTTTTATACCCTACACCGAGGGTATATTCACTTTGTCCTTCCGTTTGTAACGCAGAGAAGGAGGCGCAATACGCTGAAAATGTTTTTTGAGGCAATCCAACTAAATTTCACTCAGACACTAAGAACTATTGGGTGTACAACTTAAAAACCGGAATTTGACGGTGGATGTCCGTACTAACAAATATCGTGAAAGCTCGAACTTTATATATATGTCATTTTGAAAGTACATTTGACAGCTGTCAAAATCAGTCAACAAAACAATTTTATCTTGTGTGCATCATTATTATTTTGCACGATGAATAACTGCGAAAATTGGAGAAAAAGACAGCATTTGCGGGAGGTTCTGTTGTGTCATTTTTTTGCAAAGAAAACTGCTGCGGAAAGTCATAGTTTGCTTGTAGAAGTTTATGGGGACTATGCTCCAGCTGAATCAAGCTGTCGTGAGTGGTTTCGACGGCTTAAAAGTGGTGATTTCGATGTCAAAGGCAAAGAACGTCCTGGTCAGCCGAAAAAGTTTGAAGATGAAGAATTGGAGGCATTACTCGATCAAGGTTTATGTCAAACGCAAGAAGAACTTGCAGAACCATTGGAAGTTGATCGAGCAACAATTTCCAGACGTTTGAAAGCCTTGGGAATTTTTCAAAAGATGGGAAATTGGGTGCCATACGAGTTGAAGCCAAAACACGTCGAACGCCGATTTTTGATGTCCACAATGCTGCTTGAACGCCACAAAAGGAAGGGTTTTTTGCATCGTTTTGTCACTGGCGATGAGAAGTGGATCCATTGCAATAATCCCAAGCGCAAAACAGCGTATGTCAACAAAGGTGAGGCCGGCCCATCACAGCCGAAGCCAAATATTCACGCTTCGAAGGTAATGCTCTGTATTTGGTGGGACCAGCTAGGTGTGATCCATTATGAGCTGTTGCCAGGTGGCCAAACCATTAATGCTCAACTCTATCGTCAACAATTGATCCGATTGAAGCAGAAAATCCAGGCAGAGCGGCCAACGTATGCGACCAGACACGAGTCAATCATTTTCCACCACGATAACGCTCGGCCACATATTGCTGCCCCAGTCAAAAATTACCTGGAAAACAACGGATGGGAAATTTTGCCTCACCCGCTTCATAGCCCAGACCTTGCACCATCTGACTACCATTTGTTTCGATCGATGCAGAATGCCCTATCAGGAATACGGTTCACTTAAGTTCAAGATATCGAAAATTGGCTCGATTCATTTTTGGCCGCCAAGCCGGCGCAATTTTTTTGGGATGGAATTCAAAAATTGCCTGAAAGATGGGGAAATGTTGTAGCTTCCAATGGACAATACTTTGAATAAAATATATTGTAACATTTTTCCACAATAAAGCATCAAATTTCGCTAAAAAATTCCGGTTTTTAAGTTGTAAACCCAATATATATGCAAGCTCTGAGCAAAAACTGGGTGAACTCGAACAAGAGAGCGTCACACTCCCATATGAGCAAAATTTTCAAATCTCTGCAGTGTAGGGTATTTAATGTTTGGCCAAGCCAAAGGTAGCACTCTTACTTGTTTCAATTTTTTTCATCGAGCCGTTTCAGAGATATAAATTTTCAAAAAACAAAAAAGGCTGCAAAAACAACATTAAGTACTTTTTTGAAATGCTCATAACTCCGTCAATAGTCAACCAAACCATGAAATTTTTTTTTTTTTTTTTTTTTTTTCAAGTTGTTTTTTAAAACAAACGATGGGATCTATTTTTATTAAAACTTTTTAATTAACAAAAAAGTGAGTGAACGAGCACTAAAAAATTCTTCGCTGCCGGGAGAGGGTAAAAATGTTCACCAACCCCCACTTACTTTACCTCTCCAATATTTTTCTCAAACGTACTACCCCCTTTTTTCCACCTCTTTAGGGGCTCCCATACAAAACTTTGATGAAAATATCAAAAAAATCCTCATTGTCGAGAGAGAGCAAAACTGTTTAACGACTTCCATTAATTTTTCATCTTCAATATTTTTTTCGAATGTACTTACCCCTTTTATCCACCCCTTAAAGGGGCTCCAAAATTTTATAAAAATATCAAAAAACTCCTCATTACCAGGAGAGGGAAATAATGTTCACTGACCCTTATTAGCTTATCCTCTTCAATATTACCAAACATATTATCCCTTTTTTTCCATTAATTAAGAGGGCTCCCTTACAAGATTTTCATAAAAATATTAAAAAAATTCCTCATTGCCAGGAGAGGGAAAAATGTTTTCTTGAACATCTTATTCTCTTTTTTCCACCGCTTAAGGGGCCTCCCATACAAAATCTAGATAGAAATAATCACCTTTGTGTGGGGGGCCCCTTAAGGGGAGGATAAAAAAGGGTATATGTTCGAAAAAAATGTTAGAGAAAAAAATTAATAAGGGTCTGCGAAAATTTTTTTTCTCTCCCGGCAACGAGAAATTTTTTTAATGTTGGAGAGGAAAAATTAATGTTAATGGGGGTCAGTGAACATTTTTACTTTCTTCGGCAACGAAGAATATTTTTGTTGCTCTTCACTCACTTTTCTGTTGATTAAAAAATTTAAAAAAAAAATAGATCTCATCGTTTGCCCATTTTAAAAAAAAAAATCGAAGCGTACCTATGACCATTGACCTATGAAATTGCAATTTTGTTTTAAAAGTTGAAAATTTTATAAAAAAGACCATTTAAAAAAATTTTTTTTGATTTTCTTAAAAAGTTAAACTTAAAAAAAAACAATCACATGATTTGACCAACTTTTGGCGGAGTTATGAGCATTTCAAAAAACTAATAAATGTCGTTTTTGCAGCTTTTTCAGTTTTTTATAAATTTATATCTCTAAAACTACTTGTAAAAAAAAATTTTAAAAAATCAAAATTCCAATTGGGATATTTGTTATAGCCCTGATAAGTTCCGGAAGTGTTGAACCGCGAACATCAAAACATAAACAACAACAACGCTAACACACTGCCACCCATTGCATTGGCAACTCTAGCAGTTCAAACTTGAACTGCAGTAATGATACTACACTGTTAAGAGGATGTCTATGTTTGTATGTTATTATATCTGTGTGTTTGCGCCATAAACTCACATACATCCATATGCATGTGTATGTAAGCAAGAAAACATAAAGGATAATCGCTTGTTAATCAGCAACTTAATATGCTGCAATGCTCTCGACAGGCAAACAAAATAATGGAAACTCTTCAAAAAAAAAAAGGATCGCAATTTTTCTCATTGCGCGTAATTCCCGCAGGAATATGGCACACCATAATAAATAACACTTATGATAAGGAAGCAACTACATACGTATGTCCTATGTACCATTCAAGCTTTGATAAAAAGGCAACATAAAATGTGAAATAAAAATAAAAATTGCTGTTATTTTGTAGATGTTGTAACTCCTTTATAAAGACCATTTACTTATACTCGATAGACATTGGAATGCAAAGATATAGTATATTTTCATATGTGACACGGTCTGACGACACTATACTAAACTTGCCAAAATAAAATTTTCAGTACAAGGCAAAGTATGAAGTTAAGTCAAAATTTCCTACTTTTAGTTTTTTCTACGAACCTTTAGAGTGGTTGTAGTTTTTAAATGCTTTAACTTAACGTATTCGTATTCGTAGAATTTAGTCTTTCACCTCTTAGGATCAAAAAATCAGTTTTGATATCTTTCTAGTTAAGTATGGTTCTGTCAGACCGTGTCATAGTATATGAAGGGAAATATTGATAAAAATTTTATTTTTGTATTGTTCTGGCGATTGAGAATTTTTCAAAAGGCGTACAATCTACTCCATTATGGTTTTACAGGAAAGTTAGGACTGAAGTATATGGAGAATTTACGAAGATTGCTTAATATTTTAAGTAACACAAACGGTATTAAAAAAAAAATAAAAAACTTTTTTCGTTAATTCTTCATGTACTTCAACGATACTCCGTGGTGGCTATAAAACATGTTGAAATTTAGAGTAGAAAAAACCACAATTTTTTTCGAGATATTTCAATTTAGTGTGCATCAACACTGGCTCGTCCATTACGGAATCTATTTAGCATTTCCTACACTTGTGGTGAATTTCCATCATGTTGGAAGATTGCTAATGTTCAATCAGTTCCCAAAAAAGGCGAAGCCACCAACCCTAATAATTATCGGCCCATTGCAATATGCTCAGCGCTTTCCAAAGTTATGAAAAGTGTTATAAACTTTCACTTTATGAATTATCTGGAGCGCAACGAATTACCTAATGATCGCCAATATGGCTTCAGGAGAGCTCACTCTTCTGGTGACTTAATGGCGTTCGTCACTGAAAGGTGGAACGAATGTGTCCACCTTCTTGGTGAAAGTATGGTTGTTGCTCTGGATATTTCTAAAGCTTTTGATCGTGTGTGGCATAGTGCCCTCGTAACAAAACTTATTGCATATGGCGTCGGTGATTCCTTCGCTCGTTGGATAACGAGCTTTTGCAGTGGCCGTTCTATACGTGTTGTCGTAGACGGTTTCACATCTAATGAATACTCCATTAACGCTGGAGTTCCCCAGGGTTCGGTCCTATCCCCGTCTCTTTTTCTTGTTTTCATCGATGACCTTGTGTCATCGACCATTAATCCAATCCACTCCTTTGCAGATGATAGCAGTATTTGTCATTCATATTGCTTCAAAAAGCGTCCAAGCTCTGAGGAGATTGAGAGAAAAAGGCGGTATATGAATGACACACTCACAAATGACCTCAAAACAATCTCCGAGTGGGGTCGAGCTAATCGGGTCGAATTCAACGCTAGCAAAACCCAATGCTGTCTGTTGTCTCACAGACGAGTGGATTGTCCCCCTCCACCCCTCAATATGGCCGGCGTAGATATTCTGAGATCAACAACTCTTGACGTTCTGGGCATATCGATTCAAGCTGATCTGAGGGGGACAGATCATGTATTCGATGTGTCGAAAGAAGCGGCAAAGTGCTTAGGTTATCTTAAACGGTGTAAGAAATACTTCACTCCTGTTGATCTTCGGACTATCTATTTCGCCTATATTAGACCTAAGCTAGAGTATAATTCGCACATTTGTGCCGGGGCTCCAAAAACTACTTTGGAGCTGCTAGACAGAGTTCAACGTCGTGCGATGAAGTTGATTGGGGATGCGGTTGATGTATCTTCTATTGACTCTCTTGAACACCGTCGTAACGTTGGGTGTGTTACCCTTTTTTATAGATATTATCATGGGATGTGCTCAAGAGAAATTTATGGGCTGGTTCCGTCAGTTCGTATATTTTCTCGCAGCACTCGGGCGTCTCATCAGGCCCATTCCTATTGCGTTGCAACGGTGTTTAACAGAACATCGCACTATCGTGATAATTCGTTCTTTGGTCGCACGATCAAGTTGAGGAATAATCTCCCTGCGAGCGTTTTTCCCGGCAGCTGTGACATCGGTAGATTCAAAGAAAATGTTCATCGACACTACTCCTCTTTTCCCCCATCCCTCTAACCCATTTCCTTTTCTGCAAATCAACACGGTGCATTGCATTTATAGGGGCTATCCCCTGAGCGTTGGTTTTAGTTTAAAAAAAAAAAAAAGTTTTTTTTATTTTTGTCAAAATTTAAAAATTTTTCACTTGCTATACAAGATAATGATGTAGACCTTAAAACTTTTGAAACCTAATCAAATTCTGCATATTCTAAAATAAAATTGTCGAAATTGGCCCACAAAAACTGAAATAATGGGCCCGAAAACACGAATATCCCACCATTTTTTTATATGTAAAAAAACAGTTTCGGGCAAAATAAAAAAAATATGTGTCTAGTAAAGTAAAGTACCATGCCACAAAACTTCAGCGCGATTGGTGATGGTCGACCTAAAAGTTGTTTCGTTCACTCCAAGAATCTGTCATGCATTTTCTCCGATAGTCAAGCTAAGCTTAAGTCTTTAATGGGATTTTCAGTATTATTCTGGGATTGTTTTCAACTTCTCCAATCATTATGCAGGAGGTTGATGTGGTTCGAATCTAGATGCTAAGTACGTGGGACGTAAAGGTAACGAAAATACAGTCTGCCTAACCGAGAGAAGATATATTCTGTGGAGTGAACAATAACTTCAGAAATACTTAGTTCGGGAATAAAAATTTGAACTACTGTGAAACCCAGGAAAGTAAGCGGCAGGCAAAAATGCTAATCAATTAAAGGCGTATGATTATCATGTGGAATCTCATTTGTAAGCAAAAAAGTATTTAATTTCCGTGGTCTTAACAGGAATATGGATTTTTTTGTACCCTACAGCGAAAGTATATTCACCTAGTCTTTTCATTTGAAACGCAAAGTTTTGAGCGTGGTGGATAAAGAAAAATATATGTCGTATCTATTCAAGTGAAAAACACAAAGTAAGGTTTTTTCTAATTTTGAGTAATTTAGAAAAATATATATTTTTCGGTATAAAATATTACTGACTGATGACACCCATTTAGTCATACAAAACAACAATTTCTAGACAAAAAAATCAACACTAACTTTTTTAACTTGAAATATCTCAAATCTTGAAAAAGTAACTTTGATTTTCACTCGAATGGAGGTGATATATCTGTGGACTTTTGACAAAACAACCTAACTCGAAACTGGCAACTTTTCAGGAGAACCTAAAAACTGATTAACTACTTTTCAATAATGTGGCTCAATATCGTTGATGCAGCGTTGAATCCCCTCTTCTATACATTTACTAAGCTTAAAGTGATAGCTGTCAAATTATTATTTTTTTTTTTTTTGGTTCATAACACTTCACCGCACGAAAGGTGCCAAGTTCAAATCTTGCGTGAACTATGGGACACCCTTATATCTCTGGAACAAGAAATCATAGAGACATGGCGATTATAAATACCAATAAAAGCGTTTTTAAATTTTATATTTTGGACTTAAATCCTGGAGAATTGTCTTATCTCGACTTAGGTTGTTTTGTCAAAAGTCCACAGATCTGTATACCTAATCATCTGAGTCAAATTTTTTTTTTCGGACCAATTTTTGAAAAATTATAAATTATCTCAAAAAATTCACACGTACTTTTTGGACAATTCTAAGCATTTTATATCAGATACACTTTTTTCGTAAGATCCTTTGTTTTCTTTTGCTACTAAAAAAAAAGACTTGCATGGCATCACTATAATGTTAATAACTTTTGAACCAATATCGATTACTCCAATTTTTTTCTGGGGTATAGTTCCTACACATGTGGCGAGTGCCCACATAATTTTTATAATTTTCTCAGAGTAGGAGAAGTTGCTTAATTTTTATGTACCTATGTATTTAAAATAGGAATTTTCAATAATAAATTAAAAATTTTGGTCCGAAAAAAAATACCATTTTATTCCTTGGTCTATGCTAATATCTTAGAAAAATTTTTTTCACAAAACCTTTGCCAGTTGCTAGATAACATAATTTTTTTGAAAGCCTTTCTTACATCGAATTTTTTAGATGGCGCACTTGAGGAAATTTAACTCTTTAAGTGGGTGTCCATAAACTCCGTGACGCTAAAATTCACTAAAATGAACCGACCCTGTGTGACGGTAGCTTTATATAACAAAAATTATAAAATACACCAATCATGACGCTTCCTTGAATCCCTCCGTGGCTTATGGACAGCCCCCAATTAGTCATATCCATCAATCATAAAAAGTCACATTTAAAAGAGCAATTTTGTCTCTTTTTTCTGCAATATTTAAATGTATTTTCTGAAAAGCTTTATAAAATTTGCGCACTTTGCTAATAACATCATAAAGATATATTAAAAATTCATGAAAAAATCTTCCTTAGAAAATATAATAAGTAAGTAACTTTATGCATATTTACTTCACAAAAAAGAAAAGTGTACAAAGAAAGCACAAATAAAATGCAACACTGACTGCACAATGTACTACAAATTCTACAAGAGTGTAGTAGGAGAAATAGTAAAGTAAATTAAATGCAAAGAGCGCAAAGTGTTTATTTTAACTAAATTATTTTATTTTTGTGAGAACGAAAGTAGGAGCATAAGTAATCAACTTTTCATTTCAATGTAAAGTTTTTGCTTTTCCTACCCTTTTTAAGTATTGCCGTAGTCTTGTGCAGACAAAAAAAAAGAAAATTAATAAACTGACATCTTCAACTTGTCCCGGAAAAAATAAAGGGAACACAGAGTAGTAGTGTGTTGAAAATGTAGGTATTATTGTTACAACTCTGCACTACTTTTTTGTGTAAATAGTTGCAGCAATTAGCAGTATTATGCTTTGCGCTTTTTACTCTTGCACTACAGTACCCTTCCATTGCCAGTGTTGCTGCATAAACTTGTGCTTATGTAAATTTTTACTTTTCAACTACTTTTGCAACTCACAAGCAAGAGTTTCAATATTTCGCTTACTTTATTCATAACTTTGAAAGTTGCTCCATAGGAGCAGAATTTGTTAGTTTTGTTGGTTGCTTCGAATAATATTTACTTTAACATTGTATGATCCACTTAAATCCTTAAAGGGATGACGCTATAAACTGCAAGCCGCACAACTTGTTAATGGGGCGGCATATACCTACATACTAATTTTTGTTGTAATAAAGTTTACGAAACTTAATTGTTTTGGGTTAATTTGATTACAGCATGAAAGATTATGTTTTCTTTTTGCAAAAATCAATATAATCCAAAAGCAATATTCAGAAATAATTGAGTTTTGCTCCATATGATAAACTCGGATTTTTCGTCCGAAACTTTTGAGAAGAATTGACCAGGCTTGGCCCAATTCAATGCATATTAGAATTATTCCAGACAAAAATTTACCTTTTGTTTTTCATCAGTAAAAAATACCCAAAGATTTTTTAAAATTTTTTTTTTATTTACAGAATACAAATCCTTAAACTGTTAATAAGTAAATGTTTTAGTCTAACATAAACAATCAACATAAAAAAATTCGGTTTTTAATAGATAACTCCTAAACGGTAAATTTTTTTTAACATATAATAAAAATTTTTGTAGAACATATGACTCTCCATAAAGATTATAGTGGCACTTTTCCTCGTGCGACTCACGGTTTATGAGTTATCGCAATTTGAAAATACTAGCGACCACATTTTCATAGGCAACCCGGCAAAAATATATTCCCCCTTTCATAAATATATGTAAAAATTAGATTTTAACTAAAAACTCTATCAATACGTTTTTTTACTGCCGAATCTCGTACTATTTCTATTCAATAAAAATATTATACTTTTTCAATAAAACCCTTCGGTAAGCTTTGTGCATTTGTGCTTCTTCAAAATTTTTGCAGTGTTTTCACTCTTTCGAAAATCTGGGGCTGAATCTCCGCATCAGTGAACGTACAATTCGTGACGTAAAATCATGTATTTAGTAATGCGAAATACATGTGAAATACATGATTTACGTCACGAATTGTACGTTCACGGATGCGTCGATTCGACCCTTAATTTCCTAAGGGGCCAATGACTCTCAATAGGTCGAAGCTTTTGGCAATTAAGTGGATTCGTAGTTTTTGGAACAAAATGTACATTTTTGCTATTTCACCACCATTGTCAGTTTTGGAGTAGTGAGCAGTTGCTAAATCCGGCAAAAACATTATACAGGGTGTCACAAAAAGAAAATTTATATTTAGTGGACCAATTAAAAAAAAATTTAAGGCACCTATCGGAAATGTGTTTCTTATTTTTTAAAGTTCACAATTTCCAATATTATTTTTTCAAAACAATATTGCCCAAATGTTAACTCTCGCGGGCATGCCACTCATTTATTGAACACTAAAATTTTGTTATGACTGCTCGGGAGGTATACTTGGCTGCCATTTCGTGATGGATATTTCTTTCAAATACGCCAGAAGGTTTGATCTATTGGCGTAAACTTTAGATTTGAGATGACCCTCCAAGAAAAACTCCATAGAGGTTAAATCAGGGCTGCGTGGCGGCCAATTTATGTTGAAAAGCGCTCAACTACCTGGTTTCCGAACTCAATCTTTTGACTAGCATCCAGGTATTTTAATTTGTACCGATTGAATTTTATAGGGGTGCAGCTTAAATTCTTTGTGCATAATAAGGTGTAATGACGATCTACTATAGGTGGATTTAAATCACTTGCAGGCTTCTGAATGGAAAGATTCAGATCGTCATGAACGAGCTGGTTAACACTCTCCACGTTTTCTGCTGTTCTTGATGATTTTGTTCGACCTGTTTTGATTTTTCCAATGTTGAACCGATCTTCTCAAACTTCTTTACCCATTTTCGAATGAGTAGTTTTCTTGGTGCCTCAGTTAAGTAGTGAAAGCCTCGAATATTCACCAAATCAGTAGCTGCCGAGAGACGCTGCATAGTTGTTCAATTCCCAAGAGCTAGGCTACCGACTGACATACCCCACGTGTCCCTTGGGTTCATTGTATTCACGCAGGAGAGGTGGTCTTAAATGTACCCCTGACTAGTTTCTTTAGGAAATTTAATTACCTTTAATTTGACATATGATATGTTTAATTGGTATTGATTGAGTTATTTGTAATTAAGTGGAACCTTCTTTTTTTTGGCCCAAAAACCGAAAAAACCAATATCTTGAAAAAAGGATAAGCTAGGATTTCGATTTGAGTGGATTTTTAATGTACAATTGACTATCAACAAAACCCCACTTTCCGTTTTCATTGGCATTTTAGGTCAACCTTTTTATCCTTCAGGTGAGGTGTGAGCAATATCGCGTACTGAGGTGTCGGAATTCTTCTGAGTTGCTTCACCTTTTTTACCAACTCTGCGTCCAAGCTAGGTTATCTACTTGAGATAATTTTTCGTACGATAAGTAAAGCCATTCTGTAATTCAAAATAACTTTTTAGAGAGTTCTTTTTGGGTACGGGTTTTTTAAGCTATTTATAGCTACACATTTTAATTCTGGATTTTCCAAGTGCACAAAATCAGTTTCCGAACTGTAGCAATTGCAGTTGAGCAGTTGGCCTCAGTATTTCGACCAACACGAAATCAGGTAAATCAAAATCATAAGAAACAAATATTTTTTCTGGGACAGTCCTTAATTTTAGTAACATTTCACATCACCGCTGTCAAATAGAACTTATTCGCATTCTCACAGAAAGTGTGGTATAAAGCCATCTTTCGAAACCTTCTCGATGGTTCTTGCTGCTTTTCATCAACTTCTTCTGTTATGTGATATGTTGTGTCTGCTATGTGGTGAACTAAGCGAAACATTTTGTCTGGTAGTTACTACGGTAACTCAAGTTTCATTAGATGGTCCCAATGGTTGCCCACACAGGGTGCAATGAATATTTGCTTTTGTTTTTTATTTTGCATTTACATCACACAGTGGCGGATCCAGCATTGTCAAGAGGGGGGGCCGATTGACTACCTTTCTACATAATAACAGAATGTTTTTAAAATCTTTATATATAATTTTAAAAAAAAGCGTAGTCACTTGGTTTGAGAGGGTAGGCCGATCGCCCCCACCGCCCCCCCTTGGATCCGCCACTGACATCACAATACTTTCGATTAAGCTCTGGACATTAAATACATCTGAAAACTTCAAGAAAATTATGTGGGCAAAAAGGAAATTTATGATCCTCAAATTGTTTTAGCGAAACAAATCAAGAGGCAACAAAGTCCTTAATGAAGCAATATATAGGTGGCGCCATAATCTTGAGTTATGAATGATTACATTGAAACATAAATTTTAATGCATTTCACAATTAAAACAAAATAAAATGTTAAGGCATTTTAACTTCAATCAAATGTAATGCAATTAAACTGACGAATTTATATCCCGTCTGTAAAGAAAATGCCTTCTCTTGACTCTTGGCGAATGAATAGGTACATAGATATATAGGGCTTTTAGCAATTAAAACAAAACCAAAAATGACTGCCAGCAACGTCAATAAATTGCCCTATTTATTACTCATACTCTAAAGTTGGCCTTTAAATGAGACGCGCGTGCCTTGTCTCCTTTTGTTTTTTTATTCAAAGTGCGCCAATTAGACGGCGTCACTTAACAGTGTGACGTCTTTTTTTTAAATTTTACACTTTTATTTCCCCCAAAAAAATTTAAATTTTAGTTTTCACTTTTAATTTAACGATGACTCAACTTAAGTTCTAGCGCGATAGGTACTAGTACCCCATATGTAACGCCTAAAGGTGCAAGTGAGACAAAGCGTTTCTATTAAATTAATTTCACTATTGAATTTAAGCTGTTAATGAACTGATAGAATACATAACTTAATCAATGAACTGCACAGCACGATGTTAAAAAATAAATGAAAAAGTTGGAGATCTGTTAGGGAGGATCTACAAAAATAGATCAATGCGACGATTAATCGAATCGTTGTTGATTCAATTGAGAGCAAAGCAGAAAAACAAATCTACAAAGGAATACGCAATGGAAGTGGTTCTTTTTGTTCTTTTACAATAAAAAAAAAAACTCATTTGTTATATCGCAAGCTAATTTGGAGCAGGGTGTTGAACGCTAAAACAGCAGGGAAACGCTTCTATTTAAAAGCTGTTATATCGTGAACTACGTCGTTGTTTCGTTTAGTGCAATTCAAATGAGAGGTAGAGAGAAAGATATAAGTATGCCAACTATAATAAGCGGGGTTCGCACTGTTATAATTTTGTAGAACACCCAAATTAAATCAATCAGATTGAATCATCAATATCATACAATCTTCAAGCACTGAAAAGCTGTGGTCTAAAACACAGCTAATATTGAAAAGCATTTAATGTTACGTGGCTAAGAAGCATCATAATAAAACAGTTTTAACTTTATATATAACTCAAGGTTATAACAGGTCATTCAATAAGTCCTTAGGATAAGTAAGAAAAAAACAAAATTTTGACAAAACTCGATTTTATTATTCAACATAGTTGCCTTCGAGGGCGATACAACGAGTATAGCTATTTTCCACCTTTTCGATACCACTTTTATATTACGATTTCGGCTAAAGTCAAGCGTTGCTCCCAGAACCTAATTTGGTTTAAACCAAACTTTTCTTCTTAAAGTTATAATTCTTACAAAAAATGTTTAATCATAAAGTGTCGCTCGGACCTAGTTTTGGAGATATGGTCATCGGAAGATCTGGATATGGTTTTTATAAAAACCGATATAAGTTCTGAATCCCTTGATGGATTTCAAAAATATTGATGTTATATGAAAGCTATTTTAACTGGCTACAAAATTATTTTGAAAAAGTTTTACATCCAAGCTATGGTTTTCAAGATATGGTGATTTTGTGAAAATTTTGACCAGTTTTTTTTAAAAAAAACTATTATAAAAAAAAAGTACCTTAATAACCTATAGCTATAGTAACAAAATATGGAAGCCTTATCTATTTTCCTTCATAAAGTATTCCATGTAAAGCTGAATTTGCATCATTAGGGCATTTTTTATAGAAAAACAAAAATTAAACTTAAGAAATTTTCATGAAATTTAGCAAATATTACAACAACAACACCACCACTAACAAAAACAGCGCTAACAAAAACAACAACAACACCACCACTAACAACAACAACAATGTCTCAGAGAGACCATCCTATTGGGAGGCCAGGAATAACAACCTTGACGACAATATCTGGCCTGGCGTTCGAGTCGTTACAATAACAACGACACCACCACTAACAAATACAATGACACCACTATCCACAACAACACCACTAACAACAACATCAACAACACCACTAACAGCAACAACAACAACAAGAACAACACAAAAACACTAACAAAACAACAACACTACTAACAACACTAACAAAACTACTACTAACAACAACAACAACAACATCACTATCAACAACACCACTATCAACCACAACAAAATGACATTTTTTTTCAAAAACGTGAGGTTTACTACTACTTTTTATTACAAAAGAGAAAAATTGTTATTAAAAATTTCGCGCGAAATTTTTAATAACAATTTTTCACCTGCGGCGCTTTCTTTTTGGGAAATTTTTGCAAATCATTCAGTCAAGTTATATAACTGATTACAAAAATAAGGTCTTAACCCCCTAACGGTGAACCACTCAATTTCTTTTAATGATCCAGTAACTGATGACCACACAAATACGATTGAGGGTCTGTGGCGATATGTCAAAAACGCTTTGCATGTATGTTATTTAACAGAAGAAAACGATTTTACGAAGGATATATTGCAAAATTCATGTTCCTTAAAAAGTGAAAAGCAGAGGGGGTTGAGCCAATGGAGTATTTTTTTAAATATGAGGGAAAATTGCATAAAGTCGTTTCCTATAAAGCAGAGAACGATGATGTTGATAATGTTGTAGATGAAGACATCTTATAAAATAAAATACAAATTTTAATACTTCTATTTTTTTTTTTTTTTTTTTTTTTTTTTGAAAAACCTTACAAATAAAGGAAATCAGATACAAATGGCATAGTTAATAAAAGAAAATAGATTGGCCTTTCATATTTTGTTACTAAAATTATGGATTGATGAGACGTTTTTTGGAAAAAATAGTGTTTTTTAAAAAAACCTGTTCAAAATTATTTTAAAATCGCCATATATCGAAACCGAAAACTCGGATTTAAGACTTTTGTACACCAATTTAGTAGCTAGTTATAATACCTTTCATATGACACCAAATTTTTTAATATCCATCAAGGGACTCAGAACTTATACTTGTTTTTATAAAAGCTATATCCCGATCGTCCGATTGCTATATCTCCGAAACCAGATCTGAGCGACACTTTTTGTTTTTGCTGTTGCTGTTGTAATTAATTTCCTAAGCCATATTTGGGCAAAAAAAAAAATTTGGCTTTGGGAGCAACGCTTGACTTGTTCCACGATTTCTCTTCGTCAAAATAGGCCTCAGTTGACTGTCTTTTGGATTCTGGTATATAAAAGTGAAGCCATGTTTCATCTATTGTCACATATCGACGATAGAATTCGATTTTATTGCGGTTAAACAGCGGTTTAACACTCCTCTGAAGCATCAATTCGTTTTTGTTTTGGTCGACTGTGAGCTCGAGCACCTTCAATTTGCAATCGTTCATAACCAATTTTTTATGTTTTCTGGAATAACAGCCAAATTTGGGCGTCCACAGTGCTTTGCATCATTTGTGCTGGTACGACCATGTTTAAATTCAGCAATCCATTTTGAGTTCGGATAATGTTTATCAAGCCATTGTTTGGTTTCCACTGTATTTTTTTTTTTTTTTTTTTCATCAAAAAGCGATGCTTTACCAAAACTCGGAATTCACATTTTTTCATTTTTTTTTTTACTAACAAAAGTTGCTTCACACAAAATGCTATAACTCATGAATCAATAGTCCGATTGCTGTCAAATTTATACACGTATCGTTTGAAGGTTAGTACTAAAAAAAATGGAAATATGGAAAAAATTCTAGTAATGCCATCTATGTGTCATCCTACGGACTTATTGAATGACCTGTTACTCCATTTCTAACATCGTGTAAATGTAATATGAAGTTGTGCTTTAGCGTATTAATAGACAAATAGTTTCGACCACAAATAAATTAAATCATTTTGGTATTTTTTGTACTTCTTTGCTTTTGGTACAGAATAGAAAAGTTATTTTATCATCCCTGATACAATGAAAAGGGAAACGTTGAGAAACGCAGTAGATCAAAAGTTAAGCGAAAGAGTTCGTTGAAGAATGTTAGGTTAGACGGTCTGTCCACTAAACAAAGGCTTACGGACACACATAAGGTAAATGCACCGAATTACGGCATGTTAAAGTACTCTTTACTTCTAGTAAGATTCCAAGTCTTACAACTCAATTTTGAGATTGGATATATAATTTTTCTTAAGGATTGATTTATTTGGAGTCGATTAGTGCTTAATTTGTGCATCATTACCGCTGCATTTTATTTTTTTTGCATAATTCATTACTGAGTACGACTTTTACCTTCAAAACGAGCTCTTAAAAAGTGCCAAACAATACTCTCTTCAAAAGTTATTGCAGATTTAAGACGATATCATGAAATCCAAAGTTGTGTCGTTTTACCCGTTTTATGGGATTTCAAGATGTCATGACATGTCATATTAAATCAGCCATAACTTTTAAAGGAAGTATTGTATGACATTTTTTAAGGGCTCATTTTGAAGAAGCATAACAGAACTACGTTATACATTTGGTAAAATAAATAATGAAAATTTTGTGCAGTTTGCATCGAACCGCAAAAATAGCCAAAATAGCCATTTTTCATGATTTTGATCTCAAATATCTCAAAATCCTGAAGTGGTGGGTAAATTCTGACCTCGTATTCGGATTCAACGCATGAAGTTACTTCGGAAATGCTTAAAAAGAAAACCTTGCTGATATGTGTTATTTATTTAGAGAATTTATTACGTGCCATTTTTGACCCGGTAGTCCAAGGGTTAAGATTTTTTTCAGAATTGTTCTTTTAGTTTAGAGTCAACATAATAACTACATTTGCAGTCGGTATCCGTGATTTTATGGGCGTTATGAATTTTGGCCAAAAAAGTGTGCCTTTTGACCTATAGTGCATTGGCTTGAATTATTTTGGATCGCTTAACCAGGTAGTGAGAAGTTATTTTTTTAAATTGTCTTGACTGCAACTCCTTTGTGTAAATTTCGTGTTGTTTTTCTCTAGTGGTTGTTTACACTAAGTACAGCACAACTTTTCGCGCTCCTCTTTTTCCGTGTAGATAATGAAGTGTCGGTTGTAGTGTTTATTGTTGTTCTTTTTTTTACTTTTGAAATTCTTTGGAGGTTTGATTTTGGATCTTCTCTTTTTCCTTAGATATCATTTAATTTTAGCTACAATTAAACAATAATAAACAAAATCTAAATTTAAAGCGTGGCATCCAACATGGCTGCAGTCACAACATGCATCGCTTGGATACCAAACTAATTGCAGTTGGTTGTAAAACAAAATAAAACAAAAAACAGATGATACTTGTTGAGAAATTGAAATTCAATTTGAAATTAAAATTAAATACGCGAGTCTTTGTAATCGAAATGAAATCGTCATTTGTATTTTCTGGCCTGTTGTTGTCTTAATTGAGATTGATGGATGATGTGCCTTGTTGGAATGAAGTTGAAATCTAAGAAAATTAGCATGGCATTATTGTCAAGAGATATAAACGGGTATATTCGGCATTGAATTAACAGATTCTCCCCGGTCAAAAACACTTTCGCTATGGTGTAGGTAAGAACCATGTAAATTATGATTCATTTTAGAGAAAATTTAATGGACCCGAAACCATTTTGAAAACTGAAAAATGCTCGTAAAAATAGAAAAATGTTTAGCTTAAAAATTTGAATTGTTCAGCGTTTCATGTGGTCTTTGAGCCGCTTAATACGGAAAAATAAATTAGAGATTCGAATTAAGCAGCTCAAAATTCATATAAATTATTGAACAATTTAAATTTTAAGCCAAGAACTTTTTTTTCAAAATATTTTCGGTTCCATCGTATGTTCTCTGAAATGAATCAAAAATTACATGGTCCTTACTTGCACCATAACAAAACTTTTTTTGCCCGGGAATCGAGATTCAGAGCAACTTAATTTTTTGAACCAGTCTAATATACATATTAACCTTGATAAATACAACTTATATTTTGATTCATCTAACTTAAATTTTTATTTTATTTTCAAGAACAATAAAAACTAAATATCAATAATATTTTCACTAACTTTAGTCACTAAACTTTTTAAAAAAATCTATTTTTCTTTACAGAATGCGAAAAATGCAAAATAAGCACAAAAAGGTTGAATCTAAACAAGTTCTGCAAAAGAGATTACGGTAAGTACTCGTATTAAATTGTAATCACTATTTCAAGTAGGGGAATAGTGCCGCCTGCGGGCATGGTTTGGGTGTGGGCACCCCCCGTAACTTTTAACAGAAAACAAATGCGGCTGTCCTGACAAATGTTAAGCGCGTGTTATGGCAGCACGAAGTTTTTGTGCGTATATGGGAGCAAACAGACGCATTTGCTTTGTACTAAGAAGAAAATAATTTTTGAACAAGTGAAAGTTAACACAAAAGTTTTTTTCAATCATTTTGCAAATGCCATAAATCGAAGTGAACCAATCGAAAAGCTGAACGCAATCTATGTTTATGAAGTAAATTTATTATATTTTGTGATTCAATACCGAATGCAACCAGAATGTTCACACAATACAATGTGCTTATTGCTTTTGAAAGTGGCTGTCAAAATCGAGTGTGGGCCCCGAATTGGTGCGGGTGTGGGCACCCCTGTGTGTTTTACTGTAATTTTGTCGTGGATACGCACATTAGTAATTTAAATGGTGTTCTTATGCCTCCTTACGCTTTTTTAGTGAAATGGAAAGAAACAATAGGCCCTTTAAAGATATCGCAAAAAAAGTTGTTTTCATTAAGAGTGCTTGGTAGCGAGCCGTTCACATAGTGCGTAACGCAATTTAGAATTTTTTGTCGCATAAAATTATAAAATCGACGTTACGTAAAGTAGTTAGTGGATGACCCTTCCCATCCCTATTTAGCACATCGTAACAAATCGTACGACCCCCTCCTCCCTGGCACGTTACGTAATATGTGAACAGTGGTATGCCCACTTTGCAAAAAATCTCGGTATTGAGTTTCCATACAAGTGGACCGAGGAGCAGATGGCAGGCATGGGTTGGTTTTAAAAATGCATGCTTGGCAAAAGAGCAATGTCAACAAGGGCTAGAAATGAAGTCACCTAGCTGGCTTATTCTGCAAAACAATTGAGGAGTGGCCGTACCAAAGGGCCTAAGTACCATTTCGAGGCAAAAGTAGTGTCATTAAATGAAACGGGTGACATTTCGTTAGAAATTAATAAAATTGTTTTCTGTTTTTACAAAAAACTTACTTGATAGTGTGAATTTCATGGTATTATGTTGAAAAAATTATAACAGGCAAATAGCCGACTATAAAACACATAAAAAGTATGACACTACTTTTGCCTCGAAATGGTACTTAGGCCCTTTGGTACGGCCACTCCTCAATTGATCTGGCATTGACGCAGAAGACAATCAAGTCTGGTTTCAGGGCAACAGGCATTATGCCATTCGATCCAGACGTTTTCAGTGACGCTGATTTTGTTGAAGCCATTGAGCAGAGTTTGTTGAATTTGTGTGAGTCAATGTTTCTAAAATAAATTAATGTTGCTTTCTTCTCCATTTGATTTCGTTTTACTTCATATTTTCCCATTTTTAGCCGATTTTCTAAGACGCCAACAACCGAACCAAACATTTTTCTTTTTGTCAAAAAAGATCACTTCACTATTATAATTTTTCCAACTGACGAAATCAATTTACTTTCTTCACCAGTAGTTAGCTGAGGTCTCAAAAGTTAAAAGGGCTCTTAAAAACTATATCTGCATCATTTTTTTTTTTTTTTTTTTTTTTCATTCTGAGAAAAACCAATGGAGCACAAAAAAACATGTTTTTTGATCAAAATTTTTTTTTATTAGAAAATGGATACATAAGAGCGCTTTAGAAATAAATATAATGTTTTTACAAAAATGTTGGCTTTTAAAATTTTTATTTTTTCCAAAAATCAATTTTTTTACGATTTTCAATAATGAGGTCGGAAAAAGGATTTTTTACTCAAAAGCAAGGAAACATACGAAAAAAGTGTTTGAGGCTTAGAATTGGCCAAAAAATTAGTTTGAATTTTTTCAAAATTTTTGGAATTTTTTTTTAATTTTTTCAAAAAATTTATTAAACTGAGTTTTAATCTGTTAAGCTCACGTCAGTAAGCAAAATGCTAGTTTTACTTTAAAACTTACCATGTTTATGATAAAGCGTACTCTCGTCTCCTAGTGAAATTTTCCATTGAATAATTTTGTGGACCAATTTAACCATTATAACCCGGTTATTGAAAAAAGTGATCCAAAAAACCCACAAAAATAGGATATAATGGGTTAATATGCTCAAGAAAATTTTTCCTTGCATGATTTCATGGTGACCTTAGGACAACAAGTTTTATCTAAAATATAGTTTTGGAGTTGTACAGAAGGATAAAATTTGGGAAATACGTTCCTTGTGCTTATATAAAAAAACCATATATAATTGATTTTTTGTTCGAGGTATTATCTTTTATATACCTTGTTTCAAGATGAAAAACTTTATGTATTGCATGACCTATTCTGAGCATTTTTGGGCCGTACAAAAATAAAACTAGTAAGGGTGTAAATTTTGGCCTGGCCAAAAAATAAATACCCTACACTGCAGTATTTTGAAAATTTTGCTTATATGGGAGGTGCCACGCCCTCTTGTCCGAGTGCACCCAGTTCTTGTTCAGAGCTTGCATTTATATTTTATAGTGTCAGAGTGAAATTTAGTTGGATTATCTCAAAAAACTCTTTCAGTATAGCATTTTGAATCTTTTGCTTATATGGGAGGTGCCACGCCCCCTTGTTTTATTTCACCCAATTTTCGCTGAGAGCTTTCATTTATAATTTTTAGTGTCTGAGTCAAATTATGTTCGAATATCTCAAAAAACGCTTTCAGTATAGCGTTTTTAAGCTTTTGCTTGTATGGGAGGTACCACGCCCTCTTGTCCGAGTACACCCAGTTTTTGTTCAGAGCTTGCATTTATATTTTTTTGTGTCAGAGTGAAATTTAGTTGGACTATCTCAAAAAACTTTTTCAGTATAGCATTTTGAAACTTTTGCTTATATGGGAGGTGCCACGCCCCCCTGTACGATTTCAACCAATTTTTGCTGAGAGCTTTCATTTATAATTTTTAGAGTCTGAGTCAAATTCGGTTCGAATATCTCAAAAAACGCTTCCAGTATAGCGTTTTGAAGCTTTTGCTTATATGGGAGGTGCCAAGCTCTCTTGTCCGAATTCGCTCAGTTTTTTATCAGAGCTTGCGCTTACAATTCGTAGTATTTATTTGTATTGTGGTTGCATTGTCATAAAAAATACTCCTAAAATTGCATTTTGAATATATTTTTTGTATGGGCGGTAGGCGTGTCCGTTGACCGATTTCGCTCATTTTCAATCCCCCGAGCTAACTTTGACGACGGAGGCAATGTACCAAATTTCATTGAATTATCTTGCTCAGTTTTCCCAAAAAGTGTATTTCAACACACAGCCAGCCAGCCACCCAGCCAGCCAGCCTGCCAGCCACTCAGCCAGCCAGCCAGCCAGCCAGCCAGCCTGCCAGCCAGACAGACGGACATGGCTATATCGACTCAGGAGATGACGCTGATCAAGAATATATATACTTTTCTATACCTGCCACGCCTCCTTCTCTGCGTTACAAACGGAAGGACAAAGTGAATATACCCTGGGTGTAGGGTATAAAAAAACCCACATGAATAAAACGGATAAAACGGCGATTACCTACAAATTTCCAATGCCCAATATGTACGACAAGTATTCAATCGCTTACAACTCCGCTAGATCATAAACACTCTGTCGCTAGGGATTACGCTACATGCGATTGAGCGACCCTCATCATAAACATAGCCTAATAAATCTATAAAGGAAATATGGTAGCAGAATTTCAAAACATATTCAACCACATTTGAAATTAACAATCAAAGTGCAAAATCTGAGTCGAAACATTTTTAAAATTCCAATATTTCTTCCACTTTTGGTAAAGATGTTCTTTGAGTGTAAGCTCCTATTGTACCAAGCCTACTAAGATCAACTTAGAAAAGTTCTTAGGAGATCTAGATATGTTCAGTAACCTTAGATTGTCTTATGGGTTAAGCTCCGCTGTTAGGAAATATATTCCCCTGACTCATGGAGATTCTTCTCTTACGGCAGAGCTTGAGACAATCTGTTAAGTTGTCTTCACGACAGCACCTGCAAATATGTAGTAACGAGAGAATGAGACAGTTTCAGCGTCAATATATCTTTTAATGGCTATTTTCTGAGCAAGAAAGTCAGCAGTGAAGTTCAGAGCCCAGTGAAGTATAACTATATCATTGATTTCTAATGCACATTACAGATCGAATAATGTGAATCTTTTTATTGCATGGTTTCTTAAATACATATTTCATAGATATTAACTAAAAGAAAATTTCCCAATTCAGGGTCCAAAAAATTCTAATTAACTTTTCTGATGCCTAACCCACTATTAATCTTGTTTTTGATGTTTTAGAATTTTTTGGGCCCTGAATTAGGAAATTTTCTTTTAGTCAATGTCAAAAATGTTTTGATTTTATACAACTTTTTTTCCTACTCCAAAGTGCTCACGAGTAATTTAGTTTAGAAGATTCTGGCAATTTTATTTAAAATTTTAACGGCACAAAGTGAATAACTCCCACTTTTTCATCAATATACTGTATTCTCTCAAAACATAAAAAGAAACCTTTTGTAGAAAGACTTTATATAAATGGGTCACATTCTTACCATTTCATTCTCCGCATTTCAAATAAATGGAATTGGCCCACATCGTTATCTTTATGGGTTAATATATTTCAGAAAAAATAAAATAAATAAATGAATTAAAATTGATTTTTCCAGCAATTATGGCGAAAGTGATTGGACGCGAGACGAGCACCGAAGTAACCAGCAGCGAACAATACAACACCAAAGAAAGCAACAGTCAACAGCAGTCCGACGACGAAACGGTCAAGTTCGATTTACAGATACAGGCGATATTCAAGCGCAACCCAAGCGAAAGCGCAACAACAACAACAGTGAATACAATACTAAAACGAGGTCCTATGACTTGGATCATACCATATAAAAATTTGGAATGTAAATGTCCAAAAATTAAAATCAATAGGTGAGTAACAAAGAGTTTGGGTTAAGTGAATATATTTTATGTATGAAAAATAATATCCTATACGTATAAGTACCTATGCAACAGCCGTGTTTCTTTTGACGCGTATATACAATTGTGGTAATTTTCAAATTGCGATAACTTATGAACGGTGAGTCGTACGATAAAAAGTCCAAGGGCCTTTTTCATTGAGAACATGCTCTATAAATAATTGTAATCTTTTTTATAAAAAAAATAATTATTTAGAAGTTATTTAAAAAAAAGTGATTTGTTGCCATTTATCGGCGCTTAAACAGTTCTTATAGAGTAACTCCTAAATGATAAATTTTTTTAAAAACCAAATAAAAAGTTTTTGTGGAGAACGTGATTCTCCGTAAAAAATTTCCTTGAAGTTTTATTGTGCGACACACTGTTCATGAGTTATCGCAATTTAAAAATATCCACAATTGTATATACGCGTCAAAAGAAACACGGCTAATGTACTTATTATTACATGCAATGCTTCTAGTAACTGTGCAGTTGCATAGTTTTAGGCATTTATGATTTAAAGCAATTTTGAGCTCTTTCAAAGTATGCGAAGTAGTTATTGTTTATTTTTTTTTTTACTATAATTCACAGATCATATTTAATTTTGGGCAAAGATAGTGAAAACTCACCAGGTTACTTGGGCATTGGTCCACGTTCAATTGTTATCGAATGGAAGGATGAGTGGTACAGGCGCATGAAACGTTTTCAACGAAGAGCGCGAACATGCGAATAAATTTTTATGTATTCAAATAAAAAAATAAAACAAAAAAAAATTCAAACAAATCATGAAACTTAATGTAATAAATTGTTTCAAAATAATTTTTAAGCATAAGTATTTAAGTGAGAATTGCATACAGAAATAAAATAAAAAAAAAAATCAAAGAAAGAAAATATTTAACTCAACAGTATATAAGATGAGAGGATGGAGCATATATTACTTATTTTGTATTATTTAAAACTGATTTTTTTTTTCACTTATGCAGCATCAGTTGGGAAGTGGAATTAACGAGCGCTTAAAAATATGCAGAGAAAAATAAAATTTTGTTTTTTGCTAAAAGTGTAGTTATTTCGCCAGAACTTCAATGCATAGTTTCAGGCGCTTGTTGTTATTACTGTGAAAACAATTGATACTGCTTAGAGTTAAAATCAAAGCAATAATGAATGTAAATGTTAAAAATAAACAAAATCCTAATTTAGTATTAAATAACAACAATTAATTTATTAATTTTTTTTTATAATACATACATATAAATAAGTCAAATAGTATGCTCAGTAAATTTTATTTATTTTAAACTACTATTTTTAAAAGCTTTTTATGATTTTTTCCAATAGACATGGGTTTTTAAATATTTGATCAGATTTCCGATGTGGAAGAAAAAAATTAAAAATTAATTTTTAGGTTTCAAAATTACTGTAGCAGATCATATATTGGATTCGGCCCGAAGGATCCGAAAATGCAATTCAAAATTAAATTCCCCTGGGTTATTAACATATTTTAGATACTTGGGGAGTGGGAAATTTTGAACATTCTAACTCTTGTAGAATAAAATCATATCCATCCTAACTGAAAATACTAAATTATGCAATAAACAGCAATAAAATCAAAAAACAAATAATATATGCTATAAAGCTCTTTACACTATCTTACTGAGTATAACGATACAGCAAAAAAAAAAAAACTAAATTCAGTCAGTTGCAATGAAACAGGGTCAATCTTTGCGTAATCGATTAAGACTTAGGTTGATATCTCCGATTTTTTTGAAAATTTGTGATAAGTTAGTATTTGACATACACATGACTGTGGTAATATGATTTTTTGAAATTCCAAAAAAATCCAAGATGGCGGCCGTAGGAAGTTTGATGCAACTTTTGGATACTCACATATTTTAAAATTCATAGCTCCTCGGCTTTTTATCCGATTTTGATGAAATTTTTACGGTTAGTGTAAAAAGTATGAGCTTTTGAAAAAAAACTAGACTGAAAAAAAATTTTATTTTCGGTGTAAAAAAGGCTTTTTTTCTTTTTTAAATCCAATTTGGGGCTTGGAGCACAATTTTTATTTTTTTTTTTTTTTTTTAAATATTTTTATTTAAAATCAAATTTTATTATATTATTATAATCGTGGTCACTTTTACAGTTTTCAAGTTATGAGTTTTTGAAATTGTTTAATGTAGTGTTTATCATGAGTCGTTGGTGCACGTACGTTATATTACCATATAGTGTTGCCACCGCCCGGAAGATATTTTTTTTTTGATGGCCCCTAGTGAAATTTTTTTTAGAATATTTTTGTAGAATATTTTAACCCATTTGAACTAAGTTTTTAGAAAAAGGGGTCAAAAAGACTGCTATATGTTATGCTGAAGAAAAGAGAGAATTTTTTTTTTTCGAGCTGATTTCGGAGAAAGTTTATTCAGACCTGTTATTCCATCCAGCTGTTTTTTAAAATCATTGTCAAAAAGAAAAGAGTGCAAAATGTTACTCTCAGTGCAAAACCTTTTGAAATTTCCCTCTACTTGAAACCCAAATACTCATAAGTTTTCTACCTCTGATAACACCGTTCGACACAAAAAAAAAACACATGTCACGGGTATTTTTTTTTAATGTCTACTTCAAGAATTTTTTGGATTACCTCATGTATCTTACAAAAAGTTTGAAATTGTCGAACAGTGTAATCACTGCTACGTGTATAAAGCAACGTTGGCCAGCAAGTATCCAAGCAAAATATGGATTACCATTCTCAAAAATTTATTGATAGGATAGTGCAAGTCTCTATCAGAAGTTTCGGTCTCAGGTTCAAATTTATCAAATTGATTACACAGGTTTACAAAATAAAAAAATGTCATGGCGTTTTGACCAGACTATGTGTTTCCTAACGTTCTGAATCCGATTCCCGAGTCCGTTTTTTTCCAGAACGTCTGAGAAAAAATATTTCAAGGTCATATGGAGGTCATGAGTCGTTTAATGATAAATTCGCTGAAATTCTGAAACTAATTTTTTATCATTAAGCCTTTAGTCTTTTAAAAGAATATGTGATCAAAAAGGGTATCTCGGACTTAGTTTCGATATTATCACTAAACGAAACATGATCCGCATTTTGACCTCCTTATGACCTTGAAATCTTTTTTCTCAGATGTTCTGGAAAAAAACGGACCCGGGATTCGAATTCAGGACGTCAAAGTCTTTAGGAAACACATGTGTTATTTCAATATCTTTTTGGTCTCAATTTTGGCTACGAAAAGAAAATTTAGTCCAATTTGAATACATACTACTTCATACGAGGGTTGCCTTTTATATTTCGGGATTGGGCAACACTAATGTCAATAGCTAATGAATGTATGCTGGTCCCACTAATGCCTAAGGTTGTCTCAATCTCACGATAGGTCACATGACGATCTTGCAATATCAGTTGGCGCACAGCATCAATGGTTTCCGGAACAACAACTGATTTTGGACGACCTTCAAGAAATTCGTCTTGGAGTGAACTACGACCTCGGTTGAATTCACCATACCATCGATAAACACTGGTTCTTGATGGAGCTTCATCGCCAAAAATTGTATTAAGTTCATCGATGTACTGTTGTTGAGTTAATCCACGTCGAAAGTTGTGAAAAATTATCGCACGAAAATGTTCACGAGTTAATTCCATTTTTTTGCCAAATTGATTTTTTCAAGTCACTGCAAACAACACAAATGATGGTCGTACGTCAAAACGTTTTGAGTACGTTTATGCTAAAAAATGTCAAACTTTATTATGGTGTTGCCAGATTTTAGCTATTGACATAAGTGTTGCCCAATCCCGAAATATAAAAGGCAACCTACGTACTATCAAAGGATATAATAAAGTATTTACCAGATTTTTTCAATGTATCGTTATGCTCAATAGGGATGTCAAAACTACTTTTACTTGCAATGAAAGAATTATAAGAAATCAATAAATATACACATTCACATAAAACGAACAATAATAATTTAAAAGCAAATAATTATATTGCCAAGTCTGAATGTTATTTAAATAATTTAGATTTTTAACGCTTTGTATTACTAAATATATTTTAAAATAGTTCTTTATATATATATATAAATATAGATTTAAAAAACAAAGAAAATTTAACAGATAATAACTAACACATACACACAATCATTATCATACAAAGTCCACTAAATATGTGTTACAAAATATCAAATCAATTTAAAAAAAAAAAGAAAAATAATTTTATTAACAATTTTAAAATACTTTAAGAAGCATATTTTAAACGTTATGCACAGTAAAAAATAATAAAAAAATAAATCAGAAAAAATAAAAGTAAAAAACAGAAATCGTAAAATTAAACGTAACTAATAAAATAATATTGTACAGTTAAAAAGAAAAGCCTTTTATTTTTATACTCTACACTAGATAGTATAGATCCTTATACAAAAAAGTTCGCTGTAGGCCCATTTTGAAATATTCTCTGAAATGATATTTTAACGAAAAGGAAAAACAAACTTTTTCGACTTCTAAATAAGAGCTGTTTGATATTTTTTCTATAGCTCCGCCATTTGACGTCCGATCATCAAGTAGTATATCGTTGTAAATGTCTGGATGTACGCTACATTTCATTCATAGAGCTCAGAATTTTTTTCGATTAATTGTACACATTATTTCAGGTTCTTCCAACCAAGTGGTTTCATAATAGGCGTAGAAGTCGTTTAGGTGCTAGTTACAGTTTCGAAGCGTTGCACAGTGGTCCGAAAGGCTAATCTAGATGGAATAAAGGGTACTTCACAATAAAAATGGGCGGTAAACGTGTAGTGGGCGTGGCGCAACTTCTACATGGTAGTAGGTAGAGACCGGAGTTTTTAGGGTTTTACTTTATTATGGAAACAGTACTTTACATCAAAATGAACGGTGTACTTCAAGTGGGCGCGGCACATGCGTTCTTCGTTTTTTCACTGATTTGAAGTTTAGTGCAAAAAAAAAAAATTTAAATTTAAAAAATTATTTTTTATTTACTTAATCATCATTATAACAAAGCATCAGATGGTTAACACAAACAATTACAATCTACCTGAATAACTTTCAAATATCTTCTTTCCTCGCTTCTTGTTAAATTACCCATTATAAAGTTATTTCCGTGTAATAGGTGTGTAACCTAAAAATGCAATAAAAATTGAAGGGGCACCTAGTGGCAGCTAACTTTTTCTTCATTATTTACATGACAATTTATAGATAAAAGAAACATAAACAGTTTTGCAATATCGATCAATATGGGTAGTTAAAAGTTTAACTAAACTTTGGGCTACACAAAAAAGTAGTACAAAAACAATACACTTTTTACATTAATTTTTTCTCCCCAAAAAATATTTTAATTGAACATATATTTACAGTAAAATTAATTCATACCTGACTTATTTCAGGAAAAAAAACCATAATTTAAAAAAGTTTTCTAGTTCACTCACACGAACTCTTCAAAGATGCTGCTAAAAATAGACTGTGGTCTTGTAATAACTGCATCAATGCAATTGCTCATGTTTCGATCAACATAGCAAAAAAAAATTAAGCGTAAATGTAAGCAAACAATATATCGTTATGAACTGTGGTCAATTCTCAATCAACTATCAATCAACTCAATCTAGTATTCCATCTAGATTGACCTTTCGGACCACTGTGCCTAGGGGCCAGTGCATGTACCAATACTGCCGAAATGACTGTAACTGGGCTAGCTCCTAAACGACTTTTACGACCATTATTAAACGTGGCAATTTTTATAATTATCTTTTCACTATAAGCTTTTTTTAGAAAAAATAAAACTAAATTGGACTAACTTTGCAAAATTCAAACATCAAAAATTTTGTATTTTGTCAATTTATAAAAGCTCGTTGAAAGGTTTTATGTTTTGCATAAGCGCAACCACGTGACGCAGATCAGCACAACTATTTACACAGTTAAACGCTTATCTATGAGTGAATACGTATACGGAGAAAAAAAAAAAAAAAAGGAGAACTTTCAAGCACAAAAGCTCAAGTGCCCGCGGGCATAGGCGATGGATTTCACTGATTTAAATACAATTTTTTTCCAAAAAAAATATTTGTTTTACTAAAAAAATTCATTTAGAAAGCTCGTTAAATAGAGTATAAATTCGACTGCTTTATTTATTTTATTGTAGATTTTTAAAACTGTGTAATCGAATTCGAAGTAACACATACTTGCAATTAGTCAAATTTTTAAAGCCCTCTAGCTCGCTAGCCAGACTTTATACTGTAAAGATATTTTGTGTCTGGATCATGGACATATATACTATATGGGGGCATTACGTACCGTTTCGGCTGGCATTTTGCTTTTCAATCTCGGATTTTTTTGAAACTATTTTGTCCTATATTACTAAGTGAGATTAGCATCCATAATTTTTTTCAATTTTTTACATCGAGCCGTTTCAGAGATATAAGTTTTCGAAAAACTAAAAAAGTATTTGAAATGCCCATAACTCCGTCAATAGTCAACTAAATCATGAACTTTTTTTTCAAAATTTTTTCTTTTAAGAAAATTTTTATAAAAAAAAACAAAAATTTTTTAAATAATTTTTTTATTATATACTCAATTTTTAAAACTAAATTGCCATTTTTATCAATGATCAATGATCATACTCTTTGATTTTTCAAAAATATTTCTAAAAAAACTTACACGAATTTGACAAATTTTAAGACAATTTTTAGATGGGATCTATTTTTTTAAATTTTTTAATTAACAAAATAGTGAGTGAACGATCACTAAAATATTCTTCGTTGCGGAAGGGGGTAAAAATGTTCACCGACCCCCACTAAATTTACCTCTTCAATATTTTTCTCGAACGTACTACCCCCTTTATTCCACCCCCTAAGGCGGCTCCCATACAAAATTTTGATAAAAATATAAAACAAAAATTCCTCATTGCCGGGAGAGGGAAAAAATGTTCACAGACACTCATTAACTTTTCCTCTCCAATAGTCCTTTTCCACTAATTAACACACCTCTCCTGAACTAGCTTTTAGGTTTCCAAAAATGCCGACGAAATCTACCAATGGGGTACTTCATTCATGCTGGTACATCAAAACTAGGTAAGAATGAAAATCGGATCAGCTAGTATTCGCGAAATATCGTAAAAATACATATCCTATATAAAATTAAAAAAATGAAGAAAAAAAAACGGAACAGACAAATACAAAAGTAGTTACATTTAATGTATTTTGCAATGCTGAATCCGAATCCGGCCTCAAAATTGCTGTATCTCATACGGTTTTTGAGATATGTTAGCCTAAACAAGGAAAAAATACCGTTTTTGCGATATTTTGAAGCTATATAACTAGAATATAGAACATTCATACATATAATCCGATACAGTTTCTAAAAGTTATAATTTTTTTCTTTAAAACCTCAATTAAATTATGTCGATGTCTTTATTTTATGAGTATTTTTCTTCATAAACATGTTCATTATAGGAAAACAAGAAGTAAACAAAAGAAATTTTCATGCAATTTACCAAAATATTATAATAGCACCGGAAATTCACCATATCTGGAAAATCATGACTCAGATTTTAAACTTTTGTACACCGTGTTTTTAGCCAAAGTACCTTTCATATGACACCAATATTATTAAAATTCATCAAGGGGTTCCGAACTTTTACCAGTTTTCATAAAGCCATATCCCGATCTTCGGATGGCTATATCTCCGTCAGATTTGCGAATTTCTAAAAATAGAACTTGGAAAAGTTGTTCAAAATAGTCCCAGGAATCTTACATTTTCCGGTGTTCTACCGAATCTCAACCACCCTGTATATAGTATCTGCCTATAGGTACATAATCATATATTACTAAAATCGAAAACATTAAAATTTTTTACCTATTCGCTTCAAGTGAAATGCCCGATTTTAAAGAAATTGGAATTGTTTTATGATTTAAGATCCATCAAAAACGAAATTTCGCAATAATCCTGTACAGATTATGTTATTTTGCTTAGTGACCAAGGAATTATTGAAAATTGATTAAAATCACGAATTACACTGTGTACACAATGTAAAATTTCTTAAATCAAATAATGTTGCATATCTCACATGACACATAAATTGAAAATTTTTATATACCTATGTATGTATTTTAACTTTTTTTTATACCTACATATATTTTTCGCACGCATTTTTTAAACCACAAACATTACAGCTACACTCTGGGAGCAATTAAAAATGAGACAGAATAATACAACAACAGTAACCACAAGTAATGCAAATATTAAATACAATGCATCCGGGTGTTATCTATGGGCCTGCAAAAAATTAAATACCCTATAACTTATAACAGGAAAAATGCAAGAGAAAATATTAAAATCCGAACATCTGTCAATATATTCACGGTTCTCCTGAACGGAGTTTAATTAAAAGTATGCGGAACCCCTGGTTTTCTTTTTTTTATACAATACCGTAAGGCCCGGTAACTAAAATAGGTCGAAAATCGGTATTTTTGGATAAAATCATAACAAACCAAAACAAAACTAGGTTTTTTTGATATATTTGCCAATGTTAAATCCGAATACGTTCTCACAATTGCTCTATCATGTATGTATGGTTTTTGAAACACCTAAATCGAGTGTTTGTTCTTTTAGGTTAGGATATCTCAAAAATAACAGAAGACAGTAGAATTGATGTATGTACAATACTTCTTTATGCATACTTATCATGCCGCCTGCTGTGCATTGCAAACGCGAGAACAACATCAATATACCTATTCTTCTTATGTGTAGGGTACAATAAAATGTCAATATCATGCAAATATGTAAAATGGTATCCGTGGTATGTCAATAGCAGTACCCATCAAAGCAGTGTATTTTATATAAAATCCAGATTTTATAAAATGAATTACGAATGAATGAAAATATCCTTTCACACATACAGTATGAAAATGAAATGAAATGCAACAAAATGCAATAAATATTTATGTAGGGGAAAGTGGGAAATCGTGAGCCATGGGGAATTGTGAGACACTGCCATCTTTCGGCATTATGTCAAGATTGATAGTTCAACACAACTGTCAATCTCTTTGCCTAAGCATATTTTTACTCTGGTAGTTGACCACTTTATTTGAAACTATATTTTTAATTAATAATCTAGTAAGGGTGGTATCTTTGGCCTGGCAACCACAATACACATAAGTACTACGAATTGTAAGCGCAAGCTCTGATAAAAAACTGAGCGAATTCGGACAAGAGGGCGTGGCACCTCCCATATAAGCAAAAGCTTCAAAACGCTATACTGAAAGCGCTTTTTGAGATATTCGAACCAACTTTGACTCAGACACTAAAAATTATAAATGAAAGCTCTCAGCAAAAATTGGTTGAAATCGTACAAGGGGGCGTGGCACCTCCCATATAAGCAAAATTTTCAAAATACTGCAGAGTAGGGTATTTATTTTTTGGCCAGGCCAAAATTTACACCCTTACTAGTTTTTTTTTATACCCTACACCCTGGGTATATTCACTTTGTCCTTCCGTTTGTAACGCAGAGAAGGAGGCGTGGCAGATATAGAAAAGTATATATATTCTTGATCAGAGTCACCTCTTGAGTCGATATAGCCATGTCCGTCTGTCTGGCTGGGTGGCTGGCTGGCTGGCTGGCTGGCTGGCTGGGTGTGTGTGGAAATAAATTTTTTGGGAAAACTGAGCAACAGAATTCAATGAAATTTGGTGCACAGCCTCCATCGTAAAAGTTAGCTCAGGGGATTGAAAATGAGCGAAATCGGTCAATGGACACGCCTACCGCCCATACAAAAGTACATTCAAAATGCAATAATAACAGCATTATTCGCAATAACAGAATCAAAATACACATAAATACACATAAATACTAGGGAAAGTAAATATAAGCTCTGAGCAACAACTAGGCGAATTCGGACTAGAGGACGTGACCCCTCCCATATGAACAAAAGTTTCAAAATGTTATACGGAAAGCGTTTTTTGAGATAACCCAACCAAATTACACTCAAACACTTGGATCTATAAATGCATGCTATATGCAAGATCTAGGTGAACTCGGACAAGAGGGCGTGGCACCTCCCATATAAGCAAATGTTTCAAAATTATATAATGAAAGTGTTTTTTGAGATAATCCAACCAAATTTCACTCAAACACGAAGAACATTAATTGTAAACTCTGAGCTTAAAGTAGGCGAAGTAGGATTAGAGGGCGTGGCACCTCCCATACAAGCGAAAGTTTCAAAACGCTATACTGAAATATTTTTTAAAAAAAAACCTAACCGAATTTTAAACACTCAGAACAGTAAATGCAAGCTCTACGCAAAATCAAGGTAAGCTCGGAGGTGAGGGAGTGGCACTTCCCATATAAGCAATTTGTTCTTATACTCTCCTAATAATATACTTGAAATGCAGTGTAGGGTATTTATTGCTTGGCCAGGCCAAAGATACCACCCTTACTAGTTTTTTTTTATACCCTACACCCAGGGTATATTCACCTTGTCCTTCCGTTTGTAACGCAGAGATGGAGGCGTGGTAGATATGGAAAAGTATATATATTCTTGATCAGCGTCACCTCCTGAGTCGATTAAGCCATGTCCGTCTGTCTGGCTGGCTGGCTGGGTGGCTGGCTGGGTGTGGAAATACATTTTTTGGGAAAACTAAGCAAGATAATTCAATGAAATTTGGTACACAACCTCCGTCGTCAAAGTTAGTTTGGGGGATTGAAAATGAGCGAAATCGGTCGACGGACACGCCTACCGCCCATACAAAAAACATCTTCAAAATGCAAATTTTAGAGTATTTTTCACAACAATGCAACAAAAATACACATAAACACTACAAATTGAATGCGCAAGCGTGACACCTCTCATATAAGCAAAAGCTTTAAAACGCTGTACTGAAAGCGTTTTTTGAGATAATCGAACTAAATTTTACTCAGACACTAAAAACTATAAATGCAAGCTATAAGCAAAAACTGGATAAAATCGGACAAGAGGGCGTGGCTCCTCCCATATAAGCAAAAGTTTCAAAACGCTATTCTGAAAACATTTTTTCAGATAATCCAACCAAACTTCAATCAAATACTAAGGACTATAAATGCAAACTCTGAGAAAAAACTGGGTGAATTCGGAGGGCGTGGCACCTCCCATACAAGCAAAATTTTCAAAATACTGCTGTGTAGGGTATTTAATGTTTAGCCAGGCCAAAGGTAACACCCTTACTAGTTTAGCTATTCCGTTTGACAAGGTCCCAACAGGTTCGAATAAGATAAGTTAAAGCAAGTAGAATGGGGTCAGAAAGAACCATAAAAGCAGGATAAAATGGGTTAATGTGTTTTAAGGAAATATTTCCCTTGTGATTTCATTATGACCTTGGGGCAAAAAGTTCTATCCAAAATGTAGTTTAAGAGTTTAGGTAGAGTTGTTAAAATTCGAAAAAACGTTTATTGTTGGTGTTTTCACTAAAAAACATTGCATGTTTGATGTTAAGTTTGGGATCTTAGTTTTTTACATACTTGGTCAATAATTTAAGACATCGCACGGCTCACTCTGAGCATTTTTGCGATCGTAATAAAATAAAAACTGTATCAAGCCAATCTCAAAAATGCTCAAAATGAGTCGTGGATATCTCAAATTTTTCGTCTTGAACCAAGGTATATAAAAAAATAATGCCTCGGAATCAACATCAAACATTTTCGAAATTTCACCCCACTGTTAAGCTACATTTTGGAAAAAATTTATTTTCTCAAAGTCATTATGAAATCACACGAAGAAAATTTTTCTTGAACTCATTAACTCATTATATCCTGTTGGGGTCTGTTTGACCACTTTTTCAAAAAACAAATCGGGGCTATCATGAGTTTAAGTATTATACAAAACTATTCTACTAAAATTTGTACTAGAGGTCACTAAAGACAAGAAATGCTTGAAACTTAAGAATTAATCAAAATGAAGTCCCTTAGTACGATTTTGGTTTTGAAGATTTTAGCTTTCGCGTTGAAATTCGAACTTTTAAGACCAAAGCGACTATTTCTCTTGTTCGAATCTACCTTATACATATTTGCTTTGAATTTTGCTAGTTCCCGTACAAAATTCGATTGCATTATATCAAATATTGAACGTACTACGGCATTTTGAAAAAATTTGCTTGTATGGTAGGTACCACTCTTCCTTTGTCCGAGATTGCCAAGTTTTTTTCATAAAAATCACCGAATTTGCTTGCTTTTAAAAAATATTAAAATGATTTCCACAGACAGCCAGGATATAGCCATATAGTCTCTTGAGGTGACGCTGATCAAGAATACTTTTCCATACTTGCCAAGCCTCCATTTCTGCGTTACAAACGGAAGGACAAAGCAAACTTTGAACCATCAACGATCCAACTTTGAAAAATTCTTCGGCATGGTTTTTCTATTCATCAATTACTCTAAGAAAGTTTTTTGTAGAGAAAAATTTTCATACTATCTAACTACACAATATGCCTGCGGTGTAGTTTAAAATAACGTCTTATATCCGAAAATGTAACTACTCGAGTGAGTTTCATTTATTAAAAATTGTACGTGTAGTTCACATATTGCAAAACAGATATCTGTCATGGATTCTGCGGATGCTGCTGATAACACAAAAACCAAATGCAACCGAAAAAATAAACACGCAATATTTCCGGCATCCCCTCAATCCTTAATTTTGTGTATAATTTGTTTCATTGGCATCATACAAAAACACCTGAAATAATTTCATTTATTTGATTATAATATCCATAGTGACCACAACATTTTTGTTTTCGAGGGAGACTACCTTCAAACATGAATCACCCACAATACCAGCCATAAGGGGAAATGACAGATTGTATTGTATGCTCGACAATTTTTTTACACAATGCAATGTAAACAAATGAATGCTCATTTTGCATATCAATTTTTGCTGATACTCGGTATGGTATTTAAATTTATTTGCATGATATATTTAAAAAAAAATTTAAGATACATACATTAAGGGTATTCATATTAAGTTTGATAAGGAAATCCGAAATCGGGAAAGTCATGGCAAGTGATAAAAGTCACCGCAAAGGATAGTGATAAATGGAGACGTTATGCTCCTCCTAGAAGTTACTGGAGAATTGTTTGTCGAGTCGGGGTATAGCTCTTTTTTACTGTACAGCAGTGTTGTCAGATAATTCACAAGAAAATTGTCCAAATTCGACCTAAAAACGTAATTTCGGGTGAAAAAACGTCAACATAAGAATAAATTATATATAGGGGCTTATCGTAAATAAATATTCTCGAGAATTTATTCGCTAACTCCCTGGTTTGCAATCGCAAAAAAAATTTCGTGGAAAAGGAAAATTCACTGGAAAAATTATGTAATCGGCAATAAGTTGGGAGCGAGTTTTTTTTCACTTTTATTTGTTAAATTTGCTCCTCAACTTTTTGCTAGGGAGTACTAATGTATAAATGAATAATTATAAATAACGTTTGACAAATTAAAAACTTTAGTACAACAATTTTAAAGCTTATTGAAATAGCTGTCATATGACACTAAAGTTTTTAATATTCATCCAAGCGTTTCCAACTTATACTGGTTCTGCTAAAACTACTTTTCACTCAAATTTTTTTGGAAACTTTTTGGTGCAAACTTTTGATTTCCAAATCCACAAAAATGATTAAAGGCATTTTTTACTTTAAAAAGTAAAGCATTAACTTCAATTTCACTGCTGCAATTGCTTCTTTTTCTTCTTTTGCAATTGCTGTTTCTTGTTTATCTTTTTTTTAAGTCAGCTGTCAAAATCCAGTGGAAAATGGAAAAAAATGTCAACGATTTATGGAAAAAAGCGTTGCCACATGTTTTTTTCTTGTGCAAAATGTCTACGAAATCGGAAAAAATCAGCGTTCAGACAGGTTGTTTGCGCAAAATGTCAAAGATATGGGAAAGACTCAGCGTAGCCAGATGTTGTTTTTGTGTAAAATGTCAACGCTCTTGGAAAAACACAGCGTTGCAAACTGGTTATTTCTGAAAATGTCAACGATATTAAAATAAAAAAAGTATCCCTGCAGGAAGGGGAGTTTCCATTCATGAAATATTCACTACTTCCAGTGCTCCTTCCCCGGGAGGGAGAGAATGGAACTCCCTTCAGATTTACGATAAGGCCCATATACTCAGGGAAAAACGTGAATAAGAACAAGAGTGTCGCAATATTTGCAAAGTTCAACGAAAACGTGTAAAATGGATGACGAGTACGAGGAAGCTAATACCTGATCATAACAATTGAAGAAGAAACCGATCCGGATAATGAACTTCAAGAAATTTTAAAAGTATTATATAAGTAGTATTATAGAATCTGAACCTACCGCGAAAGTTTTTCAAATCAAGAGAGAATTTTCTTTGAATCAACCTCAAATGTTTGTTAAATCAAAAGAAAATATTTGATTTGAATACTAATCATATCACTGTTCGACAACTTCGAACTTTTTTTAAAACCCATTAGAAAATCCATAAAATTCTTAAAGTAGACGTTAGAAAATACCCGTTTCTCGTAGTTTTTCTCCAGCACGTCACATTTTTTTATCGATTTTTAAAGTTTTTTATCCACTGTACATGAAAAAACCAAAAATACCGCATTCTTGTGTTAAATCGATGAATTTAACTATATGTTCCTTACATCTAAGAAGTATCATGTGTTCAGCAAGCATATGTAGAGTATTGCTGATATTGTTTAACCCCCACATATGGATCATTTTTGCCCTTTTCTTAAAAAGATACAAAAATGACACCCAAAACAGGGAAATATTGAGTCAGTATGTACTACAGAAATATAAAGGTCTAAATTTGAGCTCGATACCAAAAAAATCGTTAAAATCAATTAGGACTTTTCACATTGCATATTAATTACATCCCTGACGCGCTTACCTGAAGTTTTTGTCTTTGGTAACTCTAACTGAAATTTTTCGCAGGATATTTTTGCAAAACTTTTTAACCCATTGTAACTCAGTTTTAGAAAAAGGTGTCAAAAAGACCCATAAAAACAGGATATAATAGGTTAATGTATTCTAGAAAAATTATCCTTGTGTGATTTCGTTATGATCTTGTGAGAACGAGTTTTGTCCAAAATGTAGTTTTAGAGTTTTACAGTGGGGCGAAATTTGGAAAATATTTATTGTTAAAACTGCTTATTGATTTTAACGACTAGTAGTGAACTTCTATAGTAAAAATTTCTGCAGTAAATACTGACTCAATATTCCCCTGTTTTAGGTGTCATATTTGTACCTTTTCAAGAAAGGCCAAAAATTACCCATAAGTGGGGGTTGTACAGAGTTCAAATTTTCTACAAAAATATTCCCCACAATACCCTGCATAAGTTTGCTGAGCACAAGATACACCTCAAATGTAAGGATCATATACATAGTTAAATTAATCGATTTAACACAAGAATGAGGTATTTTTGTTTTTTTCATGTACAGTGGATAAAAAAACTTCAAAAATTGATTAAAAAAAATGTGACGTGTAGGGGAAAAACCACGAGACACGGGTATTTTTTTTTAACGTCTACTTTAAGAATTTTTTGGATTTTCTTATGTGTTTTTTTTTTTTTTTGTGTCGAACGGTGTATTCAATTCAATAACATCAATTCAATAGTTTTTCACAGTTAATTCAAATAATTTCACCTTCGGAGCTAAATTGTTACTGATATCTATTGAATCATCAGTGACAGTTGTCGTTTTTTTCCCGAGTGTATGGGCGCCCGTATGAAAAAAAAAATACAATTTTAAAATTCAAAATAATAATATGGATTTATTCCTCCGAAAGTTCTGTAGTTTTTGAGATATTTTTAAATCAAAATTCGTGTGGAAAAATTAAAGACCAGTCGAATTTAGTTTTGATCTTTATAAGCACCATGTAAAATTTGATTAGTTTCAGATGAAATTTGATGGACCCAAAACAAGTTTTCAAAACCGTTTCAGTAGTTGAGTTGAATATCCATGTTTTATGAAAACTGAGGTTTTTATGGAGGTGAACTCAAAATGACGTCAGTTTCAACTCTAACTTGGTTTCAAGAGTCACTGAAAACCTTTGGAAATCTTGTTTCAAATCATATACAAGCACCATAGCTGACTCAGTCCAGATTCAAAGCAAGTTATATTACAATTACATAGCACAAATTAGCCCCTATCTCTCTGTTTTTAGCCCCACACCCTTTATTTTCAAGTAGTAGGTATTAAGTAAGTTTTTCGGCTGCACAGGTTCTGCAAATGGCAAATGACCAGTAGTTTGAAAAAGCAGATACAAAACTGGCTTAGCTGAAATTTCAAGTTGAAACAACTAATTTTTTACAGAAGTAACGTTGTTGAAATTTTTCAAGTCAATTCTATAAATTTTTCTTAATTTTTTAAGAAATAAATGTTTTCGTAGTTCTCATTTAAAATAAAATTATCTGGTTCTGCAACTAGCCTGCTCGTTTAATAGTTGATTCCACCTCAGATCAAAAAACGTAATTTCAAGGTCAAAAACGTCGAAACGTGCGGTTGAAAAAACATCCAAATGACGTTAAAAACGTCCACATGGCAATGCTGCTGTACAGTATGATAATTTTACTTTTTTCACGAATGGAATAAAAAAAGGAAAAGGTGGCACTACTAGCTTTTTTATAATAAATTGAAACCTGCACGACATTTATTCCCCTTCAAGTTGGCAACGAAAATATACGATATCAAAATCGTAAATCGTACGTAAAAAGAAACGTCAAACGTTTGTGACGAAAACAAAAGGAAAATTCTTTTCATTAGAAAAAGGTTTTATCAAAAATACGACAAAAATTAAAAGTGCAAATGTTTTGTTTAGCTTGAAATATAAAATAAACACTTTTGACCAAAGATTGAAAGTAAAAAGCTTGAAAGCAGACAAAAATATCAAAAGAAAAACAATGGCTGGGTCTGCGCTGAGACGTCTGATGGCCGAATATAAACGTAAGTGCTGAGAAAATAAAATACAAAAAACGGATGCGCATTGAGACCCCTGCTGCAGCTAAAAAGAAAAAAAAATTATTTCCCAAATATGCGCACAGATATTAATAAATTCATTAAGTAATTGCAAATATTTCCACAATTGAATTATTATGTAAATTTTTCAGAGTTGACTTTGGATCCACCTGAAGGAATTGTGGCTGGCCCAATTAGTGAAGATAATTTTTTCGAATGGGAGGCTTTAATAGCGTAAGTTCAATTCGTGACTTGTAATTTCTATTGATACCATTTTTAATTGTTTATAGTAAATTTGAAGATAACGCAATTTTTCGATAAGATTAATAAAAGTGAAACACTTAAAAGTCGAGAGCTAAAGAAAGTGATTGTGTCCCCGTGTAAAACCTTTCTAATAGTTTTAATTACTTTTTTATCAGTGTAGTTGACATAGGTTTTAGTTTTCAATACCCATAACCCAAAATTTCGGAAAAAGTATCTGAATATCGTCGTGTTAAAACTGCAACTAGATGTATACATTTTTCATGTTTTGAGAAAAAAGAGTTAATTTTTTTAAAGTTTTCTGTTTTTTACTTTTTATATAAAATTGGAGAGCAAAATTGCACTGTGGCCTGTATCCTTGATGTTGAGGAGGCTTTCGATAGAGTTTGAATTGAGGGTTTATTATTTAAATTTATTCAACTTGACTTTCCTCCGGAAATTTTTAAAATCTTATATAGCTTTTTATGAAATAGATAATTTTTGTAAAACAATTTAAATCACAAATTTTATGTGGCGTTCCACAAGGTTCTATCTTGGGAGCAAAATTATTTAATATACATATTTATGTATGTTTTTCCTCATTTTGTCCAGAACGCTGTCCGTTCCCCGTCTACTGCTATCCTTTTTGCAGATGACACTGGTATATACGCATTCTCTTTTTCCTTATGATGCCTTACAGCTTAAAAAAAGACATATTCAGTTCATAACGGAACACTACAAAAAGTGTTAAACTTACCAAAATCTGAATGTATTTGTTTTAGAAATTCTTCTGGAAAAGGTAAAAGGGGTGTAGTTGGCCAAAGTAAAGTAATTTCTCTAACAATTGATGGTTCTACTATCCCAATTAAAACCAACATCACATACCAAGGAGTACAGTTCTCAAATCTGTTTAAATTTAATACCCATGCAAGACTGATCAAAAATAAGGCTGAGAAAATTTCGAATATGCTATCGCCATATATATGCAATCCAAATTTACAGATGAAAATTACATTACTTTTCTATAAAACCCTGATAAGGCCTATTTTACTTTACGCTTTTCCATGTTGGTTTTCGATGTCTGATTCTGTTGTAAAGGAGTTGGAAATTCTTGAGAGGAAGGTTCTTAGATGGTTTATCAACAAAAAAGTTCAATTTAGAACAAAGAGGTTCTCGTATCAAATTATATATAATGATGCCAAAATTATGGCATTAATGTCTTATGCTTTTAACTTAACCCTTTCGACCCGGCTGGGACAATACATATATGTAAATTGGGATATATTGTCCCAGCCGGGTCGAAAGGGTTAACCAAAAAAGTTTGCAGGGAAATGTCTTATTCTGATAATGATTTCATAAAAGATTTATATGACTCTCAAAATAACATCTCCTGGATCGATTAGTATTACATTTCCCCATTGGGAATTGAAATGATGAGCCCTCGGCCTGACTCAGTGTGTGCCCTTCCGCCTTTTTATCAGAATTCAGGACCGCGGTTGATTGCTTTTTGACAAACACTTTAATTTTCATCCTTTGGACTCCTTGCTTTAAGTCCCATTATCTTATTATTAAGATTTTTTCTTAACTATCTATAATTTGTTTTTTTTTAGCAGTATGCTCTAGAAATCATTTCTGAAGTTAGATAGTGCTTTTGACAAAATATTGTCACTAAAAGCTGTACAAGTAAAAATCAAATATAATTTAATTAATTGAGCGCTTCACGAAAGATTAATGTTGCCTCAATTCAATAGCAAAGTTAGAAGCCGCTGTCAAAATATAAATGGGTAAACTACTCACATAAAAAACCTTATTGCTATGGGTTACCTCACACAAATAACAAGTGATAACTATACAGGCCTGTTCCGTTATCCGCGTGGTTTCAATTACTTATCATTTAAGAAGGTTTTTGATGTAAATTGTGAGCCACACGATAAAAATTATTAGAATCTTTTTTGAGAAAAATTGCAGGTTCTACAAATAATATTGATTTGTATTTTCGAAAATAAAGTAGTTTAGGATATATTCGATAAAATTGAACTTGTCGACTTTTTGCGGTATTTTAAGAATTTTTCCTAAACGGTTACTTTTTCGGTAATAAAAGGTAGGTAGACCCTGTAATTCTACCGTTTTCATCAAAAAGCCTTCTAAATGAAAAGTAATTGAATTTGACACTGAACTGAATTATTTGATTCAAAAAATTCAAGATTCTAATCTTCACTGTACACTGATATCATTTTGACGCTGAAGTTGACTGTCTTGTTTTATCGGTATCTAAGAAAAACCTCACATTAACAAATACTTCAGTGTACTGTATTTTATACAAAACCTTACAATTTAAAATTTGTATGGTAGAAAAAATGTCACGTTCTTATTGTGACGTATCGTTTCAGATTATGATCAAAAAGAAAAGTACAGAAGATCAAACAAAATACATTATAAAGTAACATTATTGCATAAGATCTTAAAATTAGTCGCACTAAAAAATTCTGACTTGTTTCGCGGATTTCTGACTTTCTTTGAATAGGCACCAAAACTCCTATTTTTGTCACGTTCTTTTTTTGCATGTGTCTTGAATCCAGTGCTACCTAAGAGCTACAATGTAAAGTAAAAACTAAAAAAAAAATATGTTTGATTTCTTTACTTCTACTTTTTTTGCACTTTATATGTGTACGAAGGTCACGTTCGCCACTTGGGAAATGTTCAAATACTGTGAAGATATTCGCACGCGACATTGAACTGAACTTTTTGATAAATAAAAAGCTTGTGCAAGACATAACCTATCTTAAAGTGTAATATCTTAAAATTCAAATAAGTCGTCTTGTGCAGGCCCCTTGCCTAAACCAACATTTGTCTGTGATATGTTGAACAGATGCTTACAAAATCCAATTTGTTAGCATTGGCTTTAAATAGAACATTTTCTTACTAAAACCCTCCCGTTTTAAAATCTTTTTCCTAAAGTGACTAAGCAAAAAATTTAACCCACATTTTTTATGTGTGCAAGCTTTGAACTTAAAGTTCTTGGCTAATGCGTTGCTTTTATTCGTTATATAAATTTTAAAATTATGCACGTGAATAATTGCTCAGATATACATCTGAAATTTAAATTTTTTAGCGGTCCAGAGGGCACATGCTTTGAAGGTGGCGTTTTTCCAGCACGTCTTGTATTTCCACCAGACTATCCTCTGAGTCCACCAAAAATGAAATTTACTTGTGAAATGTTTCATCCAAACAGTACGTAAATAATGAGTTTTTAATTTGAAATAATAATACTCTTGCTGTTTTTCTAGTTTTTACTGATGGACGCGTTTGCATATCAATTTTACACGCACCTGGTGATGATCCGATGGGTTATGAATTATCAGCCGAACGTTGGAGTCCTGTGCAGAGTGTAGAAAAAATTTTACTCAGTGTTGTGTCAATGTTGGCTGGTGAGAAAAGTTTATTTAGAACATTAACTTTAGCAAATAAATTAAATATTTTTGATTTTTTTTTTTTGTTTTTAACAGAACCTAATGACGAGTCCGGCGCCAATGTCGATGCTGCGATCATGTGGCGTGAGCGACGTGAAGAATTCAATCAAATAGCGAAACGTTTAGTGCGTAAGACGTTGGGTTTACCGTCATAAACCTTCATCCCAGAAATAGACAGACACACACATATACATTCTGTAGACCTTTTAGACAACAAACCACTCTTGCAGCAAAATCTGAGAAAAAAAATAAAAGAAAGCTATCAATTAAGCAGCGCTGGCAGCAAATAAACAAAAAAAAAAACATAAAAAGCAAAAAAACAAATTTTATTATTAACTGCAATGAAATCTGATCTATTCCTACTTTTTTTAACTCAAATATATGTTAATTTTGATTTTTTTTATTGAAGCTTCTGTTGTAGCAAATTTAATTGCAATTCTTTATCGTGAACATTAAATGTTTAAAAAAAACCTCATTTACGAAATGTGAAAAAATTATACATATTATATATTTAAATAAAAATGTAGCAATGTTAATTTTTAGAATCAAAGAATTTACAAATTTATCTTATAAATATGTATTCGTAAGCATATGCTATAGTCGTGTGAAAAAAGTAGTGTTTTGCAAAAGAATAAAATTAGTTTGGAAAAAAAAATTTAAATGAAATCAAACTTTACGCATCATTTTAAAAATTATTTGAGAATAGTTTTAGTTATTTGCGAAATATTTAAGTTGTTTATTTGTCTTGCATAAACAACATAGTTAATAAAAGAAAAAAACATTTTTTTTCTACGTCGAAAGTACTTGACTCTATAGCATGTAATAAAAACATCAAACAGAACTTAATACGAAATATACATTTTTTAATGAATTTTTTAAAATTTGAACAAAGAAACAACATTTCAAGAATTTTAAGCACAACTGTTGAATTAATTATTAAAATTTGGATTTAGTTCACATGAACAAACTTTCAAGTTTTTGTTGCGGTTGCACTATTTTCATTATTACGAAATTTAATCTTTATTTTATCGTGTTCGCTTTTTAAGAGTTTGACCTCGGGATTGTATTTCTCTCTCCTAACGTGTCTTTATTATTAACATGATACATAATTCCTGTGTCATTTCGACAAAACATCCAAAATTGGAAACTTTTCAAGGGAGCTAAAAAACTGCTTAATTTCTTCTCAATAATGTGGCTGAATTTCGTTGATGCAGCGTTGAAACTCAATGCATTTTTGTCTTGTCAAAGGATACAATTTATTAAAAATTGTTTACACGTATTTTCACTATTTTAGGTTTTTACACTTAAGCGGGGTCATTTTGATCTAAGTTTCAAAAGTTTTCAAACATTCTTACTTATTTTTAAATATTTCGTGCAGAATTAAATTCAATTGTTCACACGGATGTTGATCTAAGGATAAATTTGCAAATGCCTTTCTCAGACTGCACATAATTCTGGCCATAACATTGTATAAAACAATCGTAGGAAACCAGTTGGCAGCTCATCCAGAACAAAACTCGCTTACCAAACTTTATTTAATTATCTTATGTAGTTTTCGGGATGTAACGTTAAAAGTTTTTAGGAGTATTTGAGGTGCCATGTCCACTGGTGATATTTCGCCCACTTTTAAGTGAGGAGTACCTTTTGGCTAGTATACTACACATAATTAATTTCGGATAGATTGCTTTATTAATTTCCTTTCAATAACGTATAAAACTTTTGTGGGCAGTGCCACGCACTTTAACGAGTTTTTCCAATGTAATGAAATACCACAGACTAATTATCGTGATTAGTGGTAATATGTCTTAAAAATCGTTGCAGCCGTTTTTGAAAAATATTTAATAAAAATTTTTCATTGCTAAAAAGTAGGTTGACACTTTTCATATCATGTCTAATTTTCACTCATGACAAGGTATAGTTTTCTTTTTCCGAAATCCGCGTGGTTTCAATTTTCATTTAGAAGGTTTTTTTTATGAAAATGGTGAGTCACACGATAAAAAGCATTAGAATCTTTTTGTGGAGAATTACATGTTCTACAAATAATATTGATTAGTATTTACGATAGGCCTGATAGTGTATTAATTTTTTGTGGGCAGTGCCACGTCCTTCTAAGAGTTTTTCCAATATAATGACATCACATGTTTGTCCATGTTTTCAGAAGTAGTACCTCCTAAATTTTCATCAACATTTTTGGAACCGTTTTCGAGTAATATTGAATCAATATTTTCAATGGTTAAAAAGTAGTCGTGGTACTTCTTCGATGCCGCAAAAATTTTCGTTTGTCACAGGCATTGATAAGCATTACCCTCCTGACAAATTTCAACAAAATACTTTTCATAGTTTGCGGGATGTGAACAAATTAAGTTTATAATTAAGGGCGCTGCCCTTAAGTCAAAGCTTAGCTCATTCATCATTCCAGGCTAATATCTAAAATTATCAGGCATGTTCCAAAATCCGTGTGATTTCACTTACTTTTCATTTATGTGGCTTTTTGATGAAAACGGTGGGTCCAACGATAAAAAGAATCGGAATCTTTTTTGTGGGGAATTACAAGTTCTACAAATAATATTGATTTGCATTAACGAAAAAGTAACCGTTTAAGAAATATTCTTAAAAAGCCACAAAAAGTCGAAAAAATAAATTTTATCAAATATTTCCGAAATGGTTACTAAAACTAAAACACTAAATTCTGAATTTTAACTCGATACCATTTTTGGACTTATTCAGGGTCGTTGATTCCGAATCTGGTAACCGTTTTTCCTTGATGGTCTAAGATCCGAGTTATCTTTAATTTAAAGTGCAGAAAACGCTATTCTCAGACATATGGCGTAAATGCGTGTAGTTCACTTTTGCCAACGGCATCGGATAGCCCTAAGCTTCCTTCTTAAAACATACCTTTAACTTTTTTAATTGAATAATTACTTTCTGAGATATCATCCATTGAAGTAAAGGTATCCCAACTCCGCGCAAATTCAATGTAGTCCTTTAGGAGTACATGGATTTTCGATACTTTTACTTCGATGAATGATGTCTCGGAAAGAAAAGATTCAATTGAAAAAGTTCAAAATAAGGTTTAAGGAGGAAGCATAGGGCTATTTGATACCATTGGCAAAAGTCCACCACACTACTTCCTAGATGACAGCCATGCAATTTAAATAAAGGATAACTCGGATCTCAGACCTGAAAGGAAAAACGGTTGCCAGATTCGAAATGAGCGACGCTGAGTAAAAAAGTTATCGGGATCAAATTCAGATAGGTTTCCCCTTAATATGTTAGGGGCTTTTCACATATTAAGTAACGCAATTTTCGATCAATTTTGACCCCCCTTCACCGGTCGTAGCAAAAGGTACTACCCCCTCCCCTCTCTAGTAACGTAACAAATCTTGATTTTGGTATTTTGCATTTGAATTTATTATGGCATAAAATCGACGTTACGTAACGTAGTTGATGACCCCTCGTCCCCCCATGTAACACTTCGTAAGAAATATTCCGACCCCCCTTCCCCCTGGCGCGTTACGTAATATGTAAACGGCACTTTATAAGCGTTTTGGTTGTATAGGAGGTGCCACGTCCTCTTGTCGATATAAGTCAAACTTGAAGTGTTGCCTTATCTATACAAACGCCTCCTTCTAAAGATGTATTGCAAATGGATGGACAAATTGAGTATGTCTTCGCTTAAGGGTATAAAAAAGAAGTAAGTTGGATTTAATTATTTCCGTACCGCGTTGATATCATAATTTTTTGCATTAGGCAAAAACTTTTTTTGGCGTCTAATGAAAAATCGTTTGTCGATACTGTGAATACGCGCATTATCATCAGTTCCACAATGACGAATGATTAAAAATTTCATTTAAGTAATTACGTAAACATTTCGTTTACGGAGTAAAAGTTTCGCTTCGCAATCAATTATTGAAATAAGATATTTTGTACTTACTTTCTCTTAGTGCAGAACCAATTATGCCCACAGTAAAATTGATAAAATAATGTAAATAATACAGATTCGTTTTCATAATTATGTACCAGGTACTAAGTTTATAGTATATAGGTGGCTGTATATTTAATTATACTAGAGTTTGCCTTGCGGCCGAAATTCGACCGCTTCAAATTGACTTTAAAGAGACTATGGAACTATAATATAAGTAACTAACAATAACTGCATATTTTCTTTTAAGAAGCTTGGTACTGCTCACTATGGAACTTTAGTATCCTTCTTAATTTTTAATTTCTATCCTTAACGTTAAGCATACCGTTATTCCAAGTGATATTAAAATTAATACAGCAGTTTCGCCGTGAAACCGTGTTCGATTTAAGGGAGTGGCGCTCCCTTCTAAAAATTATCAACTATTAATTCAATAAAAATCGCTGCAGCAGTTTACTGAAAAACGTTATGGTCCTTAGCGCTGAGAGCTTTTTTTCCATTTAGAGGCGTGGCACCACCACTTTAAAAAAAAATCCTTTGCACTACTCCTCCTCCTTTCCAACAAAAAAAATAAGCAAATCGGTTGAGATTTAAGTATAGAAACAGGGACTGAACCGATTTCGTTTGCCTATTTATATTTATATAGATTTTGATGCATTCCTTAGCGTGGAGTTATCATTATATTAGAAAAACGGAAATCTCTTAACATCTGCAGATGATTAACTAAAGCGATGGAAAGAAAGCGTTTGCCAGAAGATTGGCTAAATAGTTCGTACAACGTTATTTCTTGTAAATGTTTTTTTTTATTTTAAAGCCAAAATAGTGGAAACTCCTTAATAAAATAAATTTTACATTACCAATTGTTTTTCAGAATTTTCAAATAACCTTACATTATAAATAGTACATATTTTGAAATTGATATAACCCTCACTGTAAAGTACAAACAAATAAAAACTAGTAAGTGTGTAACCTATGGCCTGGCCAAACATTAAATACCCTACACTGCAGTATTTGGAAAATTTTTCTTATATAGGAGGTGCCACGCCCTCTTATCCGAGTTCATCCTGTTTTTGCTCAGAGCTTGCATTTATAGCAACGTTTTCAGTATAGCGTTTTGAAGCTTTTGTTTATATGGGAGGTGCCACGCCCTCTTGTCCGACTTCATCTAGTTTTGGCTCAGAGTAGGCATTTATAGTCTTTAGTATTTGAGTGAAAGTAAGTTGGATTATCGCAAAAACTCTTTTAGTATAGCATTTTGAAACTTTTGCTTATATGTGAGGTGCCACGCCCTCTGGCCCGATTTCACGCAGGTTTTGCTCAGAGCTTCCATTTACAAATCGTAGTATTTTGAGGTTACCGGACATAATCCCAACGGACATAATCCCCATTTCGTAAATGGGGATTATGTCCGAAAATTTTTCGGTCATAATCCCCATTTTGGCCATGGGGGTTATGTCCGCAAATTTTTCGGACATAATCCCAATGGGGGTTATGTCCGAAAAATTTAATTAAGATTGAACAAAATTTTTGCAATAATCCATTTAAAAAATTTATATAGTGTTGGATGTTATAGACTGATCCGCGGCCGAAGGCCGCCGCGAAGCCGGTGTTGGATTTTTGGGAGTTTTAAATCCTGAGCTGCGGCCGCAGGCCGCCCACTTACCCCTACCCTTATGTAAAATTACTGTGGAATTTTTGGGAGTTGTAAATCCTGAGCTGCTTCTGTGGTCAATAACAAAATATCGTTATGGGGACTATGTCCGTTTTTTCCTGGGGATTATGTCCGAAATACTTGCGGACATAATCCCCATTGAAAAAATGGGGATTATGTCCGAATAACTTGCGGACATAATCCCCATATCGTGAATGGGGATTATGTCCGTGGGGATTATGTCACGGCACCGTATTTTGATTGCGTTGTCGGTGCCGTGACATAGTCCCCACGGACATAATCCCCATTTCTAAAATGGGGATTATGTCCGAATTATTGGCGGACATAATCCCCATTTTGTGAATGGGGATTATGTCCGCAAGTGTTTCGGACATAATCCCCAGGAAAAAACGGACATAATCCCCATAACGATATTTTGTTATTGACAACAGCCGCAGCTCAGGATTTAAAACTCCCAAAAATTCCAATACCGTTTCCGCGGCAGTCTATAATATATCCAACACCTAGTTTGCTAGCCACAGTAATTTAACATAAGAGTAGGGGTAACTGGGCGGCCTGCGGCCGCAGCTCAGGATTTAAAACTCCCTAAAATCCAACACCGGCTTCGGATCAATCTATAACATCCAACACTATATACATTTTTTAAATGGATTATTGCAAAAATTTTGTTCAATCTTAATTAAATTTTAAATTTAAAAATGAGCGAAATCGATCAACGAACACGCCTACCACCCATACAAAATATATATATATATATATCCGTTGGAATAATGCCCGGTAACCTGCATTGTCGTGAAAAATACTCCTAAAGTTGCAGTTTGAATATATTTTTTGTATGGGTGGTAGGCGTGTTCGTTGATCGATTTCGCTCATTTTTAATCCCACGAGCCAACTTTGATAACGGAGGCAGTGTACCAAATTTCATTGAATTATCTTGCTCAGTTTCCCCAAAAAATGTATTTCCACACACAGCCAGCCAGCCATCCAGCCAAACAGACAGACATGACTATATCGACTCAGGAGGTGACGCTGATCAAGAATATATATACTTTTCTATATTTGCCACGCATCCTTCTCTGCGTTACAAACGGAAGGACAAAGTGAATATACCCTGGGTGTAGGGTATATAAAGATGACCGCACTAGGATTCGAACCGGGTTCCGTCCGTGTAATAGATAGAAACATATTATGTATTATAATTATTAATTATTAATATTAATTATTTTTACTTACAATTACAACCTTGTAAGGCCTCTACATCACTACCTATATACATTAGAGCGCCCACAAGATATATGAAATGTGCAAAGTTCCCCGTCCATTTCCTGAAATTAGAGATCAAAAAAATAATATCTCAGTAAAAAATTTGGAATCGGTAGTGGAAAAAACCCAACCGGTTTTCGATCAAAGGTCGAAAAATTGACAAAAAAAGGCAATTCGCTTTGACTGCCCGTTACTTCAAAACTATTCATTTTATTGTAATGTTTTTGAGCCAACTTTTGTAGAGAATGACAAGGTTAATATTATCTTCTTAAAAAGTTTTGGTCCAAAAATTTAATTTGTGGCTGTGTTGGTGCGAAAACTTAAATTTTTTAAGAAAATTTTCATGACTTTTTTTCTATAAATTGGTTTTTTTTAATTTTTTAAAGGGCGGAATATTTGTTCTGAAATTCTAATATTGCAGGAGATTAAATTTTGGTTAATATAACACAAAAAAATAATTTAAAAATATTAAGTTTTAAGGTATGGAGCCGGTCTCAATGTTGGAAAAAAATAAGTATTTTAATTTTATTCTTTTAATCGCTACTTTATTGGATGCAAAAAAATGCATTGCTAGTTGTTATTAAATGCATCATTTAGAACTGCTTTTTGCCTTCAAAATGAGCTATTAAATGGGTTTGTGCAACTTTTTTTCAAAAAGTTATGACCATTGTAAAATGACATCAGGAAAGTTTAAAATCATGTGTGGATTCTCTATAGCAATTGCCATGTTGCTATATCTTTTATAATGCTATTTTAAAATAGTCATAACTTTTTAAAGAAAAATCACACAAGACCATTCTGTAACTCATTTTGAAGAAAAAGAAGAGTACTAAATGACACATTTTAATAAAAAAGACCAAAACGATTTTGTGCGTGTTCTACACAACCTCAAAAATCGTGTTTTTTGAACATTAGGAGTGAGATATCTCACAAACCATAAGTGATATAGCGATTTCGCGTCCAATTTCGAATTCAGCATTAATAAATACATCTAAAATAACTATTTTGGTTTTGGTTTGTAGTCGTTTTTTTTTTAAATACCGTTTTTCGACCTCATTTTAAAAACCATGCCATCAACCGATTTTGAAAACTTTTTTTCTTATTCAGTAAATACTCGCGTTCAATCTCACATCTTTGGGCAGTTCACAACAACTTGATTAAAATTTTTCGTGGGCTGCGTGCACGAAATTCGAAATTTTCGATTATCTCTGCTGGAACAGTCCAAAAACGCACTAAAACGAAAAAAAATGCTATTTTCGTGTTCAGCGATCCCAAATTAGTTTAGAAAATATGACTACCAAAATTGTTTCTAACCAAATTAAAAATTAAGAAGAAAAAATAAAAAAATAAATTATTTTCCTTAACTTTGAAGCGAGCTCCATTTCTTAAAAACCAATATTTTTTTATAATTTTTCTTTTAAATTAATTAAAATTTAACTCCCTACAACATAAGGATTCCAGAACAAATATTCCGCCCTTAAAGAATTACAAAAAATCAATTTATAGAAAAAAGTCATGAAAATTTTCACACCGACACAGCCACAAATTTAATTTTTGGACCAAAACTTTCTGAGAAAATAATGTTCACCTAGTCATTCTCTACAAAAGTTGGCTTGAAAACATAACGATAAAATGAATAGTTTTGAAGTAACGGGCAGTCAAAGCGACTTGCCTTTTTTTAGTTAATTTTTCGACCTTTGATCGAAAACCGGCTGGGTTTTTTCTACTACCGATTCCAAATTTTTTATTAAGATCTTATTTTTTTGACCTCTAATTTCAGGAAATGGACGGGGAGCAAGCAAAATCAGAATTTTGCACATATGGGCGCTCTAATATACATAGATAAATATTTTTGCTAGAATTATAAAGTAAAAATGATTATATATATATTACTGTATTATTTAACTATATTTTACTTGTAAATATTACTTTACGAAACCATGAAATAGTTCAAAGTATGTTTATTTACGTTTGAAATTTAGTGTTATAGCCTTATCATGTATGACTAACGAATAAAGTGACTGATTTTCACTCATTAATATCAACTGATTAAAACTTTCTATAAAATCAAAATTCAAATCATCTTTAAACTTGAAAGATGTAACTAGTTGAAAATCAGTCATTCGATTCGTGCGTCGTACATGATTAGGCTATTAATTACGTTAATTTTTTAACTACTCGAGTGGAGTAAAAATTATGACACTAATTTTTGATCGTTTAGTCAAGTTCCCAAAAAAATATGACCTTATGTGACGCTAAAATTCGCTATATTGAACCCCCCCCCTATGTGGCGGTAGCTTCATATGAAAAATAAATAAAATACACCAAGCGTGACGCTTGCTCGACCCTCCCCTCCAGGGGCGTCACGGAGTTTATGGACAGCCCCTTAGGAGATGAAAGGGATGCCTAGTTTTTTTTTAACCTGGATATCATACATGTAGTCAATGCTTTCCAATTAGTGTTCGCCTCGGTTAAGTAGTATGAGAAGATCCGCTTCTTTACTAGACCTAGCAGGGTATGAACTCGCACTGCGCTTGTGACATTCAGAGAGGAATCATCTAAGATACTTCTAAACAGAGTAAACTAAAAACTAGATTCGACCATCCGAAAGCAACAAGCAAGACTCCGGCGGAATCGAGCATGCGTGGATCAAATTGCTACCCTTAGAATAATTGTTGAATAATAATGCGAGTGGCGTGCTGCGCTTCAACTTGTCTTCGTAGACTATAGCGCTGCCTTCGACAGTGTCTCCCTAGAAAACATATGGGTTTCACTGCAAAGAAGTATTGCCGTAAATGCCATAAATTTAGTTCATACACAGCATGAATGCTTTAAATACAGTGTTTTACACAACGGTTTGTTGTCACCGACTTTCTCCACTTATTTAGGCGTGCTGCAGTGCAGTTTGCTATCATTATCTCTCCACCTAATTGTTCTTGACGATATCCTATAGTAGATAAAACTCTTAATAAGGCCAAAAAAGGTATCCGATGGAACTAAACTAAGTAGAGTGAGAGATCTCGACGCTACCTTTTGTCGTCCAAGCACTCAGATATACAAAGCAAGATTAAAGACCTTGTCTTGGAATCAGAAAAGGCCGGCCTAAAAATCAATGCATCCAAGAATATAAGCATGAAGCTGAACCCAAACAGAAGTGACATCAACGTACATTGAAAACATCGACAGCTTTACGTATTTAGGCAGCAATATCTCTATAGATGGTGGAGCAAAAAAAGATATCAAGTCAAGAATATAAAAAGCGAAAGGCACGTTTGCCCAACTGAACAAAATACGGTCATCTTCCGCTCTCCACCATGGCCAGAAACTATCCTTATTTGTTATATAACTTTAAAAATAGCTAAAAATGTTGCTTTTTGCATATCTTAAAATCCTGATAAGTTAGCGCAATTCTGTTGCCAGATTCGTATTCAGTATCAAAAAATATATAAAATTTCTGTTTTTACCTGATGGTTTTATTTTTCAGTTTTTCTTTTTAAAGCCAACACCCAGGGTATATTTATTTTGTCCTTCCGTTTGTAATGCAGGGAAGGAGGCGTGGCAGATATAATAAAGTATATATATTCTTGATCAGCGTCACCTCCTGAGTCGATATAGCCATGTCCGTCTGTCTGGCTGGCTGGGTGGCTGGCTGTGTGTGGATATACATTTTTTGGGAAAACTGAGCAAGGTAACTCAATCAAATTTTAGCTCGTGGGATTGAAAATGAGCAAAATCGATCAACGGACACGCCTTCCGCCTATTCAAAAAATATATTTAAAATGCAACTTTAGGAGTATTTTTCACGACAATGCAACCAAAATACACATATATACTACGAATTGTAAGTGCAAGCTCAGAGGAAAATGTAGGCGAATTCGGAAAAGAAGGCGTGTCACCTCCCATATAAGCAAAAGCTACGAAACGCTATACTGAAAGCGTTTTTTAAGATAGTCGAACTAAATTATACCCTTACACTAAAAACTATAAATGCAAGCTCTCAGCAAAGGCTGGGTGAAATCGGACAAGAGGGCGTGGCACATCCCATAAAAGCAAAAGCATCAAAATACTGCAGTGTAGGGTATACAAAACATGGTTTTTGAGATAATCCAACCAAATTTCACTCATACACTAAGATCTGTATATGCAAGCTCTGAGCAAAAACAGAGTGAACTCGAACAAGAGGGCATGGCACTTCCCATATAAGCAAAATTTTCAAAATACTGCAGTGTAGGGTATACAATGTTTGGCCAGGTCAAAGGTTACACCCTTACTTGTTTTTTTTTTCGTTTTATGTGGAAATTTTAGCACAATTTTCATAAAAACATTTTTCAAAAAGTGCACTACAATGAACTTGATAAATAACGGACACTCTAATGTATAAGGAGCGCTTACGAATATTAATCAGTGCTCATTAGTGCCCATTAGTAAATCCTTTTCCTTAAGAAAGTCCCTTTACCAACAATGTTTTTAATTTTACGGTACCACGCATTCGCTGTCAAAATATTGTGACATTTGTATACCACATACATATATGTATTTATATACTAAGTTGGCTGCACTGCTCCCTTGACAGTTGGTGTGTTTTATGAATGGTTTAGTGACAGCTTATATCTTGTATCTCACGAATTACGCGAGTACAGTTCAGTTTTTTTTTATTAGATACAGTGAAATTGGTTTTTTACATAAATTCTCTTGCAGGTATGTTAATTAAATTAATTATTCATAAAATGTGTTAAGTTGTGTATTGAGTCCATTTGATAAAAATAAATCAAAATAATGATTTTCCTATGATAAAAAAAAAAACATAATAAACATGTAGCGCATAGATACGAGTACATTTGTGAGTTACTCATACTACTCTGCTTTAGATGACATTGAAGGTTCTACACGCCCGTGCACACAGAAGACTGTCTGCCTCGAATTTGGTGCTTTTTTAGTAATGTACTCGTTGTATTGTCTCTGTTGTTTTTCCGCACCAATTGGGTTTTGAAGCAAAATAAAACGCACAAAGAGTCGACAAAATTAAATAGTGAAAACAACATCGAATTGCACCAATATATTTCATCAGGTCAGCGCTCATAAATTGGTGGGGCACAACCACCAACCACGAACATTACTGTTAGGTAATAAGTGGCTGATAAAGAGACGGACGTAAAGACACCTTTTTCGAATTCGTCTGTCGATTGGTAGCAAAATGAATGATGATCAATATGTTCATACATATATGTATACCTATATATATAAAAATACTAGTATGTAGTTGGGAAGAAGAGGTATGATGGGAAGGGTGAGCAATTTAGGAAGATGAATTCCAAATGAAAACAAAAAAAAAAAAAAACAAGGAAGAAACAAAAAATACTAACGAAATAAAGCCAGAAAAATAAATGCGAGCATCATCAAATTTAAGATACAAATTTGAGATACAAATAACCTTCTTATTGCTACAGAGATACAGATACAAATGTCTGTAAAATCATAGTCACGCAATTAAATACATTAAGTATCTCACAATTGTGTCGGACTGCTTTAATTAATTCAATATTTATATATGTACATAGATACCTACTAGTTAATTTGTTTTTTCACTAAAAAAGAAAGTAAATTCATATTTTTAATCACAAATATTTAATTGTAAGTTTTTGTTAATCGCGTTCCTTATCACTACCGCAACACATATTTTTTTTTTTTATAAAAAGATAAAAATAATACACCAACTTTGACTGGTAATATTTGAAGAAGATATATTTGAACATGTGCTCTAGGGTATTGCAAAAAAATTAATTTTTCAGATAAAAGCGCGAATTTTTCATTAAAAAATAAACATTAGGAAAATATTTTAGATTAAAAAAAAATCGGACAAGAAAATTGAAATTCTTCGAATTTTACAAAAAATCGGCACATAGAGCCCCTAATTACAAATTTGGTCTCAATTTCATAAGTTTCAAAATGGCGCTTAGAAATTAAGTTAAAATTTTTTTCTCCACCATTTTGGATCCGCTTTTTTTTAATGAAAAGCCAAAACAAAGAAACCGGACCAGACATAATAATAGAAAATTCATTAACGAAGATTTCAATTCATTTCAATCGGTTAATTACCTTGGTCGGAAAGTAGATTTTAAGAACAAAAAATTCACTTCTACGCCACTGCGCGACGATTAATTAGGCTATTTTTTTCTTTAGAATGTGTGTTCAGATATGTATATAATTGAAAATGTTCTGAATAGATTGCAAACCGAAAACTGGAAGTTTTGGTCTATATTTACTTATATTGATTTTAATATCAAACTCCTAATTTATGGGTAATAATTGTCTGATTTTCACTCAAAATAAGCTAGCTGCTTTATGAATACTCTATAAATGTTGAAGCTCCTGAGGGTTTAGTCATATCTTCTTCTCTCTTCCTTGTTACTTTCGTTGACAATTCACTCGGCCACCCACAAAATGCTTTCCTTGCGTACGTCATTAATATCTATAAGCCGTTTATTATGAAAGTGGGACAAGTCCAAAACGAAGTAATGTTATAATATGAATTGGCTGGCATTTTGTTAGAGATGAATAAAATTGATCTTTGTTTTCACAAAAAGCTTACCGGTTGATGTGGAATTGATGGAATTAAGTTGAAAAGATATCGTTCAAAAAACCAATCATTATGGCCATAATATGTATGACATTACTTTTGCCTCGTTTTGGACTTGCACCACATTGATAATAAACGGCTCATATCATTCAAATTGTTTTAAAAGTTATTTAATCTGCGGAGTTTGAGAGATAAAAATATCATTGTTTAACGACCTCAATATAATATTCAAGTGGCATCGTACTAATCAGGTTAATCTTAGTATATAACAAAGCCCAAAATTTGTCTAAGTCTTCGACAAAATCAATCTTGGTCATGAGTCTTGGTCTTTGTCTCGAAAAATAGCCAAGATCAACACGCTTCTATATGTCATACCTACATTGGAGCATAATTCGGGCGTCAGCGTTTTTTAACCATTTCCGTCTGTTTCATGTACATACAATTTATATGGAGCACAGTGAAACAGAGTCGGTTAAATAACGCTGGATGTACAATTTCAAGGCCAAAACCATAGCATGAACTTATTCAAGATAATAATCAAGATCAAGACTGCTTCTTGGTATGGATTATTTAGAGTTGAATCAGGTCTCAATACGGAATTTGGCATCTCAATAAACCAAATACTTTGTTAAAAAGCTGCTCAGAAATTTTGTAGGTATATACTCAGTCAACTCCCTTCAGTAATTTTTTATTCGTAAGAACAATATCAACACCATGACAATGACCAAGTCAGAGATCAATACTCAATGCCAAGAACCAAGATTCAATATCAAAGCCAAGATTGCTATGATTCTGCCCTTGATTTGCTTATCACCAATTCCGCTGATATTACAAAATCGACGCCTCTTGATGTTTTGAGCATATCGGTCTATCCAATATAAGTTGGACAGATCATGTTGAGTCACGTGAAAAATTCTTTACCGCTATATATTAGAATCTTATAATAAGAAAAAATGCACAAGTAAACTTTGTACGATTCTAAGCATTTTTCGTAAGATGCCTTGCTTTTGAGTAAAAAATCGTTTTTCTGACAGCGTAATTGAATGACCAATTTAGAAAAGGTCACATCTCCAAAAGTTTTCTGGAAACAAAAAAAACTCATTATTTTCTAAAGTAGTATAATATTTATAAAATTTCTTTTTGAGTTATATTCTAGCGCCAATTATCAATTGAAAATAATAGAAATATTTTGATGGTAACGTTATTATATATGTAAATTTTGATATTTTAAGTTCAGGAGATGTGACCTATTCGAAATTGATTGTGTTGATTGCACAAAATTAAAAGGAAAAAATCCATATAAACATGGCGAAACTTTTATTTATGGTATATTAAATAAAAATAATAACATAAATTAAAGATAATTAATAGGAATTCTTTAAAAAGCATGGTACAAAAGCATCCACGCCACCCAAGACAAATTTAAATCGAACTGTCGTGAGCACAAAAAAAAATAAAAAAATGAGTCAAATTACTTGTAAGCACTTACTGACTAAGGAAAAAATGTTTTTAAAATATGTAGGTTCATTACTTTTGAACAGAGGTCGAAAAACGGTATAACTGAAAAAACACAACAACCAAAACAAAACTACTCATTTTTGATTAATTTGTTTGAGTTGAATCCAAATCCGATCTTAGAATTGCTCTATCACTTATAGTTTTTGAGATATCCTAGCCTAAAAGTTCAAAAACACAATATTTTAGGTTATGTAGAGAACGCGCGAAATTTTTTTACTCTCTTCTACTAAATGTATCGCTTAGTACTATCCTTCGTCTTCAAAATAAGCTATGATTTGGTCATGTGTGATTTTTCTTTTAAAAGTTATGACCATTTTAAAATGACCTATGCATCTAAAAATCATAAGTGGCATTCTCCTACTTAGAGAACCGATATGAGTAACATTCTTACACATCACATGTGCGTAAATGGAAAAAACGTGAAAAGTCAATATCGAAAAAATTCGGAGATGTGATCTTTTCGAAATTGGTTGAAAAATGCAAAAAAAAAATCGATTTTCGGAACTGAATATTATCCATACGGAAAAAAATAAAAATACATATAATTTTTTTTGTAAAGTAAAAAAGTTTTTAACAAAAAACATTTTCTTTTTCCCAAAATGGGCCTTCGAGAGAATCAAAATCGCTCAATTGGTTTTTCTCGGAACGAAAAAAAATAATGAAGATATCATTTTAGGGTTTCCTTATAACTTTTGAGACAGTGCCGGGATGACTTTTTATTGCTTCATACAAATCTAACCAGGTTACTGTACAGCAGTCAAAAAACCCCAAGAGTTTTGAAAAGTATTTTTAGTGTATTTTGTTCTCTTTGAACACGAATATGCTATCCGTTTCGTTGCGTCAGATCAGGTATTCTGTAAGCCCGGCTTTAAAGTTATAAGGAAACCAGATATAACAAAAAAATAAAAAATAAATAAAAGAAGTGGTCTGATTTTTAAGATCTAAGCTTGTAAGAAAGGTATTACAGAGTAAAAGTTGCATAAGTGTTAAAAATAAAAATATTTCACCAGAAGGTGTTTTAAAAACCATTAAATGGCTAAATTAAGATTTTCAACAAATTTTCTTGAAGCATTTCTTGCCTTTGGTGACCCCTAGTAAAATTTTTCGAAGATATTTTTGTAGAATATTTTAACCAATTATAGGCCCGATTTTATTTTCTACATTCCAGTCTCTAAAACCACATTTAGAAAGAAAAAAATTCTATCCCAACATCATAATGAAAATCATGCAAGGAACATTTTCTGTATTCTAAAGAAATATTCAGCCCTATTCCCAATTGTCGTTTCTATTTTGTTTCAGAGGCGTTTTAGTTTTTATCGTCGCTCTGTTTCTAAATTTGGAGCCTGGAAATATATTGGATCGATGAGAAGAGTTTAAAGAGGGGTTAAAAAAGCGAAGCAATAACACTTATCATCATTTTTCTGACCCCTCGATAACCATTCCTTGTCGTTCCAATATATTTCAATATTTTTCAATATATAGGAACGAAGAGGAGATTTTATCGAAGGGTTAGGAAAACGAAGCAAACAAACATAAGCTTCGTGTTTCTAATCCCTTGATAAACACTCCTCGTCGTTTCAATATATTTCCAGACTCCAAATTTAGATACGAGACGACGAAAAAAACTAAAACGCCTCAGAAACGAAATAGAAACGACAATTGGGTGATTCTATCGCTATCGTTTTGTCACGTCTAATTTGGTTAGGTCTTGAGTCGGCCTTACAAGAAACTTGACCTGACGCTAACACATTAGCAATGTTCACGATCCGGTGCAAAAGGTCTTGCATCATAGCATTTGTAAATAGGTGTTGAAAAATTTTGAAATACAACAACAAAATATATAGGATTGAATTTACATTTGCATTTACATTTTCTATAATAAAAACCTATAGCACAAAAATATCACGTCATTTTTCAAATAAAACTTTTTTGATTATGCTCTCGTTCTCTTTGCTCATACGATTTTCTCAGAGAAATACATTTTTTCGTAGCTTGCAATGTTTATACTTTTAATATTGCTCACAATCAAGTGGAAATTATTGCTATTTTGCTACTTTGCAAGACTAAATGCTCCGGATCGTGAACACGGCTATTGGTGTTTAGGAGATAAAAATACACTTCAAAGCTCTTGGGGTTTCAAAAACGGAAAAATTGTGTTACAGTGTAATTAATTTTACAGGCTTGTAATACAACAACAACAATTGTTTTAGTAATTTTTGTTGTTTTTTTACTTTTTTCGCTTTACGAAATCATTTGGGACCACAGTGCGGCATTGAAATTACAGAATGTTAAAGTGAAATCAATTCGACACATCTTTTCATTTGAAAATTTATCTCAAAGCATGCTGTTGTTATTTTAATTTGTTTTCCGAAACACCCTAAAATACACAAATACGCTCAGTAGGTATTACACTGTAGTGATCGAGGGTTGACTGACGGAATGATTGACTAGATTAGTTATTAGCATGTTATATTGCTTTAATATGTTTAATTAAGCTTATGAATTTCCAATTTGTGCTTTTTTCTAGTGAAAAGCAGTGGTTTCAATATCGGTACTTTTTCTTTACATATATGACGTCATGGAAGTTTTTGTTGTTCTAAACTTTTGTTTATCTTCAGTTATGATACCAAGCATCTAGATAATCGAATGTGGTGCTCTTGCGGTTTTTTTTTATTTTTTTGGTACGGTTTTTGTCAAAACCTTTTGCTACTTGCAGTGACGTAGCGAGGAACTGGGTCCCATTTAAATCTTTATAGTATACTCTTTGATTCAATAGTACGTTTGTATATCATGTTTTTTTTTATTAAATCACTATGTAGTTTAACATTAAATTGAATATTTTGTATACTATTATTTTAATAGTATCAGTACATTACCGATTACAATGATTACTAACGTCAAAAAAAAAAATTCTTTACGAAAATTAGGCGTTTCACCATCAAGCCACTGACTTCTTGGATGTAGTTTTTATGTGTCCACCTGTAACTCCTAGAGAGAGCAAAAATGGCCAAAATTAAACGCCTTAATCTAATGCGATCCCTAGTGATGAATTTCATCTCTCTCCCCGCCTTTTTGATTTTTGAAGACTTTTGGCTACCACGCCATCTACTGAATTGTGCTTTCGAGAGAGTATTCCTATCCAACTCTGTTTCACTTTCTTATAAAATCTATTTCATTTTTCATCTTTTTGTATGGAGTTACTGCCTTTTATGATTTTAATTATGAAAAATATGAAAACAGGGTGTAATGTTTACATTTCTTTATTTGCATTTTGCAAGAGAAGTGGAAAACGTAAAAAATTGGCGATTGGACTAAAATATAGATAAAAAATTGCTTAATCCGATGGGGAAATAAAGTTAAAAAGGCCGTAACTTAAGTTGCGGCCTTATATCATGTTTTTTGGTATGTTTGCCGATGGCACAGTGTCCAGTGTAATCCGTTGCGATTCTTGCAATATCAGTGCGGTTTTTGGACAACAGGTCTGATGCTTTCGAACTTTTTCGTAAAGACCAGTCACTCTGGAAATGCTTTCGAGCTTTTACATAAAGACCAGTCACTCTGGAACTACTGCAGCTTTCTAAGGCTTGTGAGAAAATCCATTTCTTCACTAGACTTATCGTATACAAACTTCTGAATAGGCCTCGCTTAGAGAAAAGCCATGTCTTGCTAGTTCGGATAGACGTCCCCATTTGATTAAATTTCACCGTCCCCATTTGATTAAATTTCACTTTATTCCTTACCTAATTTTGTTGTTACTGTTGCTGAGTTCCGTACTCTGATAGAGGCTTGACTGTGAGAGAGGTTGCAACTCGTCTGATACAGATAATATTAGTTTCTTCAAGCCTACAAGCTTTGAGCACAAGCACAAACTTCATCTTTCCCTTAAAAAATTACACAATTCTTTGGATTTTATTGAAACTTATTCTTATTTACTTTATTTCTATCCAGAGTGCCACAATATTAAATGATGTTTAATAAAGTAGCTGCAGGCGGCAACCGGAAGCCCAAAACAAATCCTATAGTTAATGACTATGAAATTTCCAATACCGTGTTAGGACTTGGCATCAATGGTAAAGTGGTACAGTGCACAAGTCGTCAAAATGGACAAAAATATGCGTTAAAGGTTTGTACAGAGATTTTTAATAAGTTAGCTATAGAACAAGCCTTAAGCTACGGAATGAACCAAACTTTAACTAAAAGAAAAATACTTCCTCTCAAAACTTTTCTAGGTATTACTGGATAATCCCAAGGCAAGACGTGAAGTAGACTTACACTGGCGTGCCGGTGGCTGTCGTCATATTGTCAATATAATCGATGTTTATGAAAATACATACAGCGGCAATAAATCACTTTTGGTTGTAATGGAATGGTAAGTATTTATATATTTTGTTCAATTAGCAATTCCGCCTTTTGCTTTAAAGATTCTCGGCCCTTAAAGTTTTTGAAGCTTTTTTGGCCGTGTTAAGTGTAACATTTGAAGGCCGCGAGTCATTTTTGCGACAAGGTCATTGGAAGACTTTATACACAATATAAAGAATATGTAAATATACAAGGAGGAAAACATATATGGCGCACTTTCAATCAGCTTTAAGTGATTCATTTCCTGGAACATACTAAAGCTTCATAGTATAAATTAGGAATATCTAGATATACTAGACGGAAAAGATTTATGGCGGACTACCAACAAGCTTTAATTGATTCATTTTCTGGGACACCCAAAAGTTTCCGAAGGTTACCAGAAGACTTCATAGTCCAAACGAACTGAGTTGCGCGCGTTTTTTTTTTTTTCATATCTGGGGCTCTGGGCAGTTATCTTCGGCGTAGTTGCCAAAGTTCCATCGGATTGTTCGTCCTTATTCAGAGCTTAATGTAAGATGTCGTCAAGATCGACAAGAAGGTCGTGTAAAACACTGCACTTAAGACCTTCATAGTGCGCATGCACTTAGTTAATGTTAATTTGTTCCACGCACGATCAGTTTCGCCAGAATCCTGATTGATGCTGCACCAAGTGAACCAAATATTTACTAACAGCATCCAGTTTCTCGATATTTGTAGTCTCACGTAAGAGAAACTAAAACCAATGCTCACACTTTACATACTCAAGTCGACCTTGTGTACTTATTGTAGTTTACAATTTTGTTTTAATTTCAGCATGGAAGGTGGTGAACTTTTTCAACGCATACAAAATAATGCCGATGGTGCATTTACGGAAAGAGGTAAAAATATACAACGAACTAGAATAGAATTATTAAATTATTCAATTCTTTTTATTTTCACATTATAGAGGCTGCTCAAATAATGCATGAAATATGTGTAGCTATCCATTTCTTGCATAGCCGTGATATTGCTCATAGAGATTTAAAACCAGAGAATCTACTTTATGCATCACCAGCACCAAATGCTGCGTTGAAATTAACAGATTTTGGCTTTGCAAAGGAAACATTGATTAAGGACACACTGCAGACACCATGCTATACACCATATTATGTTGGTAAGTTAAACTAAGCACTCCAATCGGAAAATCAAAATATTACATACAACTTAGTTTTTGTTAAAAAAGTTTTTAATTATTTTGATCCATATAATGATTGATCAGAAGTAAGGAAAAATAAAAATTCAAAAGTCGTATTTGTTTTTGAGAAATGAAGATTAATAGGTTATGTTGATTCATATTATTAAATTATAGATCAAGACCATTCTGTAAAAAGTATAGGTTGACCAATCGATATCAGTACAGAACTAACAAAAAATTACCAATATAATATCGCTGGATTGTCAAATTATAAATTGGTGCCGTTCCCGAGATCATCGAACATTTCGATTTTGAGGTTATTGCTTCATGGACATGAGAATATTTGGATATGCATAAATTTATCATGACCATTGACATACTTTTTAAAAGCGCTATTAGTTTCTCTTTAAAAGCGGTTAAAAATAAGTTCCATCAGAACGATCCCAAGGAAAAAAAATTATTTCAATTTTCGAGTTCAACGACCTCAAATTAGTTTAGAAATGTTACACTTTGCTTGTTGTCTAGTGTATGTTTTACGAAATTCGCAATTTAATTAATAACTCTTTTTCTCATTACAAAACTTTCCATTTTTTAGCTCCTGAAGTACTTGGTCCTGAAAAATACGACAAAAGCTGTGACATTTGGTCACTTGGTGTCGTCATGTATATCTTACTTTGTGGCTTCCCTCCATTCTATAGCAATAATGGTCTGGCAATTTCACCTGGCATGAAAAAACGCATACGTTTGGGACAATATGATTTTCCCAATCCCGAATGGAAAAATGTTAGTCAAGCGGCTAAAGACTTAATTAAAGGTATGCTAATGGTTGATCCTAGTCAGCGTTTTACCATCGAACAAGTGATGCGTAACAAGTGGATTGCTCAATATACGGAGGTACCACAGACACCACTGTACACTGGTCGTATGCTTAAAGAAGGTGAAGACACTTGGCCCGAAGTGCAAGAAGAGATGACACGTTCATTGGCCACAATGCGGGTTGATTATGATCAGGTAGTGAGTGATTTTTCTTAAATTATATCACTAGATAATTTTGTTTACTTCCACTACTTTGCAGACACACATTAAGGCGCTGGATAAGTCAAACAATCCGCTATTAAGCAAACGACGAAAAAAGATGGAAGAAGGTTCACCACGAAAATAAAAAGAATATTTTTGAAATAACTATTTACACTATCACTTTTAAAGTGCTGAGATGAAAATTTAAAAATTTACGCCTATGGTGGATTGTATTAGTAAACTGAAACAATGAAAATTGCAACTACAAAACAAAACAAAAAACGCAACAAAATAAAAGTGCTCTTTTTCCTTTACTATGTAGTTAAACTTAATAATCATATAAATTAAATAATACACATATATATTCTTACACAACAAAATTGTATTTATAAATTGCATTATATGCATTTGTATATATGTACATATGTATATATATTGTATATACATACATATATATCATATGAATATATGCGTATATAACCAAGTATTTGTAGCTGTTATAGTTGATAGTTGTATATTAATAAAGTTAGTTTTTCTACAAGGCTTAACGTGAAATACCACATCATAGTTTTAATAAAAAATATCGACAAACGTTAAACTTTTTTCTCATACTGCCTTGCAGTCTCCATTCTCGAAAATTTTTTCTCAGGTTACAATGAGACTGCAGCCTGAGAAGAAATTCTCGAGAATATTTATTCATGATAACCCCCAATGAATGCAAATTTCGTACAGATACTGCAAATAGTCGTGCAAGCATTATTTAACCCTTAATAACACACTGGTATCACCAGGAACCAATCAACTAAAATCAAAATTTGATTAAACAAATTTCTTTTAAATTTTTAATAAACAGGTTTTTTTCTTTTTGCTGTGATTCTCAACAAATTTATGCTAGAGGTTAAATATAGGGGGTTATCGTGAAAAAATAATCCCGTGGAATTTTTTTCAGGCTGCCGTGCATTCTCCATTGCTGTCTGAGAGAAATTCTTCGGAAATATTTATTTACGATAACCCCCAGAAGAGTTATTTTCGATGTCGGCAAATGCATCTGATGAGGAAGTGTGTGGTTTTTTTTTTCTTTCATGTATGTATTTTGCTATGTTTTTGTATTTTTATTGGTGTTTTACATAAACATAACGAACAGTAAGCTCAAACCATCAATGCTAATAATTGTTTTTAAACTTCAAAAATGTTTGTTGATTCAAAAGCCACCGTTTGCGCCAATAGCCACTAGACAGTTGTATGTAGTATATTTAGTAGGTAGATTTATACTCGAGAAAAAACATTTATGTAAAATTGCGTACTTTGAAAAAATTATTTTTGATGTAAATTGGTTTTTGAATTTTTTTGAATTAATAGTTGGTCCTTTACGAAACCGTCAGGCACCAGGAGTTCTAAATTCATATTACAAATATCACTCATACGTCACGTGGTGCTGTATGAAATATAACTAAAATATGTATATTTTGGTTTAGAAAGACATTATTTTAATTGTAGTAATTAATTTTCGACGGGATGGTTGGGCTTTTATCAAATAATACAGTACGCGATCCAAAATCCAAAATGTTTCTTCCGCACAAAGGTTCGACAAATATGTCAAATACATTGTATCCATGTATAATATACATTGTATCCATGCATAGAATATATGTTTTTTGATCCATGTATAATATACATTGTATACATTGTATCCATGCATAATATACATTGTATCCATGTATAATATACATTGTATATATATACTAGCTGGCCTGGTTGCGACTTCGTTCGCCCATTCCCGATGCCTTTACGTACGAAGTCCCATCCATCACCATCGTCCCTCTCTTCCAATCACCAAGGTTTTTAAAGATCCATGTATCAACTTTTGTAATCATAGCTCCCATAGGTACGGAGATAAAGCATTTTATATATTTTTTGTATGAAGGGTGCAACTGCCCCTTCTCACCCCCCCCCCCCCCCCCGGGCAAGTTTTTCAAAGTAAATGGTAGATAGAATATTCATGTATGTACCAAGTTTTATAACGATATCTTTGATATGTGAAGAAATATAGCATTTTGTATGTTTTTGAAAAGTGGATGCAATTCTCTCACACCCAATATCCCCCAAGTTTTGCATGGTGAATGGTAGATATGTACATTATGCATAAGTTCATCAGCTTTCATAATTATAACTTGTATAACTATAGAGATATAGCATTTTTTGTATTTTTTTCGTATGGGGGGTGCAACCCCCATTCCCCTCAGTGGCATTCAAACCCCTTAAGAACCTTCTACAGACCATAACAAACAATTTAAAAAAAAAATATGTAAATCGGCCTTGTAGTTTCCGCGTTCATAAGCTACATACGGACACCATTTCATTTTTATATATATAGATTACAATACTTTTTTTTTCAGCTCAATAAAAAAAAATCTGATATTACTTTTGAATAAATAAATAAAAAATAAATAAATCAAATCAGGCTTTTAAGGGTTAAGGTAAGCCAACCAAATTTCACACAGACGAGGAAGCTCTTAGCGAATATTTAGTGTGTTCAGACAAGAGAGCTTGGCAACTCCCATGCTAAATTTTTAAGTGCCGGGTATTTAATTTTTCGATAGGTAAAGTTTTTTTTTATTCGTTTTTCTGTTATTTTTATTTATAACACTGCATAACAAATAATGGGTTTATGATGGGAATTGGCCCATCAGCTCTATATTTTGATATATATGAGGTTAATAACATGATTCAATAACCAACCAACAAACTGCCACTTTTGGGGTTCGATTCAGAATATACAAATTTTTGTTTTATTTTTTTACAGAATTCATCACGTAGTGCTACTCTTTCTCCTCAAAATGAGTTCTTAAAAAGTTACGTACGATGCTTCCTTCAAAAGTTATGGCCGATTTAAGATGATATCATGAAATCCTATATAGCGACTAACCCGAAACAGTCTATAGATTTCGTAATGTCGATCTTAAATCGACCATGACTTTTGAAAAAAGCGTCGCACGACACTTTTTAAGAGCTCATTTTGAAGAGAAAAAGTAGTACTACGTGATGAATTAAGTATAAAAAAATAAAGAATCATTTGTGCAATCTACATCGAACCTCAAATATGTTCATGTTCGCGGTTTCAACCTCAAATATCTCAAAATCTAGAGCTGATGGACCAAGTCTGACCTCCAAACTACCTACATCAAATGAATGACAATTAAAAACTATGGTTTCTATCAGGCATGTTCTCAATTCGAATGGAATCAATTTTAAGGTGCTCTGCGTTTCGGTAATGAGCACCACATCGGAATTACGTTTCAGTAAATCGGATTGAAACCAGCAGCCAATTTCATTTATTGCAATAAAATTCAGATTTCATTTTGTTTTTCGAAACACAGAGCACCTTAAGATTGATTCCATTTCGACTTTGATCAAAATCGGAATTGAGAACATGCCTGTATATTTAGTCTTTACTTATATTGGTATAAAGTTTTATTAAATCCATATATGCGATCACAACGCTCCGCAGATCTCCTCACATCTTAAGCTAAAAAATTCACATGTATGGTATTTCATTTAAAAGAAAAAAAAATTCAAATAATTAATTCTTATTTACATTTTACAAAATAATGTTTTAAAAACGTGTTTTTTCGTTTAGAAATAAAATAAAAAACGACCATTATCTTTAAAATTAAATTATCTTTAAGGACCAGCCTTTTTCTTTGATAGTTTACATTTTTTGCGCGATTTTTCAGCCGTAGATTTATTTTCCTTATTATCTTTTTTTGGTTGCAACGGCCCAATTTTCTCAAATGTGAGATTATTTTCTGCCGGTGTATTCTTATAATCTTTCGCACTGATATTTCGATTAGTAGCTATAGCAGTTGATTTTGTTGTACTCATTATCATGGCCGTATGTGGTTTTAATTGCCAATGCATTTCGATTTGGAATTGCATGGGTTCACCATTATACAGTTCTAGTGATGCTTCCATGTTATCTAAGTTCGGATTATTACCGTCAGCAGGAATCATTTCAAAACCTCCACAAAATATGTCATCGAAATGTGCCGCTATTGGTTGGTCAAAAAAGAACACTGACTGCATCCAATTCGTGTGTGGTGACCAAGGGTCAGTACTAAATGCCATTGGCGTATGCGACTTACTGAAGCGTACCTGGAAATACGTAACCACTCCATCTAATAGACCATTTTGCAATATTCTTAACATATATTTGGAGCGAAAACCCAAGTCATTTCGTGTTACTGTGTACATATTTATTGTCTTAATAGCAAAACCAGTTGTTATTACCTACAAATAGAACAAAGCATAAATTAAGAAACTAATCTAGGTATATTTGGATTTGTTTAGCTCACTTGATCAGGCTGTACTGCATGAAAGCTTGGCTCAGAAAGCGCAAATCCTCGGATACACTTCATGGTAAAGCCGTGTACATGTTTCCACCATTCGATTTTTTCATTCTTACGTTCATTATCCTCAATACCAGCAATATACAAACGCGCCAGGTCAGGAAATATAATTCCCAATTGATCACGACGCAACCACTTGTCACGCGCATATATAACTGAATCACAGGAAGACTGGAATAATAGACTATAGCCCATCCAATCACATAGTATTATATCTACTTGATCTACAGGCAAGTCTACATCTTCAATACGACCCTTAATAACTTCAATAACCTTCTCGTAGCCATTATCACGCACTATTTGCCGTGTATAGTCCACAACATTTGAAGGGTCAACAGCAAATACACGGCCAGCACCAGCCTTGGCAGCAAATAAGGATAAAATCCCAGTACCACAATTGATATCCAAAACAATTTTGTTCCGGAATAGATGTTTATTATAACTTATTGCTGCTTGAAAATTCTGCATCCGTATTCGATCTTTTAACATTGCAGCATTAAAGTCAAGATGTGCATGGGTATCCCGATGGAAGTCACGTGAAGTCATCCAATCCACGGACATATTTGAGGCTGATGATATTGATGTTTTTGGAGTTGGTGTTTTTGTTGCTTTTGGTTTTGCACCAGTCTTACAGTTAAGTTTAAAATTGGCCTCAATCTTGGCAGAATTTTTCTGCTGTGGTGCCTGTTTGGATTTGACCACTTTTTCCATTATGTTTAAACTTCCAACTGTATATTATTTGAAAACTTTGAGTACAAATACTTTGCATATGGCATAAAAAAAAGAAAAACCAAATTAAAATTGCGAATTTAGTCAACTGTCAAATTTAAAAAGTGCGTAGAAGACAAAATTTACACATACGACCAAAAAGGTCAGTTCATACCTCCGTTTAAACTTTTGAATTCGAAACTGTTTGGCATCACTAAATTCAAGATTCATTATTTCTAAACCACCTTTGGGTATCCATTTTGTAAAAGCCGCTTCAGACTATCTGAGAAGTCATACAGAAACTCTTATGATTTGTCAAATATGGCAACTCTGATAGTGTGAATGTAAATTTATTATACAAATGATTTATCAGAAGAAAACTCATATGAGTTATTTTGGCATTAGATTTGAATCTATTTGAAAAGAGAAGTCATATGAGTTTTCAGTTTTTTTAATGTTGCTTGATAAATAAAAAATGAAAAAAATTTTAACAACATAAATGAAAAACAATGAAAATTTGACAGTCAGAGCAAAAATCTTACAGAAAAACATAAGGAAAGACATATGATTTCTCAGATAGTCTGAAGTGCCTTTAACGAAAAAAAGTTATGTCCAATTACAAAAATTTTTTTGATGAGTTCGAGTTTGTTTTGCATCACCAATTTTGCCGTCAAAAAAAAATTGTATGGATTTGATGAGTTTTTGATAGTGAGAACGTGAGAACGCTTCTTCAAAAAATTTGTCAAAAACTTTGAAGAAAATCAAAAATTTTTGATTTTTCGCTGATTTGACGAGTGATTTGATGAGTTATTTGAAAATGTGAACGCAAATACATTTTTCTGTATGCGTATTTTCATTTCAAAACAAGATTTCAACGAGTGCACGTCGCTCGGATGGTGAAAGTAAAGAGGAATATGATTTTTTTCTTATATTATGAGGGTTGTTTTCAATATTTTAAGTAAGATTGTGGTTAAAAGAAAGCTTAAATAATTTAATTTAATTATTAAATAACTTCCTAGCCGATTTGCTTGTACATGTGTAATTTTATATGCAGCTACTGAAGGATTTTATGTACAAAAGTATATTTCTTTTGTAAAATAGTAACAAAATAATTTTTAATTGTTTTTTTCAATGGATGGAATAATTTATTTCTGCAAATAAGATTTAATTTATGGTATTTCCACTACATTTTAATAATTAGTTTCCTTGTTTTTCATCGATATTCAATTCGGAAAATAAACACCAAAGATTATATGTGTGACGATTTTCACTGCTTGTAAAAAAAAATATATTCAAAAAAAAAAAAAGAACAAAAACCTTTTTTTTAAAAAAACTGATAAAAAAAAGAGCCAATAGCTCTAAAACGGCAACTACAAATCTGCAACATACAGAAGCCACAAAAATTCGGCTGCGACAATCGCCACATATCACCAACGTCAGCATTTGCTACAAGTCAACAATCATAAGGCAACAAATCACCAACGTTGGCATTTGCTACAGATCACCAACAGTGACGACAACTACCGATCACCAACATCAACGAAAACCACAAATCACCAACGCCAGCGACTGCCACTGGTTATTGAGTTTTATTTTACGAACCTACAAATTAACGAAAGCAACTAGCTGTCAACTATAAATTGTCATAGCTGCAAAAACGTTTACAAAGCGACATTTCAACACCTTCTTCAACTCTACTGGTATGAAAGCAACAAGTCTACGAAAGCAACAATTCTACAACAGCAACAATTCAACTTGCATTTACTGTTCTGAGTGTTTGAGTAAAATTCGGTTAGGTTTTCTTTAAAAAAACTTTCAGTATAGCATTTTGAAACTTTCGCTTATATGGGAGGTGCCACGCCCTCTAATCATACTTCGCCTACTCTAAACTCAGAGTTTACAATTAATGTTCTTCGTGTTTGAGTGAAATTTGGTTGGATTATCTCAAAAAACACTTTCATTATATAATTTTGAAACATTTGCTTATATGGGAGGTGCCACGCCCTCTTGTCCGAGTTTACCTAGATCTTGCGTATAGAATGCATTTATAGGTCCGAGTGTTTGAGTGTAATTTGGTTGGGTTATCTCAAAAAACGCTTTCCGTGTAACATTTTTAAACTTTTGTTTATATGGGAGGTGGCACGCCCTCTGGTCCGAATTCGCCAAGTTTTTGCTCAGAGCTCATATTTACTTTCCCTAGTATTTATGTGTATTTTGATTCTGTTATTACGAATAATGCTGTTATTATTGCATTTTGAATATATTTTTTGTATGTGTGGTAGGCGTGTCCGTTGTCCGATTTCGCTCATTTTCAATCCCCCGAGCTAACTTTTACAACAGAGGCTGCGCACTAAATTTCATTGAATTATGTTGCTCAGTTTTCATAAAAAATGTATTTCCACACACACCCAGCCAGCCACCCAGCCAGCCAGACAGACGGACGTGGCTATATCGACTCAGGAGGTGACGCTGATCATGAATATATATACTTTTCTATATCTGCCACGCCTCCTTTTCTGCGTTACAAACGGAAGGACAAAGTGAATATACCCTGGGTGTAGGGTATAATAAAAGAAAAATAAAATTTTGTTAATGTAATTTAAGAATTTATAAATTAGGGTGTCCTGAAAAAAAAATAAGAAAAAGAAAAAAGGTAAGGGATTTGATTTAGCTGAAAAGAAAAGAATTGTAATTGTAAAGAATATAATTTAGGAAATTATAAATAAGGAAGTTCTTTAAAAAATACAAAAATTAATAAGAAAATGAAAGAAAGTAAATAGAAAGAAAATCAATTATACCAAAATAGAAGAAAGAAGTTCTAAAAAAACGAATAATAAATAAAAATTAATTTAATGGAAAGTGTATTAGGTTTGTTTTAAGAAAAATTCAATATGCGATAAGCTTAGCGAAAGTGATTAGCTTTACAATCTGAAACTTGGGCCCTAGTTACTAGGTAGTGAAAGCAAATAAAGAAAAAAGAGGAAAATAAATTAAATTTTTATTTATGATTTAAATTAAAGAAAACCTAAATCATTAGTACTAAATTTACGAATTCATAAACATACACTTTTTCAAATTTTTAAGTAATATTTTTATATATAATATATATGTATTTTTCAACCACCCTTAAATATTTAATGTATTTAAGTGTTAACCCTATGTGGTGTCCTTTCTATTGTTAATTTTTGTTAACAAAAAAATTTAAAAATAAGAAAATAAGTTACTTTTCGATATTTTGGTTCTAAATTAAAAAAAGTGAGAATCTAACTGCCATACCTAAATTGGAGCGTCAGGCGTTGCGTTATTTAACGTTACGCAAAAGCGTCAAGCGCCATACCGAAATAAAAAGCGTTGCGGTAAAGTCATTTGTTTGTCAAAATCATATTGTTGTTTCTATTTTTACTTTTCTGCAGCTAACTTCACTCCATAACGCCTTGTCAAAATTGGAAATTCGAATAGCTCAGCGTTGAGCGTTGGCAATTTCGGTATGCGCAATACAAATTGTATGTACATGAGAATTTTTTGACAATAAAATAACGCTGACGCTCCAATCTAGGTATGGCAGTAAGGATTCATGAATATAAAGTGAAGCAAAATCATAAATGAAAATTTTGGTTTGTTTACACAATAACTAAACCTTAAAAAAAAAAGAAATGTTAAATCAATATATAAATTGAATATATCTTTTTCTTATGTATAATTAAATTTAAATATGTTATTAAGGGCCAATTTCACAGTGTGAGCTTAAGCGCAGTTTATCTGTTGAGTGGAGTTTAACTAAAAATTTTATTTTCACAGTCATTTGAATTTAAGGGCCGCTTAAGCGCCAGTCATTCGACACTCAAAACAGTTAGGGCGGTTTATGTCACAATTGACGTTGTCAAAAAAAAATTCAAAAGAAATAAAAATACATTTCAAAAATAAAATTCGTTATTCAAATAAAATAGAAATTTTTGGCTAAAAGGAAAAGTTTTTGTATTATAAATGTTTTATATTCACATTCTTTTATAATTTCCAAAAAGAAGTTCAAGTTTTTAGCTACACTATAAGCCTTCACCATTTGACCAGAATGCTTTTGCTGGAGCCGTCAGCAAGGGTTTACCAAACGTAGTGCTGCGCAAAGAACCAGCTGACTTCGCCGACAAAGAATAGATTTACTAATTCAAAGCCATTTTCTGCACAATAAAACTTATATGTACTCTTAGCTTCTTCCAAGGACAAAGAATGATTTAATAAACACAAATACAAAGTTATTTTATTGGTATTATCTATTTTGTTAGTAAATCACAAATTCATTAGCAATTGGGAATTTTTATGTAGGCCAGTTGCCAAATATTGCAATTTGCTTTATCTAGAAATCTGCGCAATAAAGACAAAAGGTCTGTACATGTGATTCAAGACAAATCGATTCCAAATAGTTAAACATTACTAAATTTCTCGTCTTGCTCTATCATATCCAAGAAAAAGAATTGATCCTTGAATATCCGGCAAGGAGGCAAGTCCGTCCAGCATACCATTGACTGTTATTGGTAGAGACCAATATTTTTGCGATTTCTCGAAATGATCTTCCGCTGTTTCTTTGATCCTTAAGCTTTTTTTAGCAACTCAACGATTTTCCAATGCTTTTAACAACACATTTCCGCGTAATTTATAATAGTTTGGACAAAAATTCATCCAAATACCAATATGAATCGTTTAAATATTTAAAAAATTTTAAACAATTTAATGCCAAATTTGATTAATGTCATCTTTGTTTACCTTAATTTTCGGTTTGTATCTATGCTAATGACAAAAGGGAACTAGTCAACTGTGAAACTGAAAATTATTTAAGGGCCGCTTAAGCGACCCTAACGGTTTAGCTAAGCTAAAGCTTAAGCTCACACTGTGAAATTGGCCCTTAATTACTTACCTTTTACCTTCCTTTTACATTACCTATCACTTACCTTACCACTTACCTTTCTCCTTCCATCGCTTCCTACTTCCCCATTCATACTTACCTCTGCATTCACGTGTATTTATATAGAAAATATTTTGAAATAGATTCTTATTTCACGTTTCTTTTAATATTCAATAAATATTGTAATGTTTTCATTGAAATTTAAATTCTGATTGGCGTTCTCAATTAAAATGGAATAGATTCTTTATATTTGGTTAAAGGTGAGTTGCAGTTGGAACTAAATTATTTCGATTAGGGGCATTCATGGTAAATTTCTCGGCGATATGGATGCCGATGGTTGATCATAAGAGCAGTTTCTGATTTTGAATTGGCACGAAAATATTTAAGTGTAATATTTCAGGGAAGCGAAACGTCCCACCATTTTCCGGCGAGCTCAAGCCAGGGCTCTAATTCGCTAGCGTGCCAAGCTTCCCATTAGCCACATATTACATTTTGGCGCCCAACGTGGGGCCATTAATCAGGTATTACAAGCGCTGCATTGGTTTTTTTCGGAATAGTTGAGAACCACTGGATTAGTGAATGATATTCATAGAATGGCCCACCGTGAGCCAAGAATTTAAGTCATCATATCTCTGAAACTATTTAGCGTAAATGGATGAGATTTGGTACTTACATATGTAAAAAGCACCAAGGCAAATAATGTGTACAGGGAAAAATGGGGTATCACGCCCCCGCAAAAATCACTTCATCATATCGCTGAAAATGTTTAACGCACATGAATGAGATGTGATTCATGCATACAGAGCGCCGAGCCAAATAATATTCACTGGAAAAATTAATGTCACCGGGCTTTGTGAGATTTGTAATTTTTGAAGTTTTGAACAGAGTTCCATGTTTTTGAGTAAAAAACACCAATATTACAAAAGCAAGCCAAAATGCATATAAAAAAAAACCAAACAGCCTACCGATTTTTTGGTTTTTTTCTATGTGTACATGAAATGAAGGCGAAAAATGATGTTTTCACAATGAAATGGCTATTTTCATCATTTTAGGAAAGTTTGTGGTTGATTTTCAATCTACCAGCGATTTGCTATCACCTGTGTGTTTGCTATACAAACACAATTCAGGCAAGAAAGTTGCGTAATTATCCTGTCTGTCATAAGAACCAACTCTAATTGACTTAAGGCCGCCATAAATTTACTTATTTAGGGTTTTCGCTATTAGGGGGGAAGCGTCACGCTGGGTGCTTATTATTTTTTTATATGAAGCTACCGTCACACGGGCGGGACTAATTTTAGTGAACTTTAGCGTCACAAAGTTTATGGACAGTCTCTATATTTGTTTCATATGGACTCTGAAACTAGTCAACCGATTTTAATGAAACTTTTATAAGCTGAAAAACTGGACGGTGCTATGACCCCAAAAAACAAATTCATCATATCTATGAAACTTTTTAGTACGCATGGATCAGATTTGGTAAGTGTGCAAAAGAACATTGGGACAAATAACATCCCTTGGAAAAAGTAATGGTGCTGCGCTCCCTGTAAAAAACACTTTGAATTACTAATACAATAAAAAACTAGTAAGGGTTTGACCTTTCTTTGGCCTGGCCAAACATTAAATATTCTACACTGTAGTATTTTGAAAATTTTGCTTATTTGGGAGGTGCCATGCCCATTTTATCCGAGTTCACCCAGTATTTGCTCACAGCTTGCACTTATAGTTCTTAGGGTCTGATTGAAATTTAGTTTAATTATCTCAAAAAATGTTTTCAGTATAGCGTTTTGAAGATTTTGCTGATATGGCAGGTGCCACTCCCTCTAGTCTGAATTCACCCAGTGTTTTCTTAGATCTTGCATTTATAGCTTTTAGTGTCTGAGTGAAATTTGCTTTGATTATCTCTATAAACGTTTTCAGTATAGTGTTTGCAAGCGTTTGCTTATATAGGAGGTGCCACGCCCTATTGTCCAAAATCGCCAAGTTTTTGTTCACAGTATTTATAGCTTTGTTTGACGAACTTAGATCAGAGTAGAGCAGCTTTTGAAAAATGTCATATTACTTCTAGAGCAGGCTAGAGTAGAGTAGAGTAGGGCAGAGCAGAAATTTCAAAAAACACGAACAAGCAACTTTGAGAAAATCAGCAAAAATTTAGAAATATTTACTTTTTTTCATTAAAAATAAAATATAAATATCAAAATTGACGATAAATTTTAAAAATATTCATTTTGTTTTGATTTTTCTTTCGAAAATTTGCTGCTCCAACCTGCTCTACATAAAAATCTAGAGCAGAAAAGAGCAAACAGAGCAGTTTGGAGCATGATTCAATAACAATGGCAAGTTGTCAAAATAAAAAAATGGAACCCTGCATCTTGCCTTGCTATCTGTCAAAAGACTAGAATCAAAACAAAGAAAGAAAAAGTAATTTGAAATTTTTTATATTTTAAATTCGTGTTTAATTAAATTGTTTCCTAAATTTTAAGAATTTTAGTGATCAGAAAAATAGAGAAGCACGTACGCAATGCATTTTCGCAATATTCAAAGTTTTTTAGAACAAAAAATTTCAAAAACTGCAAACGAAAATAAAACGATATTTACAAATAAATAGTCACCTTTGTTTGTTTTGCTCAATAAATTGACATTTGCGAAGGAAAAAAATAATAAGAAGAAGCATAATTTTTTATTGCTGCAACCAGGGATATTAAACCATGGTTTGGAGCAGGCTCATCGAACACTTTTCAGAGCAACCTAGAGCAGAAAAAACTTTCATCGAACACTTTTGACTGCTCTAGTTTGCTCTAGAGTACTCTATAGCAATCATCAAACAAAACTTATGTGTATTTTGCCGCTACTTTTCATAGTTCATCAGTCAACCATGGTTTGATTGACTTAGGGTTTATTAAACGCAGCTCGTTGTATTGACAGCTGTCACCTTCCTTTGAAGATTGTTGTTTTGCGACTTAAGCACGTTTTTGTGTTGAGATTTTATTTTTTTTTCGACTGTAATATCACAAAAATGGACGTAGAAAATATCGCAACAGATGATTTGATTGCAACACGAAAAGCGAAGAAGCGTAGCGCGAACGATGCCAGCCAAAAAATGCAAGTCGATGAACCAACTGGAATCGAGGGAGCACCGCGGAAGTCATCAGCACCACCAAAAGCCAAACGCACAAAAAGCGATATACGCAAAATATCAGTGCCACCACATAGGTAGATTAATGTTTTATGATTTGACCAATACATATTTAGGCTCATGGTTCGTTTACGAATAAATTCGCTTAAATTCAGATTACAAATTATTTAGTTTCTTAATTCTAAGAAAGAATATGTAAACAAAACGGGAACGGGTTTATAAGTTGTCTCAAAGCCCATTTTTTTTTTTTTTTTTGCCTAGATAGGGTTTCATGAATTAATTACAATAAACGGAGCAAATGTCTAATTTCGGAGATATAGCCATCGGAAGATGGGGATATAGCTTTTATGAAAATCGGTATAAGTCGGAACCCCATGATAGATTTTAATTAAAATAACTTTCATATGACACCAATATTATTAAAATCCATCAAGGGATTCCGAACTTATACCGGTTTTCATAAAAGATAAATCCCGATCTTCTGATGGCTAAGGTATGTCTCCGAAACTAGGCAATTGTTCCACTTTTTAATAACAGATTCTTTGTTAGAGACAACTGGTAAACTTTAGCCTCAAAAAGTGTCGGCAAGATCTGGTTTCAGAGATATGTATAGCCATCGGAAAACCCGGATATATCTTCCATGAAAACTTCTATAAGCTGGGAACCCCTGGATGCATTTGGAAAATATTGGTGTCACATGAAAGGTAATATAATAACCTATAAAAATCTACCAGATGCATAGTTTATGAGATATGACGATTTTTTTAAAATTTCATAAATTTTCCAAATATGCAACAACGAATGCCAACAAAAACAAATAAAACAACAAAAACAAGATAACACTAGTTTATGTTCAGATTAACCTTATCATTCCAAATTTGAGCATTTGTTTAAAAATCATTCCAATATTTTCTTACATTTCAGCTACGTACATCAACATTCGAATGAATATTTTTGATCCCTATTTTACGTAAAAAATGTTCATATTTTTAAAATCAAAAGTAATTTTGGTTGTTATGGTTGTTGTAATATTGTTGTAGTTTTAATAGTGTTGTTGTATTAATATTCTTATTGTTTTAATATTGTTGTTGTAATAATACTGTTGTAATATTGTTTTTTGTTGTAATATTGTTGTTTGCAAAATTTAAAAAAAAAAATTGTCATATCTCCAAAACTATGCATCTGACTGAAATATTATTCAAAACATTTTTATAGGCTATTAAAATACTTCTTATATGACAGCAATATTTTCCAAATCCATTTAAGAGTTCCCAACTTATAGCGGTTTTCATAATTGATTTATCCGGATCTTTCGATGGCTATATCTCCGGAACCAGATCTCGCCGATACTTGTTGTAATTAATTTTTAAGGCTTTTTAGGGGTTAAAAAAGAAAATTTTTCCCGAATTTAACCGTAAAGGAATAATGCTCCCATATTTATTAATATCACTCTTTCAGATATTCTGCATTAAAAGAGCATTGGATGAAAATTTTTACCCCTGTTGTAGAAAACATGAAATTACAAATTCGATTCAATATGAAGGCAAAACAGGTATGTTGGTTGAATGTAGTATTGTGATATATTTTCTTAAAAATCTATAAATTTATTTGCATTAAGGTTGAAATCCGTGTCAGCCCAGAAACTCCTGATATATCCAATTTACAGAAAGGTGCAGATTTTGTTAAAGCCTTTCTATGTGGTTTTGAAGTAGACGATGCGTTGGCGCTATTGCGATTAGAAGATCTCTTTGTGGAAAGCTTTGAAATAAAGGATGTTAAAACATTGCAGGGTGATCACATGAGTCGTGCTATTGGACGTTTAGCTGGTAAAGGTGGACGAACGAAATTTACTATTGAAAATGTGACGAAAACCCGCATAGTTTTAGCAGATAGCAAAATACATATTCTGGGCAGCTATCAAAACATACAATTAGCGCGTAGAGCAATTTGTAATCTTATTTTAGGCTCTCCTCCGAGCAAAGTTTATGGTAACTTGCGTTCGGTGGCTAGTCGGCTTTCAGAGAGAATGTAATAAACACAATGAGCTTGTATATAAATATAATCCTTTTTTTTTATGAACATTATCGACAGAACATTTTAAAACGTCTATTAAAGTCTTTAAAAAATTGTATCCAATATTTACATCAATTTTTTATTAAAGTATTTGAATATTTATAACAGACAACACGATACAGTTTTTACCAAAATCTCTTAAATATCCACACATGTGAATTCATACTAGTTATAGTTTTGTTAAAATGAGCAGCACTAACAAGGAAAGAGTGATCCCTGCTAAAACCATTATAACGCACATTTTTCTATTTTTCCGTTGGTATACTTCGGCACGTTGCAACTGACGCAGCCCCTCCGAGACACGCGTTTGAGTTTGCTCTACATTATAATCGATACGATCCAATACAGTACCCTGTTCTTGGACCATTTGACCCAGATCTTTAAAAATATCATTAAGATCATAAATTGATTTGACAATTTTAGTAACTTCCTCTTCGCGATGTTGGGATAAGCGTGTATTTTCTTCTTCAAAAAGTAACAATTGCTGTTGAGTCATACGGTTAGCTAGAGGACGCTTAAAATCTTCGTCTATTTGGTTTTCCACTTCATCCTCATATATGTAGGCATTTGCTGCCATTTGCGATGATTTGGGTTGCAAAAAGTTATCGAAGCTATCAACAAAATTATTTGGATTTTTGTTGGTACTAAGCTCGATTGTTGTGAAATCAGCAGATTCGAAATATTTTTGCGAACATTCTTCTCTCGAGTCGAGCTGTCGTATATATATATTCTGGCTATTACGAAATTTGAAAGTCAATTCCTGAAGCGAAAGCAACAGGTAAGTAACGACATTGGCTGTCAATTGTTGCTCGATTTTGTTTCCAACTCCCAAACTAGAACGTATACACTGTATATGGCGATGTGTGGAAGTAATAAGTTTCGCTATCTCCTGACTAAGTTTTTCAATTTGATGCTCCTCTTCTCTATTTTCATCAAATGCAGGGCGCAGTAGGTGACGCGCATGCAGTGAACCCAGTTCATCTAATTTCGGTTTGATTCTACAGAAATATATTATAATTTTAACTAACGAAATTTCATTGTACCACTTTTGGAACAATTTTAATTTATCGACTGTTGTTTTTTTTTTTTTTTTTTGCCCAAATAGGGCTCTGTGAATTAATTACAACAACAACAACAACAACCTCTGAGCGGATCTACTTTCGGAGATATAGCCATCGGAAGGTCGGGATATATCTTTTATAAAAATCGGTATAAATTTGGAACCCCTGGATGGATTTTAAAAATATTGGTGTCATCTGAAAGGTATTTTACCGGGCTATATAATTGCTTTTCAAAGTTTTTTCAATTTGAGTGATAGTTTTCGAGATATGACAATTTTTCAAAAATTCACCCGATTTTTTTTGCAAAAACCGTTATTTTTCCCAAAAAATGTGTTATTAACCTATAATTTTAATAACTAAATTAGGAAGCCTAATTTATTTCCTTTCATTTGATATCCATTATGTTTCTGAAATTGCATCATTAATAAATTTTTATAGAAAAAAACAAAAATGGACCAAATCAATTTTCTTCAAATTTGGAACTTTAAACAACAACAATGCCAAAACAGACAACAACAACAACTTCACTACTACTACAACTACAGTAATTTTACATAAGAGTAGGGGTAATTGGGCGGCCTGCGGCCGCAGCTCAGGATTTAAAACTCCCAAAAATCCGACACCGGCTTCGCGGCGGCCTTCGGCCGCGGATCAGTCTATAATATATCCAACACATAGTTTGCTAGCCAAATTGCGCGCGCAATTTTTAATAAAAATTTTAAATTTTTTTAATATAATAAGTAGCTGATCCTCTTTGTTGTTGTTGTTGTTGTTGTTGTAGTAGTATCCAAGTTGTTTTTGTTGTTGTAGTAGTAGTTGTTGTTGTTTTTGTTGTTGTTTGTTCTGGCATTGTTGTTGTTTAAAGATCCTAATTTCAAGAAAATTGATTTGGTCTATTTTTGTTTTTTTCTATAAAAATTTATTAATGATGCAATTTCAGATACATGTTGCATATCAAATGAAAGGAAATAAAATGGGCTTTCTGATTTAGTTTATAAAATTTTAGGTTAATAATACATTTTTTGGGAAAAATGCCGTTTTTTTGGGAAAAAAAATGGGGTGAATTTTTGAAAAATTGTCATATCTCGAAAACTATCTCTCAAATTGAAAAACTTTGTGCAGCAATTGTATAGCCCGGTAAAATACCTTTCATATGACACCAATATCCCGATCTTCCGATGGCTATATCTCCGAAAGTAGATCCGCTCAGAGGTTGTTGTTGTTGTTATGATTAATTTTCAAAGCCCTATTTGGGCAAAAAAAATAAAAAAAAAACAACAACAGTCGATAAAGTAAAATTAAGCCCCACTTTTTGCACACTCACTTGGACATGGTATATTGTGCTTCCTCCAATTTATCGAGCCATATGGGAGGTGAACCATAATCATCTCTCATTTCCAAACCTTCCTCTGCATCACGCACTGTATGTTTTAGCAGTTGTTCTGCGTCACTGCTTCGCTAAAAAAATGCAAAGATGTTTTTTTTTTTAAGTTTTCCATAAATGATTGCATTTATAAAACTCCTTACTCTGTCATCCTTGTACAAATTTCGATTTTTATACGCATTATTGCGCATAATTACAAACACTTCTGTTAAGTTTCGCGATGTCATGACTTCTCAAATAAAAATTTAATTCCTCATGAAAGTATTAAACTTTAATAAATATTAATAATTAAACTAAGTTTGTCAAAAAGATAAATAATCGATTAAAAATTCCAGCTGATTGTCAGTGTTCCTCTTTATAAGTTTATATTTAAAATTTATTTAGTCTGTTCACATTTTCACATATATATGATGAATTCGAATTTGTTTGGCATCACAAATTTTGGCACCTCCATGTCCACACTATCAGAGATGGTTCACACGACAGACTAAATAATCCGGCGATAGTTCTATTCTCCATTGCGGCATATGAGAGCGGACACACGAGCAATTTGCTATCAGCTGATTAAAAAATCTCATTCTCACAGCAGACAGCAAACTATCGGTTTCTTCTTCATAATTCAACGAATGTCAGGGCATACAGACCTTATTTATATATTTGCAATAATAGCCTGTTTCCACCGAAGATATAGTCCCACTGAGACTAATAAATTGCATTGTTATATCCTACCCGTTTCCACCGGCTGAAATAGATTTATTTTTGTCATGAAATGTCAGAAGCTTTAAAATTAAACTTGTCTTTCATTTTCTTCTTGATATTTATCTTCAATTTACTTTATGTTTAATGCCAATTGTCAAAGTTCAAGGGTGTCACTAGGTCGAAAATTGCAAAAATCGGTAGCCTTGCTTTTATTAATGAACAGACTTAAGCTAAATCTCAGCAGAAGTAGATTTATTATTGCATAGTAAATTATGGGATCAACGCTCAGATTAAGCGCTTATTCCAGAAAATGCCATAAATCTGCGGTGGAAATAGGCTATAAGGCCCAATGTAAAAAAATACATTTCTCCTTCATTTTTTTATTCGTGGATGTGTACTCGTTGAGATCTTTTTTCAACTGAAAATATGCATATCGAAAATATATTTGCGTTCGCACCTTCAAATAATTCATGGAATCACTCGCAACATCGGCGAAAATCAAAAAATTTTGTTTTTCTTCATTTTTTAAAAAATTATTATCACCAAGTCTATAAAAAAATTTTCTCGCCAAAATTAGTGATGCCAAACAAATTCGAATTAACCAAATAAATTTTAGATATTTAAAAGTGTGTATGGGGTCCTAGTCGCAAACATTTTACAGATAAGTGCAATGTGAACGCTGTGTTAACGAGAACCGGTTACTTGATAGCATAGAGGCGAAAGTTATTTTATTCGCTAGTCAGCAGTTTTTGTAATCCATTTTAGAATTTATTTTAGTTTCAGCGTTCGTCAAGAAGTGTAGCTAACTTACTGCGTTTTAATAATTGTGTAATTTTGTTAATGTAAAAACATTTTTCCAGGAATTAATCAATATTTTTTTTAATTTGCAGTTAAAATCTCAATAAAAATGATTATCGCAATTTTTTGCGTTCTTTTGAGCTTTGCTTGGAATGGTTGTGCAGCAGCTGAGCCCAGTCTTTTATCAGATGAATTTATGAATATTGTACAAAGCAAAGCAAAAACTTGGAAAGTGAGTCACTAATCTAAAGTCTCTATAATGTTATTAAAACATTGTTCCTGTAGGTTGGTCGTAATTTTCAACCATCTATACCGGAGTCGCACATTCGTCAATTAATGGGCGTTCATCGTGATGCACACAAGTTTGCATTGCCAGATAAATTAGAAGTTTTAGGAAGAAGTTACAATGGCTTAGATGATGAGATTCCTGCGGAATTTGATTCGCGTACCGCTTGGCCTAACTGTCCCACAATTTCTGAAATAAGGGATCAAGGTTCATGTGGCTCTTGTTGGGCATTTGGCGCTGTGGAAGCTATGTCGGATCGAGTAAGTATTTTTTTTACAAGCAAGACAAAGAAATTTGTTATAATTTGTTATTAACACATCTGAAAAAGTGACGCAAAAAACAAGAACAAAAGACGCTGAAAATTTTTAATTATCGCCTTTTGCGTATTGTTTTTCAATGTTTATTTTTATTAACAATAATCTACAATTCAGTGAACTGATAACGAGCTTTCAGAGCTTTTTTTTTTTGCAAGAATAGCACTGCGAAATATGTTTATTAGTCAAACGATTTTTTTTATAAAAAAAATATTCATTTCCTACTATCGGCTGAGTATCCACTCTATAAACATTTCATTGCAAAATTCCCAGTGAAGAGTTCATATCTCATTAGCTGGATATTTGAAAACATTATTCATACAAAGTAACTGCTCAATTTTTTTATCTTTTTTAAAAACCCAACCATAATCTTCATGAATCATGCTTACATTTCATAGCTGTATCCAAGGAACATTTGAGGGAAAAAAGTCTTAAATTTATACAAATTTATTAAACCTTATTTTGAAAATCATATCCACATAAGATGTTAGAGATCGTCCGTTATGTGTCCGGAAAAACTCAAGAATTTCAGATCTTTACCGGTTGATCCTACTTTGTCCGAAATCCGCACCAAACACCTTTTATTATCTTTTTGTACCCTTGGGAAAAGTGGACAGCCCGAAAATACCTTCCAATTCGCTCCTTAGGTGTTAGTTTTTCTAAAAAGCCGCTATAAAGATAAACAAATGCATATCTTTCTAGCACATAGTAGAAAATTAAAGAATACTTTTTTGTCTACAATCAATTTCATCTACAAATAGGTGTGCATCCATTCCCAAGGCAAGGTTAATGTTCACCTTTCCGCTGATGATCTGGTTTCATGTTGTCACATTTGTGGATTCGGATGCAATGGTGGTTTCCCAGGTGCTGCTTGGGGCTATTGGACACGTAAGGGGATCGTAAGCGGTGGTCCATTTGGTTCAAATCAGGTAATTTCTGAACTTATTACAATTTCAACTTTTTCATATTAAAATTTTCATAGGGTTGTCGTCCGTATGAAATTGCACCATGTGAGCATCACGTAAATGGCACCCGTCCAGCATGTGACGGTGAACATGGCAAAACACCACGTTGTCAATATAAATGTCAGGATAGCTATAAAGTAGATTATAAGAAGGATAAGAACTTTGGTGCAAAGTCTTATTCAGTAAGCCGAAATGTAAAGGATATTCAGCTTGAAATCCAAACCAATGGCCCAGTAGAAGGTGCATTTACTGTATACGAAGATTTGATTCTTTATAAATCTGGAGTTTATCAACATGTGCACGGCAAGGAGCTCGGTGGACATGCTATTCGCATACTCGGTTGGGGCGTAGAAAATGGTACACCATACTGGCTGATTGCCAACTCTTGGAACACTGATTGGGGCAATAACGGCTTCTTTAAAATTCTACGCGGCAGTGATCATTGTGGTATTGAAAGCTCCATCTCAGCTGGTTTGCCGAAACTTGAATAATGTAATGTTTCGCAAAAGTATTAAATAATAATAAAAATGACATTTTTTACAAAAAAAAAATAGCAAATTTTATTTATTTGCACTAATACGTACATATGTGTATTGTACATCATATTTGATTAAAATAATACTTATCTGTACATTTACGCCCTTTAATGAATAAATGGCATTCTGAGAAAAAAATTTCGTGAATGTTTATTCATGATAAGGCTCTTAATGTTAAAGTGTTTTTCTAGGACTAAATTTTTCTGCTTAAGAGCTTACTTACAATTCTATTTTAGAAATATGTACATGGTTACGTTTATTGAAATTCGATTTTTTTATAATACATTTTAATTTAAACATAAATAATGTTAACAGTGATTTTGATTAAAGTTTTACACTGAATTTGTTCTGATATTAGAAGGATTTCTACAACAGGTATGCAAGATTCTTTTTTTTTTTTTTTTGGTTTTAAAATTAAATGGCAGAGAATTATCTCATATTGCCAGGGTATTCCACATTTATGAGTTTAATCAAAAATACTTTTCATAACCTTAAAAAAGGCAAATGAAAAGGCTCTGACGCTAAGACACACGCGAACGAGTACACCCGAAACACGTCTGTACTCGGCTACGGACAAAACGAAAGAGGCAAGATTCTTTGAATTTAAAAATAAACGAAAGAATAAAATTTAATATTACGAATTACACATAAGGATTCCAGTTGCTTCCATCTTCTGGAAGCAAGTTATTTGTAATCAGCAATATTACGTCAATTATCCACCAAACGCCTACACCACCCACAGTTAACAACTTGCCAACCGCAGTGCCCGTTTGCCCTAAGCAAAAACGATCCATTCCGAGGAATCCCAGCAAAATGCTATAAATTAATGTAGTGACAAAATAGTGATCAGTGTAACGTACACATGGTTCTCCATCGCGGAAAAATGTGCGTGGTCCATAGCAGTCTATGTCGTTAAATACCGTACACTGAACTTTAGTGTGCTCCACATCGTCATAATTGGAGCCACCGAAACGGAGACAACCGAAATCTTTTTCAGCTTTAGCTGTTTCATTATTATGATGGTCAATCGGTTCTTTGCATTCTAAAAAATCTTTTGGGAGAAACGAACACATTACTTTCGGACCAAGTGGATTGAAGTCTGAAACGGGGGCAGAGTTAACTGCAGCTACTGGCACTATCGATTGCGCAGCAGCGCCAGACACAAGGGTTTGCTGTTGCTCCTTTTCGTTGCGCGCTTGAATTGCATTAGTTTTCGAGTTGACTACAATAAATCCGACAAAAATGTACAAATAATTAACTTTTTCCATTTTCACTGATTATGTTAACTGTGTTCAAGAACTACATACATAACAACAGAACATCTGCTTTGCATATCATATACGTCAGAAGGCCAGTTCATACCATCAGTTGAACTGTCGGAATTCGAAACTGTTTTTGCGTGTCGTCAATTGAAAGGCGATTTCATTTCAGAGCAGAGCGTGAGTTGTCAAAAAATATATTGTTTTTCTTTTTTAGTTCAGAACAATCGGGGCATAGAATTTGTATTTCTTTTTTTGTTCAGAGTGAAATCAGGGCGTGCTCTACGAGCTCAGAATGAAACTACCGACCATTCAGAGTAAAATACGGAGCATAACAAAATTGACATTTGAAGAGAGAAAAATAAACAAAATAAATTTTGGATTCGTCCCAACAAACAAAAACGTTTGGAAATAACTTATACGCTTATTGAATCAAACATTCCGTTTGGAAATTCTTCAATTTTATTTATTTAATAATCGAAATTGAACCCTAAATAGCAAGCTTGTGGAAATAATTTGGAACAAACTTATTATAAACGTTTTCATACAATATATTCCAAATGTTTTTGGAAGCTAATGCTTCCTTATCGGACGTTTTGAGAGGCAGAGTCTGAACAGCGAAAACATGCAACGAAAAAGTGTAACGGATGTTTGCAACGAAAATGCGTCACACATATAAAAATAGAGACGTACTGTATACAAAGTACAGTATACAGTATATATGTATGTATACATATATATATGTTTATAAACATTGCGCGCACCAGCTCATGCTCTCTCTCTCTCTCTCTCTCTCTCTCTCACTTATTTTTCGAACGTAAGAGGGGCGCTCATATATATAGATATATACATTTCACATATGGATATCTCTTATGTCCGCGCGCCAGCTCGCGCGGGTTCTCTCTCTCTCTCTCTCTCTCTCTTTCTCACTTATTTATTTTCATAATATCGTTTGTAGAAGACCCATCACTAGAAAATTCTACTGTAATTACTGAAGTTTCGGAAGAATAATCATATATTATAAATAATAATGTAAAATAATGCAATAAAAATATTTTTGTATTTAAGCTCGCTTTTTTAATACTCCAGTTCAACATTTTACCTCTTACTTAATAATAAACAAATTTTAAAATATCAATTTATTATAAGTTTTAACTATAATAAGTTTTAGCTTATTATATTAGCTTATAATAAGCATTAGCTTCCAATATCATCGGCCACTCCCCGAGTGCCACCTGCCGTTTTTATTCAATATTTTTAGATTGTTAAATTTTTCAATTAACATTTTCCAAACATTTTAATATTTAATAAAAAAAAAAAAATTTACATTTACTGAGAGTCGAACCTATGACTTCCAAGTTATGAATCGACAATCTTATCAACTAACTTAACGTGCCAGTCATAATTCAAATGCCTTATGTTTAACTTTGCTCGATAAGTTATTGGAAAAACAAAATACAAAATTTTTCGAAAGTTTGCTAAACGATTACTTAAGCTTTTGGAACTAAACATTTTCTAATTGTTGACTTTATGGTTATGAAAACATTTGGAAATTAACTTTTTCCAAGCGTTAAATTGAAAAGGTTATATAATCAGAGATACTTCAAAAAGCCGTGAGCAAGCTTTTGATTTTTCCATCAGTAATAATATTGCTGTTAGCATTTTGCAAGACTCCACTGCAATAGAATATATTATATCAATTCTATGTATCCTTCTACCGGTACCATTTTTATTATTACTATTGTTATTGATTTAAACGCTCAATAAATTAACTTACTATTTGAATATTTAGGCAGTTTAACCGACTTTCAATAGAAAAGTGCTCAAGTGTGTCTCATGAATAAATCAGAGCGGTCCGAGCGTGCTTCGTTCTGATAATACTCGACGTGCTCACGGTCTGTCTGTCCAAAGCTCAACTCCGAACAAAAAAAGAAAAACACATAAAAACGACGCGTTGTAGAAAAATTACAAGAACACATTTGCTAGAATTTTCTCTTTCCGCCACTATGTTAAAATCCGATTACTATTCAGTATAAAACGGCAACATTCACAGATCTACTTCGTGCTTAAAAATCAAACTGTCGTCTAAAACACTATGATACACTGACCGTCAGAGGAAACTTTTTTTCCGTGTAAACGAGCTGTTGAAACATCTTATGATTTAATTACTCTTCTAAACGGGACAGTTTATTTATTTTAGTGTAGTAATGAAGAAATAAGGATTTTTTAAAGATAAGGCAAGATTTCTATATTTATGTGAAGTAACAACTGGCTTTAATACATATTTCAAGATGGGATTACTCTCTAACCCTTCCCTAACTCACCGCAATAAGTATGGACGTACTTTAGCAAAACACATGCGAAAGATTTGTCTCATCTTTTACATTGCCGGAATTGCATGGTTTGTGTGCCTGGCACACCCAGACTTTAACCATTCCACATATCTATCGGAGAATGCACTTTCCCCAGGTATTGTATATGTGTACTTGACACATCGAACTGTTTTTTTAACAAAATTAACTTTATTGATTAGGTTTGGTCTATCCCGAGGTGAAGCCAGAGTCTAGTAGATTAGCACAAAACTTGCTGGAAGAACTACTGCGGGAGCGTGAAACTCATAAGTCTAATACACCATACCCTTGGATTTTGGCCAAAATGAAGCAAATAGGCTTAGAAACATATGTACATAACTTTACGCTTAAATATCCTTTTGCCGGTGGAAAGGTTTTTCACGGAAAGAACATTTACGGTATCGTAAGAGCATCTCGAATTGGTTCCACTGAAGGTATAGTGTTTTCGGTGCCTTATCGTACACCGAATTCGGTCCATACAGACATTACCGCGGGTGTGCCCCTATTGTTGGCGTTTGCTGATTTTGCACGCAGTAAGTTGCAACATAAACGTCAATCTTTGCAAAATTTTAATCATCTTTTTAAGTGAATATTAAACTTTTAACTGTTGAAATGTTTTATAGAAAGAAATTATTGGGCAAAGGATTTGATATTTTTGATTACCGAACAAGAACAGCTGGGAATGCACGCCTGGTTAGAAGCTTATCATAGAGGTGGCATAGACGCTGATGAGTCTTCTGCCTTAGACTGCGGAAACTTACCTGCAAGAGCTGGCTCTTTGCAAGCTGCAGTTAATCTCGAAATTCAGGATTTGGATGTTGGTGAGTACAATAGAAGAACAGTTAAAAATAAGACCTTATTGCACCTTTCAAAATAACAACCAATGTAAAAACAGTTTATTTCAGTCTGAAAATTTTGAGCTCTTGCGGACTTACATCTAAGTTTATATTTAAATGCAAGGTCATAATGGATGGTAGCTCAAAATGACGAAAAAAAATATTCCCTGATTATTTCAGATTTTTATGTTAAAGCTTAATTTGCCCTTTGGTAAATTTGACCAAAAAATACTTTGATCATGCCCATTTTAAGTCCAATCAGACTATGGCCCTAACTATTATCTGCACCAAATTTTGTGCATAAAGCCTTATAGACATACCTAAATCGGAGCGTTAGACGAGCGTCAGCGTAATACCGTCTTTGTTTCGGTATGCTCCATATAAATTGTATGGGCATGAAACAGACAGAGATGGTAAAATACGCTTGTGGCTGGTCAAACGCTCCAATTTAGGTATGCAGTTTTTCGTTTGGCCGAAATCATCAAAAAGACTGTACAATTTACCAAAGGACCAATCAGGGTGCAACATAGAAATGGAAAAAAAAACACGAAAAGTTTTCTTCGACATTTGGAGCCAGTCTACCACCATCCATCATTGAAATTCGAAAAAAGCTGTTTAATGGTCATCCTAGTATATGCATGCGTTCTTCACTTTTGTATGGACTGAAAGCTAAATATTAATTATGTATTTTCTAGATTATATCGATGTTAAACTTGAAGGCTTAAACGGGCAACTTCCAAATTTAGATATGTTTAACTTGGTACAGCGCATAACTGCAAGAGAAGGTATTAAGTCTGGGTATAAGCAAAAACCCCGTAAAAAGAGACGTTCATCAAATAACGTAATGGAGGAAAACTTAAAAAATATGGCAGCAATGATAGCTAGCCAAGCAACTGGTGTACCAAATGGAAACCATGGTCTTTTTCATCGTTTTCGAATCGAATCATTAACGCTCGAAACTGCGAAGCGCATAACAAATAATCACAGCAACAATCGTTTAGCGCTCTTAAAAACACTAGAAGGCATTTCACGAAGTTTAAATAACTTACTCGAGCGCTTTCATCAAAGCTACTTCTTTTATATTTTAGTACAGAATGATCGTTTCATTTCAATTGGTGATTTTATGCCTTGTCTGATACTTATGGCTAGCGCAATGTTTATCAAAAGTTTCCTGATTTGGTTAACTCTTGATAATGGTGAGAGCGATGAAATTGTCGATTTTGATACTACGGAAGAGCAAATGAGCGATACTATAGCTGATTACACAGAAGAAAAGGATACTTTTATTGAACTACCATATCGCAAAGTGCTTATTTTCATAGGTTTATCATTATTAGTGGGCTTGATTTGCCATCTTTTTCCCATGAGTCAAATGTCAAACACCATTTTTGCAAAATATGGCATAAATACTGCTGCTGCTGTAAGTATGATGTTAGCAAGTTTTGTTTTACTTGGCTGCGTGTTGCCCTTCTTAATGGATTTGCCAAACGGTGGCTTGGAGTTGCTACATATAGGAACAGTGATACTATTTGGTACGATGTTGATTGTCTTGGGCTTGTTGAATTTTGCATTGGGATTTTTCGTAGCTATAATTACTGTTCCACTGGGAATTTTTTTAACAACTGATAAGATTAACAAATATCTTCGCTTATGGATGAACATTTATGTGTTGTTAATCAATCCTTTAGCAGTAATTTATTTGATAGTGTGGCTGATGACACTTTTTGAATTTCCTGAGATAACGCTAACAGAGGTGACAATTAAAGCTGTGACAGCTACAATGGAAGCCGTCACTTTTGGTCTTATGGATTCAATAGTATGCATAAAGAATTGATTAGAGCCGAGTGTTGTGTTGTAATTCTATTTTTCTTTCAGATTTATGGCAATTGGCTGTATACATTGATAACTTTGATATTTTTCCCTATTTGGATTCTTTTCTGGACACTTTCATTATCACGGCATCCAGAAAATTGTGAACTTAAAGAAAAAGTCAACTAGTGTTTATTTAAAAAATCTTTCCTATAATAAAGACAAATTTGGAAATTTGTATTAAAAAAATGCAAAGAACGAACCTTTGTCGAATGCATTTAGAAATTAGCAACATCATGTGATGTCTAATGCCAAGCTGGGAAATTCGTAATCAAGAAAATAAATTATTGTCTTGAATACATTTTTCTGTTAAGGGGACATTCGCTTTTGTAATTGAAAACAAAAAAACACTTTTTAAAAATTTTATTATGAAAAAACTATTATATTTATTGACAAAATTTCTTTTGAACATTGTTAAGTATTGTCCAAAAAATATGAAAAAAATTTTATTTTTAGTTTCCCTTGGCTGCTGTAGAGGGCGTCATCCAAAAGTTACTTTTCAAACTGGTAGGAAATTTTTCTCCGAATCTACTCGACGGATTTTAAAAAGCCAAAAAGCATTCCATTACTCATAAAAAATATTAAACAATAAACCTCTGAAAGTTTTAAAAAATACGCCCCCCATTTTTTTACGGGGCATTTTTTGAGGTTAAGTCGCTCAATTTTTTCGCATTTTTCATAAATATTCATACAAAAACTTCAAAATATAAAAAAGTATGAATTTTAAAGGCTTATTGTATAGTTTTGGGTTTCAAGAATAAAATCCATTTTGAATTTTCAAAAATCTGTTACAGGAGGTCTAAAATATTTCCTACCGTTTAAAAAGTAACTTTTGGATGACGCCCTCTACAGCAGCTAAGGGAAACTAAAAATAAAAAAAAAATGTTTTTTCATATTTCTTAAACAGTGTTTAACAATGTCCAAAAGAAATTTTGTCAATAAATATAATGGGGGTTATCGTGAATCAAGATTTCCGGGGAATTTTCGCAGACTGCCGTGCATTCTCTGTTGCAGTTTAAGAAAATTCCCCGGGAATCTTGATTCACGATAACCCCCAATAGTTTTTTCATAATAAAATTTTTAAAAAGTGTTTTATTATTAAGGGGACATTCGCTTTTGTAATTGAAAAGAAAAACAAGATTTTGCTTAAATTTTAATTTTATTAAGTTTTAAATACAATTAAATGGTTTTCTTAAATTTTGCATTTCCAGTTGGATTTCTTTTCGGCGGTATCCAACGCAAGTAAGCAGCATCTACCAGTAATTTGGGTTTTTTAAATTGCGGCAATTGTAAATGTTCCATAACTGTTTTTGGTGTAACACAAATAACATGTTGCCCCTTCCAATACTTCACCATTTTCATTGATTGCAACGTGTAGATAATATCATCTTGTGTGATACCACTTAATTCACTCAGTTCCTTAATACTTTGCGTAGTTGTACGACATTCTTTCATCAGCTCCAACAGCGTGTAAGCCCAATAACTCCTATAACTTAGTCGTCCCAAATCTGATAATGGCTTTTCGGGGCTACCAATAATGCCTTCACGTCGTGATAATTCATAGCTAAACGCAATTAAAAGTTTACCATATCCTTTTCGTTGATATGGCGGTAATATAAGTATGCAAGCAACATTATTGCTTTCTGGTGACTCTTTCTCCTTGGAAAAGTAGCCAACAATATGAGCTCCTTTTTTATCAATTTCACAAAGAACATAAAAGAAAAACGGCTCTACATCGTAGTATAGAGTTTTATGGTCAAGAAAGAGCTTGGCCATAAGACATAGCATCTGACAGTAGAGCTTGTGATCTTTGCCATCAATTTCAAATATCGATACTGTACCCTTACGGTAAATTTCATTGCCCGGTGGTTGCCGTTGCGTGCATTCAGTCGCATGGTAGCGATAAGTTTTCTGGAATTTCATATATTTTAAGCAATATTCGCATACGTACAGTGTGCCCACTTTTCCGTATTCATCCGGATATGGACTAAAGTACCAGGTGTCAATTTCAAACTTTCCAATGCGCAATTTGTCAATATATTTCACTTTAGTAATGGCTTCATGCTCTTTTTCAAGCGCTGCTGTGGTTGGGTCCATTTCAGCATATGTTTTCTGTACGTGATTTATTTCATCATGCCGCCGTTTCTGATTGCGTGTTAACTTGCGATCGCTGTTTTCTACGGGTGATGGGTTTTCTAAGGATGCAATTTGTTCTTTGCTCAGTTGCTTAAGCGTCTTTGCGCTATTTGAATTATTAGAGTCACCGGCGTCACCCAGCAACATTGTATTTTTGTCGTCCGTGGCATCGGCTATGCGGCCGCTAACCACCCATTCATCTAGTCGCCGATTAAGACCCACGTAATGAACATAGTATTCGTTGGTGCTGCTGAGGTCAATGTGACGTGCTTGTATGATTTGTGCCGGATGAATGTTACCGTCTGCTCGCCGAATCATGTAAACATCACCGGTATTTATTTCTTTATCAGTGCCGACTGTGGTGTAATCTCTACAATTTTCTGTGGTTATTGTTGTATCGGAAACGGAATCATTTTCTATCTCATTGTTTGTGGCCTTTTCATTTTCTGGATTATTTGCTGTATTATCTGTTGCAGTCATATTTTGTTTAAAGTTTTTTGTTGAAGATAGATATTTTTTTATTTAATGCGTTTTTTCACAAAATGCTTAATTTCACAAGCTTCAATTTCACTTCACCAATGACAAACGTTGTGAAAAAAAATCACCAACACTAACAAAAGTTCAATTGGCATCCAAAGGGGAAAAGAAGTGCTTCAAAGACCCTTCTGAAGTGCATCCTTTTCACCAACAAGCGCTTCCGCTCCGTAAGAACAATATGTACTTTCTTTTTAACATTGCATGTCATAGGATGTAAGTGAGCAAAAGCTTACCGCAGCCTTACCAAAAAAGAGTTTTTAAAGCGCTTATTTGTAATGCTGCGGTAAGCGTTTTTTCAATAAAATTAAAAAAAAGAAAAAAAAAAAAAACTGGCCGCGCCAGGATTTGAATCTACGACCCTCCGCGAGCTGGATATTTTTTTCTTAACAACCCTTTAGACCGCTACACCAACGCCCGATGATGTGAAGAGGTATTAAATTTGTATATTAAGCAAATGTTTTCCAAACAGAATTTGACATACAAATGCTCCTGCAGCATTACATAGAATCATTGTGCAATCAGTTTCAATTCAAGTAAGCAAAAGTAAATAAAAAAAAAGGAAATTAGAAAAGTGAAATAAAACTAGTAAGGGTGTTACCTTTGGCCTGGCCAAACATTAAATACCCTACACAGCAGTATTTTGAAAGTTTTTCTCATATGGGAGGTGCCACGCCCTCTTATCCAAATTCATTCAGTTTTTTCTCAGAGTTTGAATTTATACTTCTTAGCATTTGAGTGAAATTTGGTTGGATTATCTTAAAAAACGCTTTCAGTATAGCGTTTGGAAGTTTTTGCTTATATGGGAGAGGCCACGTCCTCTTGTCCGAGTTCTCCTGGTTTTTGTTCAGAGCTTGCGCTTACAATTTGTAGTATTTATGTGTATTTTGGTTGCATTATCGTGAAAAAAACTCAAAAAGTTGCATTTTGAATATAGTTTTTGTATAGGCGGTAGGCGTGTCCGTTGACCGATTTCGCTCATTTTCAATCCCCCGAGCTAACTTTGACGCCGAAGGCTGTGCACCAAATTTCATTGAATTATCTTGCTTAGTTTTCCAAAAAGTGTATTTTCACACACAGCCAGCCAGCCAGACAGACGGACATGGCTATATCGACTCAGGAGGTGACGCTGATCAAGAATATATATACTTTTCTATATCTGCCACGCCTCCTTCTCTGCGTTACAAACGGAAGGACAAAGTGAATATACCCTGGGTGTAGGGTATAAAAAGGTTGAATAAAAAATATTTTAATAAAAAAAAAAATAAAGCAAAAACAAATAAAAAAACGGAAAAAAAAATCACCCGGGCTGGGTTCGAACTCACGTTGTTCTTACTGCAGCCTTATATGGAATCATTGTGTAATCAATTTCAGTTCAGTTAATCAAAAGTAAATTAATAAGAGAAAGGAAAATAGAAAAGTGAAATAAAAGATGTTGAATAAAAAATATTTTAATAAAAAAAAAAATGAAGCAAAAAAAAGTAAAAAAAAAAATCTCCCAGGCTGGGTTCGAACTCACGTTGTTCTTACTGCAGCCTTATAAAAAATCATTGTGATAGTGCTTCTACATTTCTATGGGGACAAGCACTTTTGAAGTGCTTGGATCAGAAGCGCTAGAAATTTTTCCTCTTGGGCCTTTTGACGTTTGGTCTAACTGTTCGTGTTAGTGAAAAAAATCACCAACACTAACAAAAGTTCAATTGGCGTGTTGTGTACCTTTTGACGTTAAAGTAAAGCCAAAAATTTTAACTGTCATATTTGACATAAAATTTAACATAGGCTGTCCACTTTATGGACAACTGTTATCAATATAGGAGTGTTCCTTTAGTTTTCTCTGCTTAATCCTGTAGAAAAGTCAAGCGCGTGAGAGCAAGAAAATTACGCTCTTTTTTTTGGAAATAATGTAAACAGTAAACGAACGCCCAAAACCACTTTTCGTGCCCAGAAATAAACGTCAGTGCTTTTTAACATTTTATTTGTAAACAATTAAAAGTTTTTTTAATCAAATGCAATTTCTCATTGGCAGAAAAAATTTTTTTGTTATTGAAAAAACTTATTTTATTGGTTTTAAACACAAATATTTTCACTTATTTTTATTGGTTTTAAACACAAATGTTTTCACAATGCTTATTTTTCAATTTGAAAATAATTTTCATAAGCAGCTGATCTGATTTTGACACTTCCTACATTGTTACACGAAAAAATTCTTCGGGTTAAAACTTGCAATTTAGTACAAAGACAGAGCTCAATTACTCTCTCATTTTCACTTTCATTTACAAGTTTTTCCTGGCGTTAGGAAATAACGCCCAAAAAAAAAAACGAAATAACGCCCAAATTATTTTCATATAAATTTGGGCGATAATCATTTTGGAAATAACGCCCAAAAATTTGGGCTATATTTCGTTTTTTTTGGCGTTATTTCCTTTTTTTTAAAAAAAACGAAATAACGCCCAAAAAAAAAACGAAATAACGCCCAAAAAATAAAATGACGTAATAACGCCCAAAATAAAAACGAAATAACGCCCAAAAAAATGAAATAACGCCCAAAATCAAAAAACGAAATAACGCCCAAATTATTTTTAATAAATTTGGGCGATAATCATTTTGGAAATAACGCCCAAAATTTATTTGTATGAAAATAATTTGGGCGTTATTTCGTTTTTCGTTTTTGGGCGTTATTTCATTTTTTAAAAATAAAACGAAATAACACCCAAAAAAACGAAATAAAGCCCAAATTTTTGGGCGTTATTTCCAAAATGATTATCGCCCAAATTTATATGAAAATAATTTGGGCGTTATTTCGTTTTTGTTTTTGGGCGTTATTTCATATTTTTTGGGCGTTATTTCGTTTTTTATTTTGGGCGTTATGACGTCATTTTATTTTTGGGCGTTATTTCGTTTTTTTTTTGGGCGTTATTTCCTTGGGCGTTATTTCCTAACGCTGTTTTTCCTTTGCTTAATATGAAGTAAAGTCACACGAAGGGCACGGGCACGTAGGGTACGTCACATTTGTTGGCAAGCGGAGGGAAGTGGTGCTTTTCATTTCCCTCCGTCTGCTTACAAATTTGAAGTTTCTACTTGCCCGTGCCCTTCGTGTGACACCCCACATAGTGCGAACTCACACGACCGGCACGGGCACGTAGGGCACGTCAAATTTCTAGGCAAGCGGAGGGAAGTGGTGCTTTCATTTCCCTCCGTTTGCCTACAAATTTGACGTGCCCGTGCCCGTCGTGTGAGTTCGCACATAGTGAAAACTGGAAAAAGTACCAAGATAGCTCGATGAAATGTTGTATGCTGACAAAGAAGATCGGGGGTCGAATAAGAGCAAAATCCAATCAAATTAAATAGGCACAGAATTTGGAAAAGTACGAAGTACATTGTTTCATGAATAAACATTCTCAGAGAAAAAATTCTCGAGAATAATTTTTCATGATAACGACCAATATTTTATTTTAGATAAGACAAGTTTTGAAAAAGAACGACTCATATCTCACTTGATATATTTTTCGGGAATTGAAATATAGTACATATAAGTATGTATGTTTTGATTTCTAATTTATTGTATTCATTCCTAGTAATATGTTAAATTAAGTACAAAATTTTATGATCACAGAACATGATTTACATACATAAATTTTATTACAAATATTCAAAATGTGCTTATGAAAATATGTGGGTCATTCCACGGAGGATTTTCATTCAAAAAATTTTTTGACCCGAATTATTTTTTTCCGCATTCTTTGATTCAAAATAAAGGACACATATTTTTTCTTTTCGTCAGGATATGTACATTTCTCAAGTTATGAATTTTTCAATTTTTCAAGTTCAAAGAAAGTTCCTCTTTATACTTGCTAATATGCAAAAGAAATATTTAATTAACAATGTATCAAAACATGATGAAATGTATGCTTTTTTCTCAGCTTTCGAATGAAGGATATTACAAATCGATCCAAGTAATTGTTTGTAAAAAAAAAATTAAATTTTCCTAAACAAATTAATTTTTTTCAAATTTGGTACTGTTTTTTTTTCGATTTTTTGCGGGAAAATGTTTGCTTAACACTTTTGCAGATACCCCTTAAAATTTCAGAATGGATCGTCAAGAATTGTGGCTGCAATAAATTTTTAAACTTGTGCCTTCGCCCTGGGAAATGCGCGCGCTCGCCCAGGTTCGCGTCAAGCGTGTTCATTTGTGTCGCGTTTGTCGATTTATGATTGCCAAAGCAAGAAAACTGAAAAATGAAGGTGGGACTTTATCGCGCGCGCATTTCCCAGCGCGAAGGCACAAGTTTAAAAATTCATTGCAACCAAAATTCTTGACGATCCATTCTGAAATTTTGAGGGTATCTGCAAAAGTGCTAAGAAAACATTTTCCCGCAAAAAAATCGAAAAAAAAAATAGTACCAAATTTAAAAAAAATTGATTTGTTTAGGAAAATGGCCTTTTTTTATAAACAATTACTTGGATCGATTTGAAATATCCTTCATTCGAAAGCTGAGAAAAAAGCATACATTTCATCATGTTTTGATACATTGTTAATTAAATATTTCTTTTGCATATTAGCAAGTATAAAGAGGAACTTTCTTTGAACTTGAAAAATTGAAAGATTCATAAATTGAGAAATGTGCATATCCTGACGAAAAGAAAAAATTCGTGTCCTTTATTTTGAGTCAAAGAATGCGAAAAAAAATAATTCGGGTCAAAAATTTTTTCAATGAAAATCCTCCGTGGAATGACCCATATATATATCTGTGGACTTTTGACAAAACAACCTAGCTCGAGATAAGACAATTCTCCACGATTTTAGTCGTAAATATAAAATTAAAATACGCTTCTTTTGGTGTAATCACCATATCTCTATGGTTTCTAGTTCCAGAGATATAGCTAAGCGCCATTCGCGCAGCGGTGCTAACTAAAAGAAGAAAATAATTTGACAGCTGACAACTGAAAGTTAGTAAAAATGTATTGAAAGAGGAGATTCAACGCTGGATCAAGGAAGTTGAGCCACATTATTGAAAAGCAGGTAAACAGTATTTTATCTCTGCTGAAAAGTTACCAATTGCGAGTTAGGTTGTTTTGTTAAAATGCCACAGATACAGTTGCGGTCAACTAATTAGCAACGCAGCGGTGTATTACATGTATATGTCAATATATCATAATTTTCTGAAGAAACTTTAAAAAGTTTATATCGGTTGATGGTCTTACAATAATAATTTGTTAAGTACACTTCACTTTATGCAAAAGGAAGCCCCTACTACTTTGTTTTTTAGTATATTGAGTTAGTATTAATAATCCTCTCGGTCATATAATTAACAACGCTTTGTTTATTTTTAATCAAAGCAACTTTTTATTTAAAAAACATTTAATGTTTCGTTGCAAAACCATTATTTCTCATAACTGCTTCACACCTACGAGCCATTGACTCCACTAAATTTTGGCACACAGCATTTGGAATGGCTTCCCATTCCATCTTTACTTTTGCAAATAACTCTAAGAAGTTTCCAACTTTATGCAACTGAACTTTTTCTTTTAATTGCTGCCAGAGGTTCTCGATGGGGGTGAGCTCTACGCTGCATGAAGGCCGATCCAATAGTGGGATGTAATTTTCCTCCATACACCGTTTTGTTAACCGCTCGGTATGCTTTGGATCGTTATCTTGCTGCAGGATGCAAGCCACTGGCATGTTTTCATCACAGAATGGAACCATAAGGATAGAAATATACTGGGGCTGATTCATATGGCCCTCAATCTTTGCAATGGGACCAACACCGCGCCATGACATGGATCCCCAGATCATAATATTTCCACCACTATACTTCAGTGTAGGACGTGTGTATTTTGGGTAAAATTTATTTAGTCTAAGCCGACGGAAGTAGGTTTTACCATCAGACGAAACTCTATTAATTTTGGTTTCATCCGAAAAAAGGACTTTTTTCCACTCTTTTACTGACCAGTGCCTATATTTCCGGCGAACTGTAACCTTTCCTTTCTGTTCACTTCTAATAGAAGAGGCTTCGTTCTGGTGTTGGTCCCATTGCAAAGATTGAGGGCCATATGGATCACCACTAGTATATTTCTATCCTTAACGATGTAATGGTTCCATTCTGTGATGAAAGCATGCCACTGTCTTGGATCCTGCAGCAAGATAACGAACCGAAGCATACCGAGTGGTTAAAAAAACGGTGTATGGAAGAAAATTATATCCCACTATTGGATCGGCCTTCATGCAGCCTAGACCTCAATCTCATCGAGAACCCCTGGGAGCAATTAAAAAAAAAGTTCAGTTGCATAAAGTTGGAAATTTCTTGGAGTTATTTGCAAAAGTAAAGATGGAACGGGAAACCATTCCAAATTCTGTGTGCCAAAAATTAGTGGAGTCAATGGCTCGTAGGTGTGAAGCAGTAATGAGAAATAATGGTTTTGCAACGAAATATTAAATGTTTTTTAAATAAAATGTTGCTTTGATGAAAAATAAACAAAGCGTTGTTAATTATATGACCGAGAGGATTATTAATCCTTACTCAATATACTAAAAAACAAAATAGTAGGGGCTTCCTTTTGCATAAAGTGAAGTGTACTTAACAAATAATTATTGTAAGACCATCAACCGATATAAAGTTTTTAAAGTTTCTTCAGAAAATTATGATATATTGACATATAAATGTAATAAACCACTCCGTTGCTAATTAGTTGACCGCAACTGTATACATATATAAATATTTACAAAAGTACGTACTTTACAACCTTAAAAATATTTAAAAAATTCGGAGTAGCAAAATGTAAATTGTCAAAATCAGAAGAACATTTCTCATATCGGGAAACTTTATGCACAGGAATAAAAACACTGCGACAAAAGTTTTATTCGAAGGACATCTCCTATATATTTGTATATTTCAAATGAGATTATTAACATTGCTTTCAAAGATTTCTCCCACCAGGCTAAACTGTTTTTAAATGAGCCTTTATATTTCCTGCACTTTCGGGCGCCTTTAACTTAAAAAATGTTTAAGCAATAATTTTATTAAAAATGTTTTATTAAAAACTTGAAATGTGTAAGCAATCCTGTATAAATTACTCACATTCTTGGGTAGCTGCATATAGAATACGTGCAATATTAATGTTCAATGTTTGTGTCCGTGTTATATTTATTTTTTATTTTAATTTATTTTCGCATTTTTGCATTGTTCTTAACGTCTTTTATAATTAAAAAAAGGAAGCGAGGAACTTCTCGCGAAACGTTGGGATAATTTTAAATATACTTTCCTTTTGATTTGAGCCACTTTCTCATATACAGCTTTAAAAATAGGTCAAACAAAAACTTCAATAATAATATTAAAGTTTCTCAGGAGTTCTTAAGGAGTGCCAATAGCCAATATCACTAGCGAAGTAGCAAGCGAAACACGCACTAGTGACTAGTTCCTTTTTTATCCCGGGTAATGCCCTATCCACAATCAATGCAGGAACAGGTGCAAGTGAAACAGTTAGTTGAAATATCATGAGTTAGAGCAGAGCAGAAAATTCTATTTTACCGCTGCATGTTTTGAGAAAAATAGTAAAGAGTAAAAAAAAGCTTTTTGATTTCATGCAAAGCACTTGCTTGTTCCACTTGCGGCAAATGTTAAATATATTCGAAAAAACAATTTAAAATAAACATAAATAAACGAATAAATTTCTATTTAGGTTGACGCCAACAAAAGGGTAAATGAAATTGTTATTTCTTTTATTGCACTTTAATCGATTTTAATGTTTAATTACAGAGATCGGAATATGGTTATGAACAGTTTTTGCTATCAGTGCGGGAAGAAGAAGAAAGAGCAGAAAGCTTTAGAAATTGCCTGCAAGTCCCGCATTGATTGTGGATGGGGCATAATGCAAAAAGTCGTCAGTTTAGAAATAAAGCGTGAGCGATAATAAAGTTTGAATTTCAAATTTTCTTTGGAGAGACTTTTTAGTATCAAATTTTAAGTAATTTTATTTATCAAAAACGCAAAAAAAAAACAAAATATAAAAAAACAAAATTTTTTTCACTTGTTTAAATACGAATTTCACACAACTACGTCAATTAGCTTTATAGGCGAATGAGCTAAAGACTTCTTTGAACAGCTTTATTTGTGTCTAACCAAATTGCACAGACCGGCGAGTATATATACGTCGTTGCCCTTGGTTCGAATCTCAGTATGGATGTTTTTTTTTTTTTTTTTTTTCACTAAGAGAGCGCTTTTTTTCGGTAGATCATTTGAACTAACGAAATTCCTAACGCCTTTTCGTTAGTAAAGTGGCAAGCGAATGGTGATGCGGCGACGTACCGCTCAGTACTGGTAAAGAAAGTAGTTACTCCCCACCACTAGTGAGGGAAATGTGCTGCACTGGGGGATCTGAACTACAGGGTTGTGTTTTCTTCTGATTTGTCAACTGCAGCATACATACTTATTTTACAATCTAACGAAGTTTATAGTTAATTTTTGTTGTATTACAATCTAAAGAATATTCGCTAGACTGGATATTCGTTTTGGGAAGCCCTAGTAATGCTTTGCGTGCTAAACATTTTTCAGTCTTACATTTTACCATAATTATATCAGATAATTAAACAAAATAATACTTAAAGCTAACCAATGACTTAGATAGTCAAGATTTGTCCATTTTTGCAAAACCATTGCAACCGAATTTTCAGTATCATCTGATGAACTAGGATTATTTAACAAAATACCTAAATATGCTAAATTTAAAATTGTTAGCAGGCTAAAAAATAGATTGACTAACCAAACACAAATAGCGCTACTCCATCGACTATGGCTTGAACACAGTCCATATTTGCAAGGCTGCTGACAAGGATTGGCTGATATGCATGCGTTGAAAATACGCGATAATTTAAGGCGTACAACACTTTCGGCATAGGCAAAAACAGCAAGTGACAATAGCACCATATAAATTTTAAAATGCAATCCGTGTAATAGCGATGAGACAATGTAGGTACCAATTATAGCCAACGGATAACTGCCCCATGCGGATCGCAAAGTACGAAATATATAGTACTTAAGAAAATCATGCATTGGTACATTCCATGATCTAACTAATGCACTTAGAGAATGCGGAAATTCAATGTGCCAAGGCTTTGTCACAATATAACCTAAGAGCATTGTTGGTTCTTCCGTGGTACGCAAACTGACACCACCAGCGGAAAGTGTAGCCTGCGACATGAAAGATATAAAATAATGACTGCAACGCACTGATAACGCATCCCTATAAGTGACCAGCCATTTTGATGAATTATCCGCAAACAGCAGAGGCACAAGACAGTTTGAAAGACAAAGGAATGTTACTCCAAGCAGAGCATTTAACATTGTCCACAATACCCAAAGGTATCCATTATTTAACTTTTGTGTACTCCTCTGGTAACAGCTGTAAGTAATCCACGGCCCTAATATGCATGTTGCTGGACAAAATATATAACCTAAAAAAGGCACTAATCCAGGAATCGAGTCTGCCGTTTGTTTTGGGGTTTTTCCCGTTGTCTTATTATTGCTATCCTCTAAGTCAAACGCAAGTGATATCACTTTCATTGTAGCCACCATTTGGATTCCACGAATTCGTTGCCAAGCGTCTTGATTTTTCCATAGCGATTCATATATGACGTGTGCCGCAATCGTGGCTATAGTTGTTATTATACCAATTCGATTATACTGTCTGTATTCTGCCAGTAGTATTATCACATATGCCAGCAAGCTTAAAAACAATACAATGAGAAATTCGTATCCAGAGGTAAAAAAGAGGACCATGAAGCCGCAGAGCATAGAGCTCATATGATTTGTCCACGCCCCAAGACGTAAACGCCAAGCTGTATACCATAACGTACGACAGAGTAAATTTCCACCAACTAATAGCAATACATACTTCAAAATTTGCTCCACAGAAGGTTTGACGCAGGTATTTAGTATACTTAGTGCATTTTCCGCTTCTAAATTATCTACGTATTTGTCATAGTCTTCGTTGATATCGAAGTCTGGGTAGTCGTCATAATAGTAGTCCAAGTCCATTACTAATTTAAAGAGAAGTAATCTTTTCAAAAAAAATTCAAAACCTAATAAAAATTTGTGACATACCTTAAAACCTTTTGGAACCTTAACTAACCCTGGTTAATCTCCTTTAAACACAACTGCTTCCACATAACTAGAATTGAATATGAAATTCATTACAATACATATATGATTTATTTTAATATTTTTAAAGCATTACACTGAAATTTAGCCTTAATTCTGGTGCAAATCTTTTTGAGCGAAAAAAAATCCTTCTTTTTTTTTTACTGGGCTACTTTGACGTTTGTTCTTTTGTTTTGTATTGTCAAGTTGCAAAAAGCAACAATGAAGCAGCGTTGCCAGTTGGTTACATTTTATACATTTTGCGTAACTTTTTGGCCTCTCATTCAAACAAATGCTTCTTCTTCTTATAATTTTTAAACTACGAAAATATCAAAATTCTTTGTTTTGATTCTAGACTTTTGACAGATATCATGGCAAGATGCCGGGTTCCATTTTTTATTTTGAAAACTTGCTATAATCATTGTTATTAATCATGCTCTCATTAAAGTTTTTCACATTGTATGTATGTATGTATGTATTCTCCTTTAACTCCTAGGAGGAGCATAGGGCCAATATGAAATCTCTCCATTTGTCACGATCCCTTGCGATGACTTTGATCTCTTGCCACGATTTTCCCGATTCTTGGATTTCCTTTTCCAACGACCTTTTCCAGTTGGTTTTGGGTCTACCACGTCCTCTACTGCCTTGTGGATTCCACTCAAGGGCCTGGCGACAAACTTCGCTGTGTGGTTTCCGGAGAGTGTGACCAATCCATCCCCATTTGCGCAGCTTGATCTCGTTTGCTATAGCCTTCTGTTTGCATTTTTGATGTAGCTCGGCATTTGATATAGTGCGAGGCCACCAAACCTTTAATATACGCCTTAAGCATTTGTTGACGAATACTTGCAGCTTGTTTGTTAGTTGTTCAGTAACAAGCCATGTTTCGCACCCATATAACAAAACCGATTTCACATTCGAATCAAAAATGCGCACTCTCGTTTTGGTGGATATAACGGATGAAGACCATATTTTGTTCAGTTGAGCAAACGCGCCTTTTGCTTTTGCTATTCTTGAGTTGATATCCTCTTTTGCTCCACCATCCATGGAGATAATGCTGCCTAGATACGTGAAGCTATCGACGTTTCCGATGTCATCACTGCCAGCTTTAAACGTCATGTCATTGCTTGCGTTTAGCTTCATGCTTTTAGTCTTGGATACGTTGATTTTTAGGCCGGCCTTTTGTGATTCCAAGACAAGGTCTTCAATTTTGCTTTGCATATCTGAATGTTTGGACGATAAGAGGCAGATGTCGTCAGCGTAGTCGAGATCTTCCAGATGTTCGGTAAAGTTCCATTGAATACCCCTTTTGGCCTTATTAAGAGCTTTATCTAGGATATCATCAAGAACGATAAGGAAGAGTGATGGTGATAGTAAACACCCCTGCCGTACGCCTGAATTAGTGGTGAATGTCGGTGACAACAACCCGTTGTGTAACACACTGCATTTAAAGCCTTCATATTGTGCACGTACTAAGTTTATGGCCTTTGCGGCAATACCTCTTCGTTGCAGTGACGCCCAGATGTTTTCTCGGGAGACACTGTCAAAGGCAGTGCTATAGTCAATGAAGACAAGTTGAAGTGCAGCACGCCACTCGCATGATTGTTCGACAATTATTCTGAGCGTGTTGATTTGATCCACGCATGATCTGTTTCGCCGGAATCCTGCTTGCTGCTTTCGAATGGCTGAATCAAGTTTTTCGCTTACCCTGCTCAGAAGCACTTTCGTCAGTACTTTTGATGGAACTGAGAGCAAGGTGATGCCTCTATAGTTTCGGCACTCGCTTAGGTCACCTTTTTTCGGTAATTTGACTAACATGCCATGTAGCCAATCTTCTGGCAAACGCTCTTCACTCCAGATTTTGTTGAGCAGAGGATGGAGAATTTTAGCTGATGTTACGGGGCATGCCTTTAGCAGTTCAGCTGTTATTTGATCTATACCGGCGGCCTTGTTGTTTTTCATGCTTTGGATAGCTTTCACAATTTCATCAATTGTAGGCGGCGGTGTTTGTATTCGACTACTACTGCGAGTCATTGCGGCAGTTGTAGTTGGTGATTCTGGTTGCAGGGATGTGGTAGACATGGGATTTAGTATATCGCAAAAATACTCTTTCCATCTGTTTAGTTGGTCGTCTGCAGATGTTAAGAGATTTCCGTTTTTGTCTTTGATAGGGCGGCTCTGTTGGAGTTTTCTGCCTGATAATCTGCGGGTGATATCGTAAAGCTGCCTGAGATTTTGAGCATTTGCAGCGCTTTCGGCTTCGCTCGCGAGGTCGTTATACATTCTTCTTTTGTCTTGTCTGCACGATCGCCTGACTTCTTTATTGAGAGAGTTAAAGACCTTTTCGGCGACGTTCTTTTGCGCTCTAGTTTTAGCGTCGTCTCTCAGTTTTTTCGCGCTTCTTCTTTTTTCGACAAGACCCCACGTTTCCTCGCTCATCCAGTGCTTCTTGTTCGAGGGTCGAAACCCAAGTATTTTTTCACTGGAGTTTAAGAACGCAGCCTTAGCGGCCCTCCATGATGTTTCAATACTTCCACCACAATCGAACGGAACTGTTTTAAGTTCTTCTACGAAAGATCTGCGTACCTCATCGTTCTTAAGCTTAAGCACGTCGAATTTTTTTGCTACAGATTGTTCGCTGGGACGTTTATTAGCGGCAAGTTTTAGTCGAATGACCGCGACGAGAAGATGGTGGTCGGAGCCTATGTCAGCGGCCCTCTTTACTCGTACGTCCAGAAGACTCCCTCTCCATTTTCTGCTAATGCAGAAGTGGTCGATTTGGTTTTCAGTGGTGTTGTTTGGAGACACCCAAGTAGCTTTATGGCATTTTTTGTGTGGGAATAGCGTACCTCCAACGACAAGACCGGCTGTATTGCAGGCGTCAATGAGAAGCTCTCCATTGTCGTTTCTCGCACCCAAGCCATGTCTTCCAATCACGTGCTCTAGGTTAAGGTTTTCTGAGCCTACTTTGGCATTCAAATCGCCCATAACCATTATGATGTCGTTCTTGTGAGCACTGTTTATTGCTGCAGCGAGCTGGCTGTAGAATTCATCTTTGGTTTCTCTCTCTGCCAACTCTGTGGGCGCGTATGCTTGGAAGATGGTAATATTTCTTGCGGGGGTTCGAAATCTGCACCAAATGAGTCTTTCGTTTACAGGTTTCCATTCCATTACTGCCTTTACTGCAGTTTTACTTAGCAAAAATCCAACTCCATCCCTGTGGATGTCATCTTGCGATCTACCGGAGTATAGAAATTTTTCGCCGTCAGGAAGTACATATTCGCCGGCACCGTTCCATCTACACTCGCTTAATCCCAATATCTCAAGGTTGAATTTGTGGAGTTCTCTAACGGCTTGGTGTATTTTGCCTGGTTCATTTAGAGTTCGGACATTCCAAGAGCCGATGCGTGTTCGAGTTTTCATCGAAAGGATTTTAAAATTTTGAGAAACCATATTGGTTCCAGTTATAGGAGAATCATTCCTAACTATGCATGTTTCTTGCACCTCCAAATCCGATGTGCATGCTGCCGAGGCAGGTGGATTAACCACACTCTGGTGGGTACCACTTGGAGAGTTATTTCCCATCGTTTTCCGATCCATGCTTCATTAGTATAATCTTCTCGGCAACGCCCCACGCAGTAAGTTATAAGCTTAAAGCTGGATCCGGCAAGCGCTGCAAATATAGTGGCCAAATTCACTTTTAATTTCAGCCGTCCAATCTGGAACAGACGCTGACCTGGGAGCCGCCCACTCTGGATCAGACGCTTCAGGATTTCGACAAGATGCTTATTTTAAGGCGGCATCGACTCGCCTTGTCAGTGCCAGTTACGGGCATTGTGGGTTTTTCTTTCGAGGCGCAACGCTGTCCAACGCTACACCCTTCCACACCCTGGCTGGTCACCCGCTTTTAGTCGCCTTTTACGACAGGCATGCTTACCTCGGGCATATTCTGACCCCTTACCCGCAGGGGTAAAAGTTTTTCACATTACCCTACTTTATATATCCGATTTTTTCATAACAAGACTTCAAAAATTAAATTTTGGTACGGCACTGCCACGAACTCTAAGACCCAAAACAGTAGTTGCAATCACCCTTCGTTTGTGGCCATTAAAACCATGTACCAGACACTGAGTCGTATGAGCTTTATACTGTTTCCACTAGAGATTAAGATGTGACTCCACCTTTTTTAATTTAATTTCAGAAGTTTTCATTTATATTTGAGAAATTTTCATTTATATTTTAGAAACTTTCATTTATATTTCAGAAATTTTCATTCATATTTGAGAAATTTTCATTTATATTTGAGAAATTTTCATTTTAATTTCAGAAATATTCATTTTAATTAAAATGGTTTTTGTTGACTATATGAAAATTATACTAATTTTACGAACTTTAGTCATTATTTGCAAGAATCTAAAATTCTATGCATTTTTCAACTTAGGAAATCATGACAATTAGGATTAGAGAAAAAAAAAACTACTAAGCATGGCTATGGTGACATATGTTTCGGTTACCGCCACGTAACCATCATCAGACCAATTTATGTTTTTATTTAATTTATTTTAAATTAAATGAAATAACAATTGAAAAATTTTTGAACTTTTTGTCTGAGGCCGGGATTGAACTATGAACCTCGGAGTCAATGTCTCTACATAGCGCATTTATCAATGGACTGCGCTATGTACCCTCAGAATAATTGGTAGCTTAAGTGTCTATATTCATGTAGTGAGATTTTTGTTCTCTTTCCTTTTTATCATGACTCCTGTTGTTGTTGTTGTTTGGTAAGGTCCAGCCATTGGCTGATGATGGTTACGTGGCGGTAACCGAAACATATGTCACCATAGCCATGCTTAGTAGTTTTTTTTCTCTAATCCTAATTGTCATGATTTCCTAAGTTGAAAAATGCATAGAATTTTAGATTCTTGCAAATAATGACTAAAGTTCGTAAAATTAGTATAATATTCATTTTAATTTGAGAAATTTCCATTTTAATTTCAGAAAAAAATTTCATTTAAGTTTAATAAAGTTTGTTAACAAAAACACTTTGCTTATTTTAATTTTTTAAGACAGATGCTACGTAGAGTTAACAAAAGGGCATGAATCGATATTTCCCATTGATACTTAGTATAGTAAGTTAGGACCCTACTCGCCCATGCTCAACCCAATTGCAACCATTTGATATCAGCTATGGACTCATGTCAAGTCACTCATTCAGGTTCCAATTGTGCACGGAGTAGGTGTTGGAGAGCAACGGCTTGTTTATTTAGAGCAGCAAATAGACGGAGAAATGCCAGCAATTGCTTGCAGTGTGCAACATACATCGTCATTTACAGCAACTGCTTTGAAGCTCGAATATATGCCGGTTGAAGAGTTAATTGTATATGCATCAATAACTAACCCGTGTTATTCAGTTTTCATTGTAAATGTTTCATTGTTAAATTATTATCTCATAACTTTCACTTTCCGCTTAATATACTGTTAATGGCCAATATCGATCATGCCTTTTGTTAACTCTACGTTCCATTTTTCTTCAAAAATTAAAATAAGCAAAGTGTTTTTGTCATACAAACTTTATTAAACTTGAATAAAATTTTTTTCTGAAATTAAAATGAAAATTTCTCAAATTAAAATGAATATTTCTGAAATTAAAATTAATATTTCTGAAATTAAAATGAAAATTTCTCATATATAAATGCAAATTTCTCAAATATGAATGAAAATTTCTCAAATATAAATGAAAGTTTCTGAAATATAAATGAAAATTTCTCAAATATAAATGAAAACTTCTGAAATTAAATTAAAAAAGGTGTAGTGACAATACTCACTTATTAATATCCCAGCACCAGTTCTAAGCTGAAGGGATAAACTTAGTACCTAATTTATTGATTTATTGATCAAATGTTTTACTGTGCATTATTTGTGATTTATTAAATGAATGAAATGAAACTATTTTTTTTGAAACAACAATTTTTTTTAATTTTTTTTGCAATAAATTAAAGATCTTGTTTCCGAAAAAAATACTATATTTTTCCGGTCCATAGTAAATAAAAAAATCCATTTTTTTTTAAATTTTTCTTTTATTTGAAATTACACGAAAAGGCACAAGATATGCATCTTATTAGCTTTCGTATAAAGCGTTTGCAAAATTTAACTTTTTATGAAAAAATTTAGCTTTTCAGCAATAAATATGGCAACACTGCAATGAGGGCTAAAATAAAACGTTAAGGCCAGTACACACTATCGATAAAAGTTCGTCAGTTTTCCTCAAATTTTCTGTTGACTGCGTGTGTGGGCGCTATTTTCCGTCAGTCATCAGTCAACCACAAAATGGTGGTTTGTGGTTGAGTATCAGTCAGCGGCCATATTTGACTGACGAACATGATCGCTAGTGTGTACCCTCGTAATACTGCCTAGTACTCAAATAATTCTAAAGGCTAGTGCGGGACTCATTCAATCCACAAAAATTCCCCACTTCGTAGTTTTCCACAGTTAATCAGGCCTATCACTGAATCCATAATATAATTTTCGTAGATCTCACGAAATTCGTATCTACGATGCATTCAATGATAGGCCTGACTATGAATGAGACACAACTTTGCAGTTTCTCAGTTTCTACATCGAACAGCTAACTTTTTATTGGTTTCTGATGCACATTTGATTGAATTTCGATACAAGATATATAACAAGAATATTAAAACTATGGAACGTACAAACATTTTGAACTCAGCAAGGTTCAAAAACAGTTTTAAATTATAATTCAGCCATTTACTTACACGCTTTTACACACGCTTTTACACAAGTTTGTGGATAAGTACGATATGCGAAATCTTCCGCGGCTTGCATATTTCCCATAGTAAAAATAAAATATTCACACTTCACGATTTTGCTAAAGGTTTATTAAACACAGCCTCTGAAATTCGAACGCATCTCACGAAATTGAAGAATAACGAAAGCAAAAAACAAAAAAAAAAAAATTGTTTGCGAACATAAAACCTTCGCTTTGCAAAATTTCTTTTAAATGTAAACATTTCATAAATAATACATTTAAAACCCTTATTTTTCAATTAATAATAACAATTATCGGTTTACAAAAGGAAAATATTTATTGTTTTGCAAAAAAGCGCAACAATTGAGCCGCTCTGAATTGACTCCTAACCATCCATAGGGATCTTGGTTAATATCCAAACTATCAAAAAAAAAGAAAAACAAACGACAATGGTAAGTTTGTTTCTATAATAAAATTGAATCCGTTAAAAAAATTGTAATTGCTCAATTTGAAAAAAGAATGACACCGGCTCGAATGAATCTTGCATGACGGTAACATATGAGCTTTCCACGGGCGCTCCGCCATTGAAAATTATGCAGATAAAACTATTGTAGGTTATGTTAATTCGCTGATTTTGGAAGTTGTGAAATTATTATTTATTTAATTCTTTTAACTTTTAATATGTCTTAATTTTATGCTACAAATCAACATATTAAACACTCAATCAAACTTTTCTCATGTATTTTTTGCAGGAAATTCAGCAACTTGAAATACTCTGTAAACAACTTTATGAGGCAACCGATTCTATTATACGTTCAGACGCCGAAAAAGCTTTGGTAGCATTTGTCAGCAGCCAGGATGCGCTGCCCAAATGTCAAATGCTACTTGAACGCGCCAACTCTAGCTATGCGCAACTTTTGGCGGCTACAACTCTTACGAAATTAATACAAGGGTTGAATCTGGAACAGCGTATTGATATAAGGTTTAACAAATAAATCTAAAAATTATAGTTTAACCAATCGATCTTTGTTTTGCAGAAGTTACGTCCTTACCTACTTGGCAACTAGACCTAATTTGCAACATTTTGTTGTACAGGCTCTCGTTACTTTGTTAGCTAAAATAACAAAATACGGTTGGTTTGATACGTACAAAAGTGAACACATTTTCCAGAATTTATTTGAAGATGTCAAAAAATTCTTGCAAGTATGAACGTTGTACTTAAATTTAGATTTTCTTGTAACATTTTTTCCCTACAGGGATCTGTGGAACACTGCACTATTGGTGTTCAAATTTTATCTCAATTAGTTCTTGAGATGAATTCAATTGTTGAAGTCGACGTTAATTTGTCGTTTTCCAAAAATCGCAAAATAGCTACATGCTTTCGTGATCAACAACTTTATGATATTTTTCTCTTGTCCTGTTCTTTATTGGTAACGGCACGTGATAACAGCAAGAGCTTAAACTTTATGGATGAATCGCAGCAGGCATACGTGACGTAAAGAAAATATAATATTTATAAATACTTGTCGTTAAACAAATTTTTATTTTAGACTTATATCACATGTCCTACGTTTAACTAAGAATTGCCTTAGTTTTGATTTTATCGGCAGTTCTACTGATGAATCATCTGACGACATGAATAGCGTACAAGTCAGTGTATATTGTAATGCTTACCAGTATCATTATTAATAAACTTTGGAATTTTTCTTACATTAGATACCAACATCATGGCGTCCAGCATTTTTAGATTCAAATACACTAAAATTATTTTTTGATTTATATCAACTCCTACCTAATGGTTTAGCCAGCTATTCCCTATCGTGTTTAGTGCAGATGACTTCCGTTCGGCGTTCACTTTTTAGTAATCCAGAGCGTACGAAATTCCTAACCCACCTGGTTGAAGGTGTAAAGAATATACTTGTGAATTTACATGTAAGTTGAAATTGTATTTAAGAGTTGGGAAAAATTATATGCATACCATTTCTGAAATAAGTTATGTTGTCATAACCAATCATAACCAGAAGAAATTTGAATTGTCCTATGTAACTCGAACATGCACATACAAATGTTGAAAATATGAAATCCTAAATCTCTCAGGGAATAGGAATATCTCAATACACATCCTAGTAGAATACTAAGCACTAAAAAAAAACTGCTGAAGATTTTTTCCTAACCCAAAAATATTAAATGCTGATACGAGTTTAGTTAAATTAATGAACCATTTTTTAATTTCCCATTTACAAATTTACTTATAAATTCTTGTAATAATTGTTTATAAGAACTAAAAAGATCTAATTGTTTACCAATACATGTACATAAGTGGCAACAACCCAGTTGGGCCAATAGTTAACATTTTCGTTAACGACCATGTCATCTACAATGTCTACATTCAGAACTTTAGGGACATGATAGATGAAAAAGTCTTGTAAGATGTCTGCAATGAATTCAAAAATGCTTCAGAGTGCGGAGATTTTAATTTCTTAAATAAAAATTTGAAGCAAAAATTTAAAACTTATAATTAGAAGCATACATTTTTTTTTTAAATTTTTTATTAAATTTTATATTTTGTTATCTTCCCTATGCCAGTTGATATTTTAATTGTAGATTTATCGGCGTCTCATTTCAAAATTTGGATTTGGATTGGTTTCAATATGTACATACTTACAGAGTCCAAACATACATATGTTCATTTACCATGAGAAAATGAGGATTTTGGTCAGTATCTTTAAATGGATTTGATTCAATGACTTGAAACAGGCCTGATGCTTCCAAAATTTTATACAAAATTATTATTAATGAAAATATTTCGACACAGTCGCTGATGTTTTCGTTGATGAAAATATGTAGAATTTGTCGTCCTTAATGTCATCAATGAAAATATGTAAAAATTGTCTTTCTGAATGTCATCAAAGACAACTTAAGGGAAACTGTCGCTCTTTATGTCATCAACGACAACGTAAGGGACACTGTCGCTCTTTTTGTCGTTGATGAAATATGGGACACTTGTATGGCAATTTCGTTAACGACTGCCATACAAAAATACACATCCGTCATCAAAGATTTCATATAGTCGTGATGATTTCTTGCTGATTGGCCCAACTGGGAATCTTTGATTACAATGCAAAGCAGTATGAGTTATATCCATATACATGAAACAAATTTCTACGGCTTTGGTTTAAAGGTAGAGCTCGCAAACTATCGATAGTCGCGACCATCGATAGTTTACGGTCTGACTAAAGACATAGATTATGGTATTAGTATTGACCTACGATAAAGGGCTACCAGTCCCTGTGTTATCTGTGAACACTACTGTAGTAGTCTGGCTTGTCCCCTTAGTTCCTTACATTTTTATTTAAATTTATTTCTTAATTTCTGGTACAACGGGTGACAAGTCTGCCCAATCTGTCAGTTTGTGTTGGCCCCTTTATGGGAGCATCGTGGTGGCTGTGGTTATTACCCAAAATGCGGGGAGAGCTGTTAGAGCGCTTGATCGGCTTGGCATTTGTTCTTTTTGCAACACTTGCCCGGTGCAACCTTTGCTTTATACAAGGCTCGAATGTGGAGTTGCAAACAACCGAGTGTCGTGAACCAGAGAGCAACGGAAGCATTAGATAGGCTTTATCTTTCACCAGAGAGGAAAGTTGTATCCAGCCATGCAATTTTCTTCTGGTACCGGAAGGGTATTTATAACTCGATGGGGCGATGATTAGCACTTGTACCCAGAGTTGGGCACTGTTCGAATGGTTTCGTGAGGACTTTATTTGTGTAAAGACCCCTTGAGATTGTTCGAACACCGATGCCTAATATGCATCGTGAATGAAGGCTATCTAGTCATAGATTCACGTTAGATACACGCTAACACTGTACATTCAAATTTCAAGTATCATAACTGCTATAGGTGCGGAATTATTGAATGCTCAGAGGTTGTAACGCCACTTGCTTCAATCTCCTCTATTAATTGTAGGGTTCTTGACAAATATCATATTTGTACGTTCATGCATCAAGTTTCGAATTGATACTTGCCATAGGTGCGGGGAAGGGGTCAGAATATGCCCGAGGCAAGCATGCCTGTCGTAAGACGCGACTAAATAGCGAGTGACCAGTCAGGGTGTGGAAGGGCGTAGCGTTGGATAGTGTTGCGCCTCGAAAGAAAAACCCACAATACCCGTAACTGGCACTGACAAGGCGAGTCGATGCCGCCTTAAAGTAAGCATTTTGTCGAAATTCTGAAGCGTCTGACCCAGAGTGGACGCACGGCGCTGTTCAGAAAATTTAAATAACGATAACAACACCCCTCTTGGGTTATTTCATACTATGAAGCCTATCAAATTCTGCATATTTTGGTGAATTTTTAAAAAAATCGTTAGAGCGGTTTTTGAAAAAAAAAGCCAAAAACCCGTTAAAATTGAAATTAAAAAAAAAGTTTTGGGTTGACACTATAGGGGCCAAATTCACTTTCAATTTCAGCCGCCCAATCTGGAACAGACGCTGATCTGGAAGCCCCTCACGGCGCTGTTCAGAGAATTTAAAAAACGATAACAACACCCCTCTGGGGTTATTTCATATTATGAAAGCCTATAAAATTCTGCATATTTTGGTGAATTTTCAAAAAAATCGTTAGAGCGGTTTTTGAAAAAAAGCCAAAAACCCGTTAAAATTGAAATGAAAAAAAAAAGTTTTGGGTTGACACACAAAAATTAAATTTTTATCAATATTTTAACAAATATTAGAGTTATTCACGATCTAGAGTAACGAGCTGAGTAACAGGGTAAAAGTGCACTCAGTTACTCTGAATAGTGAGCATACTCAATACTTTGCACGTATATTTGCTTTTTGTTTCTCAAAATAATCTTAGCTGACAACAAAAAAAAAAATTTTTAAATGAATATTTTTCTCCCATTCAAATTTTTATTTTTGATGAACGAAAATTGCCTCTCAATCATAAACAAATTCAAACGTTTCTATAGAAATAGAAATAGTAAAAAAAAGGCAAAAGTGTAAGATTATTTTACACTAGAAAATAGCTTGACTAAAAGGGTAAAAGAGTAACAGAGTAACTTACGTATATTTTGTTGTTGTGGTTGTGCACAGTTACCCTGTTACTCTGTTACTCAGGACGTTACTCTAGATCGTGAATACCTCTAATGATTATAATGTGTATATATTATGATAGCATATTAAATTCTAAAGAATATAAGACTAAGTAGAAAAAAATCGATGTACCGGTTTTCAAAAAAATTGCAAAAAACCGTTAAAATTTCAATGCAAATCAATATTTTTAGCCGACATATGAAAATTAATTTTGCTTGTTATTGTAATACATAATGAAAATTATAAATATACACACATATTATATATATATCATGTATGTTTTTTATATAATAAAAAGTTTACGTTCCTTAGCAAAAAAAAAACACTGAAAAAAATTATTGCAAAAATTTTTTACTTAAAAAAATATCGAAATGAAATTTTGTCACCAGAATACTCTTTATACTCACTATGATTTTTTTACACTTTATCTTTCATGCATAAATAAAGAGTATTATGGTGACAAAATTTCATTTCGAACTATTTTGCAGAAAAATCCGAATTTTGTCGGACTAACTCTAATTTTCAGGATATTTTTTAAGTAAAGAATTTTTGCAATCATTTTTTTCAGTGTTTTTTTGTTAAGGAACGAAAACTTTTTATTCTATAAAAAACATACATGATATATATATAATATGTGTGTATATTTATAATTTTCATTATGTGTTACAATAATAAGCAATATTAATTTTCATATGTCGACTAAAAATATTGATTTTCATTGAAATTTTAATGGTTTTTTGCCATTTTTTTGAAAACCGGTCCATCGATTTTTTTCTACTTAGTCTTATATTCTTAAGAATTTAATATGCTATCATAATATATACACAATATAATCATTACTAGAATCGCCCAGTGGTCGAAATTCGACCACAAACAAATGTACTTTTTGGACACTTTCAGTACTTTTTTTTGCTATTTGGTACGAAATAGAAAACCACATTTATCATCCCTGGTATAATTCAAGCAAAATATAAATAAAACAAAAAACATGAAGTCTTTCTCTTTGTGCTTAATCCTTTTTTCAGCTCTGTGAATTTCGTTGTTGTTAATATTGAAAAATTTGTTTTTAATTTTACCTAGCTTAAAGTCAAAATATCAACATAATTTTAACTTTGTGCACATCTACACAGAAATACCTTTCTAATAGTGTATAATTTAAAGTCGTACTCCATTTCTAACATAGTAAAAAAAGATGGACAAGCTTTTGTCTTGCGTATTAATAGCCGTGTTTTTTTGACGCGTATATACAACTGTGGATACCTTCAAATTGCGATAACTCATGAACAGTAAGTCACACAATAGAACTCTAAGAAACTTTTTTATGGAGAATCACGTTCTCTTTCATTTTATATTTAAAAAAATTTATTTTTAAGGAGGTATTTTATAAAAACTGGTTAGCGCCGATAAATGGCAAAAAATCACTTTTTTTTAAATAACTTCTAAATAATTATTTTTTTTTACAAAAGATTAAAATTATTTGTAGAGCATGTGGTTCTCCTTGAAAAAGACCCTTGGACTTTTTATCGTACGACTCACCGTTCAAAAGTTATCGCAATTTGAAGGTATCCACAATTGTATATACGCGTCAAAAAAAACACGGCTATTATATATAGGCGAGGAGCCGGCAATACTAAAAGTGCCGTCATCGCGGATTCTGAAATTTTTAATGCGAAATGGTAGTTTACACTAAGACGAATAAGAAAAGCTTGGTCAGCATGGTTGTAGCCTGGCAGAAATATTTTTAAATGGTTTTTGAATTATTAAATTTTCGAAATGTTTTGCCGTCATCGCGGATTTTGATCAATCTTAATATTAATCGATGGTAAATTTCATAACCATTCAGAAAAAATCCGGCCGACCAAATATTTTTTGCCTAAAATGGCCGGCAGACCTATTTTAATGGTGCGACAGTGGGTACTTCCGGCAGTTTCTAAGCTCGCATACCTAGAAATTTTTAAATTTGACATTGAAACACGTAAATTAAAAAAAAAAAAAAACAAATTTCCGTGATAACAGAGAAATTGTACCCACCATTAAAATAGGTCTGCCGGTCATTTTCGGCAAAAAAAAAATTGGTCGGCCGAATTTTTTCTGAAAGGTTATGAAATTTACCATCGATTAATATTAAGATTGATCAAAATCCGCGATGACGGCAAAACATTCCGTAAATTTAATAATTCAAAAACCATTTAAAAATATTTCTGCCAGGCTACAACCATGCTGACCAAGCTTTTCTTATTCGTCTTAATGTAAACTATCATTTTGCATTAAAAATTTCAGAATCCGCGATGACGGCACTTTTAGTATTGCCGGCTCCCGGACTAATAGATTTGTTAAAATATTGATAAAAATTTAATTTTTGTGTGTCCACTCAAAACTTTTTTTTCATTTCAATTTTAAGTTTTTTTGGCTTTTTTTCAAAAACCGCTCTAACGATTTTTGTAAAAATTCACCAAAATATGCAGAATTTGATAGGCTTTCATAATATGAAATAACCCCAAAGGGGTGTTGTTATCGCTTTTTAAATTCTCTGAACAGCGCCGTGAGCAGCTTCCAGTTCAGCGTCTGTTTCAGATTGGGCGGCTGAAATTGAAAGTGAATTTGGCCACTATAGTTGCAGCGCTTGCCGGATCTAGCCTTAAGCTTATAACTTACTGCGATGGTCGTTGTAGAGAAGATTATACTTATGTAGCATGGATCGAAAAACGATGGAAAATAACTCTCCAAGTGGTACCCACAAGAATGTGGTTAATCCACCTGCCTCGGAGCATGCATATCGGATTTGGAGATGCAAGAAAAATGCACAGTTAGGAATGTTTCTCTACAGTCAGCTCGCTGAAGCGATAAATAGTGCTCACAAGAACGACATCATAATGGTTATGGATGATTTGAATGCCAAAGTTGGCTCAGAAAACCTTAAACTTGAGCACGTGATTGGAAGACATGGTTTGGGTACGAGAAACTACAATGGAGAGCTTCTCATTAACGCCTGCAATACAGCCAGTCCTGTCGTTGGATGTACGCTATTCCCACACAAAACATGCCATAAAGCTACTTGAGTGTCTCCAGACACATCACTGAAAACCAAATCGACCACATATCAGCAGAGAATGGAGAGGAAATTCGTCTGGACGTACGGGTAAAGAGGGCCGCTGACATTGGCTCCAATCACCATCTTTTCGTCGCGGTAATTCGACTGAAACTAGCCGCTATTAAACATCCCAGTGAACAATCTGTGGCAAACAAATTCGACTTGCTTAAGCTTAAGAACGACGAGATCTGCAGGTCTTTCGTTGATGATCTTAAAATAGCCCCGATCGATTGTGATATACTGAATCCCACGTCTGCCATACCCCCGCAACCAGAATCACCAACTACAACTGCCGAAGTGACTCGCAGTAGTAGTCGATGAAATAGTGAAAGCTATCCCACTGCAGCGAAGAGGTGTTGCCGCAAAGGCCATAAATTTAGTACGTGCACAATATGAAGGCTTTAAATGCAGTGTGTTACACAACGGATTGTTGTCAGTGACATTCACCACTAATTCAGGCGTCAGACAGGGCTGTTAACTATCACCATCTCTCTTCCTTATCGTTCTTGACGATATCATAGATAAAGTGTTAATAAAGCCAAAAGAGGTATCCGTTGAAACTTTACCGAACATCTAGAAGATCTCGACTATGCTGACGACATTTGCCTCTTATCGTCCAAACACCCAGATATGCAAAGCAAAATTGAAGACCTTGTCTTGGAATCACTAAAGTCCGGCCTAAAAATCAACGTATCCAAGACTAAAAGCATGAGCTGAACGCAATCAGGAATGACATCACGTTTAGAGCTGGAAGTGATGACATCGAAAACGTCCATAGCTTTACGTATTTAGTCAGCATTATCTCCATGGATGGTGGAGTAAGAGATGATATCAACTCAAGAATAGCAAAAGCAAAAGGCGCATTTGCTCAACTGAACAAAATATGGTCTTCTTCCGTTATATCCACCAAAACGGAAGTGCGCATTTTTGATTCGAATGCAAAATCGCTTTTGTTATATAGGTGCGAAACGTGGCTTGTAACTAAACAACTAATGAACAAGCTGCAAGTACAATGCATAAGGTTTGGTGGCCTCGCACTATATCAAATGCCGAGCTACATCAGTCAGAGGGCTATAGCAAACGAGGCCAAGCTGCGCAAGTGGAGATGGATTGGTCATACCCTCCGGAAATCACACAGCGAAGTCTGTCGCCAGGCTCTTGAGTGGAATCCACAAGGCAGTAGACGACGTGGTAGGCGGAAAACCAACTGGAAAAGGTTGCTGAAAAAGGAAATACAAGAATCGAGAAAGTCGTGGCAAGAGATCAAAGTCATCGCAAGGGATCGCGACAAATGGAGACGTTTCATATCGGCCCTATGCTCCTCCTAGGAGCTAAAGGAGAATACATACATACATGCTGGGATAAGGTATTTAAATGAAATTTAGTGAGCGGGTACGGCTTGATAATACCTTGTAACAGACAAAAAGTGGGCGGGAGCGAAGAAGTGCCACGCCCACTTTTTAGCCCTTGAAAACTTTGATTCAATATTACTCGAAAACGACGCCAACAATTTTGATGAAAATTTAGGAGATGTTACCTCTGCAAACGAGTGTTAATATGTGATACGCCGTTATATTGGGAAAACTCGTTGAAGGGCGTGGCACCGCCCACAAAAATATAATACGGTATAAAAAGAAAACTAATAAAGTAAAGATTCTAAAATTAGCTGTGGGGAGCTTACTTGCTATAACGCATCTCTGATCTGAAAGTGGGCAAAATATCGCCGTTGCGCGTGGAAGCTCCCATACAAGCAAAATACGTAAAATGCTATTTCTCGCAAATATTACAAGGTATTTTAATGAAATTTGGTACGTTGGTACTGCTTAATAATACCTTGTAACAAACGAAAAGTGGGCGGGATCGAATAAGTGCCACGCCCACTTTTTAACCTTTGAAAATTTTTGATTCAATATTACTCGAAAACGACTCCGACAATTTTGATGAAAGGAGCTGTTACCTCTGCAAACAAGTGTTAATATGTGATATGCCGTTATATTGGGAAAACTCGTTGAAGGCCGTGGCACCGCCCACAAAAATATAATGCGCTATAAAAAGAAAACTACTAAAGCAATCGTTCTGAATTTAAATGTAGAGAGTCTACTTGCTATTAGGCACTTACAACCTGAAAGTAGGCAAAATATCGAAAGTGCGCGTGGAACCTCCCATGCAAGTAAAACACATTAAATGCTATTTCTCGCAAATGATACAACATATTTTGATGAAATTTGGTATGCGGATCTGGATCAGGAGTATCTAAAGCATTACAAAAAGAAAGCTTTGTTTAATAATTGCCACGCCCACTTTATTATTGAAATAAAAATTTTGGTTAGTAACTCAAGCAAAGAAAAAAAAAATGGGATGAACTGTTTAATTCTTATATGCAGTCCTACGTACTTTTTGACGCTAAATCCGCCTTCATTAGCAGAACTGTCATTATACCTGCAGAATTTTGAAATTTCCTTACTTGAAGTTGAAGAAAACGCTGTGTTCAGTCTTAAAGCGTAGCTACAAGAAAAGGTGGAATTCTTTTTTATTAATAGCATCGAATAGTTAACTCTTCCTTATCCAAATATCCTTCAGGATTTTTCCAATGGGATTCTTATTTTCCGAGTTATGATCCTTTGAAGATAAGATATTTCAGCCGACATACAAAAGACGAAATATTTTGGGTGCGTGGCATATCCCATTTATTTATTTTAGGGCATTCTATTTCACCAAAAAAAAATTAGAGTTTTTGATATTTTTCTATACCATTGGATGCTTTCCGAGTTTTTTTATTATTATTCTCATCGGTTTATTTATCATTTTGAATGCATGACAGTTAGTACTGAAAAGATACAAGTTTCATAACAAAAAATAAATAAAATGATATAAATATGAATAAAAACATTGACTAAAATAACAAGATCAGATTGTTGACCGAGCAGGGATCGGTCTCCAGGTACTACCTGGCCGAAGGTTAGGCACAGATATGGTGAAAACATGGCTTCTTTATATTTAGTGGTTTAGGCGTGGTGCGATGACGAAAATACTTAAAAAACACTTAACTTTTTTTGTCGTTTTTTGTACGGAGGTACCACACCCAATTGTCCGATCCCCTTAATATTAAATTTATACCAATCGGATTACTAAAAAAACGAGGTGTAAATATCTTCTCTTCTTATACGAGATAAAATTGTATGTTTGTTTTTTTGTTTTTTTGTTTTTTTGTTTGTTTCTTTGTACTTATTTCTGTGCCAATATTTTTTCTCGAAAACGGCTACAGCGATTTTAATGAAACTTGGAGTAGTGTTAGATATTAGCATACAATGAAGAATGAGCTAGGTTTGAACTTTGTAAATGCTCACCAGAGGGCGTGGCACATCCTTAAATTTTAAATTTGATTTAGTAATAACTCGCAAATTATACAAGGTATTTGGATGAAATTTGGTGAGCGGGTACGGGTTAATAATACCTCGTAACGGACTAAAAGTGAGCGGGATCGAAGAAGTGCCACGCTCACTTTTCAGCCCTTGAACATTTTGATTCAATATTACTCGAAAACGACTCCAACAATTTTGATGAAAATTTAGGAGATGTTACCTCTGCAAACAAGGATTAATATGTGATATGCCGTTATATTGGGAAAACTCGTTGAAAATATAAAATGGTATAAAAAGAAAACTAATAAAGCAAACATTCTGAAATTAACTGTGAGGTGCGTAATTGCTAAAAGGCATCTCTGTTCTGAAAGTGGGTGAAATATTGCCGTTGCGCGTGGAACCTCCCATACAAGCAAAATACGTTAAATGCTATTTTTCGCAAATGTTACAAGATATTTTAATGAAATTTGGTATGTAGGTATTGCTTATTAATGCCTTATAATAATCGAAAATTGGGCGGTATCGAAGAAGTACCACGCCCCCTTTTTAACCGTTGAAAATTTTGATTTAATATTACTCGAAAACGACTCCAACAATTTTAATGAAAATTTAAGAGATTGTACCATTGAAAACAAGTGTTAATATGTGATATGCTGTTATATTGGAAATACTCGATGAAGAGCGTGGCACCGCCCACAGAAATATAATACGCTTTAAAAAGAAAACTACTAAAGCAATCTTTCTGAATTTAACGTAGGGTAGTCTACTTGCTATTAGGCACCTACGAACTGAAAGTAGAGTAAATATCGCCTATGGGCGTGGAGTCTCCCATACAAGTAAAACACGTTGAATGTTATCTCGCGCAAATGGTACAACATATTTTGATGGAATTTGGTACAGAGCTATTGCTGGCAAATGCCTTTTTTATAAACAAAAGTGGGTGATACCGAGAAAGTGCCAGGCCCACTTTTTAAACATTCAAAATTTTGATTCGATATTATTCGAAAACGACTCCAATAATTTTAATGAAAATTTAAGAGATATTACCCTTAAAAACAAGGAATAATATGCGATATGCCGTTTTATTGGAAAAACTCACTGAAAGGCCTACAAATATAATACGCTAGAAAAAGAAAAAATACTAAAGCAATCTTCGTAAATTTAACTGTAGGGAGTCTCCTTTTTATTAGGCACCTACGGCCTGAAAATGGGCAATATATCGCCGGTGCGCGTGGAACCTCCCATACAAGTAAAACAAATAAAATGCTATTTCTCGCAAATGCTACAACGTATTTTGATGAAATTTGGTATGCGGATCTGGATCATGAGTATCTAAAGCATAACGAAAAGTGGGATTTGTTCAACAATTGCCACGACCACTTTTTACCAAAATAAAAATTTTAGTTATAGTAGTAACTCAGGCACAAAAAAAGAATGGAATGAATTTTTATTTTTAATATGCAGTCTTATGTACTTTTTGACGCTGAATCCGTCTTCATCAGCAGAATTGTCATTATACCTGCAGGGTTTTGAAATATCTTTGCTTGAAGTTGAAGAAAACGCTGTGTTCAGTCTTAACTGCGTGTCTACAAGAAAAGGTGAAATCCTTTTTTATTAATGGCGTTGAATAGCCACACTCTTCCTTATCAAAACTTTTCCTATAGGTCTTTTACTTTCCGAGGTAAGATCTTTTGAAGATATGATATTTCAGCCCCCATACAATAGACGAAATATTTTGGATGCCTGCCATATCCCATTTATTTAATTTTTTGATATTTTTCTATACCATTCCGCACTTTCCAAATTTTTTCTTATTATTCTCATCGGTTAATTTATCATTTTGAAAGCATGAACATTGGAGGTGAAAAGGTACGAATTCCATCACAAAAAATAGCTATGAATAATAACATCGACTAAAATAATATGATTAGATTGTTGACCGAGTAGGGATCGGTTTCCAGGTACTGGTATTAATACTTTAAGTGGCTTAGGTGGTTAGCGATGACAATCATCCGCACCAGCGATTTTATATAGTAAGGTAGGTAGTAACTAAATTACCTTTTGTAACATAAGATAAAAATGTGTCCATCAGGCCTGTTCCGAAATTACTTTTCGTTTAGGAGGTTTTGTGATGAAAATGATGGGTCAAACGATAAAAAGTATGAGAATCTTTTTTGTGGAGAATTACAGGTTCTACAAATAATATTTACTTGCACTAACGAAAAAGAAACCGTTTAGGGAATATTCTTAAAAAACTGCAAAAAGTCGAAAAAATCGATTTTATCAAACATTTCCTAAACTGCTACTTTTTGGTTAATGCAAATCAATATTATTTGTAATTCTCCACATAAAAGGTTCTAATCCTTTTATCGTTTGACCCACCGTTTTTATCAAAATGCCTCCTAAATGAAAAGTTATTAAAACCACACGGATTACGGAAAAGGTGGTCATATTTTAAACATGACCCATAGAATAAAGACTTGACGCTCTTTGGCTTCACCTTGACAACAAGTAAAAAATGTTGCCAAGTTGTCAAATCCAAACTAATTTGAAGAAATGACATTGATACTACAAAAGTTGTTTTATTCGATATTATCAAAAGTACGAAAACAATTCCAGAATAAAAATTAATTTAAATAATTACTTTGGATAGTCTGTCATTAACCATCGATAGTCGCGATAGTGCGAGACTGCGAAACTATCGATAGTCTTGATAGTAATAGCAATTTTTTATAATCATTCCAGCCGCTGAATTCGTTCTATAAGAATAAAAGTTTGTTTTTTCGCATAGTTATGGGGTGTTGTTTCATATTTTCTAATTTTCATTGCATCTTTCTAGGTGTCCCATACCCGGATATAAATTTTTAAAGAGCGAAAAAGCATGTCCTTAGAAAATTATATATAACTTTTGAGTGTGATTAAATAACTATCCGCTCTTTGGTTGAAAGTTACGTATGTTTCTTACTTCGAAAGGTATATAAACCTCCGACACGTTTTCACCAGTAACAAATTATGGCTCAAAAACAAAACCTGTCCTATACCCGGTTTCTTTCCCTAATATAAAACTAGCTGAAGCGGTAGCAACTTTGTTCGCCCATTCCCGATGCTTTTTACATACCGTCTAATTGCTAAGCACTAAATAAGTTTAACCTACTCAGAGCATAGGGACTGCTAAGCACTTAATAAGTTTTACCTCTAAACCGACGATATGTTCCAAATCTCATCCATTTGCGTCAAATAGTTTCAGATATGGGACGAATTTTGTCTCATAGTCGATCTAATTACGAAAAGGAATTTGCGATACAATTATATCCCCAAGGTTTTTAATCGATTGAAACACATTCACATTCAAAAGAAACTACCCTTTAGAACTAAAGTAAATCTTCTCTTCTTATACGAGATAAAATTGTATGTACTTATGTACTTATGTACCTATGTACTTATGTATGTTTGTTTGGAACGGGCAAAACTTTTGCTCGAAAACGGGTACAACGATTTTAATGAAACTTGGAACAGTGTTAGATATTAGCATACAATGAAGAATGAGCTAGATTTGAACTTTGTAAATGCTCACCAGGGGGCGTGGCACCACCCTAAATTTTAAATTTGATTTAGTAATAACTCGCAAATTATACAAGGTATTTGGATGAAATTTGGTGAGCGGGTACGGGTTAATAATACCTCGTAACGGACTAAAAGTGAGCGGGATCGAAGAAGTGCCACGCTCACTTTTCAGCCCTTGAACATTTTGATTCAATATTACTCGAAAACGACTCCAACAATTTTGATGAAAATTTAGGAGATGTTACCTCTGCAAACAAGGATTAATATGTGATATGCCGTTATATTGGGAAAACTCGTTGAAAATATAAAATGGTATAAAAAGAAAACTAATAAAGCAAACATTCTGAAATTAACTGTGAGGTGCGTAATTGCTAAAAGGCATCTCTGTTCTGAAAGTGGGTGAAATATTGCCGTTGCGCGTGGAACCTCCCATACAAGCAAAATACGTTAAATGCTATTTCTCGCAAATGTTACAAGGTATTTTAATGAAATTTGCTATGTAGGTACCGCTTAATAATATCTTGTAACAGACGAAAAGTGGGCGGGATCGAATAAGTGCCACGCCCACTTTTTAATCCTTGAAAATTTTGATTCAATATTACTCGAAAACGACTCCGACAATTTTGATGAAAATTTAGGATCTGTTACCTCTGGAAACAAGTATTAATATGTCATATGCCATTATATTGGGAAAACTCGTTGAAGGGCGTGGCACCGCCCACAAAAATATAATGCGCTATAAAAAGAAAACTACTAAAGCAATCTTTCTGAATTTATCTGTACGGAGTTTACTTGCTATTAGGCACCTACGACTTGAAAGTAGACAAAATATCGAAAGTGCGCGTGGAACCTCCCATACAAGTAAAACACATTAAATGCTGTTTCTCGCAAATGATACAACATATTGTGATGAAATTTGGTATGCGAATCTGGATCAGGAGTATTTAAAGCATAACAAAAAGAAGGCTTTGTTTAATAATTGCCACGCCCACTTTTTTATCAAAATAAAAATTTTTTGTTAATAACTCAGGCACAAAAAAAAAATGGAATGAACTGTTTAATTCTTATATGCAGTCTTATGTACTTTTTGACGCTGAATCTGTCTTCATCAGCAGAACTGTCATTATACCTGCAGGATTTTGAAATATCCTTGCTTGAAGTTACAGAAAACGCTGTGTTCAGTCTTTCAGCGTAGCTACAAGAAAAGGTGAAATTCTTTTCTATTAATAGCATCGGATAGTCACACTCTTCCTTATCCAAATATCCTTTCAGATTTTTCCAATAGGATTCTTATTTTCCGCCGTTAGAAGTGAAAAGATACAAGTTTCATAACAAAAAATAGCTATGAATAAAAACATCGACTAAAATAATAAGATTAGACTGTTGACCGAGCAGGGATCGGTCTCCAGGTTCTGTACAATTAAAAAACATTATTATTATTTTCTAGGGTCTCAGCGATCCAGATAATTATCACGAATTTTGTCGTCTACTAGCAAGACTTAAGTCCAATTATCAACTGGGTGAATTAATTGCCGTACCATGCTATCCAGAAGCGATTCAATTGATAGCGAAATTTACTGTGCAGTCACTGCAGGTGAAAATAATTTTTATATTGTACTTTTAATTAAAGAAAACTAAAAATTTTTTTCCTTAGATGTGGCAGTTTGCGCCTAACAGCGTTCATTATTTGCTTACGTTGTGGCAACGTATGGTGGCTTCTGTTCCTTATGTTAAATCCCCTGAACCTCACTTATTAGGAACATATACTCCAGAAGTTACGAAAGCCTATATTGAATCGCGTCTAGATGCTGTACCCGTGATAGTGCGTGATAATTTGGAAGATCCATTGGATGATTTGTGCATGGTGCAACAACAATTGGAGCAGTTATCTGTGATCGAACGTTGTGAATATGACAAAACTTGTGCTTTACTTGTGCAACATTTTGATCAGAAAGCACGCGAATATGAGGAATTATTGCAAACGCCAAATGCGAATCCCATGGATATAAGTATACATGAGTTGCAATTAACTTGGTTGGTTTATATAATTGGTTCAGCTATTGTTGGCCGTCTAACTGTTAATTCAAATGATGAACATGATACCATGGATGCAGAACTTGTAATAAGAGTAGGTTACAATACAAATTTTAAAAGTATTTTACACTTGGCTTAAAAAAAATTTATATATTCAACCAAAAAGGTTCTACAATTAATGAGCTTAACAGATGCACGTTTGCCTCAAGCAGGCTGTGAAAAACTAGAATTGGCAGTTCTAAGTTTCTTGGAGCAAGTAAGAAAAATGCACATTAGTGAACAAACGCAAAAAGCAAATGTTTATAAAAGGCTGAGTGAAGTATTTGGCTTAAACGATGAACAAATGCTGTTAAGTTTTATAAATAGAAAAATGTAAGACGTTAAATTTTAATTTTTTTGCAAGAAAATATTAATTTTTTTAAATTACTCGCAGCATAACAAACTTAAAATTCTGGGGACATTCTGAACAAATTATAACAAAAACATTGATGTTGCTGTCTGATCTTTCCGCACACTTTAATTCAGTACGAAAGTTAGCCAAACTGGAGGAGGTCCAATTTATGTTAACGCATCACACTGTAAGTTTGCATCATCCACAGTTTAAATAATGCATAAACCTTTTTCTATACTGTCATTTGCAGAGCGAGCATTTTCCATTTCTCGGCACGAACTCTTCTTTGACTGAAATGCGCTGTCGCACAATGTTTTACACAGCTTTGGGACGTTTGTTAATGTTTGACCTTGGTGAAGATGAGGAAAGATTTTATAATTTTTTGACACCACTTACAAGTGAATATAATATAATCAACTTTTTAATTTTATGTTCAAAAATTGTATTTTCAATATTACAGATCAATTTGAATCATTGGGTACTGTGTTAATGGATAATAACAGTTTTCCAAATGAAGAAGCTAAAAAAGCAATTATTGGTTTGGCAAGAGATTTGCGGGGGCTTGCACTACCACTAAATGCTCGTATACCATACACCATGTTATTTGAATGGCTGTAAGTTTATTATTAACAGAGTTTTAACTCTTTCTATGATATTATTTTTGTAATACTTTGCTATTCTGAGTACCAAACATTTATTTATTTTTTGTCTATAAATTTATTTATTTTATTATTAAGGAGGTTCTGCAACGTTTTTTAAACTGGTTGTTTTATATTCGTAATATACTAAAAACGTCCTAGGCATTGGGAATTTGGTCTTTGTTCTCCTAGGAGTTACAGGAAAATAGAGAAAGTGTCGAAAATTGCGTATATACACACATTATGAAAATTGGGAACCCTCCTGAACGCATATTAATTAAAAATGATTTATTAAGCTTTAACATTATAATCTTTATAACGACACGTTCATTTTAATAATGGTGTAAGTCTATTCAAGGGCAAAAGTAATGTCAAACACATTTGCATAATAATCGGTTATTTGACAAATATGATTTTTTCAACTAAAACTTACGAATTCTTCACCATTAAGTAAACTTTCCGTGAAAACAGGGCTCGATTTCAATTTTTTAAAAATGACAGCCAATTTATATTTTGACATTACTTTTGCGCTTACATAGACTTGCAACACTCTTAAAATGAACGACACATGTAAATACGTGAACGATTTTCTTTGCCCCCTTGTGCCAGCTAACTATTTAACCGATTTCCGGTTTCTTTTTTTATATGAAAAAATTATCCCCATAAGTTGCTATTAAGGCATTTAAAAACGTGATCAAAATTTCCCATATGAATACAACAACAGCACCCACAGTGTTATGCTTTGTGGTTAAGAAAGTGGATAAGGCAATGCAGTGAAAAAGTTTTTGTTGTGGTTTCCTCTTGCTTGCGAACATCCTGTTTCGTTGAACTTTGCAGACGCTCTGCACCGATATTTCAGATGTTTTTGGATACTTTTGGACCTTTGCCGATATTTTAGGTATTATCGATACTTTTGGACTTTCATCGATTTCTTCGATGTTTCTCTCGATACAGTCGGACTTTCACCGATATTTGAGATGTTTTTCGATAATTTTACAAATATTTTAGATGCTTTTCGATACTTCTTGACTTTCGCTGATACTTTAGATGTTTTTCGATAATTTTGGACTTTTACCAATATTTTAGATGTTTTTCGACACTTTTGGACTTTTACCAATATTTTAGAGGTTTTTCGATACTTTTGGGCTTTTACAAATATTTAAAATGTTTTTCGATACTTTTAAACCTTTAGCGATAATTTGGATGTTTTCCGATACTTTTGGGCTTTCACTGATATTGTAGATGTTTTTCGATACTTTTGGACTTTCACTGATATTGTAGATGTTTTTCGATACTTTTGGACTTGTGCCGATTGTGAAGTGATCAAAAGTAACTTATTGATGTCTCTTCTGCATCCAAAAAAAGGCTACTAAGAATATTGAATTCTGACAGTACTGAATGTTCTGGATTTTTTTTTTATACACAAAACGACTTGGTGAGCGGCCAAAATTTGACCATCGGCGTGACTAGTTCATATAAATATTAAAAATCGGTCAACGGGCTAATTTTTACAATTTGAAAACGACCATATATTATACTTTCATTAAGAGTATTTATAGTTTGGAATTATAGCAATCTCAGGCATAATATCAAAATGGCGAACTTCTTCCACAAATTTTGGACAAATGCCAATAAATTTATATTCCCATGTTATCTCCAAGAATCATCACTCCCCTAAATGTTGATTAAATTCAAAAAACATACGCATAGCTTATTTCTTCGAACTTCAAACCCTCTAATGAAATTTCTATTTGGTTATGATCTCATGAAGTAACATCTATTTACATTTAATTTGAAAAAAGCGTAAATTAAATTTTTATATTGATTTAATTGAATAAATTAATAATATTTTTTCTGCAGCTATTATGCTGATTATTTGCCAATACTTATACGAGCAGTTGAGTTATGGGCACATGATCCTGCAGTCACAACGCCTGTACTAAAGCTGTTTGCTGAATTAGTACATTGCCGCACCCAACGTTTGCAAGGCAATGTTTCCAGTCCAATGGGTATATTACTATTTCGCGAAGCTTCAAAACTTATTTGTATATATGGAAACCGTATACTACACTTGGATGTGCCGCGCGATCAGCAATACCCAATGAGGCTGAAAGGGATTTCTATATGCTTTTTAATATTGAAAAATGCGCTTGGTGGAAACTATGTTAATTTTGGTGTTTTTAAGTTATATGGCGATGATACTTTAGATAATGTTTTAAATATTGCCGCTAAATTGATTATGTCTATTCAACAGAATGATTTGCTGGTATGTTAATATAATCATCATGTTTAAACATATTGATAATCATATATTTTTGTAGGAATATCCTAAATTGGCGGCAGCTTATTATGGTTTGCTAAACTGTCTTTCTCAGGACCATATAACATTTTTGGCTTCACTTGAACCACGCGCATTTTTGTATATTTTAGAAAGTCTTTCAAAAGGCTTATCTGCTTTAGGTAATGCAAAGTTGCTTTAACATTCACCCATATTATCGTTGACATTTTAGTTTTCGTTTCTAAGTCGTTTTAGTTTTTATTGTCGTCTGGTTCCTAAATTTGAATGAAAATTTTATCGAGGGGTTAGGAGAACGAAGTTATTACCATTATCATCGTAGTTGTATCATGGTAATAGTGCGACACGAATGAAAATAAGACAGTTGAAATACAACTATGGCGATGACTTCGTTCTCTTAACCCCTCGATAAATCCTCTTCCTCATTTCAAAACATTTCAAGAACTTAAATTTAAAAACGAGATGGCCATATAAACTGAAACGTCTTAGAATCGACTATTACAAAGCCAACGTTTATAGGAGGAATTTTGTTTTAACCTTATATAATGTTTTACGTTTATGTACTTGCAGACTCAACTATATACATAAGTTGTTGTTCCATTTTGGATAGTATTGTTTCATATATCTTTAAACAGTTACGGTTAAAAGGTAATATCTTTTTAATTTTAATCGCTTTAATATATATATAATATTTTTTTCTTGAAGTTTCAACATTCCCAAACAAGAAGCTTCGTAATATAACGCCAGAAAATGCACAATTCTTGAAGGTAAAATATTATTTTTATAAATAATGAATTATCACAATTATCAAACATTAATTACCATATAGATTGTTGAAATAAATTCCGAAGTACTGCAGAATATGATGTCGACACTGTTGAACAATGTCATGGCGGAAGATTGCAGAAATCAATGGTCTATGTCACGGCCGTTACTAGTCCTTATACTTTTGTATGAGGATTATTTTAGGTATTTTAAAATATTATATATTACATTGCAATATGGATTTAAGTTTTCAATGCAATTGCAGATCTCTTAAGGAAAATATAATAAGGGCTCAGCCATTGGATAAACAGCAAACAATGGCACAATGGTTTGATGATTTAATGCATGGAATTGAAAGAAATGTTGCAAGTAAAAATAAAGATAAGTAAGTTATTGCTGAAAGCAAAACGAAATTAAGTATGTGCACATTTGGTTACATTTTGTTTAATTTTTACTGTAGGTTTACGCAAAATCTTTCATCTTTTCGGCGAGATGTGGTTAACCTACCGAAATTATCAACTTATAATACTGGTTTGTTAACAATATATATATATATATATTTATTTGTTTTATTCAAATATTGGGTGGAGTGAAAAATTTTTAGTTTTTGTTTATTTTATTGAAAGTTGTTCGAAAAAAAATAACTATCCACCAGCTGATGTTTACAATAGTAACAATCGTCGTTGGCATTTCGTAAGAAAGTTTATAGTTAGGGAAGTAGAAAAAAGGTAATGATTCTTGAACGAAAAAATCTACATAACTGTGTTTCATAACAATTTTTAGATTTTGTTTTCGAGGCCCGAAAGTTTTGAAGATAAACGTGCTTTTCGGAATCCCCTTAATGTGTAATGTTCGATTTATTGTATAAAATGCCAGTGGAATTTACCAGGTCTACTTTATAAAAATTATGTAATTACACTCCACCCAAAGGATATGTTTGTGTTTATTTATTATTTTTACTATTTTTACTTGCTTCTTTAACACACTTAACACACTTTATATGTATTCCAATAAGTTTCTGATACTCGTATATCTTTTTTTTTATTTAAATATTAACTTCTTAATGCCTTTTTGCGACCCAATATGAATTCAGCTTAGAAAAATATACATGAAATAGATCGTTGCCTTCAGGTCGTAAAATTTTGTAAAACTCTGTTAGTCATGCCCAAAGTACCGGAAGGCTATTATCTATACAGAGCATAAAATTACACTGTGGAACAAAATTTTTTTGTCAAAAGCTTACTCGGATCTGACGCTGCGGGGTGAAAATATAGGCCAAAATAAGAGACCTCAGTATGTTCAAGTTAGCTCTAGTTTTCGAGAAACGGCCATTTGATTTTTGCACCTTGAGGCGGTTTTTCAGCACATCGATTTACTTATGTGTTTTTTTCGATAACAAACTGAGATTAATTGCATCTGGTGGTGGGGTTTTGTTCATCTCGTCAATATCTACAACTTTCACCAACAGTTGCATTATCGGCAGGTTAGAGCACAAAATTCCCCAAAAAAGTGACATTATTCGCCTTTATGACATTTGGATCAAAAGAAATCACCCGAGTGGGGAATAAAATGTTTTTGATTTTTCGAACCGAAATCTCTATTTGAAATAGGTGCATGACAATTAAGCAACTGCTCCCCCTCTTAGAAAATTATAAAAAATATGTGGAGAGTGTCTCCACATGTTAAGAAACTATATCCCAGAAAAAATATTAGGGTAATCGATATTAGTTCAAAAGTTATTAACAATATATTGATGTCGTGCAAGTCTTTTTGCAGCATTAGAGAAAAACAAGGCATCTTACGAAAAAAGTGTGTAAGGCATAAAATGCTTAGAATCGTCTAAAGCAGGCATGTCAAACTCAATTTCCAACTTGGGCCAAACAATAAAATATTTTCATTTTACCGGATAAAATTGAAGTCGCCGACATTACTTTCATCACTGACATGAGATGAGAATCTGTTAATCTCGCCCTAACAGGAGACTGGTTTTCTTTCATGAGCGAAAATAATTGCTCACATACATTAGAAATGCCAAACAGATATTATTTGCATTGCAAAATTGTGATATTCTTAAAATCGCAAAAATTTAAAATAATGGAAGGTAGGTTCAAATTTGTATCGCATTGAATTTAGTATATCTTCATTTGAAGGTAGCTTGACACTTTTTCAATTTCAATGGAAAACGGGCTTGAAAATAAAGGAAACTTGTCTTCAACGACCTGAAATTTTCAATACGTCTCCCGAACTCCATCTATAAATCATTAAAATATGCTTTGCACGTTGAAAATATTTCAAGTTTTTTACACAGAAGCAATTTCAACTTAAAAGTTCTAATTTGGTCATTGCAATGTACATTATGAAAATAAGTCTTTTCAACGCTGATCTCACTGTATTTTCGTCGTAGCCTCGCAATGAAACCATTATGTTGTTCCTTCAAAGAAGATGCTCTATCCTTTCCAATGAGTGGCCAGCGTTACCTTGAAATAAAAATTTTTTTATGGGTGCTAAACTTTCATATAATTTAGGTTACTTTGAATTTTCCACCCAAGATTTATCCAGACAATATACTTCTAAACAAAAATTTACAACTGTCAAATACCCATAATTATATTGATTCGTAATTTATTTTTCTAGAATCGCCCAATGGTCAAAATTTGACCACAAATGTATCAAAAAATGTTAGTACTTTTTAGACAGTTTTAGTAATTTATTTGCTATTTGGTACAGAATAGAAAAGCTCATAAATCATCCCTGGTACAATGACAAATGTGAAACAAAAATAAAATAGTAAACATGAAGTCAGCCTTTTGCCTTTCTTTTTCTGATGTATCCTCTTTTCAGCTCTGTGTGACCGCATATTTTGTCGTTATTAATATCGAAAAATTTGTTTTTAATTTTACCTGGCTTTAATGCAAAATATTATAATTTTAACTTTGTGCACATCTGCATGCAAATACCTTTCTAATGGTGTATAATTCAAAGTCGTGCTCCATTTCTAACATAGTAAAAAAGGTAGGACAAATTTTTCTCATGCGTATTAATATATAGATTTCAACGTTTGGGCCGCAAATTGAAAGATAATGAGCCTCATGAGGCCCGCGGGCCGTGAGTTTGACATGGCTGGTCTAAAGAATACGTGTGAGTTTTTTTTAGAGTTTTTTGGAACATATTAATCTCAGAAAATTCTGAGACTATATTGTTAATAACTTTTGAAGCAATATCGATTACCCAAATTTACATAGTTTCTTGCCATGTAGAGAGTGCCCTCATATTTTTTATAATTTTTTCAGAGGGGGAGGGCGGGAGCAGTTGCTTAATTTTTATGTACCTATTGATTTCAATAACAAATGAAAAATTACGGTCTGAAAAAAACACCATTTTATTCCATGGTCTATGCTAAAAATCCTAAAAAAAACTAGTAAGGGTGTTACCTTTGGCCTGGCCAAACATTAAATACCCTACACAGCAGTACGTTGAAAGTTTTGCTTGCATGGAAGGTGCCACGCCCTCTTGACCAAATTCACCCAGCTTTTTCACAGAGTTTGAACTTATAGTTCTTAGCATTTGAGTGAAATTTGGTTGGATTATCTCAAAAAATGTTTTCATTATAGCATTTTGAAGTTTTTGCTTATATGGGAGGTGCCAAGCCCTCTTGTCCAAATTCTCCTGGTTTTTGTTCAGACTCTGCGCCTACAATTCGTAGTATTTATGTGTATTTTGGTTGCATTATCGTGAAAAAAACTCAAAAAGTTGCATTTTGAATATATTTTTTGTATGGGCGGTAGGCGTGTCCGTTGACCGATTTCGCTCATTTTCAATCCCCCGAGCTATCTTTGACGCTGAAGGCTGTGCACCAAATTTCATTGAATTATCTTGCTTAGTTTTCCCAAAAAGTGTATTTCCACACACAGCCAGCCAGCCACCCAGCCAGCCAGACAGACGGACATAGCTATATCGACTCAGGGGGTGACGCTGATCAAGAATATATATACTTTTCTATATCTGGCACGCCTCCTTCTCTGCGTTACAAACGGAAGGACAAAGTGAATATACCTTGGTGTAGGGTATAAATATGTTTACAAAATCTTTACTAGTCGCTACAAAACATCATTTGTTCAAAGCCTTTTTTACGTTTAATATCTTAGATGGCTCACTTCAAAAATTTTCGCCTATATGCTTCATACATTATATCAAAATGTTGGTACGGATCTCGGCTATACGTTAGAAGTCAAAAACTGTACATAAATCAACCACTCGGGTGATTTCTATTGAGCCGAATGTCATAGAGGCGAAAAATATCACTATTTGGGGAATTTTGTGCTCTAACTTGCCGAAAATGCTTTCAAAAGGACTGATTTGTTAGTGAAACCTGTAGATATTCACGAGACGAACAAAACCCCACCAATGCAATAAAAAGCAGTTTGTTATCGAAAAAAAATAACACATAAATCGATGTGCTGATAAACCGTCTTGAGGTGCAAAATTTAAATGGCCGTTTATCGAAAACTAGAGCTAACTTGAACAAACTGAGCCAAATGGTTTTTTATTTTGGCCTATATTTTCACCCCGCAACGTCAGATCCGAGTAAACTTTTGACAACAAAATTTCCACAGTGTTATATTCTGATTTTGACGAATTTTTTAGGTCCATATAATTTTAACTAACCCTGAAGATCTACATATACACACATATTTTTGAACTTGAGTTGTCAAAAGAAAAAGTTCTAAACAAAGGTTAGACTAAGGTTAGCTTAATTGATTGACACGAGATACTTAAATGCTCGGATTCTAATATTTCGGTTGATGTTTACTAACTACTACTAACTGTAGTAAAAAAGTTTTGCAAGAAATTGTTTAACATCTCCACATGAATCGTTTATTTTGAAAGGAGGGTAAGTCCAGAAAGGGGCAAAAGTAATACATAATAGCGCCATAATAATCGGTTATTTGCCAATCGGTCAGCAAATTTATATTACTTTTGGCCCTTTATTGGGCAAACGGCTCACGGCTCATTTGGAATACAAATATACAGGATGGGCAGGAATCGGTAGAACGCCGGAAAATGTAAAATTCCTGGGCTTATTGTGAACAACTTATCTTAATTCCATTTTTCGAAATTCGAAAAACCAACGGAGTAGTTGGAGCCGTTAGTTTTGAAAGTGAGGTAAAGAGGCAAAAGTAATATAATTGGCTGATGTTGTGTTAAAAATGAGTAAAATTAGACTCTGTTTTCACGTAATGTTTACTTGATGTAGTGAAATTGATGGCATTAAAATGAAAAAAATGGTATTGGTCAAACAACTTATTATGGCACAAAATATGTATGACATTACTTTTGCCCCTTTTATGGACTTATTTCACTTTCAAAAATAACTCCGTTTGTTTTGCGAAATTAGAAAAATGGAACTAAGAAAAGTGGCTCAGGATAGTCCCAGGAATCTTACATTTTTCGGTGTTCTACCGATTCCCGCCCACCTCGTATACATTCTTTTAAGACACCCAGTGCAACAGTATTTTCATCGGCTTGGAAAAAAGCTGAGGTTAGTCCTTTTACGAAAGAGCTATTTTATATGGTGTAGATAACTTGCGTCCCATCAGGGTTTTATCGTTTTATCCGAATTGGTCGAACGTTTTTTTAATAAACACTAAACTAACAGACCGATATCAAATTTTCACAATACCTTAGTATTATGAAAAGCTAGGTCATAGGCTAAAAAAGTTGGCGGTGCCACACCCCCCTAAAAATTAATTCTTAATAGCTCCGATAATTGAGATTTGGTACATATACACGTATAGAGTGAAATAGGACAAATAATTTTTACTGAAAAAGTAGCCGGTGCTACTTCCCTCTAAAAATTAATTTGTAATAGCTCTGAAACTACTTGACGCAGATAATTGAAATTTGATACATCTCTAAAGTGCATTAGGATAAATTATTTTCAGTGAAAAACTGGGCGGTGCCACGCTTCAAAGAAATTAAGTCATCATATCTGTAAAAATATTTGGTATATGTATTAAGAGTACTGGGACAAATAATATCCATTGAAAAAATGGGTGGTGCCACGCTCTTAAAAAATGTCGTCATATTTTTGATAGTATTTAACGCATAAAGATGAGATTTGGGACATATATAAATTGCATCGGAACAATTTACATCCCTTCAAAAAATTGGTGATGCCCCGTCCCCAGTACAAGACAAAGTGTAGCAACGCACACCGGGGAATGCTAGTTCATTAAATGTATCAAATATTTATAAAATTTGAGCAAATATATATGTAGCCAAGAACAAAAAAATGTATAGAAGCTCAAATAAATGTTAATACATATTGACAATACATATCTACATCTGGATGTACTCAATTTCCGTAAATATATGACGATCTTGGCTCCAAATTTATTACATTCGAGGAAAGTTGTACAACTTAAACTACATGCTTTTCTGTTTTTATTTTTGACTTGTTATGAAAGTTTGTACTAGAACTATTTCATCACTATTTTTCACGTGAAAATTTGTTTGATGTTGAAAGCCGAGGATATGTAACTTTTCTCGTTCGAGATACGTATTGTATTGTTTAATGGTTTATTTTCGCACACTCTGGTCAAAGTGTACAGTCGTTGGGCTAACTTATAATAGGAAAAGTTACGTTTACTACCTCATATGTGTTACTGTTTATATTATTTAATATTTATTTTACTTATTTTATACTTATTAGTAGTCATATTAAATAAAGGTGAGGTTTGCTCATGTGCATTTTTTAAACCTGGGGCTAAAGTTACCGTAAGCTTTTGGGTATGTCTATGTACAGTTGCTTACTTGAATCTGAGTCTAGACTGATATAGGTAGCTCCATAATAATTGTTTGTTTTTCAATAAGTAGTTTATGACCTACAAAACTTAGAGTTTAATTTAAGAAAAGTTGTGTGAGCTTAATTTGTTGCGAAATGTGGCTACGGTCTCTTAGTGATTTTAAGAACAAATCTTTTACATTTTCGTCTAAAAGTATGCATAAATAAAATGTGAATTGTGACCCGTTTGTGCAATTCTGAGGTCAGAACAAATGCCTCTGGTGTATTTTTGAAAAATCAAATCAAGTCGGATGTGCAATGAGGAATTATTTCCTGTCGGCCTTAAATCACACGTGTTAAAAATAAAAATTCTTTTCAACTAACAAAAAAAATAATTCTAACAATGTAGCAGTGTTAACCATTAAATATGTGCATCGTAAACGTTTAGTGGTCTGAGAATATCCTTTTTTTATTTTGCAGCTAATGTTAGTAACGATATCAATGACATATTACTTGATGAACTCGAAAAAGAATATATGAAAGATGACTGATGATGCTTACAAAAACTAAAGATATACAACGGGAGGGTAACATATATTCTTCCATTAACTTACAATGCGCAACCCATTTCATGTCTTGCAAGAATTCTGTCAACACTTAAAACCTTTGGTGTTCTATTGTCTTTTGATCGTATCTGTGGCCAAAAGCAGTGACAGCTTAAGTCAAAAGGCAAAGCAAAACAGCAAAGGCTGACTTAAGCTGTAACTCAGGGTACCTACCGAGCCTTAAAATCGTTGAAAGTCCTCAATTAGAAATTCATTCCTTGTTATCCTTAAAAAGCCCTTATTGTTGCGTCAATTTAGATGTTAGTCTTTGAAAATTCGAAATTTTAATATTTATTTCAGCAAAGTTTTGAGTTAAATTTTTGCTTCAAATAAAGAAGAATGGTCATTTGTGACCCAGGACCGGCACAAGCGAAACATATCTCATTTTTTTTTTTTTTTTATTTGATGGACATCAATAATGCAAACATTTTTTTTTACAATTTCAGTGGCTGACTTAGTTAAATTGATTCTAAAGGGAAATTTTTTACATATATTTTTTTTAGAAATGTTGCAGTTTTTATTCAGTTTTATAATTTTTAAATGATAACAGAGTGAACGTACTTCGATTAGAACACTGTTATGTTGAAATGTAAAAAAAACATACAGGGTGTCCGAAAAGTTCCTGAACAGTTCAATATTTTGAAAGCTGCACGTTAAATTAAAAAACCAAAATACACGTGTTCAATAATTTGAAGAGAGCTATTCAATGATACTAATCTTGACACTCATCACACACCTCCCGCGGGCAGTGGGCGAGGGCACCTCCTGCATTTTATATGGGACCCCCAATTTTCCTTGCGAATTCGGATTCTATGTTCAAAAATACGACACTTCTGCCTCAAACATTTTTTTTATTCGCCATAGATGGCGCTGTAATCGACAAAACCAAAATTAATAGTACAAACTATTATACCTAAAACTTCATGAAAAAAGATTTTAATCAAAAAACCAAAAAAAAACACGTGTCCAATATTTTTAAGAAAGCTTTTCAACGATACTAATCTTGACCCCGTCACACCCCAAGAGGGTTGGGCGGAGAAAAACTCCAAAAGGATTGACGGGGAGGTCAAGATTAGTATTTTTGACGAGCACTTCAAAAACCTTGGACACGCGTTTGTTTGTTTTTTGATTAAGAGTTTTTTCAAGAAGTTTTAGGCACAAAAGTTTGTATTTTTAATTTTGGTTTTGTCGATTGCAGCGCCATCTATGGCGAATAAAAAAAAATGTTTGAGTCAAAAGTGCCATATTTTTGAACATAGAATACGAATTCATAATAAAAATTTGGGTTCCCATTTAAATTTTGGGAATGCCCGCCACTAAATGCGGGGGGAAGGTGATGTGGGTCAAGATAAGTATCGTTGAATAGCTCTCTTCAAATTATTGGACACGTCTTTTTTGGTTTTTTGATTTAACATGCAGCTTTCAAAATATTTGACTGTTCAATGACTTTTCGGAGGTTTTTCCATGTAGGTTTTTTTTATTTTTTTTTTTTAATATTTCAACATAACAGTGGTCTAACTTCGAAGTATCTTCACTCTGTTATCATTTAAAAATTAAAAAGCTGAATGAAAACTGTAACATTTTCAAAAAAATTATATGTAAAAAAGATCCCTTTGGAAGGCAATTTAACTTATAGCATTTTCTTTTCTAAAAAAATGTTACCTGCTTGAAGTGTAACATTTTTTTAGTTTTGCACTCTACCCTGATAAAATGTTAAATTTTTTTAAATAAGAATAGAACAAAAAATTCTATACAAATCACAAAATGAATTTTCTCTCACAATTGTTACATTTGTTTTTATTTAATTTAGTAAATTTGAATTCATTCAATTGTTTGTAAATAAAAAACCAAATAAAAACTTTCAATATCATAGCCATGTTCACGATCCGGTGCAAAAGGTCTTGCATCATAGCATTTGTAAATAAGTGTTGAAAAATTTTGTCATACAACAAAATATATAAGCCGTGTTCACGATCCGGAGCATTTAGACTTGCAAAGTAGCAAAATAGCAATAATTTCCACTTGATTGTGAGCAATATTAAAAGTATTAACATTGCAAGCTACGAAAAAATTTATTTCTCTGAGAAAATCGTATGGGCAAAGAGAACGAGAGCATAAACAAAAAATTTGTATTTGAAAAATGACATGATATTTTGATGCTATAGGTTTTTAGTATAGAAAATGTCAATGCAAATGTAAATTCAATCCTATATATGTTGTTGTTCTATAGCAAAATTTTTCAACACCTATTTACAAATGCTATGATGCAAGACCTTTTGCACCGGATCGTGAACATGGCTATAGGATTGAATTTACATTTGCATTGACATTTTCTATACTAAAAACCTATAGCATCAAAATATCATGTCATTTTTCAAATACAAATTTTTTGTTTATGCTCTCGTTCTCTTTGCCCATACGATTTTCTCAGAGAAATAAATTTTTTCGTAGCTTGCAATGTTTATACTTTTAATATTGCTCACAATCAAGTGGAAATTATTCCTATTTTGCTACTTTGCAAGCTTAAATGCTCCGGATCGTGAACACGGCTCATCTGTTTGTGAAAAAAAAAATGCAAAATTCTCACCCCGTCGATTGAAAAAAGTGTAAAAATGTTACACTTTTGCCTGCTCAGAAGGCAACAATTTTTAGAAAATTTTAGAAAAGAACAAAATATTTTGACAGCCTTCGCAAGGGGCAGAAAAAGTGTAACATTTTTTTGAGAAAAGAAAACGACATTAGTCAGCCACTGAAATTGAAAAAAAAAAAATAAAATTTTGGATAATTAATGTACATAAAATAACAAAAAAAATTAGATCTGTTTCGCTTGGGCTGGACTTGGGTAAATTTTGTATGTATCGTGACCATTCTCCTTTTATAAAATTTACAAAACTTTCAAAATAAGCTAATAGTGAACTCGCTGAATGGCATAAGTATGTGTTAAAATTATTTTTCAATTTGGAAAACTTAAATTTTAAAAATTTATTACTTCTGTAAATTCTTAAATTAAAAGAAAATCTGGAAGCTGAAAAAAAAAATTCTATTTAAAAATTCGTAAGTTTTACAAATAAAAAGTTAAAATTAAATGCTTGGATTTTTTCCTCATTTTAAGCATCTTAAATCGTCTTATGGTAGGGTGTTGTGGGAGAAGATTTATTTGAAAAAACCCTGGATTCCAGTAGGGACCCTGGTAACAGCTTTTTGCCATAGAAATTAAGTATTTCGACCATTTTGTTGTTTATAAGATGGGAAATGGGTTAGCTGTAATGCAATACTATATAAGTAAGCAACCTTTTTGAAATTAACCTTAGGTTTTTATAATTTATATATAAAATAAGTAGTTTAAAGCTATGAATGTATAACTATTATTCCCCACATTTTACTATATTCAAATTTTGGCTTTTTTTCCAGAAAATTCGTATCAAGTTTACTCCGAAACAAATTACTCCGTATCAGTTTAGTTTTAAACTAATTGAAGTTTTTCCAATCATGAGTTCGGCTTAGACTAAAATATTCCGATTGTCTACGATATGAATAAAAAGAATGGGTTATTTCTATGAACTGTTATGTAAAAGCAAATATTTTGTACGTCAATAAAGTAAGAGTATCAATGTAAATAAAAAAATAAAAATTCAAAGTATGGCAATTGATTTTTAAACTAAATAAGATAATATTTTGCACACTCTACGTATTAAAACAAAGTTTTGTTAAAATCCATTTTTAATGCGCAGTTAATGTTTTTCTTTGAAATTATTGTCTGAGTTAATCTTTATGTGTATGGTTTTATAAATAATTTTTGAGTGTGTTCCACAAAACTAAAAAATCCCTCACTACTAAATTTGGATTATGAAAATGCATATAATGCATGCATATTGAATCAACGAAGAGGGTCTATCAAATGGCTGTACTTGTATTTCGGCAAAAACGACTCGACAATTGAACACGAGCTCGCCATTATTACTATAATACGAATGAAAATACGACAGTATATTTTGAACTTAAGATTAAAACGACTAAGAATTGAGAATTAAAACGCTAATGGCAATGGGGCATTATAAACTGCATAAAAGAATAATGAATAAAAAATAACTCCAAAAAAAAAAAATAAAAAAATAAAAAAAAAATAAAACGGTTCAACCGTGTACTTCAATAGAAGTGTTCTTTTTCTTTTTTGCTATCACAAGCACTCTTTGATTAAATCACTTCGCTTCTTCTGTGTGTGCATGTATAAACTGTCATTCTGCGATCTCTTGCTATCGTAGGAAATGCCTCCTGCCCTGAAAGATTTTAGGGCTTAATGTTACTTTATCGACTGTTGTTGTTTTTTTTTTATTTTTTTTTGCCCAAATAGGGCTCTGGGAATTAATTACAACAACAACTTCTGGTCGAACCTACTTTCGGAATTATAGTCATCGGAAGATCGGGATATATCTTTTATAAAAATCGGTATAAGTTGGGAATCCATCGATGGATTTTAAAAATGTTAGTGTCATATGAAAGGTATTTTAGCGGGCTATATAATTGCTTTATCAATTTGAGTAATAGTTTTCGAGATATGACAATTTTTCAAAAATGCACCCCAAAAAATGTATTATCAACCTATAATTTTAGTAACAAAATTAGGAAGCCCAATTTATTTCCTTTCATTTGATATGCAACATGTATCTGAAATTGCATTATTAATAAATTTCTATAGAAAAAATCAAAAATAGACAAAATTAATTTGCTTGAAATTAGGAACAACAATGCCGGAACAGACAACAACTTCACTACTTCTACAACAACAACAAAGAGAATCAGCTACTCGTTCAAGCGCAGCAGCTACTTATTAGCCGTGTTTTTTTTGACGCGTATATACAATTGTGGATACCTTCAAATTGCGATAACTTATGAACGGTGAGTCGTACGATAAAAAGTCCAAGGGTCTTTTTCAAGGAGAACCACATGCTCTATAAATAATTTTAATCTTTTGTAAAAAAAAATAATTATTTAGAAGTTATTTAAAAAAAAGTGATTTTTTGCCATTTATCGGCGCTAACCAGTTTTTATAAAATACCTCCTTAAAAATAAATTTTTTTAAATGTAAAATGAAAGAGAACGTGATTCTCCATAAAAAAGTTTCTTAGAATTCTATTGTGTGACTTACTGTTCATGAGTTATCGCAATTTGAAGGTATCCACAATTGTATATACGCGTCAAAAAAAACACGGCTATTATTTTAAAAAAATGTCTGACAGTTTCAAATCCCAATTACCCCTACTGTTATATAAAATAACTGTTGTTGTAGTAGTAGTAAAGTTGTTGTTGTCTGTCCTGGCATTGTTGTTGTTAAAAGTAACTAATTTCCAAAAAATTGATTTGGTCCATTTTTGTTTTTTTCTATAGAAGTCTATTAATGATGCAATTTCACATACATGTTGCATATCAAATGAAAGGAAATAAATTGGGCTTCCTAATTTAGTTATAGAAATTACAGGTTAATATATTACTTTTTGGGAAAAATAACGGTTTTTTTGGGAAAAAAATGGGGTGCATTTTTGAGAAATTGTCATATCTCGAAAACTGTCACACAAATTGAAAAATTTTGTACAGCACGGTAAAACACCTTTCATATGACATCATTATTTTTAAAATCCATTCAGGGATTCCTAACTTATACCGCTTTTTATAAAAGATATATCGCGATCTTCCGATGGCTATGTCTCCGAAAGCTTTGCGCAGAGGCGATATCGTAACCAATGAGGTCCTACCGAGGTGCGATTATTGCTAGTTGAAGTAGGTTCGACCAGAAGTTGTTGTTGTTGTAATAAATTCCCAGAGCCCTATTTGGGCAAAAAAAAAAATAAACAACAACAGTCGATAAAGTAAAATTGTTCCGATTTTAGAATATAATTCAGGATCAATTTATAAATGTGTAGCAAAATAAAATAAACTGAATTAAGAAAATATTGGCCTAATCATGAATAAACATTCTCGAGAATTTCTTGCCTTGCAGTCTAAGAATATTTATTCAAGATATGGCCCTTATATGTCATCACTTCGCAACACTTCACTTTTTTTCCATAATTTCACTTCGTTTAATTTTTTCGAAACGACAACACTGATTTAATTTCATTAAACACAGCTAAAATAACAGATGCTAAGATGCTAAGATGCTTAACATGTGGCCATCCTCAACAATACATAGGGTAAGTTCGACTAATGTGGACACATTTATCTTTTTTGCTAATTTCTACCAAAGAAGTGGTTAAAGGCTAGTTCGGTCAGTTTATTTATATTAGTTATTCCATTGTTTTACTACTTGATCGTTAATAAACTAAATTATTAACTTTGAAAAAGGTAATGTAGGATATGATATTCATTTAGTTAGTCGCGACTTTTGTCTTCACATCATAAGCTAACAATTTGCACACATGATAGAAATTGTTTGTGTACAACTTAAGCACATCATCTGTTCCAAAAAACAAAAAATTAGAAAATCTCAGAGAGCCAACTGATACACATACGAATGCGCTTGCTACTTCGTTTTGTCTCGGCAAAAAACCTTGCAAACGAAGCGTTATGCAAAAATAGTATAATATCGATGACTCACAACGGCAGGGCAATGCATATAAAGAGAAAAAACAAGGAAATTGGAATTTTTGCATGTGCTGTGTTTTTCTTGTAGCTGTGATTCTCGTTTAATCTACGCTAAAAGTTAAATAAAGTATGCTTGCAAAATTCTATAAGATGTCGGCAAAGCGTCTGATGAGGAATTGACTTAGTATAGTCAATTTTGACCTGTGGTGGGTCCCGAAACTAGTAACGCAAACCAGTCTTCCGATACATTTTTTTGCTTTTTTTATTTATGTGTATTTTTGCCTTGTTTTTTGTGTTTTTATTGTTGTTTTACTCAAAAACACTGAACAGTAAGCTCCAACCATCAATGTATTTTCATTGTTGGTAGCTAAGAATGTTAATGTCATATAAATTATGTGCCATAGTGATCGGTTATTTGGTTGATAGCATATTTTCAACTTAATATCAACAACTCCATATCATCAAGTAAATTTTTCGTGAAAACAGAAATCAATTTAATTTATCCCTAACAAAATGTCAGCCAATTAATATTACTTTTGCCTCGTTTTGGAGTTGCACCATTGTCATTTTGACGGCTCAAATATTTAAATAACCAAAATAAATATTACCAAAATTGTAGGTAAAATTTGGTAACTATTTTTGTACGCAAACGGACATAATTTGAATTTTTAAATACATATTTTGAATTTTCATTTACTGTCAAAGTCACAAAACACTGCTCACTCTTTTCTGGAAAAATTTTGCATTTCACAAGTTTTCAATTTCATAAGGCTACTCATAAACCTTGCGAAGCTAAAATTTATTGAAGTTGACCCCCTCCCTTCCTATGTAAGAAAACGTGACGCCAGACTAGATCTACTCTAACGTCATGCGACGTATACTTTTTCATTATTAGTATTTACTAGTGCAAAAGGCGTTTTAGTTGTCTTATGCTCTCACGGGGATGCAAAAATACATCTACTCATATTCACGTACAATGCTAGCAAATCGAATAGAACAAATTTGAATAAATAATAACACTGTACTTACTAGTTAAAGGAGAATACATACACTGAGAAAACAGTATGATTATATACATCAAAATTTGGTAATAATTAACAAATAATATATTTGATATAGGCGAATCCAATATTTGATATCATTTAATGAGTGGCATATTTGAGCAATTTTATTGGTTCAATCGTATATTTGTTAATAATTACCAAATATATGTTTGCATATAAAGACATTTATTGTTTTGAATTTAGACCTTTATTATTATTAATCTTTTAATTAATTAGAAACTAATATGACAATATTTGCTAGGATCACGGCGACATCATAAAATATAATATTTGTTATAAATTAAAAATAAAACTCTTCTCTGAAATTTGAATGCACTCGCCAAGTTGCAAAAAAAAAACAAAACAAAAAAAAAACAAAAAAAAATCATATCTGGGTGGGGATTGAACTCATACCCCCGGGGCATTTTTTGTTCTTTGTTAGATGCTACCATATATTTACCAGCTACATTTGTAACCTTGGTTCATTGCAATCGTAAGAGGGAATCCATGTATAGCAAATTGGAACTATGCCGCGCGTATTGAATTCTTTAAACCTCAGGACGCAATGACCGAATGTAATTACTGAATCTTACAGCTTAACAATCAGAACTATATTATAACTATAGATGTTCTACATATACAAATTGAAATACGAAAAAGTTATATTAAATCAAAAAGTCAATCAAAGTGAAGTAAAAAAATAAAATAATTAATTTAAAAAAAAAAAAAACTTTCTGGTCTGGGAATCGAACATAGACCCACCGGATATGAGTCAAACGTCTTATACATTGAGCTAACCCTATCTACGTTTGTAGTGATTGTTATTTTAAATTTATTTTAAACAAAAAGTCAAACACAAAATTTAACAAGCATTGATTGTTTTTTCAAACTTTTGAAAATAATGTCAGTATGTTTTTGAAATTTTTCAATACTTGTTGAATTTTTTGTATGACTTTTTGTTTAGAATTAAATTAGATAGAGTTAGCTCAATGTATAAGATGTTTGAGTTATAACCTGGGGCAGTAGGTTCAAATCCCAGACAAGAAAGATTTTTTTTTAATTATTTTTTATTTTTTTTAGAGTGCATTCGAATCCCAGACAAGGTTTTTTTTTAAGTTAAAGCAAATAATTTGACATTCCATCAAACAGATATCAGTTTTGGCCCAATCGACAATATTTAAAGGTCCACTTAAAGGCATATTAATATTTACCGAAATTTGTTAATTATTAACAAATATTTTCTAAAATGTTTAATCAAATATAATTCTTTGATGGAAACATACTCTTTTCTCAGTTTACATACACTTACTAGTTGAAAACTTTGTCTGACAGGAAATAGGTCATTCTTACCTAATTCGGGTACGGGGAATTCAGTAGTGCTAACCGTTTTGCTGGGTTGGTTCATCGCCCCATTCAAAAAGTTCAAATCAAAATTTTGTCTAGAAAGTGGCGTTTTTCATAAAGAATCTCTTCCTAAATTGTGATAAATCCATGATTTTTCATCAAAAGTATGTTTTCCTGTTCAGGATGTATTAATTGGCAATGGAGTTGCTTATTTTTTTATCAATTTATCGGATACTTCTTAGTTTTATCTCTAACTTTTACCAAATTTTCTGATAGAGTGAGCGCTAGACGGACTTGAGTATGCAAAATATGAGCTGAGCTTCTCTTAAGTCTGACTACAAGTAACAAGAAAGTGGATGCTGTCAGGATCTGCAGTGGTCCAAGTTTTTAAGCCCCTACCCCGGTCCAGCCTAAACATTGTTTTCCATTTCCAGTTTTTATTGCAATTTATGATAAATCGGGACTTTCTTATTACGAATATGAACTTGGATTTGTTCTATCGCGTCAGGATCCTGAATTATCCTTGCACAATAGTGAAAAATTACTGTTTTGAGGTCTAGATAAAACTATATAACTAAAATAGCAAATGGTAAAATTAGTTTTCGTTAATGACTTCGGATAACCAAAATTACCCTTCACAAGCCATACTTTAACTATTTTTCAATCGGAAAAAGTCCCACAAACTAATATAGCGTAATTTTTACTACTTCCTCTAAGGAATGGTTAATTTCAAGCGACATCCCGTGACAATTGAAGAAACTCCACTTCGCCGTGATAAAACATGACGCATGCTTGGACCCCATCACGAGGTTTATGGATATAAGAAATAAGTGCTTGTGTCAGGTTACTTAATTTCACTTAAGTGTATGTGAAGAAAATATCAGTTTCTCATATCGACTAATAGTTCGTCTCCACCGGAGAACTGCGAGGTTTTATTTGTTTGACTTTTAATACATGATGAATGAGGTAAGTTACGGCTAAATCACCTCATTAATCTCCAGTGGAAATGCCATATTAAGTACCAAAGGTGCTAAGTACAATTTCGAGGAAAAAGTAATGTAAAGTAAAGTAATTTTAGTAGTATTAATAGATAAATTGAACTAAGAATGTATTCTAAATTAGGAAAACAAACATAATGCAAACGAATTTAAATTGTATTCCTATAGCCTGTTCCCACCAAAAATGTATGAAGTGATTTAGGCGGAACTCACCTCATTCATTATGCATCAAACGTCACATAAATCAAAAATAGCCGTGCCTCACCCCATTCATCATGTATTAAATGTCATATAAATCTGGAAACAGCTGAAGATCACTTCATAAATCTCGGGTGGCAACGCACTATATGTAAATTAATAGCCTGTTTCTACCGGAAATTTATAACCCGTGTCCACCGAAGATTTATTTTGGGATTTACTGCTATTTTCAGATTTAATTGACGTTTAATAGATGATGAATGAGGTGAGTTACGGCTTATTAATTTTTTTTTTTTATTTTAAATAAGTCTGGATATATCGTCAGTCTTAGGCCAGATTCACGAATGTGCAAATTTTTCAGTTTTGCAATAATGCGATTTTCTTGTACAAAATGGTTCAGTAAAGTTATGCCAGAAGTATGAAAGCTATATCTGAAGTGGTTTAACAGCAAATGCAAAGTTTATTACACGAAAAAGCACAATTTATATATAATTTTCATGTTTAAAAAAATTTCAAATAGCGATTTCTCTAATTCAATAATTTTCACATTCGTGAATCTGGCCTAAGAGTGACGATATACAATAATTAAATTTTAAATATTTACAGTAGTAAAAGTAAAGTATTTTAAAACTGTAGTAGTTCTACCAAAAGTTCTTATGAACTTAAAATGCTTACAACCAATTATAAAATTGATAAGTTAAATGGAAAACAATTCAATATTTTAGAATAAAGCTATTAGTCTATTTCTATCTAATAAATCATGGGTGGAAACAAGCTAATATTTCGGGATTTACGGCTATTTTCAGATTTAGTTGACGTTTAATACATGATGAATGAGGTGAGTTACGGCTAAATCAATTCATAAATCTTCAGTGAAAACAGGCTGTTTTATAGAGCGTTTCCACCGAAAACTTATGAGGTGGAATAGGCGTAAATAGCTTCATAAATCTCCGGTGGCAACGCACTATAATAGTTGAGACAGGCTGTAGTGTTTATTAAACAAAGTTTTTTCTAAAATGCTTATGGCAACGCTACAATTTTCGTTGAATATGACGCAGCTTTCGTTAAAAAGATGTCTATTCCGTGATAATAGGTGTTGGCCGAAACTGTCAAACAATAATTTTCGTAAAAAAATTTTCACTGAATGCTCTCGCTGGTTGGTATAAGAAAAAAAAACTCCGATTAAGAGCCCGTTTAGTCGAGTCGAGTATTGTGTTGAAGAAAAGTAAAAATTTTAAATGAATTTCATTGGAGAAAAAAGAAAAATCCATTTGTGATGATTTAGTGCAGTAATTTAAGCGAAAAGTACAGTGGATTGTGTACAAAATATATAGCTAACAAACAAACGTATAGAAAATTAACAAATATCGAGTGCGGTTGAAAAAATTAAGAAAAGAAAAAACTCGTAAGCTCAAAATCAAGAACATCATCAGCAAATTAGAAAAAAAAAACGGAACGAAAAACTAATATCTAAAATTGATTTTTTTTTTCTCTCTTTCCCTTTCGCACTTACGCATCTGATGGACAACATTTGGCAACACTGTGTACGATAACTGCGGCGACGACTACGGGATATATATGTATTTTTGTGCTGTTGGTATTTGACACAAGCAAGTTTTCCATTGGTGGTGGTGCAAATTGCAATTTTGGTGTACCAAAAAAAATAAAAAATCAAAAACGAAAAATCAAAACGGAAAAAGGTTGTAAAGTAGCAAAGTTTTCAAAATTTATAAAATAATTAAATTTTCATATTTGTATATTGCGAAAACAGCCAAAGTGAGTAAGCAGTGAAGGGAGAGCGGCACCACACGTTTCATTGGAATTCATCGCTCAGAATTATTCATCATCATCCTTCTAAACACAACCGTATCAAAGTATATATACATACCGAGACCGCGACGACCGACCGAACGAGCGAGTGAGCGAGCGAGTAGTAGCAGCATCATCAGCCTGCAAAAAGTGGAGCAACGGGCGCATAATTGTTGAAGGAAAAAAATTAAAAAGTTTCATAAATTTTCACTAAACTAAATACTAACGCACAAAGCGCACAGTAGCACAAGGAACGCACAAAGTGCTTAAAGCAAGTAACGGAGGATTAAAAAAGAGAAACCTCGCAGCAGCAGTACCACTACCGTTCGCACAAAAAGGATCACCCAAGAAGTCTCACGCTGAATCTGCTTCGATTGCAGTAGAACCAAAAAAAAATTTTAATTAAAACCAACCAACCAATCAATCAACCCAAATCAACATGAATGAATTGGATAGTCTGCGACAGGAGGCCGAATCCCTCAAGAATGCCATACGTGATGCCCGAAAAGCCGCATGTGATACCAGTCTGGTACAGGCGGCCGCCTCCTTAGAACCTATTGGACGCATACAAATGCGCACCCGGCGCACATTGCGTGGCCATTTAGCTAAAATTTATGCAATGCACTGGGGCAACGATTCGCGCAACCTGGTGTCTGCATCGCAAGACGGTAAGTTAATTGTCTGGGATTCGCATACTACAAATAAAGTGCACGCCATACCGTTACGCTCTTCCTGGGTAATGACATGTGCATATGCGCCCTCGGGCAGTTACGTGGCCTGCGGTGGCCTCGATAATATGTGTTCAATCTATAATCTAAAAACACGCGAAGGCAACGTACGTGTTTCGCGCGAGTTACCCGGACACGGTGGCTATTTGTCGTGCTGTCGTTTTCTGGACGACAATCAAATTGTCACCAGCTCTGGTGATATGTCCTGCGGCCTGTGGGATATTGAGACCGGACAACAGGTGACCTCATTCCTGGGTCATACTGGCGATGTTATGGCGCTGTCGTTGGCGCCACAATGCAAAACTTTTGTATCGGGCGCATGTGACGCCTCAGCGAAATTATGGGACATACGTGAGGGTGTTTGTAAACAGACTTTCCCCGGTCATGAATCGGATATTAATGCGGTGACATTCTTTCCCAATGGACAGGCGTTCGCAACAGGATCCGATGATGCCACCTGCCGTCTGTTTGATATACGTGCCGATCAGGAATTGGCCATGTACTCGCATGATAACATCATTTGTGGTATTACATCGGTGGCGTTTTCAAAGAGTGGCCGTCTGTTATTGGCCGGTTATGACGATTTTAATTGTAATGTTTGGGATACAATGAAAGCCGAACGCTCTGGCATTTTAGCTGGACATGATAATAGAGTTTCCTGTTTGGGTGTGACCGAAAATGGCATGGCGGTTGCAACAGGATCATGGGACTCGTTCTTACGTGTGTGGAACTAAAGCGGATGATGCGAATGTGGCTGCGGCGGCGGATGCGATCGGATACTACTAAATAATAATAACAACAACAACAAGAGTACATACGCGCACGCACATACACACACACACACACACAAAAACAACAACCATACACACAACAACAACACACAATTTATATACATTAAACAAATTATTTATATATTAAAAAAGGTAAAGTTTAAAGTAAAAACAAATAATTGCATAAAACTATTTAAAAATTTAAATAAAAAAACAAAAAAAAAAAATATAAACAAATGAAAGCATTTACAAAACAACAACAACACAGCAAACAAAAAATAAGAAGAAAAAAGTAAATTAAATATGAGAAAAAAGTAAACCACATTTATAAAAAAATTTTTCTTATAATATTTAAGTCTTTAATTTATACAACAACAAGAACAAGTAAAATTAAAAAAAAAAAAGAAAAAAACAAAATTTTATATGGCCATATAAGCTATGCATAAATTTATCTTAACTTAAAAGTAAATATAATTTATAATAAACTATAAGGTTAAAAAGTATAAAAGATAAGAACAATATGAAAAAATACCAAATAGAAATGAAGAAAAAAAAAAAAAAAAAAAATTAAAATAAACATAAACCAACAAATTCTTCTACTTATTGATGATTTAACTTATGATTTTTCTAACTAACCTAGTCCAGCATCCTCATCCTTGGATCCTTCTCCCATAAACAGTCTCTCAATCTCTTTTTCAAAACGCACATTTCTTTCATTTTAAATTGTGTTTTTTTTTTTCATCAATATAAAACAAAAATAAATAAAACTAAGAAATAAAGTTTGTCTTTGTCGTTTTTGCTTTTCTTTGATTTCTTGTTGAAAAAAAAAAAAGAATACTATCTGGCTATAGAACATTGGAAAATATGTACATGTAAATTTTTCGATAATTTTCTTTCTTTAATAAAACTGATGCAATAATGTTCTTGTTAAATATCGAAAATTGAATAAGTTTTTTTGTCAAAAATATTAAATCGAACGAATGCTTGGTTGCTTATCTCTAGGGAAATCAGTACCCTACATGGCTTATGCGGTGTCTTTACTTGTAAACAACTGAACCAAAAAGTCAAAAACATTTTTAAATTTGTAAAAATAAGCCACTGACATCAAAATTGAATCATAGGAATAAAAAACAATTGGCAAAAAAAACTGAATTTAAAAAAATAAAAAATAATCGATACTAAAAAAATAATGACTGGCCATGGTTTGAATAATTATGTAAGATATTTTCATTATTAAAAAACGAAAACTTCAAACATGCCCATTTCCCAGTGTTCTAGAGGAGAAACCACTTAAATTCTTTAAACTATAGCGAGAGGTTTAACAAATTTATGTTAATTGACATTTAAACTTGTTTAATTTAAAATTCACCAAGAAATAGCAACACACATAATTGAATCTTTATATTATTGTTATATATTTATATTTCTAATGTTTATCTTAATTATTGTATACTATTATTTCCATTATTATTATAATTATAACTTTTGTTATTGTATTGTATTAGTTATGGTTCAAATCAGCTTTAAAGTAAAAAAATTATTAAAAAAAAAGATCATCCTTTCTACTATAAAATTTTCACTATACTTAAAAAAAAAGAATATTAAGGCGTTTAAATTTGAGTTTGCCTTTTATCTACCACAGATTTTCTGTATTGAAATTTTCAGTTGCAAAAAAAAAAAAAAAAAAAATCAATTCTTTTCAATGAAGGATTTTTTCGAAATTGGCATAGTTGTCGAGTTCTTGCCGATTAAGTATATATATTCGACAAAATCCGAAATTACAAAATAATCTTGAGAATGTTTTGAATTTGTATCAGTATCAAAGCAAATTAACGAAAAATTCTGACAAAATCAATGACAATGTTTTCATTGCATACATTGGATGGTACACAAAGTTGGTCGGGCATTGTATTTAATATCGCTGTTCATGCATGTAGCATCCTTTTTGTTTCTGTATATTCAAATACTTCATCAGCACAAAATTTATGAAATAATTACAGTTGCACATTTTTTCTTTACATTCTAAATTATATAGTTTTATGTCGCGTGTCAAACCAATAGAATTCCAATTTCGAAGAAAATATTGTTCTTCAACCTTTGGCGTAGTAGTTTCTAAAATTTTGACATAAAATATAATAAGAAAACGGTGCTAACTTGAGCTATTAATATATAAATTTGATATTTCATTGCAAATCAAAGAACATTATTTCCACAGCCATTTAGGCGCGGTTTCAGCAATTCAATTTTTACATATATATGCATAAATATTCATATGATATTCATTTAGGTAAAATAAATTAATCATGTTTAAGGAAACCCGTGATTGACATGGTTATACACCCGCTTAAGAAAAATTTCCATCGCCATGGAAATTTCTACATACATATTTTCAGACAAAAAACGGCAATGATGTTATGCGGACGACCATTCTGTTTTTGGGATTGGTTTTTGTTTTCATAATTTTTCTACTCTTTCTATATTTTTTAATGTGTATTATGAACGAAATCTGAAATTTTTTTTTTTTTTTTAAATCTTAATATACACAGTTATTCATAAATTTGTATATGTTAAGACCTCGGTGCTATAATGGGTTCAAAATAAACTTGCGAAAATGTGTTTATGACGGTAGACAGCGCAAAGAATGTTGCTCCTTGCTACACCAAAGTTTTATATTGAAAACAACAACTCACGATTGTTCGTTACTGTAACCGTCTACATAAATACTATTTTGCCAGCTTTTAAGGAAATGCATCATTAAAAGCAAGCTGACTTAGATTTTTTTTTGTTGAAGGCAAATTTCAAATTTATACGCTTTTTAAATTGTCCTTTAATTGTATATAAAGTATAACGTCAAGAATTTCGCAGCGCTGCAAAGTTATTATAATAATTTGTCATAACACACCTTGGTTTTTTTAATATCCAGTACTTTACATATGTATAAGGAATAACAAATTTCCATTGTTAGTTACACAATACCAAAGCTGTGTTGTTTGCTTGTTTCAGATTAGCTAATGTTTCTTAAGAATTTCGCTTCTGCTCTTTGGGTTATATTCTTTGAGCAACGATTTTACACGAATAAGAAGTGAAAAAAGAAAAAAGTTTTGACAAGAAAATTGTGAAGTATTGCGCATTCGAAAATGTATAAAGAGGCTATATTTTGCATCTGTATTAACATCTTTCATGGAATTTGAATAGCATATAAAAAAGTAAATTTCGTGTTAAATAAAATTCCGTAAGAAAATCACGGTTAAAGTAACCAAATGTGTTAGGTGCTCAAACTCTGTTATCAACAAGGGATATGCCCAAAAATTTTGAATTTTTTACGATCCTTTGGTAGAAAGAGATTTGGGGTTATTGATGATTAGCAATGTTAATTGATTTTATTAAAGAAACTAAGATTATTGATCTTTTATAAATTGTCTTTTTGACATTTTTTTTTTCTCAACCTTTCCTTCAATCTAGAGTTCACCCTGTCACTTTGAGAACATTTTTTCCGCCAACCAATTTAATAATTGAAAAAGAAAGAAAAAAGTATATAATTTGGGTGATTTTTAATTGTTATAGCAAGTTATTCTCGCAATTCTTTGACAGCTCTGTAAACATCGTTCGACGAAGGATTATACCCAATTGAATAATAAAATAGAAACAGTTTGTATCTACAATATAGTAATCGAAATATAAGACACAAATCAGTGCATTAAAAAAAGAACATAAAAACAAAAAGGAAAAACAGCTTAATCTGTCTAATGCCAGATTAAGTCCAATTTTCCATTTCTTGTTTCATTATTAAAAAGGACACTGGTGAAAAAAAAAGTCCATCGAATAATAATGAACATTAAATTTTTTTATCATTCATTGATTCTCTAGCGTATGTGTTAGCCTTTATTAAATTATCTTCACTACTTTCAAGCGTGTCATTAATCTGATCGATATCACATCGCTGAATTGTCTGAGACACCGGAAATTCATCAGTTCCAATCTGATTAGTATCAGATTGCTACAGTGCACAAAACTTAACTTTGGTATAGCATTTTTTGTAAGCCTAATTTCGCTTTGGAAATCTTCGCTTTAGAAATGCTTAGCACAGGCGTATTTGTGTTTTTAACCAAACGGTCCTTCTAGGTACTATCGATTGTATAATAAATAATGCATTACGACTACTATTACTACTTCTCGGAAAATTGCTTTCTGTTTGTGGGCATTATTACGACCTAAAATATTAGTAAAATTCTCGTCCAAGATCAAATATAAATAAATAATAAACAAATGGAATAGTTGTCTTCAGTCGACTTAAGTTGTTTTTCCTTATTGTGCAAAACATTTTTTTAGATATTTATATTTTCTACAAAGAACGTTGATCGTATAATTTATGTTTTGACATAAAAGTCGAACGATGTTAAAAAAGCGTTATGCCTTTATACATACAAACATATTTTACATTAATTATGTTGCAAATTTCTACCTGATTTATTTGATTTCTATATAATTTTCAAACACTGGTTTCAAATATGATGATTTTGTTTTACCTTTGCATAATAAATTTGAATATTTTTATGCTATATAACAAATTCCTAAAAGTATTTATTTCTAAACATAAAATCGCACAAAACATTTATTATTTCATTTATAACTAGTTAAACTTATTTTCTTTTGTTTTCTATAATATAAAGAAAGTAACTACATATTTGAAATAGTACTAAATTATATAGAAAAAGAAATTCGTATCTAAAATTTGTATTGAAAATTAAATTAACTAAAATAAATAACGCCAGTTTAAAGAGGCCACTACTCACTAACAAATTTAATTCAAATAAAAAGTGAAATTTTTTTCTTCATTTGCATTTAGCTTACTGTCCTTTTACAGTAATTATTTAGTTAATTTCAGTAAAGTGGATTGTCGATCATGCAAACGCATACATACAACATACTACATACATACATATATATTCATATATACGTATTATAATTTTTAGCAAAATTAATATTATAAAAAATTGCAAGTGAATAATGAATTTATATAAAATTTATGTATTATTTATATGTCTACCACTACTACTTTGTCAAATTTTTTTACTTAAAATTGCAACTCGAAAATTACAATAAACAAAAAAAAAAAAAAAAAAAAAAAACCAGCTAGCGGCAAGGCATCATTAGCAGAAAATGAATTATAATTAAATTAAAATCAAATAAAATGAAATAATTACAAAAATATTACAACACGTAAACACAACAAAATTCTACATCTCAACTCATATTTACATCATAAAATCTGTAATTATAATTGATAATAAAAATTTAAATAAAAAATACATTTGCTTAGTTAGTGTAAAAACCAAACATGTTTTCTTTAATAACAAGTACCTGGAGACCGATCCCTGCTTGGTCAATAATCTGATCTTATTATTTTAGTCGATGTTTTTATTCATAGATATTTTTTTGTGATGAAATTCGTATCTTTTCACGTCCAATTTTCATTCTTTCAAAGTGATAAATTAACCAATGAGAGTAATAATGAGGGTTATCGTGAATCAAGATTCCCGGGGAATTTTCTTAAACAGCAATAGAGAATGCACGGCAGTCCGAGAAAATTCCCCGGGAATCTTGATTCACGATAACCCCCAATAAGAAAAAACTCGGAAAGTATCGAATGGTATAGAAAAATTACAAAAACTCTAAATTTTGTTGGTGAAATAGAATGCCCTAAAATAAATAAATCGGATATGCCCCATACCCAAAGTGATTCGTCTTTTGTATGCGGGCTGAAATATCTTATCTTCAAACAATCTTAACCCGGAAAGTAAGAGACCTATTAGAAAAATTCGAAAGAATATTTTGGTAAGGAGGAGTGTGGGTATTCGGCGCCATTTATAGAAAAGAATTTCACCTTTTCTTGTATCTACGCTGTAAGACTGAACACAGCGTTTTCTTCAACTTCAAGCAAGGATATTTCAAAATCGTGCTGGTATACTGATAGTTCTGTTGATGAAGACTGATTCAGTGTCAAAAAGTACATAAGACTGCATATAAGAAATAAAAGTTCATTCCATTTTTTTTGTGCCTGAGTTATTAACCAATATTTGTTATTTTGGTAAAAAGTGGGCGTTCTCGAGAAAAATTTAGGCACATATATATTTATAAACATACAATTTTAGCTCGTATAAGAAGAGAAGATATTGTGGTTTTATGTACTCACATATCGTCACTCTTAGGCCATATTCACAAAAGTGGAAATTTTTTTTTTTTTTTTTTTTTGTACAAAATAAAGTTGTGTCATAAGTTTGAAAACGATAACTGAAGTGCAAAGCTTATAACACGAAAAAACATAATTTACCAAGTTTGTTCCGTAATCCGTGTGGTTTCAATTACTGTTCATTTAGGAGGCTTTTAGATGATAACGGTGAGTCGAACGATAAAATACACTAGGAATCTTTTTCTTGTGGAGAATAACAGGTTTTACAAATAATAGCGGTTTACGGATACTTTTTTGTTAATGCAAATCAATATTACTTGTAGAACCTGTAATTCTCCACAAAAGTGATTCTAATAAAAGTAATGAAAAGTAATTGAAATCACAAGGATTTCGGAACAGGCCTGCACATATAATTTTAATATTTTAAAAAATATCAAATAGCTATAGCTTAAATTCAATAATTTGCACTTTCGTGAAGCTGGCCTAAGAGTGACTATATGGGATCTGATGATATTATTTGGTGCAGATGATGAGATATTTCTGCCTTAAAGTGCAATTCCATGGAATTATGTTTTCCCGTTAAACTTTCCTAATTCTTTTCTATCTAAGGTAAGCAATAAGATACTGAAATAAGGACTACTTTTTTTCATACAAAGGAAAGGACACACAAAAGTTCGCAGAGTTGGTGCGCTAGTTTATTTCTATTTAAAAAATTCAAAGATGAACGATTTATAATTGTGTCATATGTAACATAATGTTGGCCAATCCATATCATGACATTACTTTCGCCGAAAAGGACTTACACCACTATTCAAATGAACGACACAATTGCCTTTCATTGTAAATTTCAGATAGATCGATTGTAATGGAGAGGAGAAAATGTAAAATAAAGAAAGAAATCCCCAAAACAACACAGTAAGAAATTCACCATCCCTTGTGCCGCATCTAGATTTTAATGGATAAATATGGATAAAGAAAGTGTCCATTTGAATCTATTTGGATCCATACAATTCAGACTACGAAACCTCTGGATTGAATACCTTTCCATTTGAAATGGATTTGAAAAATAAAAAATCTATTTACTATTCGAGCAATGTTTTCACTTTAAAAATGGCATTTACGAGGGTCCTAACAAAAGTTCGCATAGTTGAATTGAAAAAACTTTTAAATTGAATTTTTTAAAGTTATAACTTTATTCTTCATCTATTTGTATTTTTTCAACGTAATCGCCATTTATTTTGATACATTTTTAAAGTCGATAAATCCATCTTGAAAAACAGTCTTCAAATCGGCTTTTTGCAGTTTTGCAATTTCATCATTAACCGCATTTATTATCTCCTCATTGCTGTTGAAGACTCTCCCTCTCAAATTTTTTTTCTTTTTGGAAACAACCAGAAGTCACAAGTGCGGGACGAATTTCTTCGATGCCTGAAAGCGCAATAAAATCTTTCGTTTTTTCAGCAGTGTGCGCTGGCGCAATATCGTGGCGTAGCTCCTTTTTTTTGGCGTTTCCCAATAAATTTTGGAAGGCTTCTGGTAAACAGGTTTCAGTATACCACTTAGCATTAACCGTCTGACCTTTTTCTAAAGGAATAGCAGCTACAACTTTCTCTCTGGTGAAGTAAACTGACATCATTACTTTTGTTGCTGACTTTTTTTTCCTTTACTTTAACAGGTGGACTTGCACTTTCTGGGATCCATACCATGGATTGTTGTTTGGTTTCAGGGTCGTACTTCTAAAACCATGCTTCATCACCTGTTACTATTTTCTATGAGACTCTCCGTTTTTGAATTTTTCAAGAAAATACTTAGCAAAACGCACACGTGCCTCTTTTTGAGCATCATTAAAAATTTTAGGAACTCAGCGTGCAGATTTCTTCGTGCATCTAAGATCATTTTTTAATATTCGCGATACAGCCATGGCATTCAAGCCCAGTTCCTCAGCAATGATTTCCTGGGTCAATCTTGGATCTTCGTCAATTTCAGACTTAACCAGCGCTACACATTCATAATCAGTCGAAGATTTTGGGCGGCCTTCTCGAGGTTCGTCCTCCACAGAAAAATGACCTGTCTGGAATCTTCGAGACCACTTTGAAATAGTCACGAGGGATGACGCATTAACTTCAAATGCCATTTGGCATTCATTAAATATTTCCATAGGCTTGACCTTACGTCGAAATCCAAAAAGAATAGCAAACCGAATCGCTTGCTGCGTTGGAATTGGAATATCTGCTGACATTGTTTCACGAATTTTACGTTTTCTTCTCTCCATTTTGACCGATCTTTCTGAAAATTAAAATGATATATCGTAAAACTATAACAAATAATACGCAATTTTTTGATTTACTAAAAATTTATATTATGACACCAACTAAGCGAACTTTTGTTAGGCCCTACGTGCTTGATGTTTATAAAGTGCAGTAAAAAGGTTTGCATATAGTTAACTTAAATAATTGCAGATGGATTAAAATGGATTAGACCGGATTGACATTGATCGCGCTTTTTTTCTTAGTGCATACTTGGATTGAATATGACTCAAATGGACTGGAGCTGGAATTTAATTCCAGTGAGAAATACCACAATCCCAGGAACCCGGTTCCACTCAAAAGCGGCCAAAAAATAGCGGCCAAAAAAAAGGGGCCAAAAAATAGCGGCCAAAAAAAAAGCGGCCAAAGAAAAAAAGGGGCCAAATACAAAAAGGGGCCAAAAAATAGCGGCCAAATAAAAAAGGGGCCAAAAATGGTTAAAGTGTTAAATTATCATTATTTTGTTAAAAATCAAAGACATTAGGTAAAATAGTAAAGTAAATTGACAAATTGTGTAAATAATAAATGGAAAAAGTTAGTTAAGAAGTACAATGAAGTTAATTATAGTGAATGTGATTGCTGACATTAGTTAAGTATTCGTAAATTTCAGCATGAGTGAGATCTTCAGTTACCCATTTGGGTTCAAATCCAGAAACTACAGTCTTGAGGCGAATGTTAGCTTCTCGATATCGCTTGCCTCTTTTTTCCTTTTTTTTTGCCCCTTTTTATATTTGGCCCCTTTTTTATTTGGCCGCTATTTTTGGCCCCTTTTTTATTTGGCCGCTATTTTTTGGCCCCCTTTTGTTGGCCGCTATTTTTTGGCCCCCTTTTGTTGGCCGCTATTTTTTGGCCGCTATTTTTTTGGCCGCTTTTGAGTACCTCCCAGGAACCCACGATATTGTTCATGGCCAAATATTATCTCCTTGATGAGCACAAATCAGCAAAGTCCAGTTATTGCAGGAAATCATGGAGTTAAATGGACAGTGTTATGCAATAACGAGTCAACCCACTCGAAATTAGTTTTGAGATATTAAGTTTTTGTGTAGATGTAAAACAAATGAAATGAAAATGTCAAACAAATTTTGTGGTTTTCAACCTCTTATTAACAAAATAAATATAGGTTCGGTTTTTTAAAAATAAGTACTTCTTTTTATTTAGAATCAAACTGCATTTATAAGTCGAAAAAAATTTGTTAGAGGGTTGACTCGTTATTGTATAACAGTGTCCAAATATGGATTTAACTGGATTGACGTCGATCGTGTTTTTTCCAAGTGCTACTTTGATTGTAGTTTTACTTAATTCCTCGCGGGTTACGATTGGATATTGCAATATATCACGTCACATTCATCGCGTACATCTGGTACACAATTCTGAAAGATTAATAGACTGCGTCTATTTGAAACCATTCCAATCTTTGGCAACAATCCATATTCACTGGATTTAAATGGATTGATCCAATTTTTAATCCAAATATACACGAGAATTCTGGTTTACAATTCTGGATCAGAATGGATTGTTAAAATGCAATCCATTTCAATCCAGACGCGGCATAAGGGATGCGTCTGCCGCCATTTGACTTCTGGTTATTTCCAAAAATTAAAAAAGTGTAGGGGTTAGATATGCGAAGAAAATTAATGCAGTTAATGCAGAAATCGAGAAGCTTCAAAATCACTGTTTTAATAAGTGGATCTAGATTCTAGAGGTTTAAAATTGTATTGAAATAAGTGGCTATTATGTACAGAAGATAAAAAAGGATGAGGATTAAAAATAAATAAACAAAAATATTTTTCTTGTTTTTCTTCTAATTAACTCAGCGAATTTTTGTTAGGGAATCCGTATATAAATAGGCAAACGAAACCAGTTCAGTCCCTGTTTATATGCCTTAATCACAACATATTTGCTTGGTTTTTTTTTTTAAAGATTTTTTTAAAAGTGGGCGACCCCATGTCTTCAAATGGAAAAAACCCTCCACAGCTAACACTAATTAGTGTAGCAAGAAGCAAAAGCTGAAGCTTCCTTTTGATTGATCAGAAAGCGCAATATGGCCGGCCGTATCCTTGCTAATCCGTTGGATTAAAACAGAATTTGGAAGAATTAAACATAATTTTGAATAAGAATAATATAAATAAGACTGCAGAATCTCAAGGACATCGGAAAAGGACAATTAAAAGGACCAATGATTTAACAATTTTTTTTTTATAATATATTTTTTTTTAAATTACTAAACTAAACTAAAAAAAAAAAAAAAAATTTTACTTAATTTACACTTTTAACTTAACTAAAAATTGAAATAAGATTAATCAAATTAATTAAATTAGTTGCTCTTGCTAATTTTTATTTTTAAACATTTGATAATTTAGAATGGTATTTAAAAATTAAATTAAAGTTAAATTTGTTCCAAAATAATAACAGTATCAAGGACCTTCAGTCAACAGGCGCCTGCCGGCTTCGAGGGAGATCCGTAAGTCCTTATGTTAATTATTTTTTTTAAGTATTCAATTACACATGAAATTTTGATTTTCTTTAAATATTTTTAAATATCAAACACTAAATTAATTAAATCTGTTGCATTTTAAATTCATTTACTTTATTTTCAATCCACTAACACTAACATTTTTAATGTTAATTATTCTTTTAATAAATTAAAATTATTAAAATGAATTTTTAATTAAATAATCTTTTAATTTTATGAAAGGTGAATTAGGTTGAGGTTGATGAAATTTTATAAAAGCAAATGGAAGTAACTTCTATTAGCAGAAAGAGTGATAATTATACCAAATTCATAGTTGCTCATACGTACTGTTTTTTTTTCTTTTTGCTTTTAGTTTTCCATTTCGGTTTTTAATTTATTTAATAATTTTTTTCTTTGGTATTGCTTTGTTTTTTTTTTATGTTTATAAACCTCTGCATAATTTTATTTTTATGTAGCCGACAAAAATTTTTTGACTAGGAGCAAGGCCCACCCCATTTTCCCTGAGCATGGCTGGGGAGCTAGTATGCAGAGTAGGCTCCAACATAATCTATTCAGTTACTGTCGGTCGTTACAATATCAACTGGCAGAATCAGCTTTACCGTTTCCAAGTTCAAGACTTTGAGCAAATCCGGAAAGAAAATTATGTTCCATATTGAGTGGCCGTGTGCTGTTGTGCTGGTCTAATCAAAAATTTCGATTTTGTTTCACTAACTTTTTTTTTTGATTTTGAAATTTGTTTGAAAATTTAAAACTGACAAATAAAACAATAGCCGTGTTCACGATCCGGAGCATTTAAGCTTGCAAAGTAGCAAAATAGCAATAATTTCCACTTGATTGTGAGCAATATTAAAAGTATAAACATTGCAAGCTACGAAAAAATGTATTTCTCTGAGAAAATCGTATGGGCAAAGAGAACGAGAGCATAAACAAAAAATTTTTAGTTGAAAAATGACATGATATTTTGATGCTATAGGTTTTTAGTATAGAAAATGTAAATGCAAATGTAAATTCAATCCTATATATTTTGTTGTTGTATAGCAAAATTTTTCAACACTTATTTACAAATGCTATGATGCAGGCATTGCAATAAGCTGTAGTAATACCCTATTTCTGCAGTAATAACTTCAAATTTGCAGTAATAACTTCAGAATATTGAAAAAAATTGTAATAATAATTTTCACCCAAATTCATATTACTTTGTTTTGCGTTAATCGCTGAAACTAAATACTCATTTTATTTCGCTTATAACCGTTGTTTTAGTTGTCTAACCTCACCAATTTGGGCTAAAATGTAGCAACCACAATAAGTACTCGGCAACCCTACTTGAAATATATTTTTATAAATGCATTCGAAGAAAATTCGCTATAAATTTTCAATTTTAAATTGAACCATTGCCATGATATCTGTTATTTAATATTAATATTTAATGTTAATCCCTTGAATAAGACATTAAAAAAATTCTGCTGAAAATGCAAATAAAAACAAAAAAAAAATTCTGCAGTAATAACTTTTTCTTATTTCAACCCCTGCTATGATGTACCGGATCGTGAACATGGCTAATGTTTACGTGTACAAAATGTATGCATATGCATGCGTTAGTGAAATCACAATTCATAAGCGGTTCGCTTTGGGTACGCAATTTACGAACCGTAAATTTTTCTTGGAGGGAAGGAACGATAATATTACATTCATATTTTTATGTAGATGGTGCCACGCCCCTTAGTGCAAAACACTCTAATATGGCTTATTTTTTACTCAATTCGGAATCCTAATGATGGAAATTAAAATTTTTTCGTTTTTTAATGGATATGAAAACTTTTTTATAGTTAGCAGTGCCACGCCACTAAAGAGAAAATATGCGGACTTATTTACTGATATAGGTTCTCCTCCAGAGGAGAACAGCTAGAAAACCCGTCAGAAGTTGATTCCCTGATTCATTTCTTATAAGTCGATATTCAAAAAAAGCAGCTCTATTTAGTGGACCATGGAGCTCAGATAACCAAGAATGGAAAGGAGTTCTTACGGGACATTGCGTCATAGGAGTAGTGGATAGCAGATATGCACATACGGAGATCGTAATGCCTATTGTATAAGCTGTGGAAACGAGGAAGAGGTATAATAAGTAAAACATCTTTAATATGAATTTTCAGGACTCCAAAAAACAATGTACCCGTTTTATGAGGGCAAGGTTAATTGGGATCATGGGCACAGAGTGAAGATGCCTCGTTTGGCTATTGCCCGTTTTATTAGAGAATCCACCCATAAATTCTTTGAATGTCCTAATAAAAGTGCCGCAGCGGGCTTTGAAGGAAAATATGGCGTTAGAAAATAATGCACAAGCAAACAAAATAAAGCCCAAATTTATAACAAAATAGTTTGGGCGTTATTTCGTTTTGGTTTTTGGGCGTTATTTCCCGGAAAATATTAGTACTTTTAACAGCTGTTTCTGCTTTTATAGCTAAAAATTCCCATTTTTGTTATATAACTTCAAAAATAATGAAAATCCGACTTTTGAATAGTTCAAAATCCTGATGGAATACAGAAAAAAGGTTGGCAGATTCGAAATCACTGACCCTAAACTACTCCCCCCAAAAAGCAACAAGACCGCATTCAAAGTTCTTACCGTATAAATAAATTTTCGGCGTTATTTCCAAAATATATCACCCAAATTTATATGAAAATAATTTAGGCGTTACATCATATTTTTGAGCGTTATTTGGTTTTTTTATATTTTTAGGCGTTATTTAGATTTCTTTTTAAACGAAATAACACCCAAAGAACGAAATAAACCTTAAATTGTGAGCATTATTTCAAAAACTATATATATAGCCCAAATTTATGTGTAAATAATTTTGGCGTTATTTCATTGGGCGTTATTTTCTACTAGTGCGATTCACCCTTCCGGATCAAACTCGGCGAAATCGCATTGTCTAAAACATCCAATCACTTGCGACTTTGCGTGACACGAAGTCGCATTATAGGCCTTTTTACATTAACAATCTAGCCATCAATATGCCAATGATGCCAAGTTCACTTTTTTTCATCAATCTGAGAATGTATGCAGATTGATGAGAAACTGATAATGTAAACACTCATCAATCTGTATTGACAATCTGATTGCCGAAAAACAAAATTTTTTGACTTTCAGCTGTATTGATGACTTTATTGATGGGTAGGTTGACTGTGTAAACGCAAAGAAAATTTTTCAGTACACTTTTAGTCAGTTAAGAAAAGATTTCAACGGGTGCACATCGTGCGGAAATGAAAATGGTTTGCAAATGTGATTTGTTTTTAATCAAAAACGGATAGTTTAATGATTTTGGTTTTCGCTGAAGATTAATGGGAGCTTTAAGAGAACCTTTTAATTTTTTGACTGGGACAAAATCAATTTACTGAAACCTGATTGTTAGTATTTTTATCAAAGACTCTTAGTTTTAATTAAAAAAAAATATATTTCAATAAAAAATTTTAATAAACGACCAAAACCCATATTTTTGGTGATAAAAAGGGTTCGGAAATGACAAATTGTTGCTGTGGACCCATTAAAATAAATTTATGGTGTAAATTTTGATATTTCCACTATTTTTTATTAATTTATTTCTGTTATTTCCATCAGCATATCAATTTCTATCACAAAAATTGCATCCGCTGTTGCTTTGTTTCCTCTTTGGCGTACAAAGCAACACTAAATATTGACAGTTTATTGAACATGTAAACACAAACTCGATATGACATATTGATGGCCAGTTTGATGGTTACACTGATAATGTAAAAGGGGCTTATAATAATCGCAGCCATGTTCTTAATGTCAATTTGACAACCACTGCAAATTGACAATTACTGTCTGTTTTGCTGTCAACCGAGCGAGTTATATAAAAAGGTTTGTGAATTAAGTTGCTTATTTCTCTGATAATTTGTAAAAAAAATTGTAAATGCTAGTCAAATTCATCAAGACACTTTTCTAGATGTGATTTACTAAATTGTTTCATTTTTGCACTCGCAGAAAAAAATGTTACGCTCCGCTGCTGCACTCGTAAATAAAACGTCAACATTAGCTGTAGGTGCTAATGTTGCTGGATCTTATGGACCAGCGTTGACCACCTTACTTCGTCGACATCAACAAACTATGCCTGTTGTTGATTCGCAAAAACCGTTATCCAAAAAAGGTTATAGTCCCTTTGGCACTAAGCAACCCAACCTGGTGGAATGGTCGGTGGCGAGACTTGATGATTTGCTTAATTGGGGTCGCAAAGGTTCTATTTGGCCATTGACATTCGGTTTAGCCTGCTGTGCCGTCGAAATGATGCATATTGCTGCTCCACGCTATGACATGGATCGTTTTGGTGTTGTTTTCCGTGCATCACCGCGTCAGGCCGATGTAATTATTGTAGCAGGAACACTTACCAATAAAATGGCACCTGCACTGCGTAAAGTGTATGATCAAATGCCGGAACCCCGATGGGTCATCTCAATGGGTAGTTGTGCTAACGGTGGTGGATACTATCACTATTCATATTCAGTTGTACGTGGCTGTGATCGTATCATACCGGTTGATATTTATGTGCCCGGTTGTCCACCTACAGCAGAAGCACTGTTGTACGGTGTGCTACAACTGCAGAAAAAAGTTAAGCGCATGAGGACACTACAAATGTGGTACAGGAAATAGGTTTTGGATCCAGACGACCTGTGATTCAATAGAATATAATGCTACGCATGTATGGAGGATAAGCAATGATAAGTACAGAAAAATAAATCAGTAGTGAATTTGTCGTAAACAAAATGTAAATTATTATTAACTTTTATCATTAATAAATCAAGTTAAATAAATAAAATTCTGCTATACAATTCAATATCATAACAAAGGTATTGCACGAAATTTACTTCACAGACTTAAACTTAAGATCAGCTACCAATGCAACATGGTCAGATGGAAACACCACTGATGGAATAGCAATATGAGTTTTTAGTTCCTCTTCTGTTGGCAAGGGTATCACCTGTGTTTGAAAATAAAAAGGTGGAGTACTGTATTCCTGGTATTTTTCACTTTTGGACTTTTATTATTATAATAAGTAATAATTAAAAACTTACCTGTTCAACATCTAGTTGGTCATATTGATAGAAAATGTAATCCAAGCAAGCGGAAAACGCATGTGTATAGTTGGTATACAATGGTGTACCACATGCAGATTTCATGTCAAATGGCTGTGTGAGCGAAACGTCCGTTACTGCTTCTTCTTGATCTAAATAAAATACAACTGAAAATTTGCTGGATTACGGATACAAATTGAAATCATTTACTGCTTCTCCAGTCAATAAAATCCTTTCCGACAAACTTTTCGGTCATCAGTTTGTAAATGCCACATTCTGGGACGCTATTGAAATCACCACAAAATATAACTGCAACATCATTCTCATTATTTTTTAGTGAGTGATAAATGTGCTCCACATAAGTCATAGCAAGGCCAAATTGCAACAATCGTATGTGGTCGGCGTCTGGGTGAAAATACAAATGAATGTTAGCTACCAGTAGTAGACGTTCGCAATGTTTACTTTTCAAAACGCTTAGCTTAAAGCAAAACCAAATATTAACACTACTGCCAATTAAGTTGAAAATTAAATATTTATACCTGTAATGTAGTTTCACGATCGCATAAGCGCTCTACCAACTTTTCGTTTTTACTTATCTGTTTCCAAAGTGCTGCAAATACTGGTAATGTAGCTACATTTTTACCAATATTAAGCCCCTGCGTACTAATCAACTCAAAACGATCATTGCGAAAGAACGTTGCCGCGCCCTCGCCACTGCTACCTTTTCGCTCAAGGAGTCCTGTATAACATAGCTCTGGAGATTCCAGCACCACTTTTAAATCTAAATCGAATATTTTTGTGTCCACTTCTTGCAGACAAATTATATCAGCATTATAGCCTATAATTTCTTTAATAAATAATTGCTTGCGATAATCCATTTTTAGAGCATAGGGCGGACAGTACGGGAAGAGATTTGTGCGCGAAAAGTCGCTATCTGCATAAAGGTCAGCCAGCAAATTGTACGAAACAACACGGAATGAATTGCCTGATAAACGATTATTGGTAAAACAATGCCTTATTTCAAATGGACAGATTCCAGGAGCAGCTTGCACAACATTCTTGCCGATCATTTCCACTGGAGGGCCTAGTCTTCCCTCTGAGTTTCCCGGTGTTAACACCAGTTTGAGAAAATGGTCGATATCATTGTTAGCTGTGTCATAAAAAAAGCCTTCGCCACATTTTGTCCAAATTGCACCTTTTTGTAAGTCGCCAGAGCTGGGCTTTAATAAGTAAAAAGTATGGGCTTCATTAAGGATATAATTGTATCATGTAAAAAAAAAAAAATTCTGCGATTTGCCGCATGAAAAATGACGCTAAAGTAAAAATAATTTAAATGTTTACCATTTTTGCTTTGTACCATTCAGCATGACAATGCTCCCTCTCCCCAAATTGCATTTCCACTTTACTGGGATAGACTTTGTAGCCTGCTAACATGGATGTTGGTAAGACCAAATTTACAACCCATGGCTGGTTGACCACAATTTCAAAAGATTTGTCGATGACTTTCAATTGCAGGTGCTGTTGATCACTAAGCATTTCAGTAAACGTGACATCCGATATGCTATCACCATTTCTTGTAAACGTAATAGAATTCTGTAACCAAAAATTTGATGAGGTTGAAATAGAATTTATCTGTACTGTAACCTACCTCGTTTAATTCTTGTGGTTTGTCCTGGATGGAAACCTCCTGTTCTTGCGTTTGCTTCTTTTTAAGCTTTCCTTTCTTTATTTTCTTATTAACTTCCTTTTCGACATTGTTTCGAATTCTTGTTAGTGCATCATCAACTTTTTCATTCATATTTCGACAAAAATTAAAGTCCCTATCAATGCTTAATGCAGCGCTTTTATAGCGAAAGTTGATGTGCAATTCCTGAGTGTTTGCTGCGTTTCTTAGATATGCTTTGTCCATGTCGTATTTAATGCAATGAGCATATGCAGTGCGGTAGATTAGATTCAAAATTCGGTTGAAATCACCGGAATTACTTGATGTAGGACACTGGACACGATGGAGCAAGAACCGACAATGCGTTAAAATGTGCATGTGTTTTTTGAATAAATGCGATTTTCAGCTACTTGGTAATTGCTACGTTAGTAAGAATGTCAGGACTCAGTCGGATGATACAAAGGATTTGGAGGTATGGGAACTTATAGATTTGTCAAAAACAATAAAACAGGCTGGTTCAGTGTTGCCAAGTTTCATGTTAAAAGGGCAAAAAAAAAAAAATGTCGGTCATAAACACAGCCCTCGATTACTCGAGTCGCTCGCTTTATCGGCAGTAGCGTAATCGCTAGCGACAGAGTGTTAGTGATTAAGCGGAATTGCAAGCGATTGAATTCTTGTCATACACATTACCACCAAAAATTTGAAAGAGGGTAACAAATAAGTAAGCTGAGCATTTTTCCAAATTTTTTTAAGGTCTTAGAGGTCGCTTATCGTCGTTGTATGCAAAAACTCGGCTTGATACTGATTTTATTTTATTACGATCTCAAAAATGCTCGAACACAGTTTTGCGATACATAAAATTTTTCGTCTTGAATCAAGGTATATAGAAAAATAATGCCATGAACTTAAAATCAACTATAACACCCCTTGTGCCGCGTCTAGATTCTAATGGATTAATATGGATGAAGAAAGTGTTATTTTGAATCTATTGGGATCCATACAATCCAGACCACGAAACCTTTGGATTGAATACCTATCCATTTTATTCTAATGGATTGTATGGATTGAAATGGATTTGAAAAATAAAAAATCATCTTAGTATTCGAGCAACATTTTCACTTTAAAAATGGCATTTACTTGATGTTTATAAAGTGCAGTAACAAAAAAGGTTTACATAAACTTAAATAATTGCAGCTGGATTGATATTGATCGCGCTTTTTTTCTAAGTGCACACTTGGATTGAAAAGGACTCGGATTGTAGTTTTACTTTAATTCCTCGCGCGGTGCGATTATATCTTGCAATATTTCACATAGCATTCATCGCGTACATCTGGTACACTATTCTGGATCAAAATCTGGATCCAGAAAGATTGAAAGGCGGTGCCTATTTGATACCATTCCAATCTTTCGTAACAATCTATATTCCCTGGATTTAAATGGATTGATACAATTTTTAATCCAAATCTATCCGAGAAATCTGGTACACAATTCTGGATCAAAATGGATTGTTAAAATTGATTCCATTTCAACCCAGATGCGGCACAAGGGACCATTAGGTTCATGTCTATGTATGTATTTAGTGCTGTTCTGTTTAAGTAGTTTTAACCCATATCGTACCAAAAATTTCAGCATTTTTATGCCCTACACCCAGGGTATATTCACTTTGTCCTTCCGTTTGTAACGCAGAGAAGGAGGCGTGGCAGATATAGAAAAGTATATATATTCTTGATCAGCGTCACCTCCTGAGTCGATATAGCCATGTCCGTCTGTCTGGCTGGCTGGGTGGCTGGCTGTGTGTTGAAATACACTTTTTAGGAAAACTGAGCAAGATAATTCAATGAAATTTGGAACACTGCCTTCGTCGTCAAAGATAGCTCGGGGGATTGAAAATGAGCGAAATCGGTCAACAGACACGCCTACCGCCCATACAAAAAATATATTCAAATTGCAATTTTAGCAGTATTTTTCACGACAATGCAACCAAAATACGCATAAATACTAAGAATTGTAAGCGCAAGCTCTGAGAAAAAACTGAACGAATTCGGACAAGAGGGCGTGGCACCTCCTATATAAGCAAAAGCTGAAAACGTTTTTCACTCAGACACTAAAAACTATAAATGCAAGCTCTGGACAAAAACTGGGTGAACTCGGACAAGAGAGCGTAGCACCTCCCATAAGAGCAAAATTTTAAAAATACTGCAGTGTAGGGTATTTAATGTTTGGCCAGGCCAAATTTTAAACCCTTACTAGTTTTTTTTCAAATTTGTAATAAAAAGGTTAATTGAGTAAAAAAGTGTCGGAAAATAAGTTTGATATTGATCGAAAAATCGAAAAATGTCCATACATGAAACTGAGAATTTAAAATTATATGATTTAACCCATTAATAGCCACTTCCTATACTATCATACAAAAAAAAACTTATTGGTTTTATACCGCTTATGGACTTCACAGCTGCTGTTTGTTTTTCTCTTAGGTATTTTACCCACCGTAGTGAAAAATGGTTTTTAGCCCATCACCTGATTCGGCGCTTTATATTACTCACCTAAGAAATCTGTAATGTAAATCATTGCTGCGGAAAATAGTTGTTTTTAATCCATTCTGTGTGGGTATTGTCCACATTTGATAGTTTTTAATATTTTTAACTAATTTTCTAAAAAAGTACCAAAATCATGGTTTCGCTTTGGCGCCCATTTAACTTTCAAAATAGGGCGTGACATAAAAAACAAATTTACAAAAGAGCTAATAAATTGGTACTTAATATCAAAAACAAAAACCTTCGAGTATATAGATCTATTACACCGAAAAAAATTGGCAAACAGAAGCAATGTTCGTGATTCGTTAACGCATCAAAGGTACGATATGGGTTAAGTACTCTAACTTGTTTCATGCTATGTGTAATATTTGTACACACATACGTAATGAGATTTTGTATCTGATATGATAGAGGGTTTGCTATCTAAATATCTCTAAGCATTGTGTTTTAGAGTACAATCCTAATGCAGGACAATTATTATTATTTTTTTTTTTTAAATAAACAATGCTTCCCTCTAACTACCAGCGTCAGCGTTATTTTACTGTCAAAAATTTCTCATGTACATACAATTTGTATGGCGCATACCGAAATGGCCAACGCTCAACGCTCAGCTATTCGAATTTCCAATTTTGACAAAGCGTTATGGAGTAAAGTTAGCTGCAGAAAAGTAAAAAAAGAAACAACAATATGATTTTGACAAACGAATGACTTCAACGCAACGCTCTTTATTTCGATATGGCGCTTGACGCTTTTGTGTAACGTTAAATAACATAACGCCTGACGCTCCAATATAGGTATGGCAGTTACTTACATATAAATTGTATGGTTTAAATTAAAGGTGTCAGCGTTTTCAAATCATTGAGCCAAGCGCAGTCAGCGCAAAATTTTTGCTTTCACAACAACTTCAAATTCCTCGAACTACAACAATCACAAAACCTATTTTTTGTTGTTTTTTTGGTGGCTCGTTTCCAACAACAATATTTCAATAATTTTTTAAATTTCTGAGAACTACAACACACACGAAAAATGTTTGTTGTTTTTTTTATGCAAAACAACAAAACAATTTTTCATAAATATTTGAATTCCGCGAATTTTGTCGAGCTCAAAAAAAACAACAAACATTTTTCGTGTGTGTTGTAGTTCTCAGAAATTTTAAAAATTATTGAAATATTATTTTTTTTTGTAGGTTAGTAAAATCACAGTTCGCAAGCGATTCGCTTTGGGTACGCAATTTGCGAACCGTAAATTTTTCTTGGAGGGTTACCTCTTTTTTGTTAAGCACCTACCTTTTTAAATCGCTTTTTTCCTCTTGGGTCGAAATTTTTAGAATTTTTAGAATACAAATAAATTACGATTACGGCCACACGGTTAAAGCTGGAAGCATTTGGTACAAATAATACTTGAGGTCGAAGTCTGTTTGAGATTCAAATTCAGACGGATAATTTCAGAGTCTATAAAGGGCAGACTGTTTGATTTCCGATCACGGCGTGCCTTAACCCGTAGCACATCAAGTTTTTTTCCAGATTCTGTTTACTTATCGTTCAAATGATGTTTAAAAAAATTTTCACCCGTGACTCCTCGACTTAATTTTGAGATATTCCCTTTTCCAATTGGGGCATTTTGCCATACAAAAAAAACAAAAAATTTTTTTTAACTACATTAAACAAAAATCCAAATAATCATATTCGATGTGTTTTGCGATGCTTAACGCGAATCCGACCTAAGAATTGCTCTATCGTGTATAGTTTTTGAGATATTCTAACCTAAAAACCAAATAAAGTCGTTTTGTGCCATCCCAGCAAATCCTACATAACCATATTGAATTATGAACTGACCCGTTAAACACATACCATGATACATTTTTCTCATTTACTACCACATAGAAGTTAAGAATGTGTTAACTATAGTTATAAGTATAAAAAATATGTTCTGTATTCATTCATACCCAAAAACTATATCAAAATGACAGAAAAAAATATCCATCAATTGAAGTGGTTAAATTGAACAAATTTAAATTCAACATCAGCATCGAAAAGGTAAAGTAAATAGAATTAAGCTTTTAGCCCCACCAAAAACTAATACAATTTTTTTTCTTTCAAAATACGTATGTATGTATGTACGAGTACTACGTGCAATTTTCCCAATTTTTCGAATTGTCAAGAAAACTTCCTGCTGCAGATTTATATACAGATTGAAGCCATCAAGAAGCTCCTTGATTCAATTTCGTGCAACCGATATCAATCCTGTGTGTATATAATTTGTTTAAATTATGTAAAAAAAAAAAAAACAAAAGTGACAATAAAATATTTTTCAAAGAATTCTGTTTTATTTTTGTATGTATTATTTATTTTTATTGAAAAAAGAATGTCAACAAGGAATTTGAAAAAGAAAGGGACAACCTTAGTTTTTTTCATCATTTGTCTTATGAGGAAATCTCATTGATAAGATAGGGATGCACTCACATGTATTTTCAAAAGAATAGAAAAGGGAAAAAGACAACTAGTTTTTTCATTATTTGTACGACAGGGATGCAAGGTCACACGTATAGGGCAAAAGTGGTTATTTTTTTCCCGATGCTAGAAGAAATGTAACTGGTACAATACGAGATTTGTAACTTTTACGTAATAAGTTTGGTAACGGTTACAGGATTTGCTGGGTATTTATTTAAGCTATATAACTATGTAACATATCATTTATTCGTTAAGTGCGGTTAAAGTACTTAGAAGTCCTGATCTTTTTCTTTAAAACCTAATTTAAATTATGTTTATATCTTCATGCTTCTAAGAGATATCGTAGACCGAAATATTGGCTGAACGGGTTTTTTGCACTTTTGTGTCTTTTTAGGTTTGGATATTTTTGAGGAAAAAAAAGATATTAAAATAACTTAAATTAGGTTTTAAAGGCAAAGATCAGGAATTTTAAGTTGCTTACCAAAATTAAAGAAATTAAAATTTCTTTCACATTTTAAACATGTTCAACGAACCAACTACTTCTAAATTCAGCCGTTTGACACCCCGAGTAAAAATTTAAAAAAAAACCGATTTTCAGTGATAAAATTCATGTAAATTAGATATTTAAGTAACAAAAACAAATGTTTATTGCAACGCAACGTAAACTAAATATTAATTCTTGATTCAAGAAGAAAAAAAAAATTGTCAAGTTTTTTGTTACGTGTATGGCATACGGCTGAATTTTGAAATGGTCGGTTCGTTGAACATGTTTAAAATGTGAAAGAAATTTTAATTTCGTTAAATCTGGTAAGCAACTTGAAAGTCCTCATCTTTGCCTTTAAAACCTAATTTAAATTATGTTGATATCTTCTTTATCCTCAAATATAATCAAACCTAAAAAGATACAAAAGTGCAAAAAAAAACCGTTTAACGGATATTTCGGTCTACGATATCTCTTAGAAGCATGAAGATATAAACATAATTTAAATTAGGTTTTAAAGAAAAAGATCATGACTTCTAAATACTTTCACCGCACTTAACGAATAAATTATATATTACATAGTTATATAGCTTCAAAAAATGGCAAAAAACGACATTTTTTGGTTGTTAGGTTACACGGAGAAAAAAAATAGTACTTGCTACTTTATTTCTCAAAAATTTTACCAGAATTTCAAGTCAGAATAGTGACAACTTTACACCGATATAAATTTCACCTTAATTTTTTAGTCAATTCAGAATGTATGTTTGCTAGTAATTTTTATGAAAATATTTGTTCAAACAACAAAAAAAAAAAAACAAAAAAAAAAAAACTTAGCTGACCGGCGCTGGGGTACGAACCCTGGCCCTTCCGTATGATAGTCAGATACATATCCTCTGCGCTGCTCACGCATGTGATGTAGAAGCAAAAAAATTTGTATATAAAGAAAATGTCTGTCCAAAAATAGAATTTTTACTAAAATTATAAAAGTCAAAATGATTTTATTTTTTTATGATATTTACCCCAGCAAATCCTGTAACCGTTACCAAACTTATTTCGTAAAAGTTACAAATCTCGTATTGTACCAGTTACATTTCTTCTAGCATCGGGAAAAAAATAACCACTTTTGCCCTATACGTGTGACCTTGCATCCCTGTCGTACAAATAATGAAAAAACTAGTTGCCTTTTTCTATTCTTTTGAAAATACATGTGAGTGCATCCCTATCTTATCAATGAGATTTCCTCATAAGACAAATGATGAAAAAACTAAGGTTGTCCCTTTCTTTTTCAAATTCCTTGTTGACATTCTTCTTTCAATAAAAATAAATAATACATACAAAAATAAAACAGAATTCTTTGAAAAATATTTTATTGTCACTTTGTTTTTTTTTTTTTACATAATTTAAACAAATTACAATATATACACACAGGATTGATATCGGTTGCACGAAATTGAATCAAGGAGCTTCTTGATGGCTTCAATCTGTATATAAATCTGCAGCAGGAAGTTTTCTTGACAATTCGAAAAATTGGGAAAATTGCACGTACTCCTACATGCATACGTATTTTGAAAGAAAAAAAATTGTATTAGTTTTTGGTGGGGCTAAAAGCTTAATTCTATTTACTTTACCTTTTCGATGCTGATGTTGAATTTAAATTTGTTCAATTTAACCACTTCAATTGATGGATATTTTTTTCTGTCATTTTGATATAGTTTTTGGGTATGAATGAATACAGAACATATTTTTATACTTATAACTATAGTTAACACATTCTTAACTTCTATGTGGTAGTAAATGAGAAAAATGTATCATGGTATGTGTTTAACGGGTCGGTTCATAATTCAATATGGTTATGTAGGATTTGCTGGGTACCTTACTCGAGTAAGGTGACAATTATGATACTCATTTTTGTGCGTAAAAAAATAAAGTTATTTTGACTAGAATTATAAATTCAAAATGGTCACACACTTTTTTTCTGAAAGTATAAATTACCTTACATAAAGTCGAATGTAGGAAATTTATAGTAAATATTCCTTTATTATTTAACTACATTTTATTTGTAGATATGACGTTACGGACTCATCTAATAGTTCTTACGTAAGGTAAATTATACTTGAAATTTAGTGTTGATTACTTTAATTTTTCGACTAGCCGATAAAGTAAAAATTATGATACGTATTTTTCTCCGTGTAGAATATCTCAAAAACAATACACGATAGAGCAATTGCGAGGTCGGGCTCGCGTTAAGCATCGCAAAACACATCGAATATGATTATTTGGATTTTTGTTTAATGTAGTTAAAAAAAAATTTTTTATTTTTTTTGTATGGCAAAATGCCCCAATTGGAAAAGGGATTATCTCAAAATTTAGTCGAGGAGTCACGGGTGAAAATTTTTTTAAACATCATTTGAACGATAAGTAAACAGAATCTGGAAAAAAATTTGATGTGCTACGACGTTCGATTTAAAACGGGTTAAGGCACGCCGTGCGATGCGATCTAATTCACGCTGTCCAAACGAACTCTATTTTTTTAATTGAACAAACTCAATCTGGACTACGGTTGAATAAATGACATTAAATCGAAGCGAATCGAATATAGAATCAATCGGGGTCGTGGGGAGCCAATTCCTTATATTTTGCCATTTTAAATATATCCATCTGATCGAGCATCTTCGATTTCCCGGTCTATTTTAGTAACTCGAGTACGCTCTTAACAACTGCTTATTGGATTGTTTTTGTGCGAAAGTTTGGTTTTTTTTTTTATAGGAAACGCCAATTGAGGGGTATAGAAGCAAAGGCGACAATCTCCATTTTTTTCTGAGCGTATCTCTTAGTGTTTGACCCCAAAGCATCATCAAATGCAAAAAGATGGCACGATCAAAGAGGTACAGAATCAAAGACGACAGTCTCTTCTTTGATCATGGACATGTTTGATAGTGACATCTAGTTGCATTTGATGGTAGCTTGTGATCAAACACCATCAAACACGTTCATAAAAAAATGGAGATTGTCGCCTTTGCTTCTATACCCCTCAATTGAAACATCAATGTTGATTCGTTTGTTTGTTTTTCATTAAATTCAATTTTTATCACTGTCGAATTTGTCAGTGAAAACTTTTGCTTGAGGTGTACAAAAACTTTTCACATTTTTTTAAAATTTTAAACTACACGAATCGCTTTTACGGTGAAGTGATAAAAAATCTTTTCACATTGCCTTTTGACTGAACCAGAATCGACCCCCTTAGTTTATATTTTGGATTAAAATAAAATTATCACCGTTATTCGCAAAAATATCACATTTTTTTTTTTTTTTTTTTTGTTTTTTCATTTAAAATTATGATGAAAAGCCCTCTGACTTGACATTTTTTTTACAATCTTCATTATTAATAGTACAGTCATTTGGTAGTTTTACCTGGAAAGTTTAGCGGGATTTTTGCAAATGAGTTATTTTATAGATTTCGTTGTGCTCTTTCAGAAAAAATGGAATAACATAAATGGATATATATGGGCATATCCGAAAATAATCTCCTCTTATATGACCCAGGTTTTAAGAAATTTTTTTTCCATGTTCAATAACCAAATGTGGTGGAATATATTCCTCGATGTATAAAATGAAATTCCAACTAGGTGAACAAAAAAAATTCGACCCGAGAGGGTGTCAGGAGGTCGTTTTATATAAAAATTTTGGAAAAATCGAGATTTCCGATAATATACGGGAGAGCACATGTTTCAGAAGTAGTAGATATGTTACGGGGCACCTTTCTGGGGTAAAATTTAGAAAAATCGTATGTGGGTCGTGGCGACAAAATGGGTCTAAATTGCTCATTACGGCCACATAACAGGTCCAAAAATTCTGAAAAAGTTTTAGCAAATTCTTTGATGAAAAATAAATTGATTTTGTTTATGATATTTTTTAATTTAAGCGCCCCCTGCCGCGTAAAAAATGAAAAACCAAAAATTGGGGGTAAAAAAATTCCATTTTTGGCGATATGCGATCGAGCACACCATAGCGACACATAAGGCAAGATAGCATGATATCTAACAAATATTCCGGAGTAAAATTTAGGAAAATCGTATGTGGATCGTGGCGACAGAATGGGTTAAAAAGTGTTAATCGCTCTTTACGCCCGCATAACAGGTCCGAAAATTCTGAAAAAATTCAAGCAAATTCCTTGACAAAAAATAAATCGACTTTGTTTGAGATGTTTTTTTAATTTAAGTCCCCCATGTCGAGTTAAAAACGAAAAACGCTAAGATTTGGGTAATAAACTAGATTTTTGGCGGAATGCGAAAGTTACATCTCTAGATGTAACCGTTAAAGAGATATTTGAAAAAACTGATTTTGGACGCCATTTTTCCAATATGGCTGCGCGAGCGAACACGATTCGAGGCAGCAAAGTTGAAATTCTAAAAGAGCACATCGAAAACTATAAAATTACTCATTTACAAAAATCCCGCAAAACTTTCTAAGTAACATCATTTTATTCTCTTAAATGATTGTACTATAAAGAGATATGAAGATTCCCAACAAAAAATTTTATAACCTTTTCAACTTTAAGCTTGGAAAAAGTTAATTTTCAAATGCCATACAAACAAAAATGTTTGAAAAATAACTTATTATACGCTTATTGAAGCAAACATTTCGTTTGGAAACTAACTTGCAAAATGTTTGGAAATTCTTGAATTTTAATTATTTAATAATCGAAACTGGACCCTTCATAGCAAGCTTGTGAAAATCATTTGGAGCAAGCTTATTACAAATGTTTTTATACAATATTTTCCAAATTTTTTTATTTATAACTTTAAATTGTTTTTTTAACTTTTCAATTAACATTTTGTTAGTATTTATTAAGTTCATAAATCAACATTTTCCAAACATTTTTAATTTAATTAAAAATAAAAAAATGCATAGTTTTTTAGTTTTTGGAACAGATGATGATTTACATTATAAGCTACAAACAATGAAAATACATTGATGGTCGGAGCTTACTGTTCAGTGTTTTTGAGTAAAACAACAATAAAAACACAAAAAACAAGGCAAAAATACACATAAATAAAAAAAGCAAAAAAATGTATCGGAAGGCTGGTTTGCGATACTAGTTTCGGGGCCCACCACAGGTCAAAATTGACTTTAATAAGTCAATTCCTCATCAGACGCTTTGCCGACATCTTATAGAATTCTGCAAGCATACTTTATTTAACTTTTAGCATAGATTAGACGAGAATCACAGCTACTAGAAAAACACAGCACATGCAAAAATTCCAATTTCTTTGTTTTTTCCCTTTATTTATTTAATTTTATAAACTTAATAAATACTAACAAAATGTTAATTGAAAAGTTAAAAAAACAATTTAAAAATATTAATAAAAAAATTTGGAAAATATTGTATAAAAACATTTATAATAAGCTTGCTCCAAATGATTTTCAAAAGCTTGCTATGAAGGGTCCAGTTTCGATTATTAAATAATTAAAATTCAAGAATTTCTAAACATTTTGCAAGTTAGTTTCCAAACGAAATGTTTGCTTCAATAAGCGTATAATAAGTTATTGTCCAAACATTTTTGTTTGTTGGGTTTGAGCAGAATTCCAGTACTTATGCAAAAAAAAATATTTGGTTGTATTGGAAATTTTTAAATGGGGAAATTGTTTTAGTTTCCGTTACAGTGTTTTATCAAACATTTGGTATATTACAGACAAAATTTCGAATTTTATTGAATAAAATTAAAAAAGTAATCAATTAACGACGCACTAAATATTTTTATAAGGCATAAAATCATTTTAGCTTTTCTTATCTCGAAATGATAATATTGGGCAACCTAGTCAGAAAACCAATTATCATTGCAAACTGGCGAGTTAAATACATGAAAAAAGTTTGTGAATAAATTTGCTATTAATTTTGCTGTTTTTTAAATTGTAGGTAATTGTGTAAACAAGTAAAATTCTCTACATTCGATTTACTTAATTGCTTTATTTTTACTCACAGAAAAATGCTGCGCTCTGTTGGTGCTTTCGTAAACAAAATATAAACATTAGCTGGTTGTACTAGCCGGAGAGCCAGCGCCTAAAAACAACTTTGCGTTTCTAAAAGCTGAATTTTTTACAGTTAGTTAAAGTAATTGTGTACATTAATAATCTGTCGGTCAGTCAAGCGAACTGTAGAACAGGCGGCTGCTATATGGCCTCAAACATGTAAAATTTCGATTTTTCTGCAATCAATTTCTAAAAGCTGAAACTTCTTATACACGTTATATAATGCATACAAATAACATTTTTGTCGGTCAGTCAGTTGAACGTTAGAACGGGGCTAGTCAGCACGCCCCAATGTATGTGCAATAAATGAATCAAGTCAAAATTATTTCTAAAAGCTGACATTTTTTTTAGGGGTACTTTATTGTATATTAACCACAAATAAAGCAGTCAGTCAGCTATATTGTAGAACAATCTCCGTCAGCAAGCTCAACAAAGCAAAAAAAATGGTTACTAAAAGCTGAAAATTTTTTTAGGGCTAAAAAAAAAAAAAAAAATGGCAATGGCTGAAAATTTTTTTAGGGGTACTTGATTGTATATTAACCACAAATAATTCAGTCAGTCAACTATATTGTAGAACAATCTCCGTCAGCAAGCTCAACAAAACAAAAAACAATTTCAGCTTTTAGTCTCTCTATCGTGCTACATTATAGTTGACTGACTGAATTATTTGTGGTTAATATACAATCAAGTACCCCTAAAAAAATTTCAGCTTTTAAAAACCATTGTTTTTTGTTTTGTTGAGCTTGCTGACAAAGATTGTTCTACGATATAGTTGACTGACTGATTTATTTGTGGTTAATATACAATAAAGTACCCCTAATAAAAATTTCAGCTTTTAGAAACCATTTTTTTTTTTTTAGCCCTAAAAAAATTTTCAGCTTTTAGTAACCATTTTTTTTGCTTTGTTGAGCTTGCTGACGGGGATTGTTCTACAATATAGCTGACTGACTGCTTTATTTGTGGTTAATATACAATAAAGTACCCCTAAAAAAAATTTCAGCTTTTAGAAATAATTTTGACTTGATTCATTTATTGCGCATATATTGGGGCGTGCTGACTAGCCCCGTTCTAACGTTCAACTGACTGACCGACAAAAATGTTATTTGTATGCATTATATAACGTGTATAAGTTTCAGCTTTTAGAAATTGATTGCAGAAAAATCGAAATTTTACATGTTTGAGGCCATATAGCAGCCGCCTCTTCTACAGTTCGCTTGACTGACCGACAGATTATTGATGTACACAATAACTATAACCAACTGTAAAAAATTCAGCTTTTAGAAACGCAAAGTTGTTTTTAAGCGCTGGCTCTTGGACTATACTCATGTTGCTGGTTCTTTTGGATCAGCGTTCAATACAATACTCCGTCGACATCAACAGACAATGACTGTTGTGGACCCACAAAACCCAATACTCAAAAAAGGTTACAGTCCCTTTGGCACTAAGCAATCCAACCTGGCTGAATGGTCGGTGGCGCGGCTTGATGATTTGCTTAATTGGGGTCGCAAAGGCTCCATGTTTCCAATGACATTCGGTTTAGCCTGCTGTGCCGTCGAAATGATGCATATTGCTGCTCCACGCTATGATATGGATCGTTTTGGTGTTTTATTTCGAGCATCACCGCGTCAGGCCGATGTAATTATTGTAGCAGGAACACTTACCAATAAAATGGCACCTGCACTGCGTAAAGCGTACGATCAAATGCCTGAACCCCGATGGGTCATCTCAATGGGTAGTTGTGCTAACGGTGGTGGATACTATCACTATTCATATTCAGTGGTACGTGGCTGTGATCGTATCATACCGGTTGATATTTATGTGCCCGGTTGTCCACCTACAGCGGAAGCACTATTGTATGTTGTGCTGCAACTACAGAACAAGGTTAAACGCATGAGGACACTGCAAATGTGGTATAGGAAGTAAATTTTGAAGGCAAATATCATAAAGGGCGTGGCGCTGCCCACAAAACTTTTATACGATACTGAAAGAAAACTAATAAAGCAATCTTTCTGAAATTAATTATATGGAGTCTACTCGCCATTAGGAACTGCTCAGTTAAAAGTGGGTGAATTATCCCCTGTGGGCACGGCACCTCTAACACAGCTAAAAAGCGTTTAACGTTACGCGAACTGTAGATGTTTTAATAAATTTTGGTAAGAGTTTTGATTCTCACTCTCATGTACTGGACAAAAAGTTGGCGATATTTGAGTAACACCACTCTACTTTTTAGCAACTGAAAACTTGAATTCTAAACTACTGAACCGATTGTATGTCTTAAGCGATTGATACGAAAACACAAAAACTGCCAAAATTTTATTCTTTGCTGATTTATACTTTTGAACAATAACACAAGCACTCAAAAATAAAAAAGGTGTATGAACACAATACTTCTTATATGCAGTCTTATGAACTTTTCGACGCTGAATCGGACTGCATCCTTAGAATTGTCAGTATACCTGCAGGATTTCGAAATATCCTTGCTTGAAGTTGGAGAAAACGATGTTTTCAGGCTTATGGCGTAGGAAAAGGTGAAATTATGTTTTTTTTTTTTAATGGTATCGAATAGCAAAACAATTCCTTATCAAAACATACCTTCAAACTTTTCCAATAGGAATATGATATTTTGAAGAGAAGGTATTTTAGCCCCCATACAAAAAGGACGAAATTATATACACAAGTATCCAAAAACCGATTAATGGCCAAAAAAACACTCAAAATGAGTTAAAATCTGCTCCAGGGTATGAAATGTATTAGTGCCAATAAAAATGGGCGATGCCACGCTCCCAAAATACTTCGTCCTTTGTATGGAGCTGAAATACCCTCCCTTCAAAGGATCATAACTCGGAAAGTAAGAGTCCTATTGGAAAAGTTCGAAGGTAACTTTTGCTACTCGTTATAAATCTAATTTATCTTTTTGAAACCCTGTTGAATTACAAACTAAGAAGTTATTGTAATGTATTAAACCATAAGTTTCTTGGTATATAAGAAACATTTTTAGCTTTTTATCGTATTAAAAATCTTAAGTTTTTTGAGCTTACGATTTTTACTGGAACATTTTTGGTACTCTCTGTGGACTTCCAGCGAATCATCAATTTTCAGAAAAATTCCACTTCACTATGTTAACAGGTGCCATTAAAAAAAAATTAATTTTATCTTTTGCTGCAGCCTAAAATCATCGTTTTCTCCAACCAAATGATATCATTGATTTTATTTTGCCTACATATCAGCGGGGGACTTAGGCAGTTTTGATATTTCTTGGGCTTAAGTCGATATTCCATAAAAAAAAGCAAAGCAACATAAATTCTATACTTATAACACAAAAATTAAACTGCTTTGCTTTGTAATCAAAATTCGACTTAAGCAGTTTTTCCTTCCTGCCACAGATTTAACGACACATATGTATGAACTTAATTGTAATTTTAAGCTCACGGATATCATAACTGCAGTTCAACAGTCAAATAATAAAAGCTTTGTAGGTTTTTAAAGTTTTATTTGCATTTTATATATAAAGTATATTTAAGTATTTATATCCATGTATTTGTATACGCAGATTAGGATGCATTTTAATTAACCCCCAAATGCATAATTCCGCCTACATACGGATTAACTTAAAATTTGTAAACTAAAACGTGATAGCGCTTTTTTTCATTGGAGTTATGCTTAATGTTTTGCGTGCTAGTTTTTCGATAATTTTTTTGAAGTCAATACATTCTTCAAATACAGTCATTCGGAAATTAAAATTCGCAAGTTAAAATTATTATCATTATCATTTTTTTTATATATTTTTAATAAAGTAAAAAATATTAAGCAAGTGAATAGTTTTAGTATTTGTATAGCTAATTAAGTGTTTAGAATCAAAACTCACATTTGGTAAACATTTTTAAAATAAGATGACATCTGCCCAGTGTGTCAGACGGATCATATCTTCGCTTTTTTACCCGTTACGGATCCGTTACTGATCCGTTTGCGGGAGAAATTCCAAAAAAAAAAAACGATTCGCTTTTTTTTTGGGAATCTCTCCCGCCAAACGGATAAAAAAGCGGAGATTTGAACAGTGTGGCACACTGGGTGCTTATAAAATATATCTATATATTTTTAGAAAAGAAGTTGTATTGGTAAAGAAAAAAAATCTTATTTGGAGTCAAATATAAACATGGGGTCGAAACTCACATTTTGTTTGAAACCAATGTTTGTATAAGGCAAATATGTAGGTCTTTAAATTCTTAAAATATTTTCAAAACATAAGTTTTTTGATCAGAAGATCGAATTTTATGCTTATTGCATATCTGACTATTTCCATTTTTTACGAAATTTATTTTTAACCCAGATACATAATAAAGCTTCAAAAAGCCATTCTTTCAAAACAACAAAGAAAACTGCACAGTACCTTTATTCTTTTATTATTATTTAACAAAAAAAAAAAAAAACCTGTTAAATCTGAGTTTTGATTTTAAAACCTTCAAATACTTTATATAAATGTATTAGAGTGATGTAAATCAATGGGATGAATACATTTTTTATTTTTTAAATTAAAACTTAAATCGAAAAACTGAACGCAAACAGCAGCAGCTATTAATTATTCTAAAACTAAGGTTTACGTACGTATTTTAAAATAAAAATCATGCATTAGAGGGTTATGTTGAAAATATAAATTAAAATTAAAAATAAACATTGCCGATACCAAAAACTTTTCATGCGTATTGAAAGAAATTCATAATTTTTATTAACAACGATCGTTTTACAAAACTAAAAGTGAGAAAATCATATAAAATTTTTTGAAAGTAAAATTAAAATTGTTAAAAACACAACTTCAAATTTCTTTTGTAAAACATCTGAATTGCTGTTGTTGTGTAGGATTTGTGTTTGTTGTTTTAAGAGTTTTTTTAAGTCCCATTAAATTAAATAATTTGTTCAGTACAATGTTGTTATGATGCGCCACAACTTTAAATATAAGCGATGACTGTTAATTTCGAAAATAAATTATTTGTTAAAATACCATACGCACAATTACAAAACTACTTTGCATAGAAGATATCATATAAATTTTGTTGTTTGCCATTAAACACCTACATATATGCTTTTAAAAGTTTATTTCTTGATTTCTTCAGTTGTGGAGTTTGAATTGATTGTGGTGGTGGTGGTGGTAGTGGTAGTTGTTTCACGCTTTCTAATACCATCAGCATCTAATGATTGAATTGGTTCGTCAGCGGGGTTCTCAGCGACTTTGCCATCTACAAGGGTATCTTCTTCTTCATCTTCATAGTTGGTTGGCTGTTCACCTTTGCGTAACAATTTGCCAACTAACTCGTATTTTTCTATGTTTGGAATAATAAAATAAAAAATTATGAATTCGTTTTGCAAGAGTTTCGCAACTTAATGTATTGTATAATTCAAAAAAAGTTTTTGGGATAAGTGGCCGATGATATTCATCTTGATTTGGTGTACAATCCACCAAAGTATTCTAAAGTTGTACCATTATAAATTTTTCCCAGTTGCAAAAGCCAGCATGTGTTTAAATATGTCCAATTACTTTTTTTTATGTTATTTGGTTAGCATTTAGTACATATACATCAAAGTCGATATTTTGAATATAATAAAATAAATTTTTATTCCGGAAAGGGCTTCAACTTCAGTAAATTTTGTGGTAATTTTTCGATGAAATAAAATTAAGAAAAGAAAACCAAAATTGACTCGATGTATAAGCTTTCCAAAAATATATATCTATATATATAAAAATGAAATGGTGTCCGTATGTAGCTTATGAACGCGGAAACTACAAGGCCGATTTACATATTTTTTTTTAAATTGTTTGTTATGGTCTGTAGAAGGTTCTTAAGGGGGTGGGGTGCCACTGAGGGGAACGGGGGTTGCACCCCCCATACGAAAAAAATACAAAAAATGCTATATTTCTACAGTTATACAAGCTATGATTATGAAAGTTGATGAACTTACGCATAATGTACATATCTACCATTCACCATGCAAAACTTTGGGGATATTGGGTGTAGGAGAATTGCATCCACTTTTCAAAAATACGCATAATGCTATATTTCTTCACATATCGCAGATATCATTATAAAACTTGGTACATACATGAATATTCTATCTACCATTTACTTTGAAAAACTTGGGCGGGGGGGGCTGAGAAGGGGGAGTTGCACCCTTCATATAAAAAATATATAAAAGGCTATATCTCTGTACCTATGATTACAAAAGTTAATACATGTATCGTTAAAAACCTTGGTGATTGGAAGAGAGGGACGATGGAGATGGATGGGACTTCGTACGTAAAGGCATCGGGAATGGGCGAACGAAGTCGCAACCAGGCCAGCTAGTTGTTTATATATATCTTATGTAGTGTTGCCACAAACAATTTAAACAGAATTGCAATTTTTTCTGCTTTTAAAATTTATATTTTTATTGTACATATATTGGACTAAAATACTAACCGCTTCGCACCGGGTAGAGATGGACATTTTAAGAAAATATATTGATGACACGTGGAGTTTAAATCCTCGCACTTTCTCGCAAAAAATGTTCGCCATACTATGAAAATTGTACCAGATTTTATAATAATAGCTACACTAGGTGCAAAGGTAAAATATTGCAAATGTTTTTGTTTTGTGTGGGGGTGCAGCAACCCCTCTTTTAATATTTCCCATTTTGCTTAAAAGATATCACGTACACCCATGTACCAAATTAATAATGATGAAGGTACATAAATAGAGTATTTTAAGCATTTTTGGGTAGGGGTGCGAAGCCACCATATTTTAACCCCCTCTCTATTTGTATAGTATTTTGTAAATAAAATATACGTTCTTAATAAAAAGTTTTGTAGTAATAACTGCTGCAGGTGCAAAGATATAGCAATTCATATGTTTTTTGTATGGGGGTTGCACCGCCCCCTTGTTCAAAATCCTCCAATTTTTGCAAGACGTTTGATGAACGCAGTATACTCCTGTGTACAAAGTTTTGTAATAGTAACTGCTACAGGCGTAAAGATATAGTAATTGATGTTTTTTTTTTGTATGGGGGGTGCAACGCCCTCTTGTTCAATTTCCCCTAATTTATATGAGGCGTTTGATGAACGTAGTACACTCTTGTGTACAAAGGTTTGTAATAATAACTGCTACTGGTGCAGAGATATAGCTATCGAGGTGTTTTTTGTATGGGGGGTCCAACGCCCCTATATTCAATTTCCCTTACAAAGCTTTGTAATAATAACTGCTACAGGTGCAGAGATATAGCTATCGAGGTGTTTTTTGTAAGGGGGGTGCAACGCCGCTTTGTTCAATTTCCTCCAGTTTTTGCAGGGTGTTTGGTGAATGCAGTATACTCCTGTTTACTGTTTTGTAAAAATAGCTACTGCAATTGCAGAGATATAGAGTTTTGCTAATTTTCTACGTATGAAGGCTACCCCCCACACCCCCGCCAAAATCAAGTCACTCTATTCCGTGAGGTCAATGGACATACTTTAACAGTTCTGCATACTAAATTTTGCAAAAAAAAAATTTTTGTGGATACGCGTACATTGTTGATTTTCCCTCTTAAAAATTAACTTTAGCTTAAGATATATCTAGCGATGAATATCATTTTGTGTCGAATTTTTTTTCTTTATGTTAATTTTGGCTAAATAGAGACATATAAACTTATATGGTGCAATCTTATTCCTCTTGAAAGCTTGTGAATTTTATACTTAAAATTTTAATAGATTTTTAAATTAATTGAGCTTGAGTTTAGTTTACCTTTGAATTGCATTTCCCATTCGCGTACTGAATCCATTTCCATGGCGCTTAAATCGCTAAGATCATCATATTCATCTTTGTCATTAGTTGCCACGCTGAAAGTAGCCAAGTTTCTTGATGCATCACGTCCAGCAAAAGTAGCATAGGGACCACCTAAAAATAAATTAAAAAGTTAATTTATTTTTAACATTTTATTGATTTAAATGCACATAAAATACATTATTTATAAATCACAAGCAAACGGCTAAAAAAAAAACAATCGAAAAAAACTCAAGCTGTCTCAAGTCACGCCGATTTTTGTGAAATTTCCTGAAAGCAAGAGTACGACAACGAACAAGCATGCGATAATGAAACAAAGTGATAATAAAAAAATACCGACACGTTGTGTAATTGCTGGTCATAGATAGGTACTCTAACTGCAAGCGATAATAATGCGAGTCAACATGATATGCAAAAAAATAAAAAACAACTTTTGATAAATCAGGAGATTTTCTTGATAAGATTAATTTAGAAAATTAATGTTCGAATTGTTTAAAATAGATCGAAGTTAAAGCATTCATTTGTTTAAATCTCTTGATATCGTCGATTCATTTAACGTATTTATATCAAATTTCACAATAAAATAAAGTGAAACATCATTTTTTGCTTCACTTTTAAGAAGATGCAGATTTCAGTACCTACATGTTGAACTGTTTAATTTTATCACTTATGGATGAAATTCACACTTCGCCTTGTTTTTGTTAAGAGATTACACATAGTTTTTTTTTTTTTTTTTTTTTTTGTGAAAGTTGGTTCCATTATCTAGAATACAGCATTTAATAAAATGGTTCAAATGTTTTTTGTATGGGCGGTGGGCGCATTCGAGAATCGATTTCAAGATCAAATTATTTTGCATTTTTTTTCTGTAATCGTGACTTCAGGACATAAAATACATAAATTTCAAGTTTTCTTCTATAGGTTACAAATAGAAGGACAAAGTGAATATGCCAATTTACGCTGTGTGTAGGGTATACCAATACCGACACATTGTGTAATTGCTGTACATAGATACTCTATCTGCATGCGATAATAATGCGAGTCAACATGACATGAAATAAAAAAATATTTTTAATAAATCATGAATTTTTCTGATAAGATTGAAAAAGCGAATTAATTTGCGAATTGTTTCAACATTTTGACAAAAAGAAACCATGTATTCATTTGGGAAGAATTATAAAAACAAAAACAATATGCTTATGACAAAAGCATTTATTTATGTTTGTAATGCAATCGAACGCATGCTAGTTCTTTTGACCTCTTGACATCGTCGATATATTCAACGTATACGGCATTCCCCATTCAAATAAAAGTGTTTTGGGAACGTAAGCATTGCATTGACAGAATAAAGAGTTCATTTTATTTTGCTTTTCTTTAAAATCAATGCAAATATATGCAGAGTTCTTTAATTTTTCAGTAACATATATGAAATTTGCCCTGTGATTGTACTAAAATATAGTATAAGTTTTTAGTACGAACACTGTAAATAAATAATGCTTTTTGTTGTTACAAAATTTAACACCAATCATATAGATAAGCCTTACGATTGTTACATGTATATAAAACTGGTTCGATTTGTATGAAGAAAAAAAAAAAAAACACCGTTAGGACTCTTAAAAACCATGATTCAATAATTCAACCATGTTAAAAACGATGTGCACTGTAGATTTTCCTGAAGGCCCATTTTAGCTAAAAAAAAAACATGGTTTTTGCTCATAACTTTTTCTTCATAGAATGAATACCCAAATATGCTTGAAAAATAAAGATTATGTTATTACAAAAATTTTGACGTTAAAAACTTATACATTTTTTGTAGTATAGATAATATTCTGTTGCGAAAATCGATTTTTAAGGAGTTTTCAATTACGCGGTCGGAAAACAATTTTATTTTTAGAAAAACAAGGCATATTACGAAAAAAGTGTACAAGGCAAAAAATGATGAGAATCGTCTAAGATACACGTGTGAATTATTTCAGAATTTTTTGAGATATTTTATAATTATAATTTTTGTGTGAGATGTCTTGCTTTTGACTAAAAATCGTTTTTCCGACCGCGTAGCTGGAAAATGTACAAAATCGGTTTTCGGTTATGAGCAAAAAACACAAAGAAACATTTTTTTTTTTTTTGCCAACGTTCAGAAGATTTCTCGCAACGAAAAAAAAAAAAATTTTGGAGTTTTTGAGAGTTCTTTAACTTTTGTTGTCAGGATGAATCTAAAGTTCGACCCTATCTGATATATGTACATATCGTCGGCCTAATTCTAATACGACGTAAGTCACAATTCGGCAAAATTAAGGTTATGATTTTGGTAGATTAATCAAAACATCTATGCCATTATTTAGTTTTTAGTGTATGACAAAAAGAGAGGTGGAGCGCTAGAAACAATACATAATGGGGGTTATCGTGAATCAAGATTCCCGGGGAATTTTCGCAGACTGCCGTGCATTCTCTATTGCAGTTTAAGAAAATTCCCCGGGAATCTTGATTCACGATAACCCCCAATATCTCAAATTTTCACGGTTTATTGCTATTTGCGGTCCATCGATTTTTTTCTAATTACTCTTAAATTCTTCAGATTTTAATCTGCTTTCATAGTAAGTATGAGTAATTGCAAAGAAAACGTAACTTAACTTTCGTTAGAACATTAATTTTTCTTTTTTTTCTATGAAATTCCATTTTTCTTCGCCTCTTGAACAGTAGACAATTTTGATTTACGTCTTATTAGACAATTTTGACATCCAAAACTTGATTATTCGTTCACTCAATTTTTGCCCGCAGACCTAGTCCAGTTGACGTGAAACGTTTATTTATAAAAATCAATTCCCACATGTATGACGGTGAATCACTTGAGAACGATTCGACCGATTTGGCTGATTTCTTTTTTGTTATGTTTGTAATTGTCCTGACAAGATTTTTAAGAAAGAAAATTTTATTTAGGATGCTTATTTAGAGTGGCCCCCCATCGATTCACATAGAAATAACACCACGTGGCTTTTATATTCTGAGCTGCTGATCAAGCTATATAACTTTTATACAAAAAAATATTTTTTTTTTTTAAAATCCCTTCGATTCACATGGAATTAACACCAGGAGACCTTTATTTATAGAGGCGCGTATTAAACTATGTATATAGCCTTTAACTTGAAACTTGATACATCGAAGGCACTTAGATAAACAAAATCCCTAAAAACAATATCCTTCATATTTTTTAAGCTGTTCGACGAAGGGATGAGGTTTGGTACATATCGTCATTTCAATACTACAATTATATATAATTATAATTTTAAGATTTTTAAAATGCCACTGATATCAGATTTCTCTAGTTTTTTTTTTTTTTTTTTTTTTCTTATAAACTTCACAATGAGGCAACTTTCGAGTACTCTGATTAGATCAAATTGTACATCAAACCAAGATGAATATCATATGTCACAAAAACCATAATTTAGAAGTTACCTAGTCGTAGTATTGAGGTGACGATATGAAAAAGTTATCGGAGACGAGCGAACGAAATCTCTACCGGGCCATCTAGTATTCATTAAGATTAAGCGATGGTGTAGTGCAAAGGGAGAGATGAATATGCTGAATAGGATGCATTATAGAGAAACTGCCTAACAAAGTCTATCTTCAAGCTCTTGAGAGAAATTCGTGGTATTTAAAGACAACAGGAGAAGATAGCTGGTGAAAAGAATAAAGAATCGGATGTAATACGGATGATGTTAAAAGAGGTGCTATGTAAAGCAAGAATAAAGCGCTTAAAATCATTTTGTTTCGCTTATAGTGGTTATAGAGTTCTTTATTGTAATGGGATTCCACTACTGCAGCACTTTAGTTACATTAAAAGCAAAGATTGATAATTTTATTGGTAGAGCGAAGCGCTTTAGTGCTGTATTGAAGAGCGCTACTGAAGCGTTTTCATTTCAAAAAGGTGGTTTAATACCTTTGAAATATTAACAGCAATATACATATAACACTTGTTTAGAGCATTGCAAGTCCTTTTTATTTTTTTGCTTTAGGCTCCAGAACTTTCCTAGATTTTTTTTTCCTACTTTTTGGACTCCAGCTCAAACCTTTTAGGTTTTAAAATGGCATAACTATTGGTCTAAGTATGTCCATTGTAAATTGTTTGCTCGATAGTCCTAACCTAGGAGTTAAGTCGCTAAATAAAATTTTTTTAAATTAGACCTACATATTTGGAGTTATGATGATGCAACTTATTTACGAACGCAAAGTACACCTTAATTTGAAGGCGTATGCCAGTTTTGATCTTGAATTCTGTCTAAGTTGCTATAAATGTCTGCCGGATATTTGAATGTATTCCATGTTCAAAGTGGAATAACTTTTAGAACGCCCAACATATGTTGGCAAACTCCTTTTATAGGGATCAATGTATGCTACTTAAATTTTCTTTTCTTCAACATTTGATAGACTTACCTGGTCCATAGAATCTTTTCCCTTTAGTCACATCATATACCATCCCATTGACTCCGACTAAAACACGTCCATCTGCTTGGGTGCCATCAAATTGACGAAGCTCTTGCACCGTAAAATCACGGCGAATTTTCGGCAACTCTGGTTCGGCTGGTCGTAGATTACCCGCATTCGGTACATCCATGCGATCTTTAATGATTTTATATACGAGAAATGCAATTATCACCACTAGACCAAGATTCATGGGACTGTAAATGATCTCATTTATAATCGTCACAAGCATCGATGAAGACGCTTCGTCGCCTCCAGTAGGGGAAACATTGTCTACAGTTTCTGCTGTCATGTTTTTAGCAGTGCAGCTGTTGCTGTGTTGTTTTTACAAATTGTATTTAATCTTGGCAATGGATTCCAAACTTCAATTGCGTCTCGACTGCTGGCTCTGTTCCGCGAGTTAATCCACGAACTTTGATCTTTTTCGAGTTGCTTTTTACGTTGATGTTTATCACAAATCGCGGCGAAATCTCACACACAGAGAAAACTCTTAAAGTAACTTAAAAAAATATTTTTTTTTAATTGCTCTTCCTAATTTTCAATTTTGACTGATTTATTTCTCTTTGCCTCGATGTGTTCATATAATTGTTCTAAGAATAAAGTGTTTTCTTTGAAATAAAGAACAAAAAACACCAACGATATAAAGCTCCACAAAATTAATCACTGCTCTGCTCTGTACGGGGTGGTTCAGAAAAGCAATTTGAAATTTTTTTAGTTTGACATTTCTCGGGGACACAATTGGGCGAATTTAGTCGTGTGTTTTGGGCATTTTATACGATCAGTCTATCCATCAAACTGGTCATCAATATGTCAGAGCGAGTTTGTCTCTACTTGTTCGATGTTATCATTATTTATGTCGTTTTTCATTGGGCAAAAAAGAGCAATCTTTTTTTGATCTAGATCAAAATCTGTTACAATTTGCGTTCCATTGGAAAATCTAGAGCAAAATTTTTTGATCTCAGATCAATTTTTTCAAATCTAGATTTTTTCTCAGATTTCATTTGCTCGCACTCACACTATTACAAGCATGAAGAGCAAGCGCCAAAGTGGCAGCATCATTTGAATTAGAAAATATTTTTTTAATTTATTCAAAAGTAAACAAAACTATTTTCTGATTGTTGCAATGAAAAAAAAAAAAAAACGGTTTATTGGCTTTAAATCAAACTATGCAGATGACATAGGATAACCTGTGAAGTTCGGAGAAGGCTGCGTATGGCGCTCAACAAGAACTCGGTTGGAAGACAACTTACGGAGGAAGCAAAACATAATTTTGAACTGGTACGCCAATTAATTGGAGGCAAATGTTAATACTTCGCGGAATTTTATGTTTGCATATTTCATATTTCTGATTGTGCTCTTTATAAAGAAAGCATATAATAAAGCATAGCTAAAAATTGTAAAGAAATCGTTTCCCTATTTTCGAATAATTGCGTTTGTTTTTAAAAACTCGAACGTCAAATAATTTGACGAAGCAATACACCACTACAACCTTGTTTATTACCACAAATGTCAAAACATTTGTACCCGTCATCCGCCCCAGCAAAAACATAAAACTTGCTCTGTTTTCGTGTTCCATTCAGCAAGAAAAATTTTTGATCTGAAAGCAAAATCTAGATTTCCCAATGGAAAACGACATTAGTGTTGCTTTGTACAAAGAACTATATTATAAAGAACACTCTTCAGCGGAATTCGTGGCATTGTTTTTTTGATGCCTGTTAAAATACCAGCTCTCTCTCTCTCTCTCTCTCTCACACAAAGAAACAAAAAAACAATCCCACGAATTCCGCTGAAGACTGTTCTTTATAATATAGTTCTATGCTTTGTACATCGAAGAAAAAACAAAGTTATCGGAAAACATTTTTATGTTAGACATTGATGCTGATGGAAATAACAGAAATAAATTTATAAAAAATAGTGGAAACATCAAAATATATACTATGAGTTTATTTAAAGGGGTCCACAGGAACAATTAGTCATTTTCAAAGCTACTTTATTACCAAGGGAACGGGTTTTTTTTAATTTTTTCCTAACCATTTCATTTTGAAACTAAAAATAAGAATCTTTGATAATAATAGCAATAAGGTTTAAACCATCCCATTTTGCATAAAAAATAAATCATATTTGCAAGCTATTTTCATTTCTCGTTGGCATCTTTTCTTGACTGACGAAAAGTGTACTAAGAAATTTTTAATTTCATTTACACAGTCATCCTTCCCATTAATAAAGTCATCAATACAGCAGAAAGTCAAAAAATTTTGTTTTTCGGCAAACTGGTTGTCAAAACATATCTGTGGACTTTTAACAAAACAACCTTAGTCTAAATAAGACAATTTTCCAGAATTTTAGTCATAAACATAAAATTTAAATATGTACGCTTCTTTTGGTGTAATCGTCATATCTCTATGACTTTTGGTTGCAGAGATAGATAATTGGAAATCAACCTATTGCGCTTTTTTATTTCAAATTGCATTTGACTAAACAACTTATATGAAATAGGTAAAAAAAAACATTTATTTGCAACAACAAAAACTTTTACAAATATATTTTCATATATAAACATGTATATAGCCTCATCAGATCAGTTTTTAGTTAAATCTTGCCAGAAACCGTACTCGAACCCGTGACTCCGGTTTTCTAATGAAAGAGAACGCGGTGCTTAAGCGATTGTGCTATAGGCCACGAGTAAACTCTCTGAGCAGGATCGCCATTATGCATAACTCATAAGGCTCACTAGCGCCGTCTGTTGTGAAAAATTGCCAAATTGTTAGTTGGTAACACACTCTGGTTTTGAGACATGCTACGCTAGCTACAATTAAAACCTACAAGGGCGGATTTGTTTTCCACATACAATGCAGGCTCTCGAAATTACGAGAATTTTAATGATAGATAGGCAGGTTCCCCTAGATAAATTATGAAGTTAGTTTATTGACTGTTTTTTATTGCTTGTATAGTACTAATGAAAGTACCAACGCGCTTTTTCTAAATTGAAGTATGATAATTTTATATTGAACTAATTAAACAGTCATTTTTGCAATTTTTCAACAACAGACGAAAGCAAGTGTTAACATGGAAAAATTGATTACATATGTTTCGGCTACTTCCACATACATATTTATATATTTTCATATATAAACATGTATATAGCCTCATCAGATCAGTTTTTAGTTAAATCTTGCCAGAAATCGTACTCGTCTGTTGTTGAAAAATTGCAAAAATGACTGTTTAATTAGTTCAATATAAAATTATCATACTTCAATTTAGAAAAAGCGCGTTGGTACTTTCATTAGTACTATACAAGCAATAAAAAACAGTCAATAAACTAACTTCATAATTTATCTAGGGGAACCTGCCTATCTATCATTAAAATTCTCGTAATTTCGAGAGCCTGCATTGTATGTGGAAAACAAATCCGCCCTTGTAGGTTTTAATTGTAGCTAGCGTAGCATGTCTCAAAACCAGAGTGTGTTACCAACTAACAATTTGGCAATTTTTCACAACAGACGGCGCTAGTGAGCCTTATGAGTTATGCATAATGGCGATCCTGCTCAGAGAGTTTACTCGTGGCCTATAGCACAATCGCTTAAGCACCGCGTTCTCTTTCATTAGAAAACCGGAGTCACGGGTTCGAGTACGGTTTCTGGCAAGATTTAACTAAAAACTGATCTGATGAGGCTATATACATGTTTATATATGAAAATATATAAATATGTATGTGGAAGTAGCCGAAACATATGTAATCAATTTTTCCATGTTAACACTTGCTTTCGTCTGTTGTTGAAAAATTGCAAAAATGACTGTTTAATTAGTTCAATATAAAATTATCATACTTCAATTTAGAAAAAGCGCGTTGGTACTTTCATTAGTACTATACAAGCAATAAAAAACAGTCAATAAACTAACTTCATCTTTTACAAATGTTTTTCACAAAACATCTTAAGTCGATATAAGAAACTCGTTTTTTCTTCACAAAAAATCTTAAGCCGAGATAAGTTGCAGGTTCAATAGCAAATACAAATTTGACAAAAGCCACTTCTATCGAAATACTGAACTTTTTAAATCAAAAACATTTGACAAAAACATCTAATTTAAATTTTTTTAAGTACTATTGACCTTAGAGCAAAAAAAAGTACTGGGAAATGTTTGTTTAATATTCATGTATAATAACAAAGCATTATGAAGCATCAAAGCAAATTTTTAGCTCTCCTGAAAAGTTGCCAAAATCGAGTTAGGTGGCTTTGTCAAAATGCCACAGATATTGATGAGTGTTTACATGATCAACTTCTCATCAATCGCCATACATTCTCGTATTGACGACAAATTGAGTCTAGTTGGCAAGCCAAAGTAATGTTAATCTTAACCGTATGTATAGGTATATTACTTACTCGTTTAAAATGATTATTTATTAAAGTCTTTCATAGTATAATGTTTTTATTAAAAACTACTTAACTTGTTTTTTAGTCTGTATACGTATGAAACTTTTTGTTTTTTTTTTTTTTATTTTTTTAGTAAAATAGAATTTATAGCTTAAACACAATCGGAGCGTACGACGAATTTCGCGCGACGAATATTCGCTGTCAAAATTAAAACACACAAGAGTATATGAAGTTGAACACAACCGCACCGAACGACGAAATTCGCCCGACGAATATTCGTTGCAGTAGATTTAGTTTTAATTTTGTCGCCGGCGGCAACGATTTTTGGAAATGTCAAACTGAAAAAATACGTTTTAAATTAAAAATTTTCAGATTTCTTAGTAGAAATTCAAAGAATATGAGATTTTGTTCAATATTTATTTATTAAAATTGTCATAAGAAAACATAAACAACAATTTAAAATAAAAAAAAACTTTTGCCGTCGTCACTGATTGTGTTTAACAGAGCGAACTTCGTCGACGAATTTTTTTTGACAGCGAATATTCGTCGGGCGAAATTCGTCGTACTCTCCAATTGTGTTTAAGCTATTAGCAGTGCTGTCGTTGACACTTCAATTGAAGTGTTTCGCTCCTTTTTTATCAAAAACACTTCGCCACTTCCCCTTTCATAAAATCACTTCACTTTTTCTTGAATACAAAATATGTCTATTATTTTTATGAGAGTTCAGAAACATACTTTTTTGTATGCCCGAAGCCTGCCCTCACTGAAAAGTAATTTGTTTTTTCAATATATCAAGCGAACAGAGCAAAATTTCGAATACACAGGAAACTTTTTGTAGAGAATTAAATTTGCCATCGAAATAGTTTAGACCAAAAAAAAGCAAAAATTTCGAATTCTTGTGTTTTTTACTCTTTTGTCTATAACTGTTTTAGGGTCAGAGATAGCTAAAGATGTAGCAGAATATCATAAAAGTTGATAAAATTTCCTTTAAAACGCTTCATTATGAAATTTTTAGGTGAAAAATTAGCTGAAATTTGACTACTCGAACATTTAAATTTTTTTTAAGTGGTCGGAAAAATTTTTTTTATTCAAAAAAAGGCGTCTTACGAGAAAAGTGTATAATGCCTAAAATACTTAGAAGAATACGTTTAGTTTTTGGGTAAATTTTATGATTTTTTGAAAAATTGGTCAAAAAAAAAAAATCAAAAAAGTTCCAAAAAATTCTGAAAAAAATTCACACGTATTTCTTGGAATATTCTAAGCGTTTTTTGCTTTATACATTTTATTCGTAAGATGCCTTGTTTTGAGTAAGAACCGTTTTTTCGGTAAATTTTTGACCTAAGAAATTTTGTACTTATTTTTTTCATATTTTTTTAAAATATATTTTCACATTTTGTTACGTGTAGCATAAAAATGAATGAATTGAATAAATAAAATTGTGATTTTTGTGTTCACTTCGCTAATACTTCACTTTTTCAGAATTTTACTTCGCAACACTTCACTTTTTACAAAATTTCGCTTCGCTCAAACTTTTCAAAACGACGGCACTGGCTATTAGTGTTTTTTTTTGGGAAAAAAACGCATTTTTTGCCGGATTTGGTGCGTTTTAAAATTTAAAAGTTGGTAACAATGTACAAAACAACGAAAAATGACACACAAACAAGGAAATGAAAACACCACTTCCATCTGCTTACCTAGAAATTTGACGTGCCCGTCGTGTGAGTTCACACTTCACACTACACGATTTACTGCGGCGAATTAGAGTGACGTTAATTCGAAAAACAGGGATGTTTGTCACGTAAAATGTAAAAGATTTTATTATATGTTAGATGTGTTTTACCAAAAAATCTGTTCAACGGGTATTTAGAGCTTGTTGATAAGTTGGCAAGCGGAGGGTATCGAAAAGCACCGCTTCCCTCCGCTTACCAAATAACTCTAATGGTCTTTTCGTTTCTCAAAAAAATTGTACTATATTGGTTCTTGACATATTTGTAATTAAGTGGAACCATCTTTTTTTGGGTCCAAAAACCGAAAATGACCGATATCTCGAAAACGGCGGGAAAAAAATTTTATTTTCAGTAATTTTTTTTACCAATTTGTGAACTATGTAGTGTAATTGGCACATTTTTTACATG